>JAPWDM010000053.1:0-715000 GCA_035578155.1 Brachynemurus nebulosus | reverse complement strand
AAATTATATTTCAAAAACGGCTTGGTCAATAATGTTTTTTTTAAATATGGTTTGTAACTTTGTATTTTATAACATGTTAAATTTTTATCAAATTCCTTTGACACGTTTGCATTTTATTCAAATAAAAATGGAGTCTTTCCATTCTTAAAATTGGGGTAGTCAATTTTAATCGGAATAGACTCGTATTATTGATACTGAATTAAATAAATATCTAGAGAAATTTTGTTAAAATCATTTGAAAAATCGTTCTACCCACTAACTACCTTAAGAAAGATATTTGTTCGTCTTTACGTCTAGTATAGTTCATGAATAACTTTCGTCAGTTTGTCCCGGTTCACTCTTAAGATTAAGTCCTGATTCGTTCCGATTTACTGTACATACTATTTTGAATACATCTCATATGCAAATATGTAAGAACTTGATCCGTTGATTTTATGTCCGGTGAATACATAACAAACTAATAACAACGAAAACTTATACATATATTACCTAGTGGTGGCATGGCATTCAGCAGATCATCATCACCCATCGTCAAGTAAACAGCAACGTCCGTCGCGGTCTTCAACAACCAGCGAAATAAATCGTCGCGATCTCTTCCGTTTCGTGAATAGACGTGTAGTGGAACAAACACGGTAAAACAGCTTGCAACAGCTCACATGTGGGTGATTTTTAAATAAAAAGAAATCTTACTCAAAAAAAAAAAAAAAAAAACATTTGGACTGAATACTGAATACATACAGGTAACCCCCGAAGAACACGGTATTCGAGAACACGGGTACCCTTCCCTCGAATTACACGGTTTCAAACAACACAATTTTTAAATAATTCTTCTGAAAAAGAATAAAATACATATTATATTATATTTGATATAAAGTTGCATCGATCCTCAATGTCCGCGAATATATCAGTTCCATGTGGACTTGATTTACCTACACGGAGAGAAAATTCATAGAAAAATTACTGTGCTCAGCACTATAATCGACGTGTAAAAAGCGAACATATTCAATTTTATACGCATCATTTTGTATGCATCATAAAGAATCAAAGGTAGGAAAAGATCGATTGTTCCTCAGTGCGTACAGCCCAAGCAACATAAGGTTGCGGGTCAGATGTGCAAATAAAAGAGTACGACAACAAGAATTAAACTATAACATATTTGCATAAGAGTGTGATAGAAGTTGTGTTAGCACATTAAATTTTACCATGCTAGCACAACAGTTTTTATGAAGCCATGACTAATACTTTTTACGTTTCAATTTAATAATATTTACATGATCGTAAAATATTTTTTACTTTGGTCGTCGATCGCGCACACATTATAAGAGAGCATGGTAATTTTTCTGAAATTTTATCTACAAAAATTATATGATTTTTCTCTCCGTGTACACGAATAAAAAACGTGTAAATTGAATCTGTCAATTATAAGAGGAAAAATACTGGAAATAAAAACTACTAAAAATTTTAGAGAATTTTATAACAGAAATGATAACAAATATGTAGAAATTTACATATTTAAATTCCGAATATATCGTTATTTTTGACATCGATAATTTTCGATAACGAAAAGTAGGTTGTGACAGTCCCAATATGTTTGAAATACCCACAACTTGCTTCGCTTAAGCCTTCAAAAATTTCGTTGTTTTTTCGCTACGACGCGCACCGTTTACGAGATATTTACGATCAAAAGTTTACGATTACGAAAAGTAACGAAATGTAGTTTTTTTAAAATATACTATTGTTGACCAAATCAGAGGAACTAATAGAGCTAAAATTCAACAATTATAACCAATTTATGATAAGTAATACGTTATCGATAATGTTCGATAACGAAACGAAAATTTTAACACTCGCAATATGTTTGGAATACCCACAAAACTTGCAAATTAAACGGAACATTTTTTTTATATTTTTTTTATTTTCACACTTGTAATAGAAAATGCCTAGACATTTTGTGGTCCCGAATAACACGGTTTCAAAGAACACGGAATCAATTAATCGTGTTCGTTGAAGGTTTGCTGTACATAATAAACAAATCCAACAAAATAATTGTGTCGTCGTATGCTGCTGGTCGCAACGTCTAAAGACACACACAATATGACGGTCCACGGAATTTAAAAATAGAATTTACTCAGATTAAATATTTTGTTGAAGAAGTTGAACTACTTTTTATTTATAAATTGTTTTCTTTAGCTGTTTTTAACAAAAGTTTTCAACAGCATCTGTAATTTTTGTGTTGTAAAAACAGATGTGAGATTCATAGGATTGGCTTTAAGAAGAGATTCACTAAAAAAAAAGAAAATCGAATTTTTTTTCTTCATAATTATGTTCCATAAGGTGTTAGAAATATTCTCCTAAAATTTTATTCCAAAAAAAATTAAAAATCGCACTTTACTTACTATAATTCAGTTTAAATAAAAAAGAGTCTGGAATCATTACCATAGGTGAATTTGCCCAAGAAATGAAATTCAACGATATGTATGCGATTGTGTAGCTTACTGAAAGAGTAAACCATACGTATGGATTTTTCCTAAATATCTTTACATTTTGCGGAGTTATAATACCAAATACTAAAAAATAGTGATCTTATTCAAACTTTTTTTTCTCGTAAACTATTATAGATAAAACGATGAAACAAAATCCATATTGTTTGGTATGTCCAGTACTTTATTATATATTTTTTTCATTTAAAATGGACATTAAATACCCTTTATAAAATATGAAAAAAAAATTCATTAGATTTTTTTAGCTACTTGTACAAGAGTGACCACTTTCTTATTACTACCAAAAGAAAGCTCGCAAGCACTTCTCTCACCTCCCTGAATTTTATTTTTGTCAAAAGGGTGGAACATACTGAAAAAAAATAAAAACATATATATTTGGTGATGTTCATGGTATGTGTATGTGCAGGTACAGGTCAACAAATCTGACTTTATCTCTTCAAGGTCATTAAAAATGCATTCTTAAAGAAGTGAGATAGTACTTAATATAAAGAAAAAATGACCTTGAAGCGGCAAAGTCAGATTTGTTGAACTGTACCTACTTGTTTTTGAATTATGTTTTTAAGAAATATTTTGAATGAATAAATGAATCATTGAATGTTTTTTTTTGTTTTTTATTTATTTATTTTTTTTTTGTTTTTTTTTTATTACATGAGAATCTGATGCCTGCTCTACACTCTCGATCGAAGTTCCTCGACGAAGTAATCGCTAAAGTTGGCTGAAGTCGGAATACCGTTATAACACCAGCCACGAAGAACCATGAAATGACCTTCTACACTCTCGTACTCGGTCCACTTTGCGAGAATTGAGAGTAGGCATAAGGAATCTAATATGTTTTATGTTCAAAATGTAGACTCATTCCACATAGGAGTTTTAAAAAATAATCAGCTACGAATCAAGAACTAATTTTTTTCATTGCTTTTAACATACTTCTCAAGTCTACAATTTTGAATTCACTGATGAAGTTAAATACATCACTAATTGATCAAGTAAACAGTTCTAGTTTACCTAACGGGTAAGTAAAAATGTTAGTTGGATTTACTTGCGAAATAATTGTAGAAGTGAGTAATACGTTAAAGCCAATGAGAGAAGTTAGTTCTTTTTTCGTAACTAATTGTTTCTTAGAACTCCGATATGAAAAAAGTCTACATTTCGAAGATAAAACATATTAGATTCCTTATGCTTACTCTCAATTCTCGCAAAGTGGACCGAGTACGAGAGTGTAAAAGGTTATTTCATGGTTCTTCCTGGCTGGTGTTATAACGGTATTTCGACTTCAGCCAACTTTAGCGATTACTTCGTCGGAGAACTTCGATCGAGAGTGTAGAGCAGGCATCAGATTCTCATGTAATAAAAAAAAAAAACATTCAATGATTCATCTATTCATTCAAAATATTTCTTAAAAACATAATTCAAAAACAGGTAGGTACAGTTCAACAAATCTGACTTTGCCGCTTCAAGGTCATTTTTTCTTTATATTAAGTACTATCTCACTTCTTTAAGAATGCATTTTAATGACCTTGAATAGGTAAAGTCAGATTTGTTTACCTGTACCTGCACATACACATACCATGAACATCACCAAATATATATGTTCTTATTTTTTTTCAATATGTTCCACCCTTTTGACAAAAATAAAATTCAGGGAGATGATGGAAGTGCTTGCGAGCTTTCTTTTGGTAGTAATAAGAAAGTGGTCACTCTTGAACAAGTAGCTAAAAAAATTTAATGAATTTTTTTTTCATATTTTATAAAGGGTATTTAATGTCCATTTTAAATGAAAAAAAATATATAATAAACTACTGGACATACCAAACAATATGGATTTTGTTTCATCGTTTTATCTATAATAGTTTACGAGAAAAAAAAGTTTGAATAAGACCACTATTTTTTGGTATTTGGTATTATAACTCCGCGAAATGTAAAGATATTGAGAAAAATCCATACGTATGGTTTACTCTTTCACTAAGCTACACAATCGCATACATATCGTTGAATTTCATTTCTTGGGCAAATTCACCTATGGTAATGGTTCCAGACTCTTTTAAATGCTTTTTTTTTCGAAAGTACGTTTTTCGACATAGCCCGTCATGTATCTCAAAAAGTATTTCAGATATCGACTTAAATTAAAGTGCATATTATTCCTCGATACCGTCATTTTGGCAGGAACTATGATCTTTTGGTTCCGTAATATATTTTCAAAATGGCGGCTGTTTATAGTCGAGAAAAAGCAAGGATTTTTGAAACTTTGCTTTCAAAATGTGATTTCTCGCTGGTTTATTATTTTTTTTTTCTTATATCCTAGTAAGTTAGTGCCATAACTGTATATGTATATTTTCAGAAAATTCTTGATTTTTTGGTTTTGGTTCACTGGGGATTTCAGAATGCGAGGAACCATCAGGATGGAAAAATCACGCAGTGTCGTTTCCAAAGCCATTTATATTCGGCTCATTTTTTAATTTTGTTTTAAATTTTTTTTTTTTGTAATCTGAAAACATGTAGAAATAATGTTGTATATTTAGTTTTTTAATAAAATATTAAATTGTATAAAAAAAATAATAAAAAAGGTCGATTTTGGATGTTTTTTTTTTTTTTTTGGCGAATCTCCCCTTAAAGTAATACAAGTACGAATATTTGATATCAATTAAATTAGGTGAGCGACTTACCCTTAAAAAGGTGCTTAGCAATCGGTGTAGAATTTAAAATAAAATAAAAAAATCAAATACGATTTTTTGATTAAACCACAGCGTCAATGTTAAAAATTGCTTACCGTAAATAATTTGACAAGACGTATTCTTATAAATATTTGATTTAAGTCTACGTATTCATTCTAAAATATTATATTGTCGATAGTTTTCCCTCTCTCTAAGAAAATATATGTTAAATAATATTTTTCTCTATCAATGGTATTTACTGAATACTACTAATACAAAATTTATAGGTACATATAACTTACCTATTATTATTTTCATTAATTCTACTTTTCATAGTGACGCCGATATTTTGATAAAAAAAAAAAAATAGCATTGAAAAATTGGGATTAAAGTGCACGGTTAAATGCATATTAAATGTGATTTCAATTATTTTAATTTTAAAATTTATTTTGATTTATATTGATTTTCATAGATTTGTTAACTTTGAGACATCTGACAAAAATAGAAATTAACTGATAGGTAGAATTTAAAATTGACTGAATTAAAAAGTGGGTAATTATACTAATTAACATTAAATAATAGACAAATAATTTATTTTAAATTTCAAATCAATCAAAAAAAAAATCTTCAAAATTTATTTAATTAGAATATGCATATCCGGTGAAACAAGTTTTTGTGTTAATTCAAATGATTAATAAAAGATGAATCGGAAATGATAAATTCTTCTATAGCTAAAAGGATGTTCTTTCCAATCGAGAGATACTATTAATTTTTTTTTTTTTTGCAAATCAAAATTAAAAACACTTTAGAGTAAATTCATAGAACCGTACCGCAAATTATTTATTACAGATTTTACGCCACAAGGAACGCACTACTGAATAGAGGCAGCGTTTTCCAAACCACATATATTTCGCCAAAAAGTTACAAAACTGAAGTTAGAATTAAACAACTTTTAAAATAGATTTTGAGAAAAAAGTTTTACTTTATAAATAATGTATACATATAGGTAAAAATTTAGGGGATATGTCTACCCACACTGTCACCTTCCCATTGGGTGTCCTTAAAGACTAGAGACTACTTTACATAAATAATTATTTTTCCATTTCGGGCAACTTCTCTCCTGGGCCCCCGATAGAGGCTTTGCCTCTTGCACCATACCGGGGGCTTCGCCTTCTGTACCTAATCAACATTTTTACCACAAAAAACAAACCGCTAATCCGAATTTGCTGAAAACTTTATCCGGTCTTCATTTTTTGATTACGCATCTAATGAAATTAGTTATCACGCAACTGATGATATCAACTAATAGTTGATATCATCAGTTGTTCTCGAGATATGCGAGACGAAAAAAAATTCACGAACGAACGAACGAACTAACGAACGCACGCACAGACATCACGCTAAAAACGATGGATTCGGATTCTAGTGACCTTGAAACGTGGAGATATATCAAAATTAGCGATTCGTAAAATTGGACCCATTACAATAACTTCCTATGGGAAATTAATAAAACTGTAACGAAACCGTTTCTGTGCATGGAATATTTTTTGCAAATTGTAGATCTGGTACTGTAAATAATTATCGATGTAGATATGAAAACAGTGATTTTTAAAATTTTTTGTTTGTCTGTCTGTTCACGCATCACGCAAAAACTACTGGACAGATTTTAATGAAATTTGGTGTGATGATAACTTATTACCTGCGTCAACATCTAAGATTCTTTTTACTCCGGTAAAATAGAAAAGCCATTTTGAACATGTGTACACATTACGCAAAGACTATTGAACGGGTTTTGATTAAATTTGGTGTAGTGATAACTTATTACCTGGGTCAACATATAAGATACTTTTTATTACGGTAAAATGTGTCCTTCCCTCGGGCAAATATGGAAACCATTTTGTGCATGTGCATGCATTATGCAAAAACTATTGTTCTATGCTTCTTAATTAAGCATAAAATATTGTCATATACTTCTTCTGGGTTTTATAACAATTCATCGTGCGAACGACGTCGCGGGTACAGCTAGTTAGTTAAATAATTGAGTTTCTAATGGAGCAATTACTGATCTCAATGGAACAATTTGAGAGAACCATATGAAAAATAAAAAGATTTTCCAACTTCTGGTACGAACTTCCTTCCGATATTGCTGGGCCAAATATAGTATATTGTGCAATAAGTGCGGGAAACTGTCGATTGCCCACGAAAGCGAAGTTTTCGAAGCTCACTACGTTCGTGCGCTCATTCCCTTGAGTGGGGCAATCGACAATCCCGCACGAGTTGCACATACTATTTTTTATTACGAATTTCACATACTTTTTTCTATTATTATCACTATTTTTGACATTTTTGTTTACTTTTTAAAATAATATTTTTCAGTGTTCGTCTTTTTTTTCTCAATTAATTATCGTTTAAATTACTTTGTTGGTGGTTTCTATAGAAATAATTATGAAATATTTATTAAATGAAAAATTAAGAGGCGACTTTGCGTGTTTTGATTAAATTTTGCGTGGCTTATTGTTAATTTGCGTGTGGAAAGTTACTTTCCACACGCAAAAAAATAGGCGGGAAGAGTACAGTGGGCAAACAGCTATTTTGCGTACAGAAATGTGTGCGCCAAGTTAGTACTTCTCCCGCATGAGTAATAAAAAATATATTTCTTATTACTAAACATATTTCACTAACAAGTAAAGTCAAACATGTTCAGTTTTATATATTTATTAAAAATATTTTAAATATGAAAGCATCAAATTATTTCAACAGCATATGACTGAAATTCCATAATAAATATTAGTATTAACAAAGCATAACAACAATAAAAGAAACAATAGCAACTAAAAAAAAAAATTACAATATTTATTACTCAAATAGCGTGCATAGTTAAAATTGTTCCCACAGAAAAAAGCGTAACGATGGATCTTAGATTATGTTATAATATTTATTACAGTAATTTTTTCGTAATGACTACAAAAAAAAAAAATGGAATAATCTTCTATTTGTTAAATTTTTTATGCCATAACTATAATTTAATGTACAGGGGCATTTATTTAAGTTTTGCTCTATCCAGCGTTTCCACCATTTATTTCACTGACTGATTTACATATTTCTAGAATTCAAAGTGAATTAACATTACTAACGTCAATATTAGAGTGAATTGTGAACAAAGTAATGATAAAATAACATTTTTGTATAATTTTTTTTACATTATCTCAGAAATTAAACTGTGAATCGTCTTCAAATTGTGGGGAGCTAGAAATAAAATTTTTTATCAGTATTATAAGACTATTTATTTTCGTATAATTTGAAGTTAATCTATGATTCAAATGGAGCAACGAATTTTTAAGCACACTTTTACAAATGTATATTTTCTCTGCTATCATACAGTAAAGAAAACTTTTTCATAATAACAAGTTTTAATCAGCTCATTCTGAATAATAAGTAGGGTAAAAGCCCCCTTTGTGGAACGGTATCTAATACTGGAACAGTTTTGACATTTACATAATATTTATTTCTTTAATTAAGTAAGGAAACTTTAAATGCGAGGTGAATTTAAATTTAAAAACATTCTATTAATAATAATTTTTGTTATCAGACGTTTCTTTCAGAAATATGTAACTTCATTAATATGTAAATGTTCATAATTAGATACCATTCCACAAAGGTGGCTTTTACCCTATACAAAATTTAAAAATTTTCCTAAGAAAATTATTTCTCTGATAGAACTACATTAACTGAAAAAAATTCAAACTTTTTACGTTAACGTAATTGCTCTGAGATAGTCAGGTACAAAAGTACATCTCAGCGAAAAAATTTTCTTTTATCAAAAATTAAATTACGTATTAATATTCTTCAGTTATTATATTTGCATACCACTTGTTTTTCTTTAATTTCCGCGCGCTTATGTTGTAACAATTTAAAAACATTGTTGAAAAAGCGTTGTAAAAACGTTGTTAAATTATATTTCAAAAACGGCGCGGTCAATAATTTTTATTTCTTATTAAATATGGTTTGTAACTTTGTGTTTTATAACACATTAAATTTTTTATCCAATCAAATTCCTTTGACACGTTTTTATTGTATTTCAAAAAAATAGAGTTTCCCCATAAGAGTCCGTGTTAAAATTACAAAACTTTGAAATCGTTTTTCTCAAAATTGGGTTAGTCAATTTTAATCGGAATAGGCTCGTATTATTGGTATTGAATTAAATAAATATCTAGAGAAGTTTCCTTAAAATCCTTTGAAAAATCGTTTTATCAATCAACTACCTTAAGAAAAAAAATTCGTCAAGTGCGTGTTTGACACGCACTAGGTAATGTCCCTCACTCAGTGGTCATAACTAAAACTTCTTAAAATATAAGAGTCCGGACACATGCGTACACATATACGTAATACATACACACACCTAACACACAAATACATACAAATTAATGTAGCAAAACAGATGGTAGATTAATATACCATAATTTGTTAATTTAATACATTTAATGCCATCTAGCACAACAATTAGTAACTTGACGTGATGCTATACTATATATTAAATATACAAAGTCACTACTTGCTACTGGATGGCGTCTTAATCGTTTTCTTACCAAACCATAGAGTTCACAGATACATAAAATATATACAATACACAAGCAATACAGACCTCTTGCGTTTATTCAATATATGAATGTAAAACTCTATAATTATTTACCACCTCTCTCTCAAATTTTCGATCACTCAAGGATTTTAATATGTCCCGAACTAACACTAAGTTAGTCCGGGACATAATAAAAGACAAAGTGTATTTTAAAACTGCATATTTAATGTTTAAATTATTCAAAATTTCTTCACTGAAAATAATAATGTTATTTGTTAGTTCATTATTCTGTAACTATCCGTTACAAATTAACAGAATGACCCTGGATTCGTTTTTTACACATATAAATTATATTTGACTGTAGTACATTTTTTCTGTCATGGCTACTGATTGTCTACTATTTCAACATTTACATACTAAAAATTTTTTAGCCGGAAATATTTAAATTTAGCGTTGCGAAATATCTTAAAATAACAGAGGGGTGTCTGTGATTCCCGATCTAATCTACTAAATAATTTTAATTCGACTGTGGTTTAATTTTTCAATTAATTTTATCTAGTTTTTCGTACATATTTAGACCTGGTTTGATCAGTACGAGCGTCCGGACCAAACTTAAGTGGGTCATAATTTCTTTGTACAAACAGAAATACTTTTATAGTCATAACTATTGCGGACAATGGTCTGGGAGCCCATATTGTTTATATTACCGTTATATTTTGAAAATCTAGTTTTAAAGTTTAAATCATATACACTATGTATATATGTGGCGAATATTACTCTCGATTGCGATGAAATTCGTAGAGGAAGATCTAAAAAACCAAATCACACAGTTTCAAAAAATTTTTTCAGAAACGATTGAAATAGTTTTGAAGTTCCGAAGACAGATTAACAGACAGACACGAAACTAAAATTGTTCAGGAACCTCTAAAGTGTACAAACCGCGTAAAAATTCCCATTTTGAAGAGGAAATTTTTGTATATTCCAAAAGTGGTCATAATGCTTCGGCATTATTTAAGTAAAAATTTCATATTTTAAAAGTTTTAATGTATCTAATTGACTTGTATTTATGTGATATATGTACTCATATCGAAAAAAAAGATTTAAAAAAAAATTTGGGGGACAGGTCTACCCACACTGTCAACTTCCCATTGGGTGTCCTTAAAGACTAGAGACTACTATACATAAATAATTCTTTTCCCATTTCGGGCAACTTCTCCCCTGGGCCCCCGATAGAGGCTTTGTCCCTTGCACCACACCGGGGGCTTCGCCTTCTGTACCTAAGGGTGGGGGCTCCACCCTTATCAAACAGATGATAACATCATTTGTTCTCAAGATATGCGAGACAAAATATATTTCAAAAACAGTTTGTTATTTCGTTTTTTTTTTTTTTTTTTAAATTTTATAATAATATACTGGCATTTTTAACATTAAGGAAGGTTCTTAGGCCATTATATAATAATGTTATGGTAAAAAATCCATATAACCTATGTTATCTTAATAAAGTTAATTCTATTTTTTTACCACAAAAAACAAACCGCTAATCCGAATTTGCTGAAAACTTTACCGGTCTTCATTTTTTGATTACGCATCTAATGAAATTAGTCCGGAGTTGATATCATCATTTGTTCTCGAAATATGCGAGACGAAAAAAAATTCACGAACGAACTAACGAACGCACGCACGCACAGACATCACGCTAAAAACGATGGATTCGGATTCTAGTGACCTTGAAACGTGGAGATATGTCAAAATTAGCGATTCGTAAAATCGAACCCATTACAATAACTTCCTATGGTAAGTTAATTATATTAATTCATTAATTTTGCGACAAGTAATATTTCGTAGCTAAATTTTGTTGACATAAAAAATAAATATTTTTGTTATTAAAAAAAAAAAAATTATCACTTGTACCGGGATTGGATCTCGATACCTCACTATCTGCACTCCGATAGTCCACCACTAAGCTATACCCATTTTGATTAAACGTTCTAAATAACTTGATCATACCTTATCTATACTTTGTCCAAATCTTAAATAAAAATATCTCCTGTATTTGTAAGAGGTGTACCTTATTATGGTAAATTTTTAATATTGATATTACGCTGTACTAGCAGACGAAATTTGATTGAAATCGTTGACGACCATACCTGAGCCTCTCCTTGGAAGATAATTTTTTTTTACATCTTAAATTTTTCGTTTAGTTGCCACAGCTAGAGACAAACGCATCAATTAAAAGCAATTCAAAATTCTCTATGTTCAACAGGCCGTAACACTCCACATCTATTCACTTTTTAAACACAGTGTGCTTAAGTCAATTTACAAAAACGGTTGATCGAAATAATGGTTCCATTTACTTATATTATCATTATTATTTTAATGACAAAATGCCAATCAAAAAATCATTGTTAATAAGAACATTAATCTTGTTCTCTCTCTCTCCATCTCGCTCATACACACTCTCCATCTTTGTCTAAATGTACCGTTATGTTTTTGTTTTAAGTTTACTTTTATTCATAATAATATAGAACGACCGACGTATTCATAATTATTAACAGCAATATTATATTCATCAACGTAAAGCCGGTTCTACACGATGCTACGAACACCTTCCAACATTGGACGTTTGATGATTCGTATAGCATCGTGTGACCGTTGTTCGTACCCACGAGCGTCCAATGTCGAGCGTCGAACGTTCGTATTTGGCCATGTTCGAACGTTTGAAGGACAATGTTCGTTGATGCTTCGAACGTTTGAAGGACAATGTTCGTTGGTTCGACTCAACGGCTACACGACTCGTTCATATGAAGAGAGACAACATCAGTGTATAACATTAGAGATAACATCAGATAGATGACATCCTCGTCCACTGAATAAGGTAGCGGTTACACTGGATACGAATTCATCCGAAAATTCATTCGTACGAATTCGTACGAGTTTATCCGAGTTAATACGAATTAAACAAATGCATACATGTAGACATACGTGGTTACACTGCTTACGACTCTTTCGTACGAGCTCGTACGACTTTTTAACATGACCAAAATATTTTGTTTTTTGATGCGAATTCGAACGAAAAAAATGATGGATTTTAAAAAAATAATTATTTTTGTTGAACAAAGACGGTCTTAAACGGATCAAAAACATAAATATTATAATAGAAAGTTAAATAAAAAATTGTGGAATAAGGTGGCAAAGAAAATGTTTAGATAATTTTTTAATTAAATATAGTGATGAGCAAATGCAAGACCAAGACCAAGACTTCGCAGTCTTGGTCTTGGTCTTGTTCTTGCATTAAGAATCTTGGTCTTGGTCTTGCTAGAGCAGTTTGAGTCTTGGTCTTGGTCTTGGTCTTGCAAAATGCAGTCTTGGTCTTGGTATTGCTGAAGAATCTTGCACTTTCTTGCATTTTTTTATTTGCGAATTGTTTCCTTCTAAAATCAAAATTTTCTCTCTTTACGGTATTAATTATACTTTTAAACTATTTAAATAATTTAGCAAGAGTCTTGCTTTTTTCTTGCTATAGTCTTGGTCTTGCTCACTTGAGTCTTGGTATTGGTCTTGCAGCCATACTTATAGTCTTGGTCTTGGTCTTGGTCTTGCAAAATGCAGTCTTGGTCTTGGTCTTGCAAAAATGCAAGACCAAGACTAATTTTGCTCATCACTAATTAAATATATTACGATATAACAAAACTAACCTAACCTAACAAAAACATTTTAAGTATGTGTAACGAAAAATTAATTAACTAAATATTGAAGCTGAAATTCAGTGGATTTTAAAATATAATTGAATGTGACTTGTGACATGTTCAAGTACTCTAAAAATTTCTGTTCGTCTTGAAAAATTTCTTCAAAGCAATTCCATAACTCAGCTTTTTTTGCTCTACATGAATAATACATAATCGTTTACCCAGAATTGTCTGTTTTCTATAATTATAAATTTTGAAAACGATGATTCTAATAAATAAGATTCGGTAGCTGGATCCATTGTTTGATATCATGCACAATATACATATTGTATTAACGGTTTTCAATTTAAATTTAAATACGAATTCGTATTACGATTTCGTATCCAATGTAACCACACAGTCGTACTGAGTCGTACGAATGAATTTCGTACGAGCTCGTACGAATCAATTTTCGTACGAATTCGTATCCAATGTAACCGCAACACACCATCATCATATGAATTGGATCATACATTCGTTTCACCGTGTAGCAGGAACATTCGCACCACCAACTGTCGAATTTACTTGCATCAAACGTTCGATCGAACGTTGGAAGAAACGTTCGTAGCATCGTGTAGAACCGGCTTAACTTTACCTGTACGTCTACATATACGCTGGGAGAGGTCGTAGAGATGAAGGCCTGAAGAAGAGGTTGTATCTACGTAGGTTTGTGTGTATTTAACGGAACAATTCAAACAAATTCAACATGTGAACGCATTCATCTCATCTACAGCGATCGTTTTAGTACGCGAACAAATCTAATAATCAGCGATCGTTGTATATATAGACCAGTCAACAAACTGAAATTAAATGAAATTGGTCCCCAGTGAATGAAATGATGGAGGCAAGTTTTGGTATTAGGAAAACATGTTTTCCGTGTTGTCACAATGCGAAAGTACCAGAAGACGAAAACGTATTGGGGAAACATACAATAAATTTGGGAGAAATTAAGGGGGTGCTCTAGTCTAGACGCTCGATTTTGAGGTGATTTTACGAGCGTAATAAAAAAAAAGACATTAAGCATTTGTAGTATCCATTTTTTAACAGTTTTTTTTATTGATATTTGAAAAGTATAAAAGTGTAGAAAAATTTCAAAAAAATTCAAAATTGAAATCGGTACAGGCCGGCAAAGTGGGGACTCCTGGTTGGTGATCTGAAACATAAAATTTTAGTTAATTCTTAATAAATAAGGATTTAGAATTAGTTGGACGTAGTTAATTTGAAAAAATAAATTTTTTCACAACATGGCGTCCATTTAAAAAAAAAATTATTTTTTCGCCTCCTTTTTTCAACTTCCAAAAATCCAAAATCCAAAAACCCTTACGTCCGACTAATATTTTGATAGTATTAAGATCTATACCAAATTTAAAGTAAATCGGTGCATTAAAACTTCAGATATAATGTCAACCCCATCGAAAAAATTCGAGTAATTTATAATTAAAAATTTGAAATTAACAATGAAAAGATACACAGTACACAGATATTATTTATTTACGAAAATATTATCGTATAAACTTATCGAGTAAACTTAACGAGAAGAACTTATCAGCTGGAAAAATGACGACTGCAAAGCTGGAATACATATTTTTGGGTTGACAGTTCTTCGAGTTTAATCGCTTTTAGACAGCAAATATGAGTTGTAGAAAATTCCGATGTAATACTTTTTTTTTACGGAAAAAATTTGTACCTGCCTTCTTTGACTGTATAGGAATGAAAAAATTGCAATATTCTTATGAGACTTAACACAAATGAGTTAAACTGTCTTCAAAAAATCACTCAACTAGTAATTTTTTTTATTTCTGATTAGTTCTGAATTAGTCCACCAGATGAAGACCGATTTTAGCTTATTCTCGAAGTGTCTTGTCATCCCCATTTTGAATCCACAGGGAAAGATAAGGCCACTAGCGAATTTTAGCGAGTTAGCGAAATCCACATTAACGCTCCGCTCTCGGTACGATATCGCTACGCTCCCGATTCGATAAAATATTCTTATACAATAAACAATGAGTGTATTCACATCATCGCTCCAATATCGGTCCGATATCAGTCACGGTTCGCTCCCGCTCCAATACCAATACCGCTCCGATAATATTTTATCGGAGCGGTATCAGACCCTATATCGATCGATAGTGTACGTTTTTGATTCCACTTCGCTCCGTTTCTCAGCCATTCATTTATTTGAAAATTATTGCATTAGGAAAACATGATACAACACAACGACGCGACGTCTTGCTACAATACATTGTGATACATATTATGAATTAACTTATATATTGTATTATTATATTACGTTGTCCTAATACAATAATGTTTAAAATATGGAAAAAAAATTTTATCGGAACGAAACCGGAGCGAGAGTGGAGCGAGAGCGGCACTATAGTGTGAAGTAAAATAGTGATGAGCAAGTCTTGTGTTAGTCTTGCATTTTTTGCAAGACCAAGACCAAGACTATAAGTATGGCTGCAAGACCAATACCAAGACTCAAGTGAGCAAGACCAAGACAAAAGCAAGAAAAAAGCAACACCTTGCTAAACTATTTAAATAGTTTGAAAGTATAATTAATACCGTAAAGAGAGAAAATTCTGATTTTAAAAGGAAAAAATTCGCTAATAAAGAAAATGCAAGAAAGTGCAAAATTCTTTAGCAATACTAAGGCCAAGACCAATACCGAGACTGCATTTTGCAAGACCAAGACCAAGACTCAAACTGCTCTAGGAAGGCCAAGACCAAGATTCTTAATGTAAGAACAAGACCAAGACCAAGACTGCCAAGTCTTGATCTTGCATTTGCTCATCACTAATGTAAAACGAATAGGTACCAGCATGGTATCAGCACTGTAATGTAAATCGGGCCTTAGTGTCATTCCAGAAAATATTCCGTCAAATATAATATATTTTGTTAAGTTTTTGTGCTTTATTGTAACAAAGTACACACCGTATCCGTTAATTGTTGCAATTTACCGCTGCTTTGGCTAAATTCTTGAATGAAATATTTTTATGTTTTATTTTTTTTACCGAACAACTTTTTTTGCGCCGCACCGGGAAAAAAGAATCGAAAATAAATCATCTTCATAAAACTTGTTATTACGTAAATTTATCAAAGAGAGCCTGCAGTCTAGCCAGTTTCTTCTTACATGGAGAAGACATAATATTATTTATACATGTGTATCTGTGAAAAAAGAACCTGTAAGACGAGCTGACTAGGCTCACATCATATTATAAGCATCGGAGATGGACGTTATCCATAAACGCTACAAAAACATAATTGTTTTCTGAGTTCAATAAACTATTAACTCTGAAAATGTTTAAGCGAATTTCCGAACAAAAGATTGAGCTATTATTACAGCAGGTATCATAATGGAACCTGAGTTTCTAGCAAAAATTTAACAAAATTCAAATATTTTTCTAAATTGTTTTACGCTATGGTCAAGAGCGAGAAAATCACGTAATAGTAGAAGAGCCAGTGGTCGATTTTCGATGATCATTTCAACACACGCCAAATTGAGACAATAGGCTCTTAGATACTTACTCTACACAGAATTCCAGTTCTGGCAAACCTATTCGATCGGGTTGAGTCATCCGCAATGTTTAAAGAGGGTAAAAAATAAAGCCACATTTATACAAAGTAACAGTTCTGGAATATTGATATATTATGAAAGTTAAGAATATTTTTTATCGATATAAAATGTTCTGGCAATGTTTTTCCTCCACCAAGGTACCACTAGAGCAATCTAAAGTTGTGATAAATTTCATAATTATTTTGACAAATTACAAAATATTGTGTATCCATGTTAATATGTATGATTTAAAAAGAAGAGAGATTCCGAATAAGAGACTACACTGTTCTTATGAAACATTTCTGATTATATTTGTCCTGAGTCATATTTATTTAAATAATTTAAAATAACAAAATTTTAGTTTATTTACGTTGCATAATAGAGTCTAATTACATTTCGTTTCAACCAATTTCCAAATTCAGCTACTAAATTATATTACTATGGATACACATTATTTTGATATTTGTAAAAAAAAATTATGAAATTTATCACAACTTTAGATTGTCCTGACGGCACCTTGGTGAAGAGAAAACATTGCCAGAACATTTTTTATCGATAAAAAATATTACTGACCTTCATGTATCAAAATTCCAAAACTGTTACTTTATATTAATTGGGCCTTATTTTTTACCCTCTTTAAACGTTAAGGATGACTCAACCCGGCCGAATAGGCTTGCTAGAACTGAATTTCTGTGTAGAACAAGTATCCAAGAGCCTATACTCTCAGTTTGACGTGTGTTGAAATGACCATCACAAATCGGCCACTGGCTCTTGGTCTATAAAGTCGATTTTTGAATCAATACCATATGTAAACTAGTTTTCGAGAAAAATTAAAAAATGTTTTATCTTATGGCAGATTATCCGATAATATATTATTACCAAAGTATATTGTAATAGCTGTGTTGTTTCCGAGAAAAAATCTTGAAACCCTTGTAGTTTCATTAAGGGTAGGGTAAGGTATTAAAATAATTTTTTTTGCATTTTTTTAATTTTTTTAACTGAATGCATAATATCTCAAGAATATTGTCTCAAAATTTCAAGCTGATTGGAGCAAAATTGACGAAGTTATAAGCATTTTTGTTGTTACCTGGAAGATGTTTCGCTCTCTATATATCTCCCTCTCTCAGTTATATTATAGAAATTTCAATGGAAGTACTAACGTGTTTATACCTGTACTGTATATTTTGTCAGTGTAGGGTACAAAATTTAGTTTAGCAGTAAGTATTCTATATCAGTTTTATACAAGAATTTTTAAGTGTTCAAAACTTTAAAGCGTTTTCCCCACAGCTCACGTTTTCAAAGTCGGTGCCCCTCATAACTTCAAAACTACAGCACCGATCCATTTGAAATTTTGAACACTATTTCTGTACATAATTTCCGAGGTAACGCTGGAGAGTTTTTTTTTTTAAAATTTTATTTTACAATTGCAAATTAGCCAATTTTTTTTCGCAAAAATCGTGTTTTCCGTTTTAAGTGTTCCAAAAAAGTGAAAAATTGAAATTTCGAAAAACCCTTCCAGCGTTACCTGAGGAAAAATATTATCTAATTTTTTTCATTTCGGATGATCCAGCACCAAGTTATGAGGGGCACCGCAATTCTACTTTTTTCTGAGACACGTTCGAATAATTGCTGCCATTACTGTATTTTTTAATATTTCTTCGTGAAAATTTTATACAATATTCTTCGAATGTTATACTTTAATGTGCCACTGGTTTTAATAAAGAGATTTTAACTGTGTCGTCACAAAAAAATAACAAAAACATGCCTTTTTTTTGTACGAATTAACCTTACCCTCTCCTTAAATCCACATGTCCACGTATCTGGTAGATTAATAGCAAATAGGCTCGTACAGATTTAGTGCAAAAAAGGACAGCTGAAAATCGCTAAAAAGACTAGTTGATGTTTTCTAAAAACACTAATATTATTGTAAACTAACTCTTTTCACGGATATTCGTAAAACCGTATTCTCCGACACAGACCTCAAATAATTTTTAAAACTTGAAATTCTGATAAATAATCATTTTACAATTTTATCGAATTATTGAACTGAAATTACCGAATAATTTCAATAAATCATTGCAAGCAAAAGGTATGGCTGCAAAATCCAATAAAACCGTTTCAATTAGCTATTTCTTTTCAACCAAAACACTTATGAGCTATAAATCAGACGTATAGTCATATATTATCGGTAGTAGAGGCAAAAATAAAAAGCAACAAAGGCAAACGATTACGGTTAAACTAAATAAATTGTTTCGACTACAACTTGATAGTTTAAATGTACTGTTATACTTTTTTTTAAATACAATTTAAATGTATTTATGTATTTATATTATGTAAATTTTGTCTGTTTTTGAAACAATAAATAATTATTGTGGCATTGATGATGATGGCATGGCCCTTTAATTCTTTTCTTCTTCTATTTACAGTTAGACGACAGCGCGTTACAATTGTACAAGGATGGTGATTATGGCGCATATTTGGATTTGGAGGCGTCGATCAGTGAGCAACAGGAAGAGTTCGAAGGGTTCCAGGATAAGTAAGTTGGAATATACTTTTTTTTTTAAGTTGTAATAAAAATAGAATCAACGGAGAAAGAACACATTAAATACAAGAGAGAAATGATTAATGGTGTTCACACCTGTCACGAAAAAAGTAAATGATTCAAAGAGAAAAATGTAAATTAAAATTTGCATACTATAAGTATTAGTTATGTAAAATTTGAATTTAAGAATGAACGCCAATGTTGTGTATTTATTATTATTCAGTGGCGAAATGTAATATCTAAAATGCGAAGGATATTGTTTTGAATTGAAGAACAATATTAGATTTGAATTAACTCAAATCAATGTAGAAAAATCATTCTAAATGAATTTGCTATTTTAGTGCAGAGTTTACCGAATACAGTGGCCATCCAATGGTACGTACTCCGATTTTACGTAGTGACGTCAGCGATTTAGTGGGGTTTCTCTCTCACAGATATGTTGTTGTTTGTCTGTGCTGGTGAAAATTCATGTACCAAGCCAGAGTCAGGGCCGTAGGTAATATTGTCTGAGGGCCTCGTAGCCTTTAAAAATTTTAAAATTTCACTACAGATATATATGCACATATTCTGTATACGTAATATGCAAAATAGAAATGCAAAATGAGAAACGTAAAATTCTAGAATATTCTAATCGTCAACTAGCAGAGATATCAAATAACAGATTTCACCGTTGAATTGGTCATTAAAAATGAGATTAAACAGTGTAGTTTGACAAAAATTCTAGAATGTTCTATTTATTAACTAGCAAAGATATTAAAAAAACCAATTGTACCATTTAATTGTCCATCGAAAAATAAATCAAATTACACATTTTGGCAAATGTTCTGGAATATTCTATTCGTCAACTAGCAAAGATATTCAAAAACAGACGTCACCATTGAATTGGCTACCAAAAAAGAGACCAAATAACACATTTTGAGAAATGTTCTAGAATATTCTATTTGTCAACTAACAAAGATATTTGAAAATCTACTGCACCACTTAATTGTTCTACAGAAATTACACTAATGTAAACCAAATATCCGATTTTGACAAACAATTTTTGCTATTTGACGAATAGAATATTCTAGAATATTTATCAAAATGTGCTATTCCGTCTTTTATTCGATGACCAATTAAATGGTGCAATCGATTTTTCGATATCTTTGTTAGTTGACGAATAGAACTAACTCACTACGTTCGTGCGCTCAACTTCGCTTTCGTGGGCAATCGACAATTTCCCGCACTTACTGCACAATATACTATTAAAACCATTCTTTAACTTTAAGTAGAATTTTTGTATACTGGAATCATTTCTGCCATAATTTGGAATAACATTTCATCGTGTAATCGACATCAGTAAATAGAATTGATTTCTCTTGTACTTGCAACTTTACAACTGTCGAGCCACTAATCATTAGTATCAAACCCGTAAATAAACAAAGTATAATAAACAAGGTGGTCAGTGCTCTGTTTCATCATACAATAAGTACGCCACTGATCATAATATATTTTTTATCGAAATAAAATTCGTGTATCAGATGGATGAACTTCTAATATAATTAATAATAACGGAATATTGAAAGAACATATTTTGATTACAACATTAAATATTGAAAAAATTTTCAACGATATTTTTAATAAATAATACTTCTCAATCTAACCTATCAGTATGTTGTACACCTTATAATGAACACGAGCTTTTGATTTCAACTGTACTATGTTGTAGTACGAGTATTACTTTGTTTGATGTAGTTTTACAATAAATTTTAATAGAAACAAAGCCAATTTTCTAAATCGCTATATACTTCCTGAAAATTTAAATGCTTAATTAAAAACACAACACATGAAACAATAAAAATTTATTTTTAACTCCACGCACAAAACAATCTTGCAATATAATTTATAATTTATTACGTTCAAATATCACATTTAATTACATGTATGCTATATCAGTTGCAGTAATTCTTTCCAAACAAAACACTTTCCGTGAAGATTTGACTTCTTACACGCATATTAAGATAGTTGATCGATAAAACGATTTTTTCAGAGGATTTTAAAGAAAAACTTCTCTAGATATTTATTTAATTCAATATCAATAATACGGGCCCTTACCGAAAAAAAAAATTGACCACCCCAATTTTGAGAAAAATGATTTCAACGTTTTGTAACGAAATTCAAAAAACAAATGGTATACAAATATAATAACTGAAGAATATTAATACATTATTTAATTTTTAATAGAAGAAAATTTTTTTTGAGATATATTTTTGTACCTGACTATCTCAGAACAACTACGTTAAGGATAATGCCTGGCGCAAATTCGAATAAATTGAATTTGTTTATTTCATGTTTTTATTTTTCTTTATATTATATTTCAAGAACGTTATGTAAAAATTTCATGAATTTCATGTAAAATTCCTGATGTTTTAAATTTTGTAGTTACCCAACTTTAAACGTGTTTTTCTAAAAACCAAGGGTCTTTTCACAATGTATATTGTAAGAATGAAACATTTAGTGAAATAAATAAAAATACTTTTCGTACTCGTCGTACTTTTGATACTTAACATGCTCAGTATTTAGAGCATGTTAAGTATCAAAGAGAGCTCATGAGAAATTTTAAAAAAAATACAGTTTATTTCCGAGGCCCGCCATTTCTCTCCGCGGCCCTGTTCAAAAATAATGGCTGGATTCTCACTGCTGGATTTACACTAAAGGCACCTGAGGCTAGTGCCCACTGCCCATGGCGGGAAAATTTGGAGCACAATGTGACAATTTGGCTTTTTTTCATCTCATCACTTATTTTTTGTAGAAAAAGTAAAACAAGAAATGTTTTTTTTTTTGCTCATTACTTAAATTTTTTAGTGAAAAGTTGATATGGTTTTCTTCCAGAGGCGGCATTTTTCATGGTGCCCAGCGCGGCACTTAGGGTAAATCCGCCCCTGACTATACCACATTTTGTCTACGATAAAAAAATAATAATATAAATGAATCTTAACACTTGTTCAATGATTATGATTAAAAGTCAGAATTAAATTTAGACATTTTAATTTAAGATCATCAACATTTATTTTATTTTGTATTATTGTTAATGATTTCTATCATGTCAAGAGGCGCTATTTAATGATTTATGTACGGTTAAATGATCATTACGATCACTGTTACAATGATCAACGATTGTGATTTAACGTATAGATAATGATGTAGCAATTTTTTGAAAAAATAATTGTGACTAGGACTGCATTGTGTTTGAGAGTGCCGTCAAAAAGATTATTTTAATAATAGTATCTTCAAAAATTAAATTTTTTTTAAAAAAACAACAAATTTTGTAACGTTTTTGAACCAATAAATTCAACAATATTAAGATATTAAGGGATTTCGTACGTTTGACAACAAAATTCTTATGAATTCGTGATTTCTGTCATCACAGTCAGGGCCGGATTAACCCTGAAGGCCGCCCTAGCCATCGTGAAAAATGCCACCCCTACCTTTTGCTTGAAAAGAAGAAAATCTTAATTTTTCCTACTTTTTTTTAAACTTTCTCTTAAAAAATAACTGACGAGCAAAAAGAAAAACAAACGTCAATTACAAATTTTACCGCCCTGTTTTTAAAATCTCCCGCCCCTAGGCCTTGGCCTAGGTTGGCCTATTGGCTAATCTGTCCCTGATCACAGTGCTGACCTACTCACACTTGGCTACTTATAGTGAGATAGTGTCGTTTTTTAAAAATTGTTAAAATTTTTTAAATTCTTCTATATGAGTAAAAAGTTTAAATAATCATATTAAACAAATTAAAGGCTAATTTTTATACAAGCAAAAAGTGTTCATAAAAGAACTGTGAAAAACTCTAACTACTGAACTACGAAGTCCTTACTTAATACGTGTGAAACACATACTTTCCGAATTTTTTTTTTAATTTCTATTATTTGGACGAAGGTTACTCAAAATTTTATATATATTTTTGTATGATGCTATAAAGTACAATTGGACTAATTAACGTATTTCAAATTAGAAACTTTCTCAATGATTCATGAATCAAATTTACGATATTTACAGTAAGTGTAAAAATTATTCATCACTACATGCAATTTTTTTTTCTTTTACAGTCGGAAGAATTCTATTATTCTACGAACTCAATTGTCCGTGAGAGTTCACAGTATTATAGGTAAGTTATTAAAAGAACTTTTTGATCTATTAGTAGCAGAGCAAAAATTGGGAAAAATCTAAAAAAGTTATTAATGAACTTGATTTAAAAATACTAAAAGTTAAGATAAACATATATTTGCCTATAACTATAGTAAAATAATTATTCTTTTGGGTAGCAGTAGTGACTAAACTTGAAGTTGAATAAATAATAAAATAATTTTATTGTTCTTGTTCTTACGAATAATAATTTGTTACTTAGTCTAATCTTTAGTTATTTTGAAACAGATATGAGAAAGGAAAATTGCAAACTTTTATTTGTTTTTATTTCGTTTGAAGAGAAAATTACGAGAACTTGAAATATGAGTTAAATTAGAGGTTAATTAGGACATAAAATGGGTGAGTAGAGACAGTACATGGGTTAATAGGGACGCTATTTTATGTATAAAAGAACGAATGTGGGGTGTATAGAGACAAATAAAGTATGTATTGGACCATATGAAAGTACACTTTCAAGGTTTTGAAGTTATTCGAGATTTTTATAAATACTTTAGATTTTATAAATGCTTTGCAAACTTTTGATTCCACGTTTATTTCTAGACAAAATTATAAAATATTATTTATTTCTGGATGTATGAATATAAAAATTCTAAATTATACTTCGATTGAAATTTTTGTCGACCCTACCGACCGTCCCAGTTCACCCTTTTATCGTCTCTTTTGGCCGTGATTTACCATAGAGTAGAAATTATATAATTTTGATTATTTTTTTCAAAAATACGATGTAAAATTTGAATTTTTACCGATTCATGCCGGTTTACGGTATCGACAGATTGCGTTTTTATGTAAAAATTAATAAACCATTTTGAATTTTTTTAATTACGTGACCATCATTAATAAACAAACGTTAGATGTTAATAGGCCACCCAGTTTCATTAATGTTTCTACTTCAGATTGACCAAATTAATTATAAAAATTATAAAAATAAATTAGTTACTACTCATAATAATAAAAGTGAAACAATACTATATTACTGGCTAACTCACCTTATAATAATATATTATGGCGAATTCGTGATTCAACCACATAAAATATGTAACAAACTTAAATAATACAATTCTATGCTAATTTCATGTAAATCATAACAATGGTCTGAACATATTTTATTTTGTTACACCCAAAACATTTTTACAAAAATATTTTTTTCATACTTACCTACCGTAGGGGTGGCCAGTCCAAATAAAAAAGAAAAAATTAGGTCACATTTGTATAACAATGCCTAAACACTTCCTACCCAAAAATGATTAATAAAAAAAATTATTATTCTTTCAGAGAAATTATTAAATTCTGAAAGCCGTGAATTACGTCGTGCCTTATTCTCGCTAAAACAAATCTTTCAAGAAGATAAAGATTTAGTTCATGAATTTGTTCAAAACGATGGACTCTCGTGTCTGATTAAAGTTGGCACTGAAGTCGATCAGAATTATCAAAATTACATTTTGCGAGCTTTGGGCCAGCTGATGTTGTACGTTGACGGGATGAATGGCGTGATTGAACATAATTTAACCGTCCAGTGGCTTTATTCGTTAATCGCCTCGAAATTTCGACTGGTTGTTAAAACAGCGTTAAAACTTTTGTTAGTCTTTGTCGAATATGTGGAAACGAATTGTATACTATTGATTAAAGCCGTCGAAGCGGTGGACAATGCAAATGGAACACCCACATGGAGTATCTTGATGCGTTTGCTCAAAGATTACGATTCCGCTGACACGGAACTCCTAATCTACGCGATGACACTCATCAACAAATGCCTGAACGGAATCCCGGATCAGGATACGTACTACGATCAAGTCGACAGCCTGGAGGAACAAGGAATCGAAAATGTTATTCGAAGGTACATGTCACGCCAAGGCACCGACTTAGATCTCCTTCGCCAGTTTCAAATTTACGAGGCCGTGTTGGAACACGAAGATGGTGACCAAAAAACCACTCAGTTGGATGAGGCGATTCGAAAAACGTTACGTAATCGAAAATCTGTGCCTTTGCAAACGTGCGAACGACGTAAATCACGGCGACATTCCACGGGCACTTCGTCAACGCCATCGGTGGTGAAGACGACGAATAATTATAATAATTATTTGAATAAAAGTACACCTGGCGGTGGAATTGGTCTGGGAATCGGGAATGCGTACCAGGAGCAACAGCCACAACATAGTGACGGGGAAGATGAGTCGTCGAGTTCGCAATCGTCACAGGGGCGCGAGCCGTTCAATGGGAAATATAATGATAACAAAGACAGTAAGTACAAATACTTTTTCATTAGCAATTCTAGACTTGATTTTTTTTAATTTGAAGTTCCCTAACTGCTTGGAAATCTTAAAATTTGTACACAAACATTTTACACCTACAGAAGTACAGATTATTATCTATTTTCTTAGAATTTTGTGAAAGACTGATTTCAATTGGGGGAGGGCGGCAAAACGGGGTAGGAGGGGCAAAATGGGGTACCCTAAAAATTTGGTAAAAATTTTTATATTTTCAAATTTGATAATATTGAAAACCAAATAAATATATTATAATATATTATAAATATATTTCTGTAAATATATTTATAATATAACTTTATGTAGTAAGAATGATAACTTTATGTAGTAAGAATTATTAAAAAAATAATTATTTTTCGCCTCTGCATCCACTACTAATATAAAATGGTGATTCGTTTTACGTAAATTACTCCTAAAAAATATTATTAAATATTATTATTTAGTAGCTTCGTTTTCTTATGAATATATTTATAATCTTACATTATTAACGGGTACCCCATTTTGCCCGCAAAAAAATAATTTTTTTTCTTACGACAGCTCGAAATTTGATTATTTTACTTTAATTACGACTGAAAATAATAAGATTCAGCATATTTCAGTCCTTAAAATCATAACGGTTTCTTAAGTACCCCGCTTTGCCCCTCCGTCCTATTATTAATCAGTATTACAATTTCCTACTCAACAGCTCAGTAACTGAGAGTGCTAAATCACCGAAGTGTCTCTTTCACAATTTTAGATAAATATCTGTATAATCATTCAAAAAATTCTAGCCTTCTCATCACCTTTATCCACAAAATAATTTCCTTGGATCTTCTAAAAGTGTGTTATTACTGAACAGTTTTCAATAGAACTTTATAAATTGATTCCTTAGGGACTTGACCAATGTTTCCAATTAAAATTATCATAATATTCCTTATTAGAGATGAAAGTTGATATATTAGAAATATTCATTTAGCAATAAATGAAAACAAAAGATTACCTGGATTACAACAAAATAACATTAAAAAATGTAAATATCAAATTCAAAATATTTTACAAAAATTTCACTTTAAAAAAAAGATAGATAAAGTCCAATTGCAAATATAAAGGAAGTGAATATAATCTTAAAGTTATCGGCCAGAGCCCTAGATTCCCAAAAAGGATCCAAAATTGAATTGATTCTAAAACTATTATTATGGAAATTTATGAAAACATCTTATAATGTAGAAATTAGCTCTGGAACCGTGGCTTTTCTTGGCTCATCACTTATTTTTTAGGGAATAAATTTTTAAAAAATGTGATTTATTTGCGGGACCAAAATCGTTGATAAGAGGCCCGGACAAAATATGTAAAAGTTTTTTCCTCATCGACTGTATTTTTGGGGAAGAAATCTTGACATTTTTTTTTGTCGCCAAGACCCGTCCGTCAATTCTCTCCATGGCCCCCGCAGCGTCCTCCGTGAGTCCGTAAACCACAAAAATTGCATCATCATCTTTTCGAAAATTTTGAACCAGCTTTCAAACTGAACGTTGCACTGATTTCGGAGCAAAATTAAAACATAATTTCTACCTTAAATAAAAATATTGACATCAAATTGATGTATATTATCGTTAAATTTCGACATTATCAAACAATTTCACCATGATATGATGACATAAATTTATATTTATTGTGAATGAGAGACAACACACTGTTTTCATGGTGGGTAATAAGATATTAGTATCAAACATTTAGGTAAATTTTCTTGGATCATTTTCAAAAAAAAAAACAACCACATACACAACATACACTTTAACGTTTCGTTATTATGATTCATACTTCACAAATATTTTCGCATTAATAATAAATTTTAAAGGTGAACATCACAAAAATTTTCTCTATACAACTTCCATCGAAATTTTCAAATCAGTTTGTTGGCATATGCCACTGACTTCGAATCCGAACGATTAATATTTTTTTTTTGCGTTGAACGACGGTTTCTTTTCATTTCCGTGCGCGAAATTTACGAATATCGATAAAAAAAAATTGTTGTTTTTATTTAATTGTGTGTGAACGTGGGCTTCGGCGTAGAAAGAGAAAGATGACAATACCAGTTCATTCTCGTGATTATGGTACATGCTTAATATTTAATATTTTTTATTTATTTAATTAGCTCGAGCTCACGATTTTATTAATAATGTAACTTTTACTTCAAATATAAATAATTATTAACAGTATTGTGCTCTCGTAATGTTTATTTGTTAAGAATTTATTAGCAAGAGGGAAATTTTTAATTGCTAATGTATATAAAAAGTGTTGCAAAATATACCATTAATAAAATGAAGTCACTTTTTTTAAAAACATTTTAAAGTACATAATATATTACTAAAAATTTTTAAAATAATTTTTTAACCACTATTTGCAAATGTAACCGTAACAAGGTTATGTTTGCAATAACAGTGATTCATTTTTTGTCTAGGGGTCTGTTTGGTGTTCCAATTTAATTATTTTTTCAAAAAATACTCTTTAACTTCTAAAATTATACAGTAGGTTCATCGATTTTCCCCTTTAAGTACAAAATTACGTGAAAATAAAATGGATTTCCCTCTAATAATAATCATTAAAAATTTATTATCATATAAATATAACGGATCAAAGCATTCTGAAAGCACTTAAATCTTGTTACAAGATCATTATTAATTGGCCTTGGCAAAACTTCAAATCGATATTGAAACCTTTGTTTAAAAAAATTATAACCAATTAATTTTACAGTTTGTTTATAAGAAAGAGTTTCTGAAATTCCCGCCAAAACTAACCGTACTTGAGTTATAGGGATTCCCCGACGCCAACGGTTGACATTTCTTTTAACCATCTTTATTTCTGTGCTCATTTTGAAACTTATATTTTACTAAATTGTGAAGCAGATTAAAATTTATTTACCGTTACTATGAAACTAATTATAAATTAACGTTAATTAAATAACGTTTTGTAAATATATTAATTTAGAATAAAGTAATAATTCATGTTTAATTAATAAAATTTAAATACTACATGTCAAAAAATTTTACAAAATAGAAATCAGTTTCGAATATTAATAAATTTCTTTAAAAAAAGATGTCAATAAACTGTTTTAAATATGAGAAAAAAAGATTATTTATCGATTAATAGATATTAATCATTAACATTTGATGATAATCTGCACATATGAAGATGCAAATTAGCAACCAATTATTATAAATTTACAAGGTGAATAAATATCTAAATGAGAATATTTACCGATCCACCTAATAAATCTGATTTAATTGCATTGTTCTATTTTGAGAATCAAAATTTAAGACATTTTGTCCTAGATGATATCTAGTACTGTGGATATTTTTGGAATATTTTGCCCTAAGCTTAATAGCTAATCGATAATCCGTCATACTTTAAAATTGTTTCTCCCTTACGGTACAAAATATATATTAATATCGAGAAATCGTGGAGAGGGGAATCCCATCAAAATTAATTAGACATTTTCGTAGTTGTATAATTTATATGTTAGGTAAATTGCGTTTGTTGGCAACTTATGCCATTTCCCACCGATGGATTAAAAATAAATCAAGTTCAATTTTTGTTGATATTATCTGATATTAATAAAAATTTGAAGATATATAAATTAGTCAAAACTGTCTTAAGGTTTGAGAGATTGAGGGAACAAGAAAATTTTAAGATTAAAAACAAGCAAACGATAACAGATTAATCAAATATTGACCCTTTTTCTTACTTTCGAGATATATCAAATGTATAATTTATTAAAAATTGTATTAAATAATTAATATACTTTGTGAAAATCCATATTATAAATAAATATGAAAATAATTTGCGTTGTCAACTTTTCACTATATTTAATTGTTTAAATTACGAATTGGTTTTCGAGCGATTAGCTCATCATCAGGTATCAAACAAGATTGTTTGAGTGAAAAGTTGACAACGCAAATTATTTTCATATTTATTTATAAAAAATTGTATTTTTTAAGACGTTTACACTCAAACATCCTGTATAAGCGCGTTGTGACCGTAAACTAAATAGAATTACCTAATTAATTATGCTAAAAAGCAGCTAGAAAACATGTAATCGAGTTACTATGGAAATATGACAAATAATTTCCGCGCGACATACCATGTTCAAGCATATCGACCCAGATTGTTGATTTAATTTTGTTTTTGTTACAAGCAATACAAGCGGGTGTTACGCCGGCACTCAGACGACGCAGGGAACGGGCGGAAAGACAACGGAGTTTCATTCGAGAACAGGAATCAGCCGGATTATATGCGTTTAGAGATGGTAAATATGAAAATTTAAAATTTTCGTCGAGTTTTGGTTAAATTTTTTGAACCCTTATTTTACAGAAAATAAAAATACGGTTGATTTACAACGGAATAGTTCAAATAGTTCTGTAAAATTGATTTCTAGTCGAGGTGGAACGCTGACACCTCAACTGAGCAGCGACAAAAATGAGAATGATCAAGAAAATGGGGAACAAACGAACGGAACTAATGGAATTTTGAAAAAACCATGGGCGTTCTCAATGATGTACTCCAAGTCGCACGATGAACAGAATGGCACTGTCAACGACAGTGAAAACAATAATCAATATTTACAAATAAACAAAGAGAATTCAGTCAAAGATATTACACAAAAATTATCTAGTCAAAACATTTTACATAGTCCGTCACCAATAAATGATGAAACGCGCGCGAATCGAATCGGAGACATGAGTGGACTCATCTTCAAAGCCAAGGAAGGACTTGCCAAATCAAAATCAAAAATAGACGTCCTACGAAGCCCCACCAATGAAGCCCAACCAAAATTCACGGTACCAGAAGTGAAGAAGACCGAAAGTGAACTCCACTGGGAGGAACTGGCGCGAACCATCGATCGACCACTAAATCTGTGCGATCTAGACTTTACCGATCTGGGTAGTAGCGATGAAATTGATGTCCTCGCACCGAGTTCAGTAACCACTGGAGGTCCACCGCCTCCACCACCACCGTCCAGTGCCGGCGCTCCATGTTGTCCAATGGTACCGCCAACATGTCCGTCAGGACCACCGTCTTGCCCGCCCGTCTTTCAACCGCCGAGTTTTCGTGCGGGATTTAGCAGAAATAATGATAGTAGTTTAAATAAGAATAGTACGTCGACGCTTAGTAAGAAAAATAAGAAAACGGTTAAACTATTTTGGAAAGAGGTACGGGAGGATCCGATTACGCTTGTTAAATTACAAAATATTGGGACTGGAGGAATGATATGGGATGAATTGAAACCGGTTCAAATTGATACGCAAAAATTGGAACATTTGTTTGAATCTCGAGCGAAAGATTCCTTAACAAAGGTAAGTCTGTTTAAATGCAACCCCAAAAATTGTATTTTAATCTAACTGACCTTCCTTTTTAAACAGAAACAGCAAGAATTAAATAAAAATAAAGAAATTATAGTGTTAGATCATAAACGTTCGAACGCCATCAACATCGGTATGACCAAATTACCACCTCCGCGAACCATCAAAACGGCCATTTTGAAAATGGACGCCACAATTATGAATCGTGAAGGTATCGAAAAACTGTTAACTATGTTACCAACAGAGGAAGAACGGACACGTATCCAAGATGCACAAGCGGCAAACCCGGATTTACCACTTGGCAGCGCCGAACAGTTCTTACTCACGTTGGCATCAATATCAGAATTACCAGCACGACTCAAATTGTGGGCCTTCAAATTGGATTTTGAGTGTAGCGAACGTGAAATTGCCGAACCACTGATGGATCTCAAACAAGGCATTGAATTACTTAAAGCAAATAAAACGTTTAGGGCAATTTTAAGTACGCTTTTGTCAATTGGGATTTTTTTGAATGGCTCCGATGTTAAAGGGTTCCAAATAGACTATTTAGCTAAAGTACCTGAAGTTAAAGATACTGTTCATAAGCATTCACTTTTACATCATCTATGTCATATGGTTATGGAAAAGTTTCCCGATTCAACAGATTTATATTCTGAAGTAAGTTTAAAAGATAATATTTTTTTTTATTAGCCCCACGTTGGGCGCCAAATCGGTAAAGTAACTATTGTTACAATTATTGTCCTTTTTAGATTGGTGCCATCACTCGAGTGTCCAAAGTTGATTTTGACGAACTACGACACAACATTCAACGGTTGGAGACTGACTGTAAAGCCTCATGGGATCATTTAAAGTTAATCGCCAAACACGATGGGACTACAATGAAAGTAAAAATGTCCGACTTTCTTGCCGACTGTGCAGAACGTATTATACTGTTAAATATAATTCACCGTAGAGTATTAAATCGTTATTGTAAATTTTTATTATGGATTGGAGTTCCTTTAAATCAAGTAGCTGATACCAAGCCAAATGAATTTTGTCGAATTGTATCGGAATTCGCGCTAGAATACCGAACAACTCGAGAACGCGTACTTCAACAATTAGAAAAGAAGGCGAATCATCGAGAGAGAAACAAGACTAGGGGCAAAATGATCACAGAAGTAAGTATACTTGGGTCTACATTCACCTATTAAACCTCTAAGCCTCTTTATTTGATCCAGGTTGGAAAATTCAGTTCAAAAGAGGAACGCGCCGACGCTGAGTTACGCCACGTGTTAGGTACAAGTGATATTTCCGATATTGAAGGAGGTGGAACATTACCGTGGCGACGACGTCGCGAACAACCTGGCCGTATGAGTGCTAAAATAGCTTTAAATGGTGCTGGTGATTTAACGGATGCTGACGATGAGATACTTGAAAGTCTCGTGAAGACGGCAACAAAAGCACCCACCACAAGAACCGTGCCTCGAGAACGAAAACGAACGCGAAATGTAGATAGAAAATCAAGTAAGTTTTTTGCGAAAAATTACTAATTTTTTTCATTCACAATCGCCAAATAATTTAGGAAATTGACACAGAAGTGTGTTACACTAACCTCTTGTCATTTTCCTAAATCAATCTACTAATGAAAAAACATTTTAACCGCAGCAAAAACAACTAAATTCTAACATTTCAACAGGAAATTTACACGAAAATTTTATTTTTCTAGACAATTTTGAAAAATATCTATGGAGATAGTTTTTCCACGAACCGTTACCTAATTTGAAAACTGTTCTTTTCCGTGATTTGAAATTACCACACACTGCCCTCTGTTATCAGCGAAACGGACCACATTTCCGTTATATTGAACAAAATAAAAGTTAAAGTATTAGAACCTTTATTTGTTAAATTTTGATATACACAAAAAATTGTTTTTTGTACATAAATGTTTTTATTAACTTTTTATTTATTTGTTCGCTTATTAAATGGCTATGTAATATACACTTGCAGTTTTCTTAAGCAGTATAAATGTTTTTTCAGGTTATGTGTTGAATCATAATGTAATTCAAGTTTTTTGATACAAGATGTTGCCGAAATAGGTTCCCTCTATTGATAAATTTTAAAATTACAATATGATTCTTAAATATTTATTTAAAAACTTCAAATAATTTGTATATTAAACCAAAATTATGGTCGCAAATATGCAGATTATTTGTAGTTTGATTAGATATAATGAAAATTATTATAGTAAAAACAATATTGCATTTAGTTAAACGTTCTCGAACACGAGAAAGCATGTACGGTGTCGCCAAAGATTCCCCATAAACAAAAAGTGGTATGTTTAAACAATTAAACTTGTTGCACGGTGTACAAAAACGATTTCAAAATAATTAAAATTCTAATCGTTTGCCCGAGTTTTGTTCGATTAATTTTTTGACTTAACCAAACAGATTGTGTATTTTTTTTTACAGCTTTTGTTATAACGTTTGTTATTTTGTTATTTGTTGAATTGTTGATGTTGCTTTTTTTAAAATTGATACAGTTGATAATAATGCAGGTTGAATAATGTTGTTTTGTTAATTTTTCAGTGAGGCGAACTCTCAAAAATGGTCTCTCCGAAGAAGATAAAAAGCATTTGGCGGCTTTTATTAAGGGTTATTAAATTCTTTTTTTAATAAGACAAGTACTTTATTATTGTGATTTTTAAATAAAGAGTTTTCATTATTTATAGTTGTCATTTTTTCCCCTCGTTTCCTATCGTTAGTGATTTGAGTTATTTGCACCTGATACCAGTGTTTTGGGCGTGATTTATTTAGTTGTTTTAGAATTTAATGAAAATTTAAAAAATATTGTTAAACTTCCGCTTTTATGCTAGTGACATAACATACCCATTATGTAGTAATTTCTAGGGATGTTATGGATATCCGTAACCGTAACCGAAACTATAGGATATCCGAAATAATTATCCGTAACCGAAATTGTATCCGAAAATAACGTTTCGGATTTGTTTCGGATGAAGACAACTGCCGCTAGAAAATTAAATTTAAATCAAAGAAAATATTTGCTGCATGTCTTTCTTTTGATAGATCTTCGTTGATTCGTGTTGGGCGTTCACTTTTCCTGGAACAATTTTCCCCTTTTTTCAAAAGCAATTATCCGTAACCGTAACCGTATCCGAAACATTATCGGATATTAGTAAAATGTTTTTAAATATCCGTATCCGTATCCGTATCCGAAATTTCATATCCATAACATCGTTAGTAATTTCATAATGTAATGAATCGGGACCGAAAGGTAAATTAAGACAAATTGAAAAAAAAGGTCGTCATGAATTTGGTTCGAAAATATTAGACGTAAAGGCGAACATATTATGTAACGTCAATTTACTATAAAGTAGAAATTACATAATTTTTGTTATTTTTTTAAAAAACCAGAAATATTTTCAACTATGTAATCGTGCTAACATAAATATATTAAAGAAATCCACAAAATATCTTGTGAAATTTGAATTAGTGCCGATTCAGTCCGTTTACAGTATTTTGTATTTAGTTGAAACCTCAGGTAATCAGAGAGTATGTACTAGCGATTTCGAATATGTCACTTACAGTTTTCTAGAAACGCAAACTTTTCGTACACACGGAATCATGCGAATAAAACTTGAAGCTCTTCACTACGGAAGCTAGCTTTTGCTTACAATTATCAACATAATGTGAAATAAAAGCACTATTCCAGAGATGTCACTACTTTCTACAATTATTAATAGTCAGTGATAATTCAGAATTCTACCATATCATTTATACGGTACTCAATAGATGGCTCAGTTAATGTAAAGTGCAACTTTCAATAATATCGAATACCTTTTGGTCTAGAAAATACTCCAAATTGTCAAAATTTTTGAAACGTAGAGTCCTGAAAATTTTCCTTTAAATAAAACTCAAAATTACTTTAATATAGTAGATTTATTTTTAATTAAAAATGAACAGCTATTTAACAGTAATTTTTATAAAAAAGTTCTTATAACTAATGTAGTATCATTAAAATGATATGTTTTGTTTGTATAGAGACTTAGTTTATCGCCACGCCCCTCAACTTAGAGCACCAAATAACTATTATTTGTGTTTTAGTTATATTCAACAATTATTTTCTCAATTTAGTCTCAACATATTCCATTTTACCGACAAAATTTAGAAAATGAAATATGTCGTAAACGTTTCTATCTAATTAAAATGAAAACATGTGTGAAAAGTATTAAAAATTTTTTTTAATTATAAAAATTTTAAAATATAAATAATTAACAAATACAACATTTTTATTTATAAAAAAATCTGTGCGAAAAAATAATTAAAACTTTAAATTACTATACAAAATAAAAAAAAATTAATTTATTTAAACAAATAATTATAAAATTTGAAACTTAACTAACATACAAAATTAAGTAAATATTTTTATTCAGAAATAACATTTTTTTGTGTTATGACCTTTTTTTTGATTATTGCAAAAATTAAATTAGGCTACTACAATTCATCGTGTTTTGGACCAGTGAATTCTTCATGTGAAATGAATCCATTCTTATCTTTGTCCTCGTGTTGGAAGATTTCTTCAACTAATTTATCATGATCGGCTAACATGGCCTTGATGTCTTCATTGGCTGGATCACCTTCAGCGGTCACCATTTGTTTTTTCAAATATTCACTAACCTGAAAATGGATAAATATTCATATTTTACAAATATTCGGTAAAATATTAAAATAAATTTTCCAACTAAATGAAAAAAAGAAATGTATTTGTAATGTTGTACGAAAATCTAATGCAAAGGTAATAAATTTGAGTAAAAAAATAGTTTTTAAAGCAAGCTTTTATTTAAAAATGAACTAAAATATATAAAATAACTTTTGAGTGAAGTTTGAAGCAATGTGCAATATGATTTATAAAATCTTGAGGCATTATTATTAATTATTTTCGTTTCAGATGTGAGTAGCTACTTTACTCCTTAGTAAGTACCAAACGTAGTTAAACGCCTCAAGCTTTTATAAATTATGTTGCACATTGCTTCAAACGTTACTCAAAAATTATTTTATATATTTTAGTTCACTTTTAAATAAAAGCTTGCTTTAAAAAACTATTTTTTTACTCAAATTTATCTTTTACTTTTTAATCCGATCACAATTAATTAAAAAAAAATGATATTAAAAGAAGTAATTTTTTATCTATATTTTATTAATCGGTTATTTTATCCTAATCAAACATAACTATGGAAACCAAAAACTGCAATGTAAAATCAGTGGACAAATATTTGACAGTTCGAAATGTCAAAAAGTTGCACAAGACTAAAAATCAACAATTCTAGTTTTGAGAAAATTTAGGATAAAACTAATTAGACAATATTGCATTGTTATCAAAGTTATACACATACACAAAATTTGAAACCTCGAGCTCAATTGGAAGTTGTTTAAATTTTGATTGCAAGACTTGGTGTAAACAAACATGCTAACATAGCAAGTTAAATAAAAGCTTTTAAAAAATATTCCGATTCAGTCCATTTTGCGATAATAAATATCAATTAATTGTGGTGAGTTTTACTTTATGGAAATTCACTTTACATAAATGAAACAAAATGACTTTTTTCATTTAATGTTTGAATGCGTTTTCAATCATTACGGCCATTAATGAACACTGACATTTTTTACCGCAAACTTTGTATAATTTCGGTGATCATTAACGGCCGTATAATGGTTGAAAACGCGTTCAGACATTAAACAAAAATCTCGAATTTTTTTTTTTGTAAAAAATTATCTTTTCAAAGGGAGAAATACCTTTTAGAACGAAAAATTTTTTTTCCATAGAATATTAGTAAAACATCTCAAGAATATACTCCCAAATTTTCAGAGTGATATTCGAACTCCTTAAGATGTTTTAACCTCTTAAGATTAAACGTGCTCGAGAATGTATCATATAGCAATTGTGGCTTATTCGCATAGTTGCGCCATAAGTACATATATATCTATATGTATGTGGACCACAGACCACATACACTGTATACTACGGTGTACCAAAATATTTTCGTTATCATCATACCGAATTTCAAACACATTTTTCTCAAAACAGTATTTTTATAATTGGCAGGAACTTTTATTCAAAAACTACTCGAGCGATTTTTTTTTAAATTTATCAAATATACTTTATATTATTATCTTCTATGTGAATCAAACCTTTATGCCAATATCCGAACAAAAGGATTTTTTTAATGCGAAAATAGATGAAAATTTCACGAAAATTTAAATTTTTCGTGGGTTTTTTTAAAATAAAAATAAAAAAATTTTAATTTTATCAATTAATAATTACGGCAGCTAGGATGGCCGCCGTTTTTATACATTTATTGAAACGTATATAAATGTCATAGTGAATAAAATACCAAACCTCAAAAATATAGAAAATCTGCGTGGTTTTTGAATTACGACACCAGCATTCATAAGTGCTATATTTAGCATTTTTTACGTGAGAGAGTTTAATGTAAGTAGGTTATTTTGAATTTAAAAGTTTGTCATTTTTTTTTATGAAAAATGTTAAACTGAAAATATAATTATTATAAAAAGCAATTTTCGAGATGTCCAAGTGACTGACTTATGTGATTCTTGTTACAAAAAAGGAAAAAACTTGCATCAAAATGGTCATATGTATACGATATTCAGTATAATCGGTGTAAGAAGTGGTATAACAGCCAAAGTTATGCGACAAACAAATATAAAAATTCAATGTAATGTAGGTAACTATTAAAGTAAGTGCATTATGCATCTTTTAAAAAGATTTAATTTAAATTTTTAGTAATAAATAAATATTTATCTGAGCGGTTACAATATTGCATTGGACGCAGTCAATTTATCTGTTGTATTTAAAACAACAACAATAACTTGTAAAAAACTTATAAATTGACTTATAGGGGCGTCACTAGTGACAATGCTGTTCTCTATTTAATATTTATATATTAAAATTACAAATATTAATAAGTAATAATTAATACAAATGTGTAAACTTGTTATTGAATTTATGTGAAAATCCATGGTTACAAAAAATTTTCGCTGACGTGTTCACGCATGTACCTACTTATAAAATTATTGAAAGAGGCGCCACTAGTCTTTATGCAGGTTCTCTATAGATCAATTTTTTCCTTGTAAAAAAAAAATTACGAAACTGTTTTTATTTTCGCCTGTCTAAAGGTATTTCTCCCCTTAAAAGATTATTAGTTGATTAATTAACAAATGTTTACTTAAGTTAATTTGAATTTTAGACAAAAAGCCGGTAAACTAAACTATAGATAATAAATTCCTTATCAACTGTCAAAACTGTGTTACCAACTCTATAAACTGATGACAAGATTACAACATAACATCAGACATGTACAACACAAACTTAACAACTTACTAAGAAATTAATTAAAGCCTCACACAATCTCTATGTGTGTCTGATGCGGTTACCCACCTCATCTCTGGACAACATATTGTCGGCATCTGTATCAATTTCTTTGAACACATTTGTGGTCGGGGGCGTGTCACCGATATTAATTAATTCCACTTCAAAGATGAGTGTGGCACCACCTGGAATGACATTGCCAGCGCCGGCGTCCCCGTAGCCCAACGATGGTGGAATTGTCAATTTTCTCTTCTCACCGACACACATATCCACCAGACCTTGATCCCAACCCTTGATTACTTGGCCGACACCTAATTGGAACGTGAATGGTTGTTCCCGATCGAAACTGGAAAAAAAAATATATAAATAAATAAATTATCATAAATAATATAAAATAGTACACTATTAGAGTCAAAAAAGACGGCGTATAAAGCCAGTTTATTGGCTATTTCATTGAAAAACCTAGCGGGGTGTGATACAAGGAATATAATGCGTTGTTATACACGGTTCAACTTGTTGTACTACCTAGTTGTACTACAAGTTGAACTGTTTGCCATACACTATTAAACTATTCATTCAACTTGTTGTCCAACTTTAGTTATTCACAATTTTTGAAAAAGAGAACTTCGTTAAAATTATGGATAAAATTCTTGCCTTAGCAGTAATTGCAGAAATTAGCAAAGAAAGCTTGAGTAAACGAAAAAAAAGAAAATGGAGCAAAAAGTGGTTGGGAAAAAATTTTTCTAATGAAAAACTATTAAAAAAATTAGTGAATGTGAACCGATTATAAAAATTATATGCGAATAAACGAAGAAATTATTAATGATATTTTAGTCAAAATAACACCTTTAATAAACAAAGAAGATACGTTTATGCGTGATCCAATTTCTGTAAAAACACGCTTGGGAATTACATTAAAGCTTCTTGCAACGAGAAATTCTTTTGAAGATTTAAAATTTTCAAGTGCGGTATCACCGCAAGCTATTGGAAATAACAAACAAAATCAAATATTTAAACTTTCCAATTGTTAATATTTTGTTGATTTACACCCTTTACACCATATATGTACTGGTTTTGTTGTTCAACTACCCCACGTTTTTATTACGTTTATATTAATTTGACCCGCCAGGCATAGCATTTTATGAATTAATTATAAAAAGTAACTAATTTTCCGAAATTTTATGAAGTAATCGAAATTTTTATTTTACTTTTACTACAATTTTTTACGTTTTTATTAAAAATGTGTACATATTATAGGAGAAACATTCTAAACTTCGATTATTGAATAGATTTTCATTAGTTAGATAAAAAGAAAAAAAAACAAACAATGAGCATTTTTAAAAATAGTTTTCATAATACCCTACACTACGTGAAACAATTGAATCCGTTACAATGCATATGAGTATGCATATATACATACATATACAGTAAGCGACATAATAATACAATACCTAGTTTTACAGTCTCACAAAAAGGTATTGTCTCATATTTTAAAACTAAAACAATAAGTGTAGTAAGTATAATACCCACAGTAGTGTAACACTAACCTATATTATACGTTATATACGATGCTACATATGATATCAGCGAAACACTATAACAATATTAAAATTTTAAACTTTACACTGTTTTTACACCACACCACAGTTAATTACAGTCATCCACAACAGTATTCATATATCGATTCGTGGCGCATGATTCAGTCAAATTCATTTTGCAACATTACTAGTAAAGTCCGGGAACAAATTGAAACTTATATTTTATGTATTTAAGGGGGGAGTGTCCTCCAGAACTTTCAAATTTTTCATTTTTGGTTTTGCTTTAAAAGTTTATTTGAACCTTAAGGAATATATTTCTAATGTTTTAATCCCAACAGAAAGAGTATCTTCGATAACGATAAACTTCTTTTAATTCTACTTTTCAAGAACGAAAACTTTTTAATAGCGGTTTTTTTCCGCGCCGTGGAACATAACTTAAAAAGTTATTAAGGTATTGATTTAAAATTTTGTACAGATATTCTTTAAGATATTGGCCTTTGCATATACCTAAAATTTTGCATAAATTATTTATTACTATAAATATTGTTTACAACAATTTGTTTATAAAAAAAGTGAAATTTTTTCTTTTTGGTTTTAAATTGTGAAAAAAAAAAATTTTCTCATCAGGAATAGGTATATGCAAAGCGTAATGACTTATTTTAATAAAAATTTTTTTGTCCGATTGAATTAAGTTGATTACAAGAGGCTGAGCATTCCTCGGCGCAAATTAAAAGAGTCAACTTGGAAAAGCTATAGCGCCGCCATTTTTTCTTTTTTTGCATAAAAATTTATCAGTGAATACACCATAACATGTACTATACTATGTAACTTCATTTGATACAATAAATGTATTCAGTTTCTTAAAAAAAAATTATTAAAAACCTGTTGTCTGGAGAAACCGCCCCCCTTAAGGGGAATTCGCCAAGAAAACATCAAGAATCGACTATTTTTATTTTTTTTTTTTTTTAAATTTAAAAAAAATAATTCAAAAATGAGCTAAATATAAATGACTTTGAAGTCGAAACTGTGAAGATTGTTGCACCTTGATGGTTCCTCGCGTTCTGAAATCCCCAGCGAACCAAAATCAAAAAATCAAGAATTTTCTGAAAATATACATTATACAGTTATGGTACTAACTAGGATTTAAGAAAAAAATAAAAAAATCAACGAGAAATCGCATTATGGAAATAAATTTTCAAAAACGACCGCTTTTTCTCGACTATCAACAGCCGCCATTTTGAAAATATATTCCGGAATCAAAAGATCATAGTTCCTGCCAAAATGACGGTATCGAGGAATAATATGCACTTTGATTTATGTCGATATCTCAGATACTTTTTGAGATACATGAGGAGCCATGTAAAAAAACGTACTTTCGTGGAAATTTGTTTTTTTTTTTTTTTTTTTTTTTTTTTTTTTTTTTTTTAAATTGAATTATAAGTAAGGTGCGTGCACTAAAATGCCCATAACTTGTTGATTTTTAATTTTTTTAAAATAAAATTTTAGAAGAACATTTCTAACACCTTAAGGAACATAATTATGAAGAAAAAATAATCGATTTCTTTTTAGCGAATCTCCCCTTAAGTAAGTGTACGAAAGTTTTTGTGGATGATTGTATGAGTCTATATGTATCTTAAAGCAATGAACGGTGTTTGTATTTACTTTTGTTTTTAGTAGGGTAATCTTCTTTTCATTAATTATTCTCTATCCTAACAATTATTTCTTTCGTATAAGTGTATAAAATATTTGTATATATTATATCATGTATAATCTATGGAGGTACCCTATGTCATGTTATATATGTATCTTGATATTATTTACTAAATGATTTAAAAAGAGGAGTTTTCTTGTTTATTTACTCGCTAATAAATTTAAATTCAAATATTTTCTACAAAGTATTCTTAGTAAAATACTTTGTGTGTCCCAAAAGTTTTAGGTATACATCTACCCATTTTTAGACGATTTTGAATTGTTAAAATTTTATTTTGACTACCACGTTTGTGGTTTAATTGCCATTCCTCAAGCATTTATGAAATTTATTTAAAATACAATGTCAATGGGAGTGGCATACAGCTTCCTCGTACTCGTAACAGACTTTTGTGCTTAAACTGCATCTTAGCGTAATTTTTGTATCATGTTTGAAGCAAAAAATATCGTGTTTGAAATTTTAAGATAAGAACCAGGGCAAACTGTTTCTTTATGGTCACAAAATATTTAACATCTTTATATTAATACCACATAATGGTACAAAAATGGTACAAAACAAACTCGAACAAACTTTTTAAATTGGACATTTTCAATATGTTATTCAATACTAAGATGTTTTTAACAAGCAATAATTGTATAGCAACAATAGTTAAAATTAAAAAGACACTAATGTATGTTCAAGCAATATAAACACTATGACGTCACATAGAGTTTTCTTATAAAACTTTTATATGATCTTTCTATTTATGACAAAAAAAATTTTTAACTTCCCATAGAAAGTTATTGTAATGGGTCCGCTTTTACGAATCGCTAATTTTGACATACCTATCTCCAGGTTTCACGGTCACTAGAATCCGAATCCATCGTTTTTAGCGTGATGTCTGTGTGTGCGTTGGTTAGTTCGTTCGTTCGTTCGTTCGCGAATTTTTTTTCGTCTCGCATATCTCGAGAGCAAATAATGATATCAACTCCGGAATAATTTCATTAGATGCGTAATCAAAAAATGAAGACCGGATAAAGTTTTCAGCAAATTCGGATTAGCGGTTTGTTTTTTGTGGTAAAAAAACGGAATCAACTTGATTAAGATAACATAGATTATATGAATTTTTTACCATAACATTGTTATATAATGGCCTAAGAACCTTCCTTGATGTTAAAAACGCCAGTATTTTATTACAAAATTAAAAAGAAAAAAAAACGAAATAAGAAACTTGAAAAAATTAGTTTTTTGCCAAAATATATTTTGTCTTGCATATCTTCAGATCAAATGATGTTATCATTTGTTTGATAAGGGTGGAGCCCCCACCCTTAGGTACAAACGGCGAAGCCCCCGCTATGATGCAACGGGCAAAGCCTCTATCGGGGGCCCAGGGGAGGAGTCGCCTGGAATGAAAAAAGAATTATTTATGTACAGTAGTCTCTAGTCTTTAAGGACACCCAATGGGAAGTTGTGGAAGGACACACAATGTTGTTCACAAATAAAATAACATTATGTAATTTGAATAACAAGTGATTGTATTTATTTAATTCAAGTACAGTTTGTTCAGTTTAACTTGGCGGGTCACAGCGGGTCTCATAGGCGCAGACACCTATTCGTGTAAGTAGTGTTGTAGTATTGTGGTAGTATTTGTGTACGTACACTCTGTAGATATGCTGATACACACTAACACATACAGGGTGTTAGTGAATAAGTGCGAAAGATTTTAAAAGGTAACTGCTGAGGTTCTTTTATGTAAAAAAGTTCATATAAACCCAAGTCAGAAAACGCTTAGTTTCCAAGATACAGGGTGTTCAATTTCTCGTCTTTTTTAACATTTTCTTAAATATTCCAAAAATGTTTTGAAATATTGATACAAAATTTTGGACACGCTACGGCAGGATAAATACCCATGCTATGAAGTAGACAGAATATTTCCACTCAAACCAGTGGCGTCCGTACGGCCATGTGATGACATATTTTTAAAGAAAAGAAAGGCACGCCAATAAGTATTACCAATTTGAAAATGTTTTTTCAAATGTCCCATAAATTGTTAACAAAAATGACCTCTTACTATTTTGTCGCTCATGTACACGGAAAAAAAGAATTATTCCCATCAAATAAATTTTATTCCAGTCAAATAAAATTTTTGTTTGCATACCGTCAAATAAGCTTTTTATTTCAACCAATTAATTTTTTTGTTTGAAATTATTCTCAGTTTCAAACAGAAAATCAGTTCATTAGAATTAAGAAAAAATTTAATCAAATAAAAAGTATAATTCAGACAATTACTAACATATTTAAATGAAATAATTCTATAGTTTGCACAAAACAAAGATGTTGCTTATATGAATTTGAATAACGATCTGTTGAAATAATATTTTGTTTCAATGAAATAAGGATTTTATTTGAACTAAACATTTTATTATATAGGTGAATTCATTTTCTTATTTGAATGAAATAAATAATTTATTTCAATTAACAATTATTGTTAATCCACTGTATTTTATTTTTATTTAAGTGAATTCATTTTCTTATTTGACTGAAATAAATAATTTATTTCAGTTAACAATTATTGTTAATCCACTGTATTTTATTTTTATTTGAATTAAGTTGTATTTCTTATTTATCTGAAACATAAATAAACATGTATTGGATACAATAAATAAAACGCGTTTATTTGTTAATATTGTATTTTGTTTGTAAGATGTACTACATTATTATTAATAATATGACAATCAAATAATATTAGGGCGATTCTCGCGTGACATTTTTGCAACAAAAAAATTTTTTTTAATTAAATTAATAACAAACAAAACAAAAAGTTTATAACACGAGGCAACTGGATGAAAATTTTTTGAACATATTTTAATTTATATCTGAAATGCAGTACTCCAAATATAAGACATAAACTTCGTTTCGTACGATGTCCCGTGCGTCACGTGAGTTTATGCCTTATATCTTGAGTACTGAATTTCAGATAAAAATTAGAATATGCTCAAAAAAATTTACTTCATTTTCTGCGTATTATAAACATTTTGTTTTGTTTATTATTAATAGCATTTTTTTTTAAATGTTTTTGTTGTAAAAATGTCCTGTGCGTCACGCGAGAATCGCCCATTACATAATAACAAAATTACACAAAAGTACCAATTAATAAAATCAAATGCGTAAAGAAATCAAATTCTTGCCATTACCAATGGTATGATAATTATGTGGAAATAAAGAGTACAGTTCTTTTACACATCTAATATCCCATTCTACATTTTCATGATTTATGACTACCTCATATGCTTGTCTGTGTAAATCATAACCAATAGTTTTTAGTATTTTTAAAACAAAATATATTTCTTTATTTTTACTACTTAATATATATTTTATTAAACCAAATAAAGGATAATCTTCATCTATAAAACTAATTAATAAAATGTAACCAGGTTTGTATAACATACCATTCAATTTATATCGATTATAACTTAGACAATTTTCCTGGAAATTTAAAGGTAATTTTTTATAAAAGAAAATATAATCCTCTAAAGATTTTATAAACGTCACATCTGTACTGTAATCTATTTTATCTGAAAATCCCAAATTACTAGAGAGACGATAACAAAATTTTAGTTGATGTTTGAGAGCTAAGGTGTATGGTATATTTTTTCGACATGCTATTACATTAGCATTAGTTTTGAATTCCTTATGTTTTGCTTCGTACCGCATACATGAAAAATTTACTAAAGGTCCAAAACGATATAAAATTTCAGGATAATGAATTATTATGTGATGTTTTGGTTTGAGTTTTTCGTTAAATAATTTTAAATACAGTACATGATGTTCTTGTATTAAAGTTGCCAATAATTTAATGGCACCTTTATGTAATGTATTACTAAATGAAATAGCAACAATTTCTTTTAATATCAAGTAAAGTTCCCACACATTATCGTCAATAGGTACAAAATCTCCAGCAATAATACCAAAATAAGTAACAAATGCAAGCATTTCTGATGCTGACATAATGACATACTCATTATTTATATGTTCTTTAGACAACAATGGAATTTTATTTCCAACATTACAATTCTCAGAATGATTAAAAAATTTGAGTTTATTATTTAAATGTTTTAATGTAACAAATTTTTTATCTTTTATTATATATTTTAAAATCTTTGCCATATCATATCTACAAACTCCTTCCAATAAATCATGCATTACATCACATGATATATTTTTAGTTACATGAAAATGAGACAATTGATTCCAAATTGATTCTTCTTTAATTCCGTTTGTTTTACAATTAACGTCTGTATTGTAAGTTATATTATTTCTTAATAGTGACTTATCTTCTGTCACTTGACTCTGTGTAAGAGATTTATCAGCTTTACATGTACGACAAAAATAAGAACCCGAAAAATTTTCACTGTAACCTAATATTGAATTTAATCCTAAATTATCTCCTAATATAAGTATTACATTGAAAAATATTTGATATTTTTTATTATTAACAATAATTTCAATTCCCTTTTCATATAGTTCTACACATTCGTTAATTAATTTAGAAAATGTTGCTCTATTGCCGAAATTTACTCGATCTTGTGAAAAAAACAACTGTGCCAGAAATATATTTTCTAAACGTGAAGCATACTTTGGTGGAATACAAGCTAATGAAAAATATATTGCACCTAACTTGTATATAGATGCGTGGCTACCCAATACATTTCCAATTTGAAAATCATCAAAGAAAATATATAACGGCAAAACAGTTTTATCATAAAAATTACATTTTAATTCATTCCATACTATTCCATTAAAAACACTTTGTACGTTTTCACTATCGTAACAATCTTCCATATAACTAATTATTGACTGAAATACAAACGGTAACTCTAAAAAACACTTAAGCACTTCTTTCATAGAAACAAATTGTCCTAAATTATCCTTTATTTGCATAGATGAAACCTCTTGATTACTTTTTTGAAATTCAGACGTTCCAATAACAAACGGAACTGGTTTAATTAAAAAATTTGAACGTTCAAAATATTGAAGTCTTAAATATTCTGATTCAAAACCACTAAAAGGAGATTGTAGTTCAGAAATAATATTTTTAATATCAGCCAATATGGATTCAAAAGAATCAGTCTGTCCTCTAACAGAATTTAATAAGTTAATTTTAGTATTCAGCTGTGTCACAACATTACAGTTAAATATTTCACTTACGAATTCAATTATATCTTGTATCACTGATCGTGTAACAGTATTATTGTTATATAGTTTTGAAATAAATTTCTGTATTGATTGTTTGAATGTTATATCCGGATTCAATGGAAAACTTTCAAAAGTTTCAGATAATTTATTTTTATTAAATTTTTCAGTTTTATTGCTTAAATCTACATATTTTTTAGTAACTAAAGAACAATCTTCTATATTTGTTGTTTCATTTGAATGCTTAGAAATTAAATGTTTTTTGAAATTCCATATATCTTTATACAAACGTAAACATATGCTGCACTGAAAATTTGAAGAATATTGATGTGAAAACTTCAAATGAGAAAAAAATATTTGCATATCATTAAAAGAAATATTACATTCTAAACATTCCATTCTGAATAATAGTATTTGATATTTAATTCAATAAGTAAAAACAAATATATAAAATTTGAAGAATATTGATGTGAAAACTTCAAATGAGAAAAAAATATTTGCGTATCATTAAAAGAAATATTACATTCTAAACATTCTATTCTGAATAATAGTATTTGATATTTAATTCAATAAGTGTAAAAACAAATATATAAAATTTGAAGAATATTGATGTGAAAACTTCAAATGAGAAAAATATTTGCATATCATTAAAATAAATATTACATTCTAAACATTCCATTCTGAGTAATAGTATTTGATATTTAATTCAATAAGTAAAAACAGATATATAAAATTTGAAGAATATTGATGTGAAAACTTCAAATGAGAAAAAAATATTTGCGTATCATTAAAAGAAATATTACATTCTAAACATTCTATTCTGAATTATAGTATTTGATATTTAATTCAATAAGTGTAAAAACAAATATATAAAATTTGAAGAATATTGATGTGAAAACTTCAAATGAGAAAAAAATATTTGCATATCATTAAAAGAAATATTACATTCTAAACATTCCATTCTGAATAATAGTATTTCATATTTAATTCAATAAGTGTAAAAACAAATATAAAAATATTTCGGAAATGAATTTTCAATTTTGGATATATAAATAATTCTTCAAATTGACAGTAAACAAATGTATTTACATTACAAAAATAATCATAAATGTATTTCAAAAGTAACTTTGAAATTTTAAATATCAAAATTTTAAATATTGTAATAAACAAATGCAAATGGACTTTCACTGTCTATTTTCGTTATTCTTTAAATCGGAAATAAGTTCAGAAATTGATGGAATTTCGGAATCCCATTTTGTTTCAATATTATATATATAACGTTGTATTAAAGTTAAAATGTGACTACATTCAGAACTATACCGTGCGTTTAAAACATGATAAGCTTTAAAACAAATGTCAAAAGCCTTTAAACATGAATTTATTTGATACTTAATATTGTCTATAATTACGTATGTTTCGGTAATATTTTTTAAATTTGGTCCTACCACTAGTATAAATGGTTGTACTGTAAGTCCATGTTTTAACATACGGGTGCGACGATTTTCTATAGTGACGTCAATTTCAGATGGCGTTGTTGAATGTAACAGTAGTCCTTCTAAAATTTCGGGTATTGTTGGCTTCCACTGCTTTCTTTTGTTGAATATTCTTGCTCTGGATTGTATTAGATATGGTAATAATGATATTTTTAATGTTGTTTTGCTATCTGAAAAAGAAAATATACGTATTTAAAATAAGTTAAGTACGAGTCTGACTCACGCACGGAGGGTTTCGTATAATATCTTCCTTCCTAAAGGGTAACTTCCTAAACCAAAAAGGTTATGTAAATAAAATTTCAGCTCAATCGGAGATATTTATATGGTTTTTGGAACTCCAGCCAAAATTTTTCCATTTTATCTAAAAAAAAAAACTATAGCCATTTGGACGAAGTTCGTTTTACTTTTCCTGTAATATATATGGAATTTCCTATTTGTATGAATTTTTTCAAAGTTTTCGGTTCGAAAACTTCGAAGATAAGAAAGGGGGACGGTATTTTTTCGCACATTTTTGGCCATAACTTAAGAACCTACGTAATTTAAACTTTTAAAAAAAGTAGTTTTGAAATGTGTAAACAAAGCCCTTTCAAATGATATCCCACTTGACCTTGGTTTCGCACTTACAAATTTCAACCGTCCATTTCTAACCCCTTTTCAAATAAAAATAAAAGGATTTGTGAAATTAATTTACCTGTAATAGATGTAGACAAACGATTTCTATACGGACGGACATTGAAGTCTCACTCTAAGGGTTCCGTTTTTTATTTTTTTACGGAACCCTAAAAACAACAGAAAAATAGTAAATAAAAAGAAATGTTTCTTACTTTCAGATAAGTTAATGTTGTCTAATTCCTTGAGTGTACACCGAGCCTCATCTGGTAAATACTTCCTTTTTAATTTTAACAAAGACTCAATAAAACTGGAAAAATTTGATAATAGGCATAACTCCTTTTCTGGGAAAAGTTCTGCAAAATCTTTTTCAATCTGTAAAATTTTAAGAAAAAAACAAAACTGAAACGTTTTTTACATTACAGTTTCCAAATATGAAATATATTTTTAATTTTTTACCAAAGTAAATCCAAAAGAACATTTTAGAATAGGCCATTGTGAAACAAACTCATTTACGGTTAATAATTGATTACTTTCATGTTTCCTCAACGGAAAAGTTTTTTTCCAAAAATCAATAACTTGATCAAATGGTTCAGTATTATATTCCAACCATGTTTTAAAATTTACAAGATTTTTTGATTCACCTAAAATTAAGTGAAAAATAAACAAAAAATATTTGTTAGATTGTAAAAACGAAAAAAGTATGATTTTACCTTCATCAGACTCCACACTTAAGGATTCACTAGGCGGTGTAGGACTCCAAAGACCTGAAGTTCTGAAATAACGTAATTTGTTTCTATATTTATCTATTAAACGGCCTTTCGCTGGCGTACATTTTCCAGTAGAAGATTTTTTTAGTGATGGTACATAGTAAGTTTCTTTAACTTCATTTGGGAAAATATCAATAATATCTTGAGCCAATTTTTCAAAATGGCTTGCATCCAATTTTCTAAAAATTAATAACGAAATTTTTTTTTAATTCTATATAATTAATATTCAACTTTAATTTGAAAAATACCGTGTAGTCGATTTAAATATTTCTGATATGATTAAATCACAAAGAATATTTCGTGATTTTCGATCTAAGATTCGGTTTCCCGCATAAGTTGCTAGAATAATTTTTCCGTTACAAGTATTATTTAAAATATCATTTAAATTAAAATCTAACTGTTGACAATTATTTAGTTTTTGTATTAATTCGTCTCCGTAACATGCGTTATATCTTTTTATTTTTGCTGGTGATACTTCTACTGGATCAAAATTTTCTAAATCCGAAAAATTAGTAGATACAGTCGAGCAACTGGAACTGGTTTCATATTTATTTGGCTAAAATAAAATATTATATATTATATTACAAAAAAAAACCGTCTATTTTTTTTCTTTCAATTATTTAAAATTAATTGAATTTACCAGAACAGTTACAGGTAATTTTTCCCGTTTAAAGGCATTTAATTTGGAAATAAACTTGCTACGTGGTCCTATTTTTTTAAATATTTCAGCTATCATGTCTTCAGTTAAATGTAATAATGACGTAATATCTATCTCGTTATCTAACAAAAAACAATTTAGTATTATACTACTGAATAAACTAATTTCATAAAATTAAATTCATATCATGAATGCATAAAGATTAGGCACATATTAATTATTTATTGCTTTGAAAAAAATATGAACCAAAAGCAATACATTTTAATTTACAACAACACGGCTGATAACTTAGGTATTGTTTGTTAAAATAATAATGACGTAATATCTATTTCGTTACCTAAAAATGATTTAGTATTATAATAAACTAATTTAATCAAATTAAATTCATAATTAGTATAAATGTAAAAAAGTTTGGGCAGGTGCTAATTACTAATATCTTTGAAATAAATGAAAAACCCAAAACAACAGATTTTATTTAGAACAATATGGCTGATAAAGATATGTATATGTACTATGTACCTACTATTTGTTAAAAAAATTATTTTTTTACTTACCGATAAAAACAGATATATACTCTTCGAAACCCCAATTTTTCAAAATGGTCTTTGTTTCCTCATCCATTTTAATAACTAATGTTAAACATATACCTATTACATATATAGAAAAAAATACAAAAACACACAATGGCGTCACTTGGATGTTTAGAACGGAACGTTTAAATATTTCTTTTAATGTTAAATCACTTTAAACTACTCAATACAACCGACGCGAATGCCGAAACAGTACATAATGATGTATATGTATATCGTATATCACATGACCATATTCTACATGCGCAGTTTCAAATGTGTTGAACATATTTAAGTTGTGTTCAACTGGAATAAAATATACTGGACTGAAATTAAATGTCGTTTGCATAACTTTTAAAATAAATTCATTCAAATAAAATTAAATAAACAAATGGTTTTTAAAACTGAAATAATGTGTTTGTTTGGAACTTATTAAAAAATGCAAACAAAAAAATTAATTTTTGGAAATAACAGAAATGATTAGGTAAACTGTATGATAATTCATTGGACAAAATTTTATTTGGGCAAAATAATACTTTTCAAACATTCAGTTTTATTTCATTGAACTGAATCGTTTTTTTCCGTGTAACCGTTTTCAAGATAAAAAATAATTTACAATTACTGTTCTTCTAATAAAACCAGTTTAGGCTTTCGTATTAACTGCTAAGGTAATTTTATGAAAAAGTCTTACCAATAAAAGGGCGAAGACGCTTCGCTTCTGCAAGATGACCACATAATTTGTTTTTATTTTAATACAGAAAAATATTTTTAAAAAACAAGGAATTGAACACTTTGTATCTTGGAAACTAAGCGTTTTCGGACCTAAGTTTATATAAACTTTTTTACATAAAAACACCTCAGCAATCACCCATTAAAATCTTTCGCACTTATTCACTAACACCCTGTATATAGATATGCGTGAGGTTCAAAGTCCAGCCGCCAAGTAGAAATGAACAAGCTGTACAATTATTATAATTTTACCATTATAAAAATGTGATAAAATTGGTTACACATATTCATACGTGTGCTCTCAATAAATTCTAAATAAAAACCGAAAATTGCTTCAATTTCAAGTAAATACGGGAAAATTTGAATGTTTACAAAACTTTCTAAATATTATAAAAAAAAAATTCGTTTTTGTGGAATAAATTGAGTTGAAAAATGGTTTCCAACGACTGACTAGCCCTAACATAATGTGTCTGCAGTACGCACCTGATGACTTTTATTTTATTTACATAAAAACTTTATGGCGTATTCATTTACAGAAGTCTACAAAATAAAAACAATAATAATATGTATATTCCTTGTTGTGTCATTGTTCCTTCTCCATTTATGATTATATGAATAAACAACATATTATGTACGTTAGTTATCCTTCTTTAGTCTTCTTCTTCTCCGGGAATATTAGAAAATAATTGTACGGAAAATAGAAAATGAAAGAATTTTTTGGCAACAATACTGCATTTTTGTTGTTTTTGCCGTCTCTACATAATAAGATGAACAGAGACGGATCCAACTCTAAAACTTGGAGGGGGTGATACTTTTTTAAAAATTTCATAATCCTTCTAGCGAATTTCCAGAATAGAATTCAGCTATTACAACTACTGTCATGACACGACTTGAGCCCGCGACTATGGCAGAAATTTGTTTTGAGGCCCTAGAAACCGAAAATATAATAATATTCACTAATATATATATATATATATATATATATATATATATATATATATATATATATATATATATATATATATATATATGTGTGTGTCCGCACGATAACTCACGAACGAAATGTCCTACGTTTACGAAATTTGGTGAAAATGTTGGAAATGCCAAACCGTTGGACAAGTTCGTTAGCCAGACACGTCGGATACCAGGAACATGCTTTTTGTTCTTGCAAAGAATTAGTTTTTTGCCAAACTTTCCACTTAATCAACAATTTTTGAAGAAATTTTTTTACACCATTTAAAAGAGGAGAAAAAATTACATAAAAAAGGTCTTTAAACTATTGTTCTATGTCAACTAGTTTCTGAGAAAAACTAATTTTTATAAACGGAAATTCGCTATGTTATGCAGGATGCTGTGACAGGGGTATTTTGACATTTAAAATTAAAAAATAAAAATGTACAAAAGTTAGCATTAAAAAAACGACTTTGCCAGTTTCATCAATCTATGGCACTAAAAATTTTTAGTTAACCTGATGAAGGCACTAAAATTAAAAATTCCTTTTTTTTCTCAATTTAAATTCAATGGGACTGATTGAATTAGAGTAACTTAGGCATGGGTTTTTCACTTTTTCTATAAAAATAAGCAAATTTCTTTTTACAAATATGACCGATCCAACAGAAGTCGTTTTTTTAGTGGTCCTCCGTGCCTATTTTTGGTAAAAATGAAAAGGACAATTTCCAAAACCTACGATTCGCTTCCAATTTCATCATTCTATCATTTCATTTACGGTTTTTACGTAAGTGAAAAATTCTAGTAAACTTTATGATGTCATCAAGTTAAAAAATTTCCTTTCTGTCAAAGTAAACACTATTGAAGTGATTTGAATCAGTGATGTCGAGTCGATATGCAGTTAGTCGATTAATCGATTAAAATTGTTTTTTGCGACAAAATTAGTCATTAGTCAAAAATATCAAGCATAGAATAGTTGATTAATCGACTAAATTTTTAGTCAAATTCATGAACATAACCTATGTAATTCTTTCAAAAACAATGTTTTTGAATTTAATTATTGACTTTTATTACAAAAATATTACAATAAAAATTACATATTACAATGTATTAGTCACATAAAAGTAAAAAATCATAAAAAAGATAATTTTTAGTTTTCAATTTTTCGAATCTTATAAATAATGCAGAAAAATAATTAAATTTTTAGTCATTTTAGTCATTTAATCAACAGTCAATTAAAAAGTGACTATGAAAGTAAACAAAATTAGTTGACTAAACCGATTAATCGATTAATCATCCGACATCACTAATTATTTAAATCACTGTTCAAAGGAGAGGGGGATGTGATGACCCCCATGATCACTCCTATGTATCCGCTCTTGAATTTGGGGGGTGACGTCTTGTTTCTCAACATATAAGTATGTACATGTTACGATGTCTTGTGCCTTTATTCGGCTACCGACGTTGAGAGGAAAATGATTATTAGAAAATGTTATTTTCACTAAATTAAATGCAAACTACCATGAAATTGAAAAGTTATTTTCACAAAGAAACTCAATAGGCGATTTTGTTTTTCTTCGAACGATAAAATTTTTAGATGAAAAGTAGGTGGCGTATGCATTCTTATTGAAGCATCAAAAAAAAAAAATATATATATATATATATATATATATATATATATATATATATATATATATATATATATATATATATATATATATATAAAATTTAATAGTGGGAAAACTGGAAACAATACGCTGAAAATAATAAAAAATTGTCAATATTCGGAAAAGCGTATTTTAAATAACTGAAATCAGGACCGAATTTACAATTCTTGCGCTAATGGACCCAACAAATTTTTGCTCCTTCTATAGTACCGCAAAAAGTAAAAAATACGATGTGTTCCAAAATGTTTCGATCAGGAAATACCTCGAAAACGGATTGGAACGGTTCTTTTAGAAACTGTTCTTTTAAAAACTGTTCTTTTGCAAACTGTTCTTTTGGAACTGTTCTCTTCGGAACTGTTCCGTAAAAGGAACAGTTTGGCACAGCACTAGCAAGGTTACAGCGGTTCTGTACCAAAAGTAGTAAGGTTACAGCGGTTCTGTACCACAAGTAATAAGATCGCAGCAATTCTGTAGCAAAGGTGTAAGCTTACAGCGGTTCTGTAGCAAAAGTAGTAAGATCACAGCAATTATGTAGCAAAAATAGTAATATTACAGCGGTTTTATACCACAAGTAGTAAGATCACACCGATTCTGTACCAAAATTAGTAAGATAACAACGGTTCTGTACCAAAAGTAGTAAAGTTACAACGATTCTGTACCAAAAGTAGTAAAGTTACAGCGGTTCTGTACCAAAAGTATTAAGGTTACAGTGATTCTGTACCAAAATTAGTAAGGTAACAACGGTTCTGTAGCAAAAGCAGTAAAGTTACAGCGGTTCTGTACCAAAAGTAGTAAGGTTACAGCGGTTCTGTACCAAAAGTAGTAAGGTTACAGCGATTCTGCACCAAAATTAATAAGGTAACAACGGTTCTGTACCAAAAGTAGTAAGGTTACGGCAGTTCTCTACCAAAGTAGTCAGATCACAGCAATTCTGTAGCAAAAGTAGTAAAGTTACAACGGTTCTGTACCAAAAGTAGTAAAGTTATAGCGGTTCTGTACCAAAAGTAGTAAGGTTACAGCGATTCTGCACCGGTTACTAACTCCTGTTTTATAATTCACATACATCATAAAATAAACGTAATTTTCGTTTAAGGAAATTCCAGCATGTATTCAAAAAGATTTTAATTTCTTTTTATATCCGTTTCACTGCATCGTGACGTTCGAATCAACCACTTGATAAATTTTTTTACGACCACCATCTTTACAAATTAACATTTATCTACCCGTTTCAAATATGTCTCCAGGTATAACAACACCAACACTCTCTGCTACACGTATACATTTACACTACTCATTCATAAATTATCATTACTCTTTAGAGACAAACAATTTTTTTTTTTTATATATCATTTTTGTCAAAGTTTTACCGAAACGTATGCAATATCACAACACTCGTGTACAGTGTTACGCATATATTCCCGTTTCATGGTGGAAAAAAAAGTTTATTATTTTTAATACTGTTCGTCATAAGTTTTTAAGACATGCATATATCTTCGAATTACGGCCGCGCCAGATAGACAGGGAAAACTTTTATTAAAGTACAAGAAAGAAACACGGACGAACAACAACGCAATGTCACTTTCTAACCTAACCTAAAGTATGTCATTCCTCTGGGATAAATACAAGAGTATACGACGATCCGACAAAAGTGTATACCTTCGTATATTTAGTGACGACATGTTTCCATGTTACGATCTGTTGTTTTGCCAGCGACAACAGATCACCAGAGGTATACATCTAGCGTAGGCGGACCAAAGTAGTTAAGTCCATTTTTAATTTTATAATAAGAACCAAGAGAGTCTATCTCATATATTTCCAAAAGGGCAAAAGTCAATTCCATCACTAACATCATTTTTATGCACTTGTTATAAAAAAAAATCCTTTTCAAAAACTAACAAAAGTGATTTTGCTGAAAGTAATTTAAGTAAGGTTTACTTGAGATTTAATAAAAAAAAAATCGATTTTTTTTGCGGAAATTTATAGCAAATTATGTATAAAATATGTTCCCAAAGTGATTTTCCTGAAAATAATTTAAAAACAAGACTCTTACACATTAACCGAATCCAGCTTTTTATAAAAAAAAAAATTCAAAATACGTAGTTCACGCAATAATGAGTATTAAATATAAAATTTTGAAAATACGTTTCTTTATATATATTTTATAATATCTCGGAACTACATTTTTGGAACTGATGGACACGATAACTCAAAAACTATTCGATGGATTTTTTTTAAATTTTTTATTTTAAAGATAATTTAATTCTTCGGCACCTCTACCTAAGTTCGATACACTTTCAATATTATTTTTTATTTTTAAATTTACTTTAAAGAGCGAAAAATAAGACAAAAATCGTAATCAAAAGTTCAAACATCCGCCATTTTTTTTCTTTCAGCAATTTATTGATATTATAGGTAGAGGTGCTGATACTCTTCATATATTTTATAAATCTTTTTTGTTTTTGGATTTCGGTGGTTTATTACCGGCGCTAGGATGTCCACCAACAAGGCATTGGATTTTCGGATCGTCACACTTCACTATCTATAAAGTGGACACTTTTTTATATTTTTCCTTGAAATATTTTTTTTGTGTAATTTAATACTTAATAAATATGTGCACAAAATTTGAAATTGATATTTACTTCCGTTCTTGAAAAAAAAATTCTAGAAAAATACATAATTTTTAAGGACTCTCGAGTAAACCTCCCCTTAAGTTCTTAAAATTCTTAATAAAATAATAAATAAGTATATAGTTGAATTAAATTGGAAATGTATTTTAATGGTAACAACTACTTGTTCTAACAGGTTAAGTTCACAAATGGTTTTAATAATGAAATTTATTGCTATTTTTTTGATAAACATGTCTTCAAAAACTTTAGTTTACGGTTTAAAGTTTACTTTTTTTATTTTTATGATTTACTGTGTTACATGTTAAGAAAGGAATTGATTAAAAAAAAATTTACAAAATATCATGTAAACTTGAGGATAATTCAAATAAACTGATGTTGCCTGCATTTTTCATTTTAGTTTTTACTCTCGACTGTAAAGTTGATATTTTGGACTTAACTCCTTTTGTCTGCCGGCGCTAGATATATACATATGTGACGCTCTCCGATACTCTCCGACACTCTCACTGACTCATCATCCTCCACCAATGATATTACTCTCTTGATATAATTCTTTTGTTTTTAAAAAATTTATAAATGTTCAACCTTTCCTTTTTTATACATATTATAATTTGTTATATATGTATAAGAAGAAAAGTTCGGAGAATACAATAATGTTAGTAGAAAGTGTATTTGTTTCTTGAAACTGGAAGATATTGGGTTTGAAATGTATGACAGAAAAAATAGGTTATAAAAAAAATAGTTTGTTAAAGTTTGACGCAATAGTACAATTCATTTTAGCGAATTTCCAAAAATTAAACTATTGCAGCAACTGTTGTGGTGAAACTTTAGCCTGGGACTGCCACAGAAATTTTCTTTGATGTCCCTAGAACCCGAAAAATGTATTCACTTCAATGGCCAAAATTTGCTACAATTCAGAAGTTTCCCAATTCCTTTTTTTACACAGTCAGAAAAAGTGGAAAAATCACGGACACATTTTCGAAATTTTTATTATATCCTCGTAGAGTCGAAGAATCATATGAAATCAGATTTTTGAGATTATTCTATATAAAATGGTTTCCAAAAAAAAATTTAACCCTTAAATTCTCATTTTGTTAGCTTTTTTCGCTTCACAAAAAGAAGTCTGATTTTTTGGTCACTCAGCTAGATGCAACACCTTAAAAGATTTTAAAATGTTTCATTACTCTAAAAATATTTGTAAAATTTACAAATTATCTTTTTCCTTGAATTAAATTAGCAGCACTTAATTCATTATCTAACGCTAAGATTTTGATGACTTTTATCTTTTATTTTAGAAACACATTATTTTTAACATAAAAGTTTTTTCAACAATGATTTGAAACGTCAATTTTCAAAATACAATCTAATATTAAATTAATATTGATATTACTTTAACATTTTGGTTTTACGTAATATGTATTACGTATTTACATGTACATATTGTGTCACATATACATGTCCATTATATGTACAAATATTATCAAAATTGGTCCATTATGAAAATTCATACTTATTATTTAATTTTAATAGCCGATAATAATAAACACTAATCTACAGGGTGTCAGAGAAATAAGTGACCATCTTTTAAGGAGCGACTCACAGCACCCTGTAGATACTAAAACCGTAGGAATTTTTTCGGAATTAACAGTCGCGTCAACCCTCAAAAGGATAAGAGTTATTTGGGTAAAATATGTGTTTAAACTTTAAACATTATCCAGGAAATCATTATACGTATTATTACATACTCGATGAACACGATGTCCACTATATAATCTATATCCACGTTTACTACCTATCAAAATCAACTCCTATGCATCAGAATTACTTACATATAAATTTTAATAAAATTTCCAATATTGAAAACTTTGATATATTCGATTAAATATTCTGTAAAGTCATTTTAGGATCATTTAATTTAACGATAATTATTTAGGAAAAACGAATTTTGAAAATTAAAATAGTCTAATAAACTCGCCATCATAATATTTTTAACGATTAGCTTCAACAATTTTTCCCTTAAAAACAAAAATTTCCACTCGCGTCTTACGTTTCAAAACTTCCTATTCGAACAATTTTTTTATTTCCGTATCTGTCTCTCTGCCTGTCTGTCCGACCGTGTGCCCTTAAAAGTTCATCCAGCCCAGTCCTTATCATTCCATTTTTCCATAGTTCATCCCATTCTTGACATAACATTAACAACATAATAAGACATGAAATTTAAATCAAAATACAATTCGAGCACCAAATCACCTTAAAAATTGGATAAAAGTCTGTTACGAGTACGAGGAAGCTATGTGCCATCACCCATTGGCAGTGTATTTTGATATTACTTTTAATAAAATAGAAAGGCAGAGATATTTTTCTATACAAATATTGAAATATTTATTTTTAATAAACCGAAAAATATTCTCATTTGAATAAAATGGTAAACATTTTCATCTAATAAAAATGTCAAAATATATTTTATAAGCCATCGCTTATATTTTCGTTGTTTTTTTCTTTTCTTTTTTTTTTAAATAAAACCTAAATTCAATAAAAGATATATTAGCAAAAATGAAAACGCGTATTTGCAATATGTGTTTTTTTATACAAAACACGTTACGTGCGTGTATACACTATTGCATATATTCCAAACGTGAGTGTATATGTACATGCAAAATGTAAATGTAGATGTCTCTATCTGACAAATGATATAATGTCAACTCTGTATTGCCGGCAACTAATAAAATTTGTTCATTTCAATTTATGTTTCTTATCCGGTATCCTGTGCTTTGCTCGTTCGAGAAAAAAAAACACGCCGGCATTTTCAGTGCGGTGCGTACGAACATAATACAAATATATAAATGAATGTGTAAAATGTGCAAGGATAAAGGAATATAAGAAGTTTGCGAGGATATATTATTATGTACTTGTTCTAGTAACAATAATACTGCGTCGGGTAGATATAGGCGGCAATATAAGAAAATGTAAATATTATAACGTTTGAAAGAATGTTTCTAACTTGTGTATGAGCCTACAAAAGAAGTAATATTATTGTATATTTACTTAACGTGGCATAATAATAAAGAGTACACTACGTATCAAAAAATTACGTGACAACAATCAGTACACAGCGCCCCCACCACAATGTGTTCTCTTGAAAAGATATTTGGTATTCATTTAAGCTAGTGGGTTCGAAAGATGATTTTTCAAAGGATTTTAACGAAACTTAATTCAATAGGTATCAATAATACAAGCTTATACCGTAAAAAAATTGACCACTCAAATTTTGAGAAAAACGGTTTCAAAGTTTTGTAATTTTAACACGGACTTTTATGGGAAGTTGACATATAGTTGACATAGTGTCAAAGGAATTTGATAAAAATTTAATATATATGTTTTAAAATACAAAGTTATAAACCATATTTAATAACAAATAAAAATTATTGACCGTTTTTTAAATATAATTTTATAAACAACGTTTTTACAACGCTTTTTCAAAAATGCTTTTATATGGCTACAACATAAACGCGCGGAAATTAAAAAAAAAAACAAGTGGTATACAATTATAATAATTGAAGAATATTAATACATTATTTACTAATTTGAATAGGTGATTCATAAGGCGATTTGTGGCTTTTACAGATGTTTTTTCCTAAAAATGATTTTTCCTTTCTTCTTTTACTTTTTCTGTTCTCTATTGCAAGTTTGGTCTTCAGATGTTTTGTTGTTTCACATTTCCGTTTTCGTATATCATTTCTAGTGATGTACGTATTTCCTTTTTTGCAACCAACGAGTTACTATATTTGACATTGTTTGATTTGAGTGGTTTTGATTCAAACTAAAAGGTTTTTAGTTTCTTTTGTTTATGAAAAAATTTTTTTAAATTTTTTCATTTTTTATTTCTATTGATTTTTATATTCTTGTCTTGATAATGGTGTTTTGAGACACCGAAACAGGTCGACATGTTGAAGATTGGTTAAAAAATTCTGTTTGGTTTTTTGCTGGTCTTAATATTGAGGTTTATCGCCAAATAAAGTCAAATAATGAAATTACAAGTTTAATACATTATTTAATTTTATAATAAAAGAAATTTTTTTCGCTGAGCTATACTTTTGTACCTGTCTATCTCGCACCAAATTGATTAGGTAAAGTTACAATCTTTCAACAACTGGTAACACTATCCGTGTAGGCCTAATACAAACGATAAAAATATTTTAATATAAATATATAGCAATTAGACCATCTGTCAGAAATTTCCATTTTGTTACGTTTTATTAGTAGATATTACTTGGAATTATTAACAATGTGTGAACAATAGTGGTATATTTACGAATTTTAAAATACTTTTGATATTTTATTAAAAAACATGGTCATTTATATATCTGAAAAATTTATCTATGACACAGATTTTTATCATTTTATTTCATTAAAATAATCAAAAATATAACTAAATTAAATTCGTCATTATTGTATTCAAACTTCAATTTAGACAATGTTCGCTAATTTCACGGTACTTTAAATATGAGTCATTTAAAAAAATATTTCAATGAATTGTCCAAATAATTTTAGCTGTCTTAGCACTCACTTTTTAACGGCTGGAAAATATTTAAAAATTTTAAATAATTTATTTACTTTTAGCGAATTTTCGAACGGAAAATTCAGCTATTACAGCCACTTTCATGGTCGAATGGATATATACTCGTATATGAATCCTGTTTTTACGAAATTTGGTGCAAACATTGAAAATCCCGAAAATGCCCGAAACCTAGCTCAAAAAAATGAGCCTTTTGCAAAAATCTTTTCACATCGTGACAAAAAACGAAAAACATCACCAAGATGCATTTTTGAATCATTATCCAATTTCTGTAATCGGATAATAAGTTAGCCTGACACTCATCAGATTCCATTTTTTTCAGATTTGCAATGTCCCTGTTCAGAGATTACACAAAAATGTCGAATCTGTATAAGATTTTGAAACGTTTGGTGTGGTGTATTTGATACATCTGTATTACTCTAAAAGCTTTTATGTCGCATTCATTGTTACCACCTTTAATCAGTCTTGACTGTCGTCAGTGTTTTCCGTGTCTTCACTGTGTGTATAACTTAGCTAATATTTATGATTATTATAAACTTGGGAATGTTGTGAGCCACGTCTTTTCTCTACTTGTGTAATGTTAACGATTATATTCCCAGTGAGACTGATACCAACATTTCTCATATATCCATTCAATGTAATCTAACTGTACGCAAGCTATTTTTACATACAAGTTGGTACTACCTGCGAATAAGACGTATAATCGTCTAGTTGTGTGTATGTTCGAACTATATTACAGAGGATACTTATACGATTTGCAAACAATTCACAAGGATTTATCAATGAAACGGAAGAATCGGGAATAGGAGAGGAAAAAGAGAAATAAAGGAATAAGATATCGGGCGATACATTATTGGTAAATTGTTATGGGAATATCGAATAACTGATTGCCGCGTGGTAGGTATTTGATATTGTATTTATAATGTTGATTTATTTACAATTTACTTTTTGATATTATTACTATTGTGCCGTTTCAATTTCCCATAATGATTTTTAGAAGTTTCGTCGTTTTGTAAGTTATGTAAAGATTTGTAAAAAAAAAGAAGATACAATTTTAGCCACGTGAAAACTGAGCTGATGTTAAGAATATATTAGCAGTGTTGGGCAAGATACCGAATTTTATTATCTAGATAACAGATAATAGATAACATAATTTAAAATATCTAGATAAAGATTACAGATAATTTAACCATTATCTAGATAAAATTTTAGATAACAGATAATATTTACAGAAATAATGCATTAGGTCAGTGTTTCTCAACCGTCGGTTCGTGGACCGGTGCCGGGCTGCGAAAGTGCTTCACCGGTCCCCACACAGAGAAAAAATTCCAGTAAAAATTACTGAGCTGCCTCCGGTAAACGAGTCTTAAGTGACCAGTCCGTAGGAAATTATTAAGCAAAAATATAAAAAATGCGTTTCAAACATTATTTTTTACGATTCATTTGAAAATTTTTCCTGTACACCTTAAGAATTTTTCCTGTACACCTTAAGAATTTTTCCTATACAGCTGCGTAAAATTCGATGGGCTAGTAAAATTTCATGTGGACACCGGGAAAATTTACTTAATTTTTTGTAAAATTATACTAGACATTGAATAATTTTTACTGAGTCGCTGTGCATTTCATCCCTCTCACATATCATTGCAACCAAGCATCACACAGACATGAGAATAAATAAAACAAGCACGCAAGCGCACCGAGCATTGTCTAACACGACCAACACGAGTTACAGGCCTAGCAGCTAAGCAGGTTTCGTTCAGTTGTGCAATAGCAACCATCATGATTGGATGTTTATGAAGTGTTTGTTTGTTGTGTTTCATGAATTTTTGTTTAGTTTTTATTTTAATTCTTGTATGTTTTTTTATATGTATTGATATGTTAATTGAAATATGTTTTTATACAAATTATTGTAATGTGCTTATTGTTAAAAACTTTTATCATGTAATATGTCAAATAAAGAATTTATATATTTTTTTCCACAAATAATAAAAAACCACAAAAAATTTTTTCTATATTAATAATTTGATTTTAATGCTTACCCTTCTATCAATATCCTTTTAAACTATTTTAATTCAATTATTTATTAATAAATAAAAAAAAAACCTTATTTATAAATAATACGGTAATTTTTACTGAGCTATAGGGTAATTTACAATTTTTACTATAAATTATCGTGCTTTTTGCTTAGCTTGTCACTTATGTCCGCATTACCAGAGAACTCAGTAATTTTTTACCAGAAATTTCAGTAAAAATTACTGTATTTTTTTCTCAGTGCAGAAAGATGTGTAAATTACAATAAATTACAAAAATGTTAAACAAACGTTTTTGGCAATGAAAATCGCATGTTTTGAAATTTAGTTATTTTATTTACGATCCATGATAGCTACAAGAATTCCATTTAAAATACGAAAATTGCTTCTAAACATTTCTCTAATGCTTAAAATAATGTCGATACTTCTTTGAATTACATGGTAGACCAAGTGGTCGGAATACGACATTTCATATTACACGACTAAATGTTATTCCAACTAATGACGGCAATAATTCCAGACAACAAGAATTCTGTTTAAAATTAAATAATTGCTTTTAAATATTTTTGTAATTCTTAAGAGTGTCAAAATTTATCTGAATTATATGGTCGGCCAAACGAATACATATAGGGAAACGGTGAATTTAGCTTCAATTTTCTATTTTCCAGAAAAAATAAAGATGTATTTTTATTTTTATTATCTTATCTTTTCCTTCGCTAAATAAAAAGATAAGATAAAAGATACCTTCTTTTGAAAATATCTAGATAAAACATAATAGATAACGAAAACCTTATCTAGATAAAATTTCAGATAACGTTATCTAGATAAGCACAACACTGATATTAGTTGACTAGCACAGCGTGACAGTAGAGGGGCTGGACGGGGTACCCACACTTTTGACACGGCAGTGTACCACAACATTCAGTACAATACCGCGTCAAAAGTGTGGACACCCCCTGGATCAAGGTGTCCGCATACTTTTGACAACGTAGTGTGTGCTAGAACTCGCTCAGCTATTCTACTCGTGACTTTTGAAATTATGACGTCTACTTAAAATGTATAAAGTTTGAAATTAATCTTCCGTTTTTTTAATAGTCAGTGGTCGTTATGTTATTGTTTCGTTTTAAATACATTTTCCCTCTTTGAATGAGATGGAATGAGATACTTTATCGGGATAAAAAGTAGCCTATGTTTATCACTGTATATCGTTCTATCTGCTTACAATATATGCTAAGTTCGAACAAACTCAAAGATTGTTTGTTTCATTTAAAATATATTTTTCCACAGGAATTAAATTACCTACGGGATTAAGATGTTTTCCCGGGATAAAAAGCAGCCTGTGTTATCATAGTTAAATACTATCCTTTATTTTTTGTAATTGGAATGAAATGTATAAATGCAATTGTAATAAAAGTATTTAATTATTTGGGTTTTTTATATTTTTTATCAGTTTATTGTTATTATATTTCCTGTTATTATTTTTTTTTTTTATTAAAAATGTGTATGTTTAGACATGGTGAATTATTTCGTGAATTTACTTATATGTAGGTATAAAGTTTTTTTTTTATTTAACTAATTCTATAAAAATATTTTTTTATTTGAAAGCCAGTAATTCCAATCTAGGTGGTCCTTAGCTAGGTTTGATGAAAATTGGTTCAACAGTTTCCAGGACATTCAAGGGCAAAAATAAAATTAAAAATCTTAAAAACTCGCTTTAAAAACTGGTAATGGTGAGATGGTTCTTAACTAGGTTTAATGAAAATGGATCCAATCGTTTCCAGGATATTCCAGGATTTCCAGAATAAAATTCAAAATTTTAAGAACCCATGATAAAAAAAAATTCAAAAATCTACGACCAAAAATACTCTGAAAAATTTCAAACAAAAATTCCTAGAATTCTATATTTCAAATTCCATTATATTTTAGAATAAGCTAATTTTCATCCATCGTATGTGACATGCCTTACCGTACATTTTGTAGGGTAATAGTGTAAACACATGACGAATGAAAATTAGCTTATTTTAATTTATAATAGAACATGAAAAATAGAATTCCAGGAACTTTTGTTTGAAACTTTTAAGATCTTTTTCGTCGTGAATTTTTTGAAAACTGTTTTTTGCGTAAAATTATAAATTTATTTTGAAAAGACCAAATAATGTCGTAAAGGCTGGGATACATATTTTCCAATATCTTTTATATCATTCAAAATAAATATCACAAAGTTCCTTCAAAAGACACTTTTTTGTAAATTCCATTGAGAAAATTAATTCGGTTTTACATTATTCCACTGTATTTGTAACAAATAAATTAGTGTAAAGCAAAAAGAGTCCAATACTCTTAACTCTAGTTCAAAAGATTCAAACTTCGTTCAAGTCAAATTATTCAAAAGAGTCAACCAACTCATTAAGTAAACATAATTACGTACGTTCCCAGGTATCCGAAAATACAATAAATCACAATTTTCAAAATAATTAATATTCCACCATTTGTGGTACAAGTTACATCGATAAAAAATTCGTATGAATTTTATTTACTTGAAACAAGTAAAACCCATCTTTGTATACTGTGTGAGTTTTTCGTGAGTTGCCATTTTTATTACAGCCAAACCATTGATTTAATCGAAAAATTGTTCAAATAAGAGTTGTAGATATCGACGGGGGAAACCGATTGCTATAGTTAGGAGCTTTATAGCTCTTAGGGTTTTCGAGCTATGATACAAACTTATAGATTTTAAATGGAACTATATATTAATTTTTCGATAAAACTGATCTAATGCATTAATTAATTAACAACATAAATAAGCAAAAAATTTTTTTTACTCAAGTTTAATTTTTTAATTTTTCTTTAATTTATTAGTTAGGCGGTAAAAATATGCATATGTACTTGAGGCTACTTCAACCGATAGTGTTTTTCTTGGTTACATTTCCACTACATTCAAGAAAAGAACCGTTTCCAGTACCAATTCTATCATAAAAATTTGGTTGTATTAGAAATGGCAACTCTCAAAAAACTCACATGGTATATGTGGTATATATGTATAAGCAACATACGATACACATACATATATCATATGGTATGCCTATATATTTGAGTAAAACATAAAAAGTAAATAAAGTATTCCATCAGAAATTTATGACATTTGGGATAAAATGATTTTCTACATCCATCAAGATTTAATAACAGTCAAAATAAGTGTATATAAAGAAGCATTCGAAAATAAGCTTACAAATTGTATAAATATACCAACTTCATCCACAACTATCTATTGCAATGGATTTAAGTTTAATACTGAAACAACTACAGTTCAACACTCATTCTATTTAAGGTAGTTGGTTGGAAAAACGATTTTTCCAAGGATTTTAACGAAACTTCTCTAGACACTTATTTAATTCAATACCAATAATACGAGCCTATACCGAAAAAAAAAGTGACCGCCCCAATTTTGAGAAAAACGGTTTCAAAGTTTTGTAATTTTAACACGGGCTCTTGTGGGAAATTTTTTTTAACCCTAGAATCATACGTTGGTCTACGAGTCAAGTTAATCATACATCGGCGTCGTTTCGACGAATGGACTTTTTACGAGGAGTTTATTAGCAAAAAACATTTTTTTTACATAACAATACTACAAAAGCGAACAAAATATTTAAAAAAATTAGATTTGGAAATTTTTCTTAATATAAATATATTTATTAATTTTTTTAATCTTTTTATCAAAGCATATTTTCACTATAAAAATTAAAAAATAGATAAATACATCAATTGTATCATAAAACATGTGTTTCAAATAATTAATTTATGAACTATTATGAGTCAGTGGACATGTGTGACTTTACAGAAAGTGAAATTTCTCAGACATAAATATTCCTATAGATATGTAGTTATTTCCCCATTAGGCACATTTGTAAATTTTCTAAAATTTGTTAGCAATTTTTTGAATAAGATCTCAAAAAATAATAAAAATTAAAATATTTTCCACAAAGTAAATTGTTAATCTTTTATGAAGTCATTCGAAACGCATTCTTTAGTTTTCGATTCAATGTATTAAAACTTCAGTATTATGTCGTCTCTATAAGTCAAACAGCTGTAATCATCTTTCACATTATCATAATCATTGAATAAATTAGTTATAACATCCATATCTTTAATAATTTTAGAAAAATTAGGAAAACTTTTATATGTGGATTACAAAATCTTTAAAAAAAAATGGGTTAGTCATACATCGTCGTCCTTTTGACGCACACTATTTCAGTATAAAAAAAAACGACAATAGCTATAAACAAAATTTATACGTCTTATGTGTTATAATAACAAATAAATTAGATAACATATTTCACAGCAAGCAGGCACCGACAGTTGTAGTATTGGAGCAGGTAGAGAAGTTCGTTCGTCGTTTTGACGAGTACGTATGATTCTAGGGTTAATAAAATGAAAACGTGTCAAAGGAATTTGATAAAAATTTAATATGTTATAAAATACAAGTTTACAAACCATACTTAATAACAAATAAAAATTATTGACCGTGCCGTTTTTGAAATATAATTTTACAACGTTTCTACAACGCTTTTTCAACAATGCTTTTATATCGCTACAACACAAGCGTGTGGAAATTCAAAAAAAACAAGTGATGTACAAATATAATAACTAAAGAATATTAATACATTATTTAATTTTTGATAGAAGAAAATTTTTTCGCTGAGCTATACTTTTGCACCTGACTATCTCGCACCAAATACCTTAATGGGAGAAATGGAGTGATTTTTAATTCGGTTTTAAATCTGCTTGTTCAAACAGTTCAACGTTAATTCATTTGTGTAAACTTCGGTAACAGTGGTAAAAACACTAGGAATACTCAAATCTAAAAAGATAATAGACGAATGCTGTTTACAAAGAAAATGACTGAACAAGATTCGCTGTTATGATTTTATTGCATTCAACAATCCGATATTGATCAAATAAATGCAATTACACAAGATTTTACCTGAGAAAATAAACAACAAATTTCTTAAGAGGGAAAAACATTTTTCTTTCCTCGTAAACTTGACCTTTTTTTTTTTTAAATGGCGAAGTTTTAGTTAAGCTTCATTAATTATTTTTATTCGATTCAAATAATAGAATATTTATACGGGACACGGGCAATTCTTAAACATGTTTAGCTATTTATGATATGTATTGGTAATTTAAAAGTTTTTTTATGTTGAAAATTTTGTATACTTGCAAATTGAATTAACGTAGTTGCTCTGAGATAGTCAGGTACAAAAGTATATCTCAACAACTAATTTTCTTTTATCAAAAATCAAATAATGTATTAATATTCTTCAGTTAATATATTAGTATACCACTTGTTTTTTTTTCTTTTATTTCCGCGCGCTTATGTTGTAGCAATTTAAAAGAATTGTTGAAAAAGCGTTGTAAAAACGTTGTAAAATGATGTTTTTAAATTATATTTCAAAAACGGCGTGGCCAATAACTTTTATTTCTTATTAAATATGGTTTGTAATTTTGTATTAAATTTTTTTAAAATATTTAATTTTTTTTTAAATTTTGTTCATAAACATTTTGCGCATAAAGTGGAGTATGTTTTCTCCATTTGAACAATTGCAACTATTTTTAAACCTTTTTTTTTAATAAGAAATTGGGTTTTATAATTTTTAGAAATTTGGGATTATAATTTTATAGTTAACTAGCCGTATACCCAATGGGATTTCCCATCGGCAACATCTTTTTATTAGGTACTCACTGCTCACTTTCAATGTTTTTCAAAAGCCTAAATACTAATTTCCACTTTTCCAATTTCAAAAATGACGAACTTTCCATACGAACTTTCATTTCTTGTTTTAACCTCTTAGGGAATGAATTTCCAGAAACGTTTACACAACTGACTTTTATTTATAAATAGAAACCTAAACATCAATCTTCATATCTTCTGTGCTAAATTTCGTCCGTCTAAACCCAACAGTTTAGACTGTGCGTTGTCTGTCAATCAGTGTATAAAACATTATTTATTTGAATAGTCATGGTAACATATTCCCCCCACAGGGAAGAGTAATGAATCTTTCAAAAACAAAATTTTCTATTTGAAACCCTCCCTAATTTGAAAAAAAAAATTCAACAAACAAAATAATCATAAATAAAAAAGTTGCTTTTTTATTTGAACTCCTCCCTTAATTACAGTGAATTTCGTTTATAAGTTATAACAACCACGATTTAATATCCAAAAACTCGTATTTTTAAAATGTAACTGCATCATACGAAATGTGTCTTACAATAAATTTGCATTTAAATTTTAATTGACAGAACGTTATACACAATATAACAATTGCAACTTAGAGCTGATCCCCCCCCTCCCGGAAAGACGGATCTCGCATTTCCTCACAACAAAATTTCTCGTTAACATCGCCACAAAGATATCAACAACGATATCGACTTCAAGCTCGTCGCTTCTTTGATGACATTCAAGAAATCTTATCGTATGAAGGTAATTAGTATGATAATGTTGAGGATAATTGAGAGGTTATGTGTATGTGTTGCATCAACTTGATGTAGTAAATAAGATTGTTAGAAAGTTTTGACAACGTCTTCGACGGTTTCACTACACTCGATACGTTATCCACGTCGTATTTTATGTCTATTCAACGTACGATTACGATATGTAATTGCTAGACAGGATTAGGAATGATATCGTTAAAACTATTTACAATGTATCGTTAGAGGTATAATACAGGGTGGGAAGTATATAAGTCTCGCTGCGAAAACAGTGGGTAATTAATATTTGCCAATAAATTTAAATCAGAAGTGTTTTCTAACAGAGAAAATTTGATACTAAATATGGGTCAAAAAAGGAGCCCTTTAAAATTATTTTAATACGGCTCTGACCATCTTATATTTTAAGATAAATTTTCTGTTTTTAAAAAAGCAACATACAACAATTTTATTGAATTTTCGTCAACAAAATTTCGAAACATCGTGAAGCTAGTTTATTTGCGATTTTCTCAAACTACTACTTCCGAAAAAATTCCTGTGCTTTTAGTATCTACAGGGTACTATGAGTCACGCCTGCAAACGACGAAAGTTACTTACCTTCCACCCTGATTTCGATGGTGCTTCCACGAGAATCGACATTTCCTTCTTACCGGGCTCCCTCCCATAAAAAATGGGCTGCCAAAATTCTATTCAAAATTAATAAACTACTTTTAAACATTGCTCTAATGCTTAAAAAAGTGTCGATATCTGTCTCAATTACATGGTCATTCAAGTGGTTGGAAAACGACATTTCATATTACACGACCTAATGACATTCCAGTCAATGACGAAAATGATTCCAGGCTACAAGAAATCTACTCAGAGTTAAAGAATTGTTTTTAAACATTTCTCTAATGCTTAAAAAAATGTTGATATTTGTCTAAATTCCACTGTAGCCAAAGTGGTCGGAAAACGACATTTCATATTACAAGAGATAATGTTATTCCAATTAATGACGGAAATGATTCCGAGCTACAAGAAATCTATTCAAAATTAATGAATTGCTTTTACACATTTCTCTAATGCTTAAAAATGTGTCAATATTTGTCTTAATTACATGATAGATCAAGTTGTCGGAAAACGACATTTCATATTACACGACGTAATATTATCCCAACTAAGGGTGGAAATGATTCCAAACTACAACAATTCTAATTAAAATTAAAGAGTAGCTTTCAAATATTTCTCTAATGCTTAAAAAACTGGCGATATTTATCTGAATTCCATTGTAGGCAAAGTGGTCGGAAAACGACTATTCATATTACACGACTTAATGTTATTCCAATTAATGACGGAAATGATTCTTGGCTACAAGAAATCTATTCAGAGTTAAAGAATTGCTTTTGAACATTTTCCTAATGCTTAAAAAAGTGTCAACAGTACGGACTAACACACTTTGGGGCTCTAGACGTTTTCTTCTTAACAGGCTCCTTCCACGTTCACAAGCACCATCAAAATAGACCGTTTGACTGAGCCGCTTAAAAAACTGGACCCTAACTAATCCCCCCAACGTCGAACTATAAAAAAAAAATTACTTAAATCAGACGATAAATTTTGTTTTTATAGCCAAAAATAGGTGGAATCCCAATTCTAAATAATTATCCAAAAGTCCAAAGGAATAGAATAGATAGAATAAGGGTTTTTTTCTTTTTTTGCTCGCAACCCTAGTTTTCAGAAAAAATTGGGAGTGTTCAGGGGCCACCACCTTAGAAGTACCACGGGGCCTCCACAGAGGTAAATCCGCCCCTGATAATCAGAAATCATAATTGTAGAATCGGTGAATTATCCTTTCGAGGAATTGCGAGGCAGTATACTTTCTGGTCGGTGAATTTTCCTAGAACCAATTTTACTAACGCATAAACCAAAAATACCCTTACAAATCACGCAATTCAAAAAAAATTCTTTGCTATACTAAAATCGAACTATAACACAAACTTACCACATTTTCTCATATACAGAAAATACATTTTCATCTATGAAAATTTATTTTTCACTATTTCAATTGTTATATGCCATGCTTGCTGTCACATATGTCATCTGATTTTACAACTGTTCTGTTACGAATAGGTAGGTATACAGGCAATAATAAGAGGCGAGTAACAAAAACTTTCACAGTAAAGTAATAAAGTTTTTGAACTTTAAAGTTTTCAACAGAGTTGCTGCGGTCGAGATGTCGAGAAGAAGAAAAGTTCAAATGTTTTACAGATTGAAGAATAATTTATAATGGAATAAATTTTACTTACTAATAATTATAAGGGTATACATAAACGCAAAAATGGTGACTTGTTTGGTATATTTATAAACTTGGAAATATTCCCGATAGGAATAGCAAAATACGTAGGATACGAGATAGGGAGAAATTGTTTTTATTACTGAATGTTTCCGGGAAATATCTAGCTTCAAATGTTCGAAAATCATCACATTTATAAAGGAGTTACATTCCGCCTACGAATTAACACTAATAGTCACTAGAGAATTTAGTAAAAATATTACTTGGTGATCGAATAACGCAGTCACTTTAATTTTTGAAACTATGACAATATTGTTTCGAACTGTTAGTTCATTTTCAAACAGAATTCTCTTTAAAAATGAACTAACGGTTCGAAACAATATTGTCACAGTTCGAAAAATAAAAGTGGTATTTTGCAAAGTAAAGTATTTGTTTATTATTTACAAATATGGAATACCATAAAGTAACGCTCAAATCTATTAATAGAAAATAATTTTCATATTTCAAAAGTGATCACAATGGTTCCGCTACCTTAATAGTCTCGGGAAGCGAAAGGCTAATTGTTGAAATCTTAAGACTGAGAAACGTACTCTATTTTAACTATATTCTTATTAACTATATACCTAATTAACTATACATACCGGGTGTTAGTGAATAAGTGCGAAAGATTTTTACAGGTGATTGTTGAGGTTCTTTTACGTAAAAAAGTTCGGATAAACCCAGGTCCGAAAACGCTTAGTTGCCAATATACAGGGTGTTCAGTTTCTCGTCTTTTTTAATATTTTCCTAAATATTTCAAAACCGTTTTGAGATATTGACACAAAATTTGGAACACGCTATGACAGGATAAATAACCATATTCTGACGTAGACAGAATATTTCTACTCAAACCAGTGGCATCCGTACAGCCACGTGATGACATATTTTTGAAGAAAAAAAAGGCACGCCAATGATTTTTTTCAATTTGGAAATGTTTTTTAAAATGTCCCATAAGTTGTTGATAAAAATGACCTTTTAGTATTTTGTCGTTTATGTAGCCGTTTTCAAGATAACAAACAATTTCCAGTTACTGTTCCTATACCACAAAACCGGTATAGGGTATCTAATAGCCCATCTACTCTGTATCTTGGAAACTAAGCGTTTTCGGACCTGGATTTATATAAACTTTTTTACATAAAAGAACCTTACCAATCACCTGTTAAAATCGTTCGCACTTATTCATTAACACCCTGTATATGTACTGAGAAGTTGATAGTGTGGACCAACCGCATCGCACTCACACCACATCGCTTCTTCTAATTAATTTCCTAATTACGTAGTAATGTCGACAAATTTTGTAAGCATCTATTTACAAATCAAACGTTAACCTATATCTTTTTATTTTTATTTTTTTTAAAATTAATCATTTTATAAATCGACGCTACCAAAAAATTTAAATATTCCCTAATAAAACATTTCATTAAAATGACACCAATATCCTTTTTCTATAAAAATTAAAAAAAATTAATCCTTTTATTTGATAATAATCATTAAAATTAAATTAAAAAATACCAATATTTTTATTTTATTTTATTTTTTTTTTTTTTTTTTTGTAAAACTCATTTTTATAGAAGCACTTAGTTATTCATTAGCAAAAATAAACTGGATCTATATAGCGTATATAGTAAACTCATATGCTTTAATACATACGTACAATATGTATATATTAAACCAATACGGTTTTATCGTTAAAACTTAACATAAATTTTTATTTAAGGTTTGTACAATATATACATAAGCGTCTCTCACCGACAAAACACCTTTAACCCCCACAAATCCCCCTCCCACTCGGTAAAGAGCCGAGCCGAATAAACAAAATAAACACGTATACACTACGGTCTCAAAAGTACGTCTAAAAAAAACCTACATGTACCGTTTCCCGTCGAGTAACCCCCAATTTTTGTAATGTTGTGTACGCCACGAATAAAATAAGCGATAAATATTGTACATTCTATTTACACGTACATACGTATTACATACTTGTACACATAGGTGGCAATAAGTTTAAACACATCTGCTAAATATACCACCTCCCACTCCGCCGTTACCCCCACCCTAACCCCCACCACTGTATGTATATATGTATGTACATATAATACAGTTAAAACGATCGTCTGTGTATCATGAATTTTCATGGAGATTTTAAGTTATATTTGTTGCTACATTTTTCCATAATGTTTGTTGCTTATATATCCACTCATACGGTACACGGAAGCCTATCAGGACACGGTGTATTAAAGTTTAATTTCGGTCTGTAATAGGAAATGGTAAAAACTTTAGAAAAGAGTAGCTTATAATAGAATGCTTTCAAATTACATACTATGGAAGTTGGGTTGGGTTACAGTTTTTATTTTCCTGAAAAGTTTAGATATTAAAAATTTGTCTTTACCCTCTCTTTGACACAACAGACCAAGAGAATTTAGAGTCTCTACTATTCACCTTCTCAGCTCCAACCAAACAACTATGCTTCTTTGGGCAGAACAATTTAAATGTTGTTTGGTATAAGATCTCAAGTAAAAATTACCATTCCTAATAATAAAGCTTGTGGTTCCAAACGGAATATTAAACCATATATTTCGATATTTGTTCGAATCTGATTTCAATTTTCCTATTACAATAGTACAATGAAGTTTAACAACTTGACCGACCGAGACAACAAAAATAGCCCAAGGATTTTGATGACTTTTGAAATATGCAAATTCTTTTCCTCTCAAAATGTAAATTTTCAAGGGTATTTTACGTTTTAGAGCAGTGGTTTAACAATAATTAAACCATTGGCAGCTAGTTTTCGAAAATCGCTAATTTTTCGCCACAGGCAGAGTAACTCGTGAAATTCTTACCTAAAATAAAAAACAAAATTTTTTCTATTAGTAGATGCTTATGGCTTGTACTTGAACGAAAAATTAGTTTCCGTTCATTACATCTCATTTTACAAGTAGAAAGTCAACAAAAAACACAAAAATTTTTACCAAAAATTAAAATTTTTTCTTTAAAACACTGTCAAAAGTTGAAATTTCATTTTTTTTAAATCCCTTTGTTCAAGTACAAGCTATAAGCATTTACTAATAGAAAAAAAATTGCCAAAAGTTGGAATAAATTACACCCACTGTTAAGACATTAAAAAGAAATGGGACAAAAACGTCATACTGCTCAAAAATCCCTTGCATTCACGAAAAATATTCCGATAATAAGCACTGGTTTATACAGGCCGGGGCGAGACCTCATCGTACCGACCAAGTTTTTGATGTGTTTGAAAACATTTTTCAACATCATGTGATCGGTCTTGACTTTCCACAAAAGGGCGTGGAAAAGGAACAGACTGGCCTCCACATTACCCGGATCTTAACCCTTGTGATTTTTTTTCATTGGGGATATCTTAAAGACGTAAAATAAATTTTGATTCTTTGCAATCTTTGAACGAAATAAAGTTTTCCATTGGAATCCTTTTGACTATTATCAATAAATGTCTTATATCAGTTTCTTGTAAGTGACTGACCCCAAGCCCCAACCTCATCTCTCAGCAAGTCTTACAACTGTGTTGTCAGTTGTTTTTTTTTTAATATCGCGTGGTAAAAAACAAAAAGATTCACATCAAATTTGAATTTTTTGAGTTCCTCTGCATACATTTCCCACTGATCGTGTTATAACAGTGTTACTTGTATATATATCTAGTATGTTCATATATGTATGCACATTTAATATGATGTCGGATAGTACTATAAAGCTTTAGTTGAGTTTAAAGTGAGTGCTGCTATAGTATTTGAAAAAATGTAAGCATAGAGTTATCCATACTTACGTAATGTAAGCAAGTTATATATAAATATTATACATATCCTGGAATAAAATACTTTTATTTAAGACGTTACTCATCCGTCCCGGGGTTACTACAAGTTACAAATAAATATATGCGCGATATATTTTTATAAATGTTGCAGTTATAACCACCACCACCCCTCTCCTTAGCGATAAAATGATGTTAGATTATATTTAGAGTAAATATTCACCATAAAGATATATTTATAAGTATATAAATGGTAAAAAATGTGTATACCAGCGTTTCTCAAACTGTATTCCACGAAACATTTGAGATTCCTTAAAATTATGGGTGTTCACGCGTCTAGGTTTTTATGACAATTTGGTTGGGGGGTGATTCAAAACTAAATTCTATAAATTTTGTTGCAAATCTAAACCGAAGATTAATGGACTGTATCGCGATGTTCACAAAAAATAATGATTACAAAAATGAGATTGTACTCACCGAATTTGTTCTTCTTCCGTTCTAGATTATTGATGTTTATTGGGTCAGGGAAAGATTTGGAAGGTAAAGGGAGAAGGTTATGACCCATATTAAATTTATTTGTTTCTTCGGGTGAGTTCCATGTAATTTTGTGCTAATGTAAATTTGCACTACTATTTTAAAAATGCGATCAAACTATTATTATTCCGAAACAACACTAAATTAACACGAAATTTAATTGTGAATTTCTATTGTTGCGAATAAACTATACTAATTGTCGCGGATTAATTAACTATTGCGTGTATAAACAACTACTGCGAACAAACCAATGCGGAGTTTCTAATGCGAGAAAAACTATCACGAGTGATTTGCAAATTAACCATTATCGATATAGTTGCGAAGAAACTATCACTAATTATTGCGAATTAACCGTTATCGATATGGTTGCGAACAAACTATAAACTAATTATTTCCCAATTAACCAACTAAAGCAAACAAACTATTATGTAATAATTAAACTAAATGAAATTGGCGGTAATAAAGACTACCGGTGCAACAGCTACAGGAAATCTATTCAGAGTTAAAAAATTGCTTTTAAAAATTTCTGTAGTGCTTAAAAAAGTGAGAATATTTGTCTGGATTATATAATCAGCCAAGTAGTTAGAAAACGACATTTCATATTACACGATTTAATGGTGCTCAAACTAACAACGGTGGAAATGATTCCAGACTAAAAGAAATCTACTCAGAGTTAAAGAGTTTGACACACAGTATCTTCAAACATGAAGTGTCGACAGAGCGGATTAATCCACTTTGGGGCCCTAGACATTTTCTTCTTGCTATTTTTATTTTTTTTTAAATTTTTGGACAATTTCCCTATCTTTATCGAACACAAATATACCAAACCAAAGGGTCATCTGTTAATTTCAAAGTCACAGATATCCTCAACCGTATGTAATGACGAGTATAATAAACGATTTAGGAACTTAAAAAGCGTTTCACAATATGGGAAAAGTTTGGGAAACACTGGTGTATACAATGTAAATTATAGACAAAGTAAATGAGAATTATGATATGAGCAGAGGACAAGAAGAATGATGAGAGACTATGTAGCCAGCCCTCCTCTTATTGTTAAAGCAACTATGCACGCCGTACTAATTTGAAGGGAAACTGTTGAAAGTTGGTCAAAAATTTTATATGATATCCAAAATGTGTTTATTCTGGAAACTTAAACCTGACTTGGTTGTTTTTGCACCAAAAAACTACTTTTCGCAACCAAGAGAGTAATGTATCGATGTGATTGATACGTTGTCAAACTGGAGTGGCTCTCAAACAGGGATCGGTAGCCTAGTAACAAGACGCTTAACTAGTTCCGGAGATCCTGAGTTCCAATCCCAGTCGATCTAATTTGAAAATTTTTGAATCACTTTGTGATTTTTGATTAAAATACTGTATTGCGGCTCTGTTTAAACTTTAATCAATTTCCGTTCAGAAAATCACGAAATCATGACACGAAAATGAATTAAAATAGATTTTAACTAAAATTTCATCCTGTTTCTTCACATGTCCGGCCCAAATATACTTTTTTCTCTCTCTCTAAAAGCACATAAAACAATTTTATTTATTATTTTCATAAAAAAAAAAAAAAAAAACTAAAACCGTATTTTGAAAAGGTCGATGTTTTATATCGTTTATATACGTTCTTTTTTTTTCGTTTTATGTGATACAAGGAAAATAGTCTAAGATTTGTTAAATATTCATCGCGGCTATACTTGACTTGGTTACCAATTTGAATTTTACGTTTTTTTTTCCCTCTTGTAACCACCATGGTACAGGCGCAGGTGAAAAATTAACAAATTTTCATCAAAACTTTCTAGTAAAAATAAATTTTATTATATAACACAAAATTTTATCATAAAAACTCAAATAATGATTAGCGCTGCAGATAATAATACATATCTGTAGTGTAGATTGCCTAAACGAACAGACTATGACTTTTGTCAAGTTTTTAACAGAAAGAACTGTTGGTGCTGTGGTCACGTTTGGACACCAGAGATGCAACAACCAATCAGGGTTAAGCATCACTTGAATATTTCTGTCGTACCAGGTGGTGACATAAAGGAATACTTCAAAACAACACTTATTATTTCTTTCTAGTTAATGTATACAAATATTTCTATCTCTATATAGAAACCAATAGAACTTTCTTTCGATTCTTGGAAATGAAATTAAGGAACGCTTGTTTTAAGAATAAGGATATAACTTGTTTCAAGTTAGTTGTAAGGTAATATTAAAACGAACAACATCAGAATCCTCGCCAGTGGAACAACTGCGCATTATTTTTTATACTTTAAAAATTTATAATTTATAAAATTATATAAGAAAATTATTTTTATACAAGTTTTCTACATTTATTCAATAAACTAATCAACTAAAAAACCAATTAAAAGTGTTTTATTTGTGAAAAAACTATTCGTCTTGGAGAAGAAAAACCGAACCCACGCTGGAAAGTTTACCATCCTCTGTGCATCGCAAAATAACACCGTAGTGAGATCTTTTCCCACGTTTGCGACGTTACATAATTATTGGCATCCCTGTCAGTGGAAATAAATTTTCCGACGAATAATCTACGTGAAAAGAGAAGAAAAGAAGTATACGAATTTTGGTGGACAACTTCTTCAAGGAATTTCATTCGAAACAACAATCATTTACTACAACATTACAATGGACAACGAAGAAAACGCCCTCAGTGAAACAATATTTGAAGCGGAAGCATCTTCTACGAAAACGGAAGATCAACTTCGTGAATCTATGGAGGAGATGATCAGCGTGCGGCCTTCTGGTGCAACGTCGTCTCAACAAAACTTTCAAGGTGAAATAACCGGTATGTTTAATGCATTTTTCTTAAAATTTACTAACGAATTAAATAATTTCAAACACGAACTTAAAACAGAAGTTCATAACGGTTTGAGCGAATTAAAAAATGAATTAAAAACTGAAATAACAAATATTAAAATTTCTTTAGAAGAAAAAATTAACAATTGTTCTTTGCAATGTAAAAATACAAACTCTGAAACTATTAAACAAATTAATGATATCGAAATCATTAATAATCAAAAATTTGATGCTTATAATGAACAAACAAAAGTTATTAACCAACAAATTTCCAGTATTAAGGAACATTTAACAAAAAACGAAACTGAAATTACAAATATTTTTGAGAAATATGATATTATATTAAAATCTATTGATATTTTAGAAAAGAAAATCAATACTTTTGAATCTATTAACATTAATGATATTAATAATACTGTTTTGCCAAATAATAATCTATCTAATATTAGTTTTTTCAATAATAATACTCATAATCTTTTTAATATTCCTGAATTTAATGGAAATATAAATTATTTGCATCCTCTTGATTTTATAAATTCATTAGAATATTATTTTAAAGAAACAAATTTTTCTGAAAATGATAAAATTTTATATACAAAATCTAAATTAACTGATACTATTAAAAATACTTTAATATTATTTGAAGATTCTATTTTAACATTTGAACAATTAAAAAATTGGATTTTAGATACATATTGGAATAGTAAAATTCAAAATCAAATACTGATAGAATTTTATTCTAATCAGGGTAAATCTGTTGTTATTAAACAAAAATATGTACAACACTTATTTTATTGGTATAAAAGAATCAAACATCTAAGTGACAAAATACCTGAAAAAACATTTATTGAAATTTTTATAGAACATTTTGATTTTGAAACGCGTAGAATTTTAAAAAATTGTTTAACTATTAAACAACTTTATGATGAATTAAAGGAATTCGATAATCATTACAGTAAAACTCCTTATCGTAACGTTCCTATTAATCCAAATGCTTCAAATTATAACCGTCCAAATAGTCCTATTTCTAAAAATAATCCTACAACTTCAGAAAATAATGGTTGGGGTAATGTAACTAGTAATAATCAATATTTAGATAGAAATAAAAGTTGGAAAACTGATAAATTTAAAAAATCTAAAGTAACTTTTTCAAATGAGGAACCGTGTTCGTCTACACATAGTGTTAGCACGAATAACGGGGATCACGCCACTGGTACTACCAGTGCGATTGGTCCAATAAATCCAAAATTCCCTGAATTTTCTTATGATTGGGAAAACTAAATAGAACATCTATAAGGAAATCAACCTTAATAGATGACAATTTTCAAATTAATGAAAAGAATATTAGTAAAAATGTTAAGAATGACAATCTTTTTGTTAATAATAAAATTAATTTATTAGATAGTAATGTTAACAATTTCAATTCTGAGAATTGTTACAATATTGGGGGTACATTCCTTTGTAGTATTTTTTCAAACGATCATTTTGGTGATCTAACGGAAGAGAATAATCAAAATCGTTTTTCAAATACAAAAATCTCTAACGATATTTTGCCAATTATTAAAGTAAACTTTTTTGACACTTTTATCAATATTTTAATAGACACTGGAAGCGTTATTACGGTTCTAAATGATAAAACATTTGATAAATTAAATCAAATTCATATTAAAAATACAAATGAACCATTGCCCGTAATACCTACAATAAAATGTCAGGTAGTTACTGCGACAAACAAAAAATCTAAAACTATTGATAAACAAACTTTTATTGAATTTAGTTACAATAATATTATAATACCCTTAAATTTTCTTATCGTACCAGATTTAGCTGTCGAAGCGATTCTCGGTATGGAATATTTACAAAAATATTACGCTAGTATAAATATTTTCAATAAGTCGTTGTTACTTAAAATTGATAGTAAAATACATGAAATTAAATTCATTTCACAAATCTCATCTAATGATATTAAATCCAGTAATATGTTAATTTCAAACATTAAAAGTATTGTTTACAAAGAACAAAATCTTAATACGGAAGAATTTTATAAAATTAATAATCTTTCATTTAAACCCTTTGACGACAATGAATATATTACACCCTTTGACGACGTTATAAATTCAATTTCTAATTTAACTCATTTATCTAAAATCGAACAAAATAAAATCTTATCGATGCTTAATAAATTTAAAAACATTTTTTCTACCAAACCAGGGTTAGTAAAAAACTTTTATTGTAAATTCAAAATTCGAGAACATAAAGAATTTTCGTCAAAATGCTATCCTATACCTTATTCGCGTTTGCCCGCAGTTCAAAAGGAAATAGATAAACTTTTATCATGGAAAATTATAGAAAGGTCATATACTTCTTATATAAGTCCTTTGCATACAGTAATTAAGCCAAATGGGCAAATCCGAATTGTTTTAGATAGTAGGAATATCAATCAAATAGTAATACCGGACCGAGAAACGCCAGTTTCTATTGAATATATCCTAGGAAAATTTCAGAAAAAACAATTTTTCACTTCTATTGACTTAATTTCGGGTTATTGGCAAATCCAATTACACCCAGATAGTAAAAAATACACAGGATTTTTATTTAACGGCAAATGTTATCAGTTTACCCGTTTAGCCTTCGGGATAAATTTGTCCGTTGGTATATTTCAAAAATGTATTGATCAAATTTTGGGAAGTGACATAAACGATTTTTGTCATGTCTTTGTCGATGACATAGTCATTGGCTCTGACGATTTTGAATCTCACCTTAAACATGTTGAGATAGTATTAAATAAACTTTTTAATGCTGGTGTAACCATCAATTTTTCTAAATGTAACTTTTTCAAAACAGAAATTAAATTTTTGGGTCATAAAATTTCTGAAAATGGTATTAGTTTATGTGAGGATAAGGTTCAAGCTATTTTAAAATTGCAACCTCCCACTAATATTAAATCTTTACAATCAATTTTAGGTATTATGAATTTTTATCGTAGATTTTTTCCTAATTTTAGTGAATTAACTTCTAAATTTTCGCATTTATTAAAAGCAAACTCAATTTGGAATTGGGGAAGTGAAGAACAAAAAACGTTTAATACTTTAAAATCATTATTTGCAAAGTCAGTTATGCTTAAATTTCCAGATTTTAACAAAATTTTCTATTTAGATGTAGATGCTTCTGACAAAGCTTTAAGTGGTTGTCTATATCAAATCAATGATGATAATACGTATAATCCAATCTCGTTTGTTTCACGCGCTTTAACAACTTCTGAATTGGACTATACTATTTCCGAAAGAGAATTATTAAGTCTAGTTTTTACTTTCAACAAACTTCGACATTACATTTTAGGTCACAAAGTAATAGTTCGTAGTGATCACAAATCATTATCATTTTTACATGAAGCAAAAATAACAAATAATAGAATTTTACGTTGGTTCTTAGCTTTAAGTGAATTCAATTTCACTATTGAATATATTCCTGGAAAACAAAATTTTATAGCAGATTTTTTCTCTCGAAATCCATATACCTTAAATAATATATCAAATCAAACGAACTTAATGATAAATTCTTTATCTATAAATAATAATTTTTCTACAAACATTTCAGTTAAATGTAATATTTTAAAACTTGATTTTCAAAATAAATTTCTTGAAAAATTTGCTAATAACATTCGCAGGTACCAACATGTTGACCCTTTTTGTAAAAACATAATTAACAATATTCAAGAATATCAAAACCGGTTTATGGTACATAATGGTATACTTTTTCATAGAAATACCAACTTCCCTTACAATTATCAAATTTATCTACCTGAAAATAAAATAAATGAAATAATACAATTTTTCCATAAATATTTAGGTCATTTTTCGTCTCGTAAAATCACTGAATATTTAAAACAATATTTTTTCATTAAAAATATTTATCGTCGTGTTGAGTCAAATTTACGAAGTTGTAATATATGCCAAAAATGTAAGGTTCCAAATTATTTTACACAAGGTCCTTTACAAAATATTATATCAGAATATCCTCTTAAGGACTGTTTTGTGGATCTATATGGTCCTTTACCTAAAGGAAAATTTGGATTTAACATGATTTTTATAATTAAGGATAACTATTCAAAATTTGTAAAACTATATCCATTAAAGGGTGCAACTGCTCAACAATGTGTTGACAGAGTTGTTAAGCATTTTATACCCAATATAGGTAAAATGCAAAATATTTATAGCGATAATGCAAGTCAATTTGTATCTCCAATTTGGCAAGATACTCTTAAAAATGCTGGAATTAACGTTTATACAATTAGCGTTTACAATCCGTGAGCAAATCCGGAAGAACGTGTAAACCGTGAATTAAATAGATTATTTAGAACATATTGTCATAAAAAACATAGTTCGTGGACAGATTATTTAACTTTTATCGAAAATTGTTTAAATTTCACACCTCATGATACTACTCAATTTATACCTTATGAATTACTTTTTGGAAATAAACCTCCTAACCCTATAACACGCCTTATTTCTTTTCCTCAAAATGATCAATCTAATTTGCAACAAATTCGGCAGTTAGCATTGAATAATACTATTGAAAAAGGTAATAAAAGAAAATTACGTCATAATTTACATTACACAAAAACTTATCATATAGGTGATAAGGTTTTGCTTAAAACTCATACACGTTCCTCAGCTAGGAACAAAATTGTTAAAAAATTTAATTTACTCTATTGTGGACCCTTTTTAGTAGGTGGAATAAAAAATATAAATGCATACATTCTTTATTACCCAGATTCAAATATAATAAAAGGTGTGTATAATGCGATACATCTTAAACCTTTTAAAGAATAAAAAAAAAATAAATCTACAAAATATTATTAAATTTTCATTAAAATTTTTACATTTCTTTAGTTAAACAGATGACAAATATACGAATGATGACTTTATAATCACCTATATTTAATTTTGATACTTAGATGTGATTCAAAGAAAATTAAAAAACTAATGTATTATTATATTTTATTTGTATTAGTAAGAATATTCGCTCAACCAAACTAATACTAACATAATACCTTAAAATTAAAAAATATTTATTTAAAATACTTGTGATAGTGATTAAAACCAAAGTGCACATTAAAATAAAACAAACTTTTATGAACTTTAATTAAGAATTTATATTTATTATTTTGTTTAAAGAATGTTAAATCTTTGTGAAAATGAAGGTAGCAAAATGACTTCATTAAAATTTTCTAATTAAAATCAAATTTTTATCATTTCTATAATAATATTATTAAAGGTCATTGCTCCCTACATTTATCTTATATATTTTTGTTACTCAATGAAAAAACTTTATTAAAAATTTTTCAATTTTACTTAATTTTATAAAAAAAAAAAAAAAAAAAAAAATTTTTCCAAGAAATTTCGAAATTTTTGAGTTTTGATCAAAAATTTCTATTTCGAGTTTCACTCTCCCATAGAAATTTTTGAGGGGGGGATATGTAACCACCATGGTACAGGCGCAGGTGAAAAATTAACAAATTTTCATCAAAACTTTCTAGTAAAAATAAATTTTATTATATAACACAAAATTTTATCATAAAAACTCAAATAATGATTAGCGCTGCAGATAATAATACATATCTGTAGTGTAGATTGCCTAAACGAACAGACTATGACTTTTGTCAAGTTTTTAACAGAAAGAACTGTTGGTGCTGTGGTCACGTTTGGACACCAGAGATGCAACAACCAATCAGGGTTAAGCATCACTTGAATATTTCTGTCGTACCAGGTGGTGACATAAAGGAATACTTCAAAACAACACTTATTATTTCTTTCTAGTTAATGTATACAAATATTTCTATCTCTATATAGAAACCAATAGAACTTTCTTTCGATTCTTGGAAATGAAATTAAGGAACGCTTGTTTTAAGAATAAGGATATAACTTGTTTCAAGTTAGTTGTAAGGTAATATTAAAACGAACAACATCAGAATCCTCGCCAGTGGAACAACTGCGCATTATTTTTTATACTTTAAAAATTTATAATTTATAAAATTATATAAGAAAATTATTTTTATACAAGTTTTCTACATTTATTCAATAAACTAATCAACTAAAAAACCAATTAAAAGTGTTTTATTTGTGAAAAAACTATTCGTCTTGGAGAAGAAAAACCGAACCCACGCTGGAAAGTTTACCATCCTCTGTGCATCGCAAAATAACACCGTAGTGAGATCTTTTCCCACGTTTGCGACGTTACACTCTCTTATTACGTAAGTAGCAGACCCGTATTTAAACAGACAGAGGCCCGCACGAAATGCAAGTCCTACGGCATTCTAATTCAGATTTCTAATTTTTATTTATCGCCTTGTGTGATGGTGTAATTCAAACTATTTCAAATAAAATAATCTGTGATTAGTGACCTACAATGATTTGACAATGATTTGCCTATTAATATAACTTTGACTATTCATATTATTTACTAAAATTCTTAAATATACCACTGTTGTTCACACTTTGTTATTAATCCCAAGTAATATCTAATAATAAAACGTAATAGACTGGAAATTTCGGGCCGTTAGTTTGGTTGCTACACAGTTTTGTATTAGACAAATAAATGTAAAAAATAAATGTAAAAATTTGAGATTATGCAAATTTTCATACGATAATAGTTATTTATGCAACAAGTTGCAAAATGAAGGTGTTTTTCAGGAGTCGTAAGTTTGTCAAACGATACCGTAGGCCGAGTTCAACAATTGCGTTGAGTGAAAATACCCACTCATTTTGCATGCGTTGCATACAATATTTTTTACAATTCTGAATTTGAAAAATGAAAACAACTCAAAAATGGGAAAATAATTTCAAGTTATTAAAAATTTGACAGCTATATTAATAGTATATTATGCAATAAGTGCGGGAGGTTGTCGATTGAAGTTGAACGCACGATCGTAGTGAGTGTGCTCATTCGCTCGAGTGGGCAATCGATATTCCTGCACGAGTTGCATATACTATTTTTTATTTCACATACTTTATTTTTCTAATATTGTTACTATTTTTTATTCCTTTTTAAAATAATATTTTTGAGTGTTCGTCTTTTTTTCATTAATTAAATATTGTTTAAATTATTATATTGGTGGTTTCTATAGAAATAATTATGAAATATTTATTAAATGAAAAATCAAGAGGTGGCTTTGCGTGTTTTATTGTCAATTTGCGTGCGGAAAGTACAGTAGGAAAGCAGCTATTTTATGTACAAAAATGTAAGCCATGTTGACACTATCGCAGACAACTGTAAAGTTAATTTTTTAATTCCGAATTGAAAAAATTAGTTTTATAGTTCCTAAAATATCAGTTAAAGTTTGCAGACTCGTTAAGAACACTAACTTACCACATGAATTTAAAAAAAAAAAAAATTAATGATTTGGAGAAATCGCGGCTGTCAATGCCAGAAAAATTAATATATAACCAGTAGTTTACTAGAAATACCTAATGTCCGTTACTGTCACCAAAAAAAAATGCTGCAGACATTATGAGTAATTAAATTTTAATTTTTTCTTAACAATATTTGTGGTATGGCATGCAGAGTTGTTTTCAATAGACTTTAGCTGACTTTACGGTACCATGAAATATCAAAAAGTAAAACTTTAATTTTATTCGGATCGTAGGGCCCCTCAGAACCAGTGGGCCCTTAAAAATCCGGCCCTGATAAGATTTGTAGTAGTACTGTGGAATATAATTTCTGGTTACATACTTGAACGAGTCAGTCGAATGCACTACATATTACCAGTAAATAACGGATGGTAGCTATAGTAGCTAACGTATTAGTCATAATTCTTTATTTAAAATTTATTTTATTTTTACGATTATTTCTACCCGTAGTCAAGTTGTAATGTTTTATATATACACTTTTTTTTAGAAAAATTTCAAAGAAAAATATATTTTTTGACATATAGATTTATTTAAAACATCATTTTATTGGAGCTAATTACATTTAGCTAATACAGGAGTTCCGAAAATGCGGCACGCGAATCAAACGCGACCCGTGAACTCCAAAAATACAATCTCAAATTGACAATCCTTTAAATCTAACTATAATACAATTAAACATTTTTCCGCTGGAAAATATCTATTATTATAAATAAATTTATACATGGAATGAAAATGTCTCATACCTTAAGGATGCAAAAATGAAATTTTATCACATATAAAATTTATTATACAGCTCAACCAACATAAGGTTGTCGGTCAAGGTTGTACGCGCAGTAGAAAACACAACTTCTATCACACTTTTATGCATAGGTATATGTTATATGTTTAATTCTTGTTGTCGCACTCTTTCATTTGCGCATCTAACCGGCAACCTTATGTTGGTTGGGCTGTTTTTTCTACTATCCATTTTCAATATATTAGATAGTAGATCTTGTGAGAACTACTATCTAATGATACTACGAGCTTGTCTGATACATAAATTTATATGCATTCTTTATGCATGACTCATTTTCAGTTTATATAAATTCGAGTATATATAGAAATTTTAGGTCAGAAAAGTGAGAGGCTAGTCGTTTCCAGATTTAGTAAAAAAAACGGAAAATTAAAAAAATCTTTTTAACTAGCTTACAGCGAAAAAGTGAATACGAGGGAATCTAAACGAACGGCAATAATAAAAAGAAACTTACCAAGGAATTTCGCGCTATTTTCGCGCTGAATATTACTGCTTTTCAAATTCTTCCAGCGCCTATAGTTTTCCGAAAATCGGAAAAATTTGTTTTGTTGTTAAAAAGTGATCACGACAAAGTCGTGTAGTACTGATATGGAACTCTAATTATTCGAGGCAGACTCGCTGTTGGTCGATTTTTATTACTGCTTTTTTTGTTTTATAAATTATTCACAGTAAATTACTTACTTTTATTTAGATACCCAATTTAATAATACTTAGCATACCTGATTAGATGCACTAAAACTTTATTCAAAGATAATTCTCAGACATAAATTTTATACTATACGAATATTTAATGCCAACTACATTTTACAGACTACACTAGTTGTTTATACCAAAAAAAGTAAATAAAAAAAAACTATGTAAACACAAAAAAAGAGGCAACACACATTGTGAATGAATGTATTTCGCGTATAATCCGCGTTTAGGAAAATATTCACATGCATAATATACCCATGATATATGTATCATATATTATAATATACAATATACTTAAATAAGTTTTTAAGTACACTACTGTGTCAAAAATATACCCTCGATAATCTTAAATAAAAATCGCCGAAAGATAGGACAATCAGGGTGGCTACTATTTCTTGAATTTCCCTCCCTCGTCTTGGTTTTCCAAGCAATAGCTCTAGCATAGAATCATAAAAAAAGAAAAAAATAAAGACCACAATATTATATATATATAAATATAACTACGTAGCAGATATTTTTCGGAAAAAGTTACAAAGGTCGGCCATGACAGTATATACTATATATACATATATGCAAGGTGCGTAGTCATACATCAACATATTACACTAACACATTCGCATGTTTCTGTTGATACAATAATGTGTTTTGTTGTATGTACATATCATAATCGTTTGGTAGGGTGTGACGGATATTATGATAAGGGGGCTGACATCTAGCGGTCACATTTTGAATTAATGAATAAAATTTCCAATGGTTTTTGTATCAGCTATGACAACTAGCGATTACTGTTTGTAAGAAATATGAGCCATCTAGCAATGAATAGCTTAACTATTATCTTTTGAGTTAGTTTATAATATTATATTATTTTGTGATTCCCTTGTTTTGATGATTGATATGAATTGAAAAATAGTTAAGTAGTGGGGACAAGTGGCGAATTGATAGATTTGGACTTGTTAGAAATAGGCCGTATTCAAAATGTAATTGTTTTTTGTTAAGGCGTTTTGAAATCAATAAAAAAACGCGAAACAGTTCGGAAATGTTTGTTAAGACACAACGTTATTTTATATTTTATTTATTTTAACAAAATATTGAACTTTTGGTTAAACAATGTAAATTGTGTTATGGGATTTTATGTAAAAAATATTTAATAAAGTACTTTCAGAAAAGAACCTGCACCTTCGGAATTACTATCATTGGCATCTAAAAAGCGCTTAATCTGTTGGGACATTGTTGTAAAAGTACAAGTAACGGTTTTGGGCGCGAAATTCAAGTATTTTAAGTATAAGCAAACCGCTTCAACTGTTACAAGGGGTAGCGGTGTTCACGTCATTTGCCGGCGACAGCGAGCTCGGTAGTTATAAAATAGAAAATTGGAATATATATATATATATATATATATATATATATATATATATATATATATATATATATATATATATATATATATATATAGTGGTTGTATTTAGTGGTTATACATAATATAGAGATTTTTGGATTGATTTAAATCGAAATTAAAAAAATCGGCTAGAAGAAAATCGATTCTGTGAGATCGATCTAAAAAATCGAAATTTTGAGAATTTTAATAAAATTAGCTGATAATTTTTGTTAAGGGACTTAATTGATAGTACACGGGTAATATCGTTATATTATATTATATTTGTAATAAAGGCGATGAGTTAACTTTTCAATTATAATTATAGCAAATAATACAATTGAATAGGTAGGACGAATACCACGTCAAAAATGTTTTCTAAATAAGTTGCTTTTGTGGGAAAGGGATTGTTTGCCAGATAGGTGGTCTTCCTTCCTTTTGTATTAATAGTCTTCTACTGGACAAGATAGTGCGTATATATATGTAGTTATATAGAGCCATATGAGGGGTTCATTGATAACAACGAGTAAAAAAGTGACAATTAACAATAACCTTTTTTTGTGTTTCATTTTTACACATGTTTCTTTGTAGAATTACAATTAAAATGAAATTAATTTTGGAAAAAATCCGTTATCGATTTCTTATTTTTAATAATCGATTTATGAATCGATTCAAATGAAAAAAATCGAAAAAAGAATCGATTTTTTAAGTTTCGATTAATCGGTTTAAAATCGACATTTCTAGCCAAAAGTGGATAATTATTTTGTAACGTAGTGTACATTAAAGTGAATAGACGAACTATTAGTCAACGGGAAAAGAGATATGAATGCGTGTCAACTATACAAACATCCTCTGGTATGATATAGGTACTTACCCCATTTCAAATACAATTGAGCATGAGACATCGTTAAAAAATTAAATAATTCTTATATTCCAGACAAGTCAATCTTCTATTCTTTTCTAAAAACAAACTGCAAATTTAAAATTTACGTAAATGATGCAATAATGAAAGAGATAACGCCAAGAAAACGGAAATTATTTAAATTCATAAGTGATGAAGCATGGCTAAGGGGGACCACTAGTGTGACCGGCTGAAAAAAAGGTGATTTTTGAGAATTTTTTTAAAGAAAACTACTGTATGAAATGTTTTAATATTTTAAGGATATACTCGTTGATATATAGTAAATTCATGATAAAATTTTTGGACCAAAAAAATGAAAATTTAGTGAGTTAGTTATTCGCGATCTCCCGAGGCTCCAAAAAAAGTTCCCCCACTGATGCAGTGATAACGACCTTCAGAGTACCTAAAATCGAAAATACCAAAAAGCCTATTAAACTAGAAGGTATTGCCCGTGTCATGAACCTCAATGGAAAAAAAAAAGTTGAAATTTAACAAAATGGCGGAGTTTTTTAAAAAAAAGTTTCAAATTTTTCGCGAAAATTTGATGATTTTTGGCCTGCAAAAATTACATTTTTTATTCGATCGGAAAACTGAAGCTTCATGGCACGAAGAAACATATATAAAAGAAGCTGTAATCGATCGGGTGATTTGTCTTCGAGTTACTGCAGCAAATTTGAAAAATTTACTTTTTCTTTACCTTACCTTTTAGTTTTAATCACTGAGAATTTTTACCAGAATTATTTACGATGTACTCACTATAACGGTCATAGTAAAACTAGATGAGTCGTTTAAATGTGCCAGGATCTAGCTGCTCCACAACATGTGACTGGCAGCCACGTCCAGAGACTCCCGAACTATTCAACCTTCATACATTTCTCAATACCTCAAAGTTAACAATGAAAATCAGAAGCAGCTCTTCAGATGGCTGTAACTCAAAAACTATTCGAGATATGCACTTGAAATTTTAGTATGTTTTTTTCGTAAAGGTATAGACACTATCGAAATGTGCAAAAAAAAATTCAAATTTTTTCAAAATGTCACACTAGTGGTCCCCCTTAAATTTAAGTGAAATAGACCATATATAATATATAATATATTACTCAACACCAACACCGTCATCTATAATAAACATACATATAATGGTGGAAGTGCTGTGCACATTTATTATATTATTTATGTTTTCTTTTGTAAACTTTTCGCATTACATTGTTCACGTCGTATAATATGTAAACATTATTTAAATAATGGATACATTACAATTTTTTTGGGTGAATTTATGAATGAACGCAAGGTTTGTTTTTTTTTATAGCTACATTAACTAGTACGGTATATTTTATTTTTTTGAGGTTTTTTTAGGTGTATAAATGTGATGAAATATGAGATCAATGTATATGGTAAACATCTTCATTTAACTGGAAGCAAAATTTTTACCAAGTATACTTTTTCAGTTTGGTCAAATATCTATACATATAATAAAATTGTAACGAGACCATTTCTGTACATGGAATATTTTTTGAAAATTGTACTGGTACTGTAAATAGTTATCGATGTAGATACCAAAACAGCGATTTTTAGAATTTTTGTCTGTCTGTATGTATGTCTGTTCACGCATCACGCAAAAACTATTGGACGTATTTTAATGAAATTTGGTGTGATGATAACTTATTACCTGGGTCAACATCTAAAATACTTTTTACTTCGGGAAAATTTCTCATTCCCACAGGAAAATGGAAAAACCATTTTGTGCATGTGCACGTATTACGCAAAAACTATTGGACGGATTTTGATGAAATTTGGTGTGGTGATAACCTATTACTTGTGTCAACATTTAAGATACTTTTTACTCCAAGAAAATTCCTCATTCCCACGGAAAAATAGAAAAACCATTTTGAGCATGTGCATGCATTACACAAAAATTATTATTCTTTGCAAGTTCTGTATAATTATTACACTTACATACTTCTCATTGAGTTTATAACAATGCTTTGCGCGAACGACGTCGCGAGTACGGCTAGTCTGTAATATAATATTCGATGAAATGTCTCAACATCATAGATAGGCAGATTTTTTTTTTTTTTGTATTATCTATAACGAAAATTTGTTACCTAGCAATTTAACGAGAAAAACTGTCAACCCAAATATACGACAGCGCAGAATTCATTTATTAAATTAATAATACTTTGAAGATTATGTTTGTGATCGATCACCCATGGTACATTTATTTTATATCTACGAAAAGTTAGACGGTCACATTAATAAAAACAAAATTCTAAACCGTTCATAATTTTCTCCATAATTTCCTCCAAAATTTGTTAAAAAAGAAGTCAGTATCTTTTTAAGTGCTAATAGTTGATTATAATTATTTAAAATGTCGCGAAACTTATCATATTATCATAAAAGTTGTACAGTATTAAATTGTTAAAATACTTCGAGGGAAGATGTAACTATGGTATTCATATACATATGTACATATTGTCTATCTTGTCTATGGTATTCCCATATAAAGCTTATAAATCGTGACGTCATTTTTATATCACGGCGCGTTTTTAGTCATTGCGCGTAGTTGCTCTGAGATAGTCTGTTGAAAAAGCGCTGTAAAAACGTTGTAAAATGATGTTTATAAATTATTATTATTCAAAAACGGCATAGTGAATAATTTTTATTTCTTATTAAAAATATGGTTTGTAATTTTGTATTAAATAACATATTAAATTTTTATCAAATTCCTTTGGCACGTTTTCATTTTATTAAAAAAAAATTTTCCCATAAGAGCCCGTGTTAAAATTACAAAATTTTGAAATCGTTTTTCTCAAAATTGGTGTGCTCAATTTTTTTTCGGTAAGGGCTCGTATTATTGGTATTGAATTAAATAAATATCTAGAGAAGTTCCCGTTAAATTCCTTTGAAAAATTCGTTTTATGGAGCAATTACCTTAAATGAAGGTTAAAATTTTATACATTTCAGAATAAAATTTTTAAATAACTAAAAAATATTTTTATTTATCACTGCTAAAATTGAATATATTTAAGAATAATACATAAAATTATTTAACATTTAAGACAAATTTTGAATACAGTCAAGTACCGTATTATCAGAGTTATTAAAATTAAGGCCTCGTTCACACGACACCGAATCGGTATTTTTTCCGAATCGGTGCGAATCGGACGTTGTGTTCACACGGCAAGTTTTTTTCCCTGTATATCAGTTATTTTACCGAGTCAATAATGTACTGTCTCATTGTCAGTTAACATAGGTTGGCATTAAACTCATTGTCAGTAGATAAAAAATAATAAATATATTTTATAAATTCACTAAATTACAAACATGAACAACATGGAAATAAATACGTTAATATTATACTGGTATAATCGTCGTCATTCTCGTACAAAAAACAGAAGATATTGGATACATCCAATTATTAGACAGCGACTTTGCTTAGGAGCCTTTTCGAAACTTATGTGTCAGTTAAGGATGGATGAGTCAAAATTTTTTAACTATTTTCGAATGTCTACATCAACTTTTGATGATCTTTTAAAAAGAGTGGAAAATAATTTGACAAAACGAAATACAAATATGAGAAAAAGTATTACTCCTGAAGAAAAATTAGCAATATGCATAAGGTAAGTGAAAGTATTTAAATAAACATTCGATTTTTAAGTATTTTATTTTTAGTAATTTGATTACAACAGTAATTATTTATTAAATTTAAAAGTTTGATAAATCTGGACAATCTGATTGTTGGCTTTCAATAGATATTATTGACGGTGTTGGTGATTGTAGAGTTTCTGACGGTGAACCAGGAGTTTGTGGTTGGGAAACATAGACATAATGTCGTGTTTGAGCAGATTGAATTTCTTTCTGAGAAGAATAACCATGGACTTCAAAGTCAGCATGAGTGCTAGGATTTGCTTGAATAAAATAGCCGGAAGTTTGCTGATGCGGTTGACCAGAAAACACATCGCAATAACTCGTTTGTGATCTATATTGTTGTGTTTCTTTCCGTCTTTTTATTTTTTGTAATAAATTTAGAACTCCGGATTGAAATTCTAGAGTTTGATCATCATCAAGTGAAGACACAGACGGCAGAAGACTTTTAAAAAAAGATAAATGACGGCATTCGTAATTTTCTTTCTGAGATAAATTTATTTGATGATCAATAAATGATATCATTTTGGAATCCACTTCATTAATTGTTCTTTTTTTTCGTACACCAGTTTTTTTTTGTTTGACTTCTCTAGAATTTTCTTCATTTTGAGAAATTATAGATATAGATGGATTGTTGTCGGTTTCCGTTATCTCATTCTGTCCTTCTATGTTATCTACGTTAATGCTTTCATGAATAGCACTTGTGTCAGTAATTTTTTTTAAAAATGACATTTGCTCGTGATATATATAAAGCTTTGAAGGCTTGGATGAAGAACCAGTTGATTTCTCCTGTTTTTGTTTTTTGATACACCTCATCCACGTATCTCTAGTTTGTGTCCATTTTTTTAGAACTAATTTCCCTGAAATAAACAATTACTTTAATTTCTTTGTTTCAGATATATGGCGTCTGGGTGTTCATTTAAAGATCTCCATTACTCATATCGAGTTGGTATCTCCACAATTAGTAATATTATTAAGGAAGTAACTGAAAGTATATGGACTACCTTATGTAACGATTTTATGAAACTACCCAATATAAATTCTGAATGGGAACAAATAGCAGCTGGATTTGAAAAAAACGCTAATTTTCCCCACTGCCTTGGGGCAGTAGATGGAAAACATATAAGAATTAGAAAACCATCAGGTAGCGGCTCAATGTACTTTAACTACAAAGAATTTTTCTCCATTGTACTATTAGCAATTGTGGACTCAAATTACCGGTTTGTGTACGTGAATGTAGGTTCTTACGGAAAAGACTGCGATTCCTCAATATTTAAGGAATCAACATTCTGGAAAAAGTTAACAGAAGGCAGTTTGCAAATCCCGAATGCAAAACCTTTAACTAGTGATTCAGAAGCATGTGTTCCTTATGTACTTATTGGTGATGAAGGTTTCGGTCTACATGAACATTTAATGAGACCCTTCGGGGGGACACATTTAGATAAGAAAAAACGAATATTTAATTATCGTTTAACCAGAGCTAGAAGATATGTGGAGTGTACATTCGGAATTTTAGCTAACAAATGGAGAATTTTTCATCGGCCTCTAGATGTAAATGAGGAAACAGCTATTTCCATAGTAAAAGCATGCACCGTACTACATAATTTTATCAGGGAAAAGGACGGCTTAAACATTGAAAACAGTTTTCTGGAAGAATCTAATAATTTTGAAAATATATGCAATTCACAAAGACGAGGTGGATGTTCTGCTAATTCAGTAAGAATGCAGTTTGCTGATTATTTTATATCAGAAGCTGGGTCAGTTTGGTGGCAAGATGAAGCTATTGGCAATTAAAATTTGTAATTGTATTTAAATAAATAAAAATATAAACACTTACCAAATTCTTGTCTTTGCGTTTGTTCCATTTCTTCGAAATCTTCCTTTAAAATGGTACATATTTCTCTCCATGCTGCCGTCTTCAAATTTTTATCTTTGTATATTTCTAATGTTTTATCCCATATTATAGGCCTTTCTTCGACTAAACTTATTAAAAGTTCAGTATTAATATTATCCATTGTTGACAATATACGTGTGTATTCATCAAAAATATAATTCGAAATAATAAACATTAAAAAAAAAAACTTATGAACTGACTACATAAATATTAAACAAACAAATCTGTGTTGCACCGGTGTTTTAAACAGTAAAAAAATTGTATCGTCTGAACACTTGCATATGAATATACGCGCCACTAGCAACCGATTCGAATTTTTTACTGTTTTACTGTATTCGGAATTCGGTGACAAAACCGAATGTCAAAAATCTCCGAATCGTTTTTTTTACTGTGTACGGTTTTGTCCGTATCGTGTGAACGTGCACACTGAAATACATATGCCACTGAAGGATACAGTAAAAAAACCGATTCGGAAAAAATACCGATTCGGTGTCGTGTGAACCAGCTCTAAGACGGTTCTACACGATGCTACGAACACCTTCCAACATTGGACGTTCGATGGTTCATCGCATCGTGTGGCCGTTGTTCGAACCTACGAGTGTCCAATGTCAAACGTCAAACATTCGCATTTGGCCATGTCCCGCTCGATGTCGGTATTCTTGCACCGAGTCAAAGGCATGCTTCGAACGTTTGAAGGTCAATGTTGGTTGCGTTGGTTGGTTCGACTCAGCAGCTGCACGATTCGTTCGTGTGAAGAGAGACAACATCAGTGTATAACATTAGAGATAACATCAGACTGATAACAGCCTCGTCCACTGAGTACCAACACATCATCATTCGTATTGGATCAAACATTCGATTCACCGTGTAACAGATACATTCGTCGCACCAACTATCGAACTTAATTGCCTCAAACGTTCGATCGAACGTTGGAAGGAACGTTCGTAGCATCGTGTAGAACCCGGTTTAGTGAATTATTTTCTATCAAATGAGTAAACAGCGTGTGACGAATCAACATCTTCAGTAAGCAGAGACACGACGCAATGACTTCATGGCTTCTTCACTTCATTTCTGACGGCTTCACTTAGATTTCCGTAGTACCGTAAGCAAAGCTAACGGTACTAAAAAAAAAATATCCCCGGCATCACGGCTGGGAAAAATGGGTCGTAGAAACCATTTAAAATAGAAAATGGAAAATGGTTTCCAAAAATGCATTTAAAATACAAAATGGAAAATGATTTTGCTGAACATATTTAAAATTGAAAATGGAAAATAGTTATTTAAAATGGATTATAAAGTGCAAAATGCTTTTTTTACTTTAAATTTATTCTATAAATTTTTTATCATTATTTATATTAATTAAAAAAAAAAAAAAAAAAGTTAAGAAAATATCAAACGTACTGAAATCAAAATAAAGGCAGTCTTTTGAGAAAATTTTGTAAAGTTTGCATGATATGAAAACGAAACTTAACTCTTCAAATATTGTTACTTAAAAATATTGTAAAATTTAATTCGGCCTTGACATATTCAAACTTTGACTACGCTACAACTGCAACTTCTAAATAAAATTATGAAAATCATCTATTCGAAATACAAAAACATTGCTTATCGACGTGTCTTCAAGATAGTAGTACACAACTTGAGTCAGAAAAGTTTGACTTAAGAGAACCGTAACTCTAGTAACAAATTTAACTCAAGTGACTCGAGTTATAAAAAATTTGAGTCAATTAAATCAACTTTTACATTTAACTTACACTTTGTTAGACTTCAAGTCGTTCCATTCAAGTTCTATAATTAATATTGTATGCACATAAATTTGATTATACATGCATATTCATTTTAGATGTAAAATGGATTCAAATTTCCATTTTAAATACAAAATGGAAAATGATTTGACCGAATTTATTTAAAATAGAAAATGGAAAATGCCATTTTGTATTTTAAATACATATTTAAAATGAAATCATTTTAAATAGTTCCCAGTCCTGCCCGGCATTACCCAACTGTGATACACAGTTTAAAAAAAGCAAAATACATAATAAAAATTTCGAATATATTTTTTTATGTAAGTGACAAATTTTTTTACATAAACAAAAAAAAAAAACAATTTTTTGAAAAAAAAAAAAATGATTTTACGTAGATACCCTCATCAACCCAAAAAAAGAAAAATACACAACATAAGATAACATAATATATTATGAAGTTATTGGACAGGAATAAAGGGAAATTTTATGTTAAAACATTTGTAAAATATACAACTATTGCTATTTGTTATATTTCTAACTTATATCCACGTACATATAAGGTAAAGTACATACACTTCCATATATGCCGGAATATGCAAACCTATCAGTTTTACGAACAAACAATACACATAGCTAGGTATAAAATAGACTGTAGGAAACTCGTTCTCGAAACATTACCATGGGATAAAATAAAGGAACTACCAGGTGAGATTTTTGCCCATACGCAATAGAGAAATTGTCTACTTTGTACGAAAGAACAATGTTCTTATCTAGAACAGAACAAAATTAATTTACGACTTAAAATTATTAGTAATACTCAAATTTCCATTATTTTGTTTCAAGCCCTTAAGGTATTTGGTGAGAGATAATCAGATACAAAAGTTAGCTGAGCGAAAAAATTTTTTTTCTATCAAATATTAAATAATGTATTAATATTGTTCAGTTATTATATTTGTATACCACTTGTTTTTTTGAATTTCCAGGCGCTTATGTTGTAGCAATATAAAAGTATTGTTGAAAAAGCGTTGTAAAAGCGTTGTAAAATGATGTTTATAAATTATATTTCAAAAACGGCGTAGTGAATAATTTTTATTTGTTATTAAATATGGTTTGTAACTTTGTATTTTATAACATATAAAATTTTTATCAAATTCCTTTGGCACGTTTTCATTTTATTCAAAAAAATCGTGTCAATATGTCAATACTTCCCATTAGAGCCCGTGTTAAAATTACAAAACTTTGAAACCGTTTTTCTCAAAATTGAGGCAGTAAGTTTTTTTTTTTCGGTATAGGTTCGTATTATTGGTATTGAATTAAATAAATGTCTAGAGAAGTTTCGTCAAAATCCTTTGAAAAAACGTTTTTCGAACCAACTACCTTAAGTAGCTATTAACATTTACTGAAGTAAAAATTTAAAAGAGATAAATAATTTTCAATGAATTAATATTTTCAATGAATTAATAAATATCGCATCTGCATTTAAAAAAATAAACTACATATTGTGATATTTATTAATCGCTGATTCGGTTCTTAGATAAAAAAAAATTAAAACTACTCCGATTTAATTTAGCCTATATTTGTTTGCCTCAAAGTTAATGAATTTAAGAAAAATAAATTTTTAAAAATGCTCATTCATAGGAACACTCGAATATAGGTTCTGATCCCAATTTAACACACTGTTCTTTATAATTTAATAAAATTGTAGTAATAGCGTCGACATAGCTGCGAACACTGATAATTAATAATTCAGAACTAAATAAAAGAAAATCTACGTTAGCTCGGTATTTTAAAACACAAAAAGATTCCTAGGAAAAGTGCGCACTTCAATAATTCGATAGGTATCGAAGTTTGTGACACCAGCTCGAAGTTATTTGAGTTACAGAATCTTCCAAATTTACGAATCATACAGTTTACACTGCTCTGCACGGAGAGAAAATTCATATAAAAATTACAGTGCTCAACACTACAATCGACGTGTAAAAGGCGAACATATTCAATTTTGTACGGTAAAAATATGAAAATTATAATTAATCATAGAAAATTTAAAGGATAGAATATTGTTTCCGTAATATTAGCTCAGTAAAATTTGTAAAACAGCACAGAAAAAAGTTCCATTGCCGACAAAAAAATATTTTTTAATTGTTTTTCTTACAAAAATTACCATGCTGTATTATAATATTTGAAATGTTATCTGCTAATAGTAGAAAGAAAAAAAGAGAAAGAAGGTTGTGTGTGTTGTGAACGCTGTTGAAATGTACCTCACTCATAGCAAGTTACATAGCCAACCATAGGTTTGGACGACCAACTTGGTCGGACGGGTCGGACCAAGCACCTTGATCCATTAGACTGTCTTACAAGCAGCAAGCAGTATTCATTACACTGTGTTAGAGGACGGGGATGTCACCGTTTAATTCATCATTTTGTTACTTCACTATCTTTAGCATTAGAATATATTGTTGGCAATCATTTTTGTATGCATCATAAAGTTCTTACAGGTTCGAAGTTTTTACAGGTACCGCCCAAGGAACGTAAGGTTGCGGGTCAGATGCGCAAATGAAAGAGTACGACAACAAGAATTAAACTATAACATACATGCATAAGAGTGTGATAAAAGTTGTGTTAGCACATTAAATTTTACCATGCTAGCACATATTTTTTATTTTGGTCGTCGATCGCGCACGCATTATAAGAGAGCATGGTAATTTTTATGAAATTTTATCTACAAAAATTATATGATTTTTCTCTCCGTGTGGAAGTCCCCCTCTTAAAAACAAAAATATTATTTTTTACAGTGTATTGTACACTGTTAACATTAAACATGTGAATATATTATATTAATGATTATGATGTCACATTATCATACACTCGATCATCTTTGTTTGTCCCATGTCGACACATAACGCACAGCCAAGTGTCTTTTTCCATCACAAACTATAATTCATGACTCTATTTTATAAAATGTCGGCGATGAAGCCACTCAATAACAAAAGAGCAGTTTTGGAGTCTATATTTAACAATAAACTGTAGAGTCTGAATGTCTTCTAACGCTTCCACCATGATTTCAGTAGCTTCTCAGGATCAAGTGCGTTTTATTGGAATGGTTCTTAACGAGGCTCAGTATCGCCTATCAAGTAAGACCGAGTAACCGTTTCCTGACGATCCTTCCAAATATTCCATTGTATTTCCGGAATAGAGATATAGGTTTACCTACGAAACGGATTTTTTTTTGCAATTTTTTCTTAAATTAAATTTGATTTTCAATATTATATTCTGACAATAATTATTTCAAAAAACAACGACGGATACCACGGTTATTGTATTGATTACAACATTACAAAATAGCATTTGGCCATATTTTAAACGTATGTGGATGCTTCATTTATTCATTGATACAGTCAGTCTATATATATATATATATATATATATATATATATATATATATATATATATATATATATATATATATATATATATATAGGGTGTAAAAAAATAACTCTCGTCCTTTTAATGAGTGACTCATTTCACCCTGTAGACACTAAAACCACAGGAATTTTTTCGGAATTAACAGTTTAAGAAAATCGCAAATTAACTGGCTACATGATATTTGAAAATTTTTCTAAGAACGACCCTGTCTAAATTATGCATAAAATACCTTCTTAACACTATGAGGCCCGAGCACTTTCACAACAAACTTCCCCGGAAGCCGGCAATATTTGAAAAAAAAATTTATATAAACAAATACATAAAATAAAATGATTCAAACACTGAATAGATTTAATACCGTTCAACATTTACATATGTGTAAAACTGTAAACATACAGTTATAAATGCACACATAAACGTGATATGTACATACTACATATGTAATTATACAATGACTACATTCAAATCAATTTTATTTAAAAACATAAATTATATTTTTTATGCATTTTTTGTTTATCTTAAAATGTTTTATATTTTATACGTACATAGAAACCAAAAGAGTAGTGTGTGTTGGTATGTATTTGTGTGTGTTTGTGTTGGTATGTATGTACCGCACACATAATACGTAACAAACTTACTAATCAATTAATCATTGATCGCGGTCGGCCTCTGGGGATGTTTTGTTTGGTTTCAGATGCCGAATCCATGGGACTGAAAGTGTTAATATCAAAGGTAGAAAATAATTTTATTGACTAAAATTCAATAAAATTTTGTAAACATGTTTAGGTCGTAAAAGTGCTTCCCAGAATTTTTTTTTAAAAATTTTTTTTTTAAAAACAGAAAATTTATCTTTCAAAGATGAGATGGCTAGAGCCAGATTAAAAAAAAAAATTAAAGGGTCCCTTTTTTGACACATCTTTTGTATCAATTTTTTTCTGTTAAAAAACAGTTTTGGTTCAAATTTACTGACAAATATTAATTACATGGGTGAGATTTACCCACTGTTTTCGTAGCGAAATTTATGTACTTTACACCCTGTAGGTATATAATATGTTCATTATGGGTTACATTATTGATTTTAAGAACACAAGTCGGTATGTTGCTTTTCTGAAAAGTGGTCAGTAGACCAAAAAAAAAACTTGTGAGTGCCGGGACTCACGTAAAAGTGCGTAAATATTCGCGTGATTATAAAATTTTAAAATGATCGCACAGCTAATTCACACGTACGACGACAACTGTGTTTGCCAGCATTCACTTTCCCACTCCCTCAGCCGCACGCTGTCACTCGCTTCTTTCCGAATTTGATCGAAGCGAACTCGAATGAGTTCGCTTTAGTTTGTCCTAATTGAAGACACGAGTGGATGAAGTTTCAAAATTAATTTTTTGCAAAATTTTCAAATATCCTAGATGCTGAAGTATCATTTACTAAAATTTGGTTTCATTAGGTCCAATAGTTTTGTAGAAATTCAATAATAAATATGGGCTATTGCATGGGAAGTATATGTAAATAAAAACTTTCAAACGCTTCTACTGTAAAATTATAAAATAGTATTTTACAATATAAGTTCGATAAGTTGCTTTTACTGATCGAGAAAAACGAGACCCGCAGGATCGAGTTTTTGCAATTTTCGAGATCAGTAAAGGCACTTAACGTATCGTGTATTGTAAAATATTTTTTGCACGATCGATTTAAAATAATTAAAGAATAAAAATATAGTAAATAAAACATAAAATTCGGATAATATAGGTGAAATTTATATTTCTATGTTATCACATAGAATGCCATGAATAAATACTATAAATATTTATAGCAACTTATAATACGAATCTTTGTAGTGACAATTGACAACTATATTTGTAAATAAAAAATTAATGTCAATATTTAATTGGCGTGAATATTTTTTTGAAAAAATTGAGGATAATAGTTTGTTCAACTATAATATTAGTGAGAATAATGAAATTGATGAAGCATTTTAATATTGGCTGCAAATTTATACTGGTAAAATGAAAGAAAGATTATGAAAACCACAGAAAATTTTAATGATTGAACCAACCTGTTGAAATATCAATCAAATATGAAGATTAATGCCAACAACAATAATAATAATAATAATAATAATGTGCAAACCAGTGAAAATTTTCATACTAATCGATTTATATTCCTAATTGTTCAAATTGTACTTTTAATTTCAATATAAATAAATAAAATACAATCATTTCTGAGCTAATTTCACTTACCGCACTCCTATTCACTTACCGGGCACCTATTTTACTTACCGCATTGTTATTTTTTTTTTGATCTCCATGGATATAAACAAACATTCGGGAAATGTAACTTACCAGCATTATCAACAGCATCGGTAAATGCATGGAGATACACGATCGTGCAAAGAAAATATTACATAACACCTCAATTTCTCGCAATGTTTACAATGGCCTTAACGTCGAAATCTTGTGTTTTCTTGTGTATTTTGATTGATAACTACAAAACATTTTCCGTCGCTGTGTAATGTGTAACGTGTTGTTTCACAGCTATTTATATTATTTACATAGATAAATGTTTTTGTCATTTTTATGTCATGTTTTTGTTTTTCCCCATATTTATGTTTTGACTCTCTCCGACTCTGCTCCGGTTTGGTTGTGTCAAATATGTGACACACTATACATATATACGTACATATTGTGAAGCATAGAAAGGGCTAAGGGGGAGATATGTATGTACATATATGAAATATTTAATGTGTATGTTTTATTTCCCACTAGTCAAATGCCCCGACAGAAAATGGGTAAACACTTTTTTTTGGGTTATTTTTTGTTGACACAAATAATAAATCATAATTATTGGATAGTGACGTAAAATTAAAAGGAATAAAGGGAGCTAATCTCATTTCAAATTGTTCTTCATTGAATAAGTAAAACACATTATTGCATTTTGAAAGTACAGTGAAACACCTCCATAAAGGACCGGACACACCAAGACGGTCATCGTTCGGACTAAATTCCGGGCGCCCACCACGGTCTATCCTCACACTAAGGCTAGCCCTCCCCTTCGCCCCCAAAAAAAGAAAAAATTGCAAAATTCAAAAAAACTTGTAGATAAAAAATAGGTGTATTTTAAATGTAAATTAGACGTGCTATAATAAAGTGCCTTACCGTTTTCGAGAAAACCTGAAAAACAAAAGGGACGGCTTGATTTACGTAAACCTAGCCGGCCCTTAGATAAAAAAAAGTGTTTTGAGTAATTCTTAGAGTATGGAGAATTAAGTGTAAATTAGATGTCCTTCGACCATGCTGACAAAAATTTTGTAAAATAAAGATTTTACGAAAAATCATATAAAATGTTTTAAAGAATAGGAGCGCTGTGAATACCATTAAAGACGTTATACACAGCGCTTCCACTGTTTATTGAATGTTATATATTTTGTTATGTAACTAAACAGAAAAATGTCAACAATTTTATTAAGGTTCCCAGCACCGCCACCAGCACTATAATAATGATATTATGAATATGATAACTTGTTATAAAATTTAGGTTTACGTAAACCTATAGCCGTCCCTTTTGTTTTTCGTGTTTTCTCGAAAACGGTAAGAACACCTAATTTTTTATTAGCACACCTAATTTACACCTAAAATACACCTAATTATGGTGATGTGTGAAGTTTTAATAAGAATAGTTGCTGTAGTTAATACCTCCTTTACCTCCGAGAATACTAAAGAAACGGAAGCATTCATTGCATGTAATCACTTTTGAAATATATTAAAATTTTCTTCTTCCAAAATGAAAATTTTTACGCACATTTACCGTTTTAAAGCTTCCTAAACAATTTTGGTTTCATGTCTGTCTGTCGATTCATCTGTTGAACTGTTCGTCCATCTGTTTGAAGATCTCACAAAGTGACATAACTTTTGACACTTGGATTCCTTTTTCGGGTCTAACACAATTTTTTGTTTTTGTTATTGTTTTTTTTTTTTTTTTTGTTTTTTTGGCACAGCTTAGTTTTGAAGTCCAGTCTTTAATTATTTGACAATTCCAACGTCAAATAACGTCTACTGGTTTCTTTAATTTTTTCTGGAAAATACTACCTTTTAAAAAGAAAATTGAACAAAGTAAACATTTAAAAAACAAAAATAATATAAAATTTTATTACATACATACAAAAAACAAAGAAAAAAAAAACAAATTCAATTAAAACAAAATAAAATAATCAATTAATTTATAAAAACAAAGTAAAAATTAACCAATGTCTGATGAGTCCATAGTGGCTGTTGTCGTAAGTTGGCTTTCTTTCACAAAAAATTGGTCGGATGTTTGCGTTTGTCCAAAAAATTTCGAAACAAAAATTAAAGACTCGAACCCAAAACAACGCAACTTCGAAAATCTAACGACGCACAGTGAAAATTAGTACTAATTCAGCAGCGACGCAACTTCGAAAAAACGCAAACCGAAACGACGCAATGCGAGGTATTGATGTAGTTATTATAGCCGAAGTTAAGAAGCAGTTCAGCTTTTGTCTTAAAGTTACCTACTCTAGATTCAAACATGGCGTTAATAATATGATAAGACATGAAATTCAAGATAAGATACAGTTCAAGCAGATGCAATTTTTGTTTTCTCGGTCCATACAAATTTGACAAATACTATTGGCCACTGGCGGTATTTAAAAAACTAGTAGGGCAACAATGTCTTACTATATGAATCCTAAAATAAACTTAATGAATATAAAGTCATTAACATTTCAATCATTATAGTACATTATGTCCATTAAACGTACATATTATGAAACAATTATGTAAAAATTAGTTAAATACTGATATATGCTATATCTGTAACACCCTGTAGCATTCATATATAATCTGATATATATTATTTACAGCACAATTATTGACACATTTGATTTTGTGTTTATGTTTTGTTGGTTGTCTACATTTAGCTCGTTATATAGACGTCGTATTGTGTTAATTTTATGTACAGGTAATCCCCGAAGAACACGGTACTCGAAGAACACGGGTACCCTTCCCCCGAATTACACGGTTTCAAACAACACGATTTTTAAGTAATTCTTCTGAAAAAGAATAAAATGCATATATTATATTATATTTAATATAAAGTTACATCGGTCCTCAATGTACGCGAATATATCAGTTCCATATGGATTTGATTTACACGAATAAAAATCGTATAACTAAATCTGTCAGTTGTAAAAGAAAAAATACTGGAAATAAAAACTACTAAAAATTTTAGAGAATTTTATAACAGAAATGAGAGCGAATATATAGAAATTTACATATTTAAATTCCGAAAATATCGTTATTTTCAACACCGATAATTTTCGATAACGAAAAGTAAGTTTTGACAGTCCCAATATGTTTACAATACTCACAACTTGCTTCGTTTAAGCGTTTCAAAAAATTTCATTATTTTTTCGCTACGACGCACCGTTTACGAGACATTTACGATCAAAAGTTTACGATTACGAAAAGTATAACGAAATGTAATTTTTTTAAATATTCTATTGCTGACCAAATCAGAGGGACTACTAGAACAAAAATTTATAATAAGTAGTTCGTTATCGATAATTTTCGATAACGAAAAGTAGATTTTAACAGTCGCAATATGTTTGGAATACCCACAACTTGCAAATTAAACGGAACATTTTTCTTATATTTTTTTTATTTTCACACTTGTAATAGAAAATGCCTTTGTTTTGTGATCTCGAACAACACGGTTTCAAAGAACACCGAACCAATTAATCGTGTTCTTCGGGGGATTGCTGTACATCCTCCAATACAGACACATGTATAAATAAGCCATACACATATATATTATGTAGTGGTGTTGTGTGATGTGTTCAGTTGTTATTTTATTTGTTTTATCATTTGAGGTTATGTTTGTTTATTTTGGTTTTGTATTATTTTTTAATGAAGATTGACAATGTTGACAATGTCGCGTGAATTAATTGAAACATCGTATCGCATATGTACCGGAATTTATATACCGTATGGTATATATATTCCGGTATATATAGGTACCCGGAGCCCGAACAAATTAGTGTACATGTATCGCACACAAATCAGATATGACAATTAATATTATAGACTCATCAATGTTTATCGCTAATATAATAGTCCTTTACGATAATGGCGCGTTGCAAATTAAAAATTGATTCAAAAATGGGTTAATTTTTTGGAATTTAACAAAAAAAAAAATGGCAGGCTATGTATTTTTTTTTTTGTAACACTTTTAATAAGACGTAATAGACTTACGTCTTGAATTACGTTGTGTTGAAAAAATAGACGTTGTGTTAAACTCTTATGACATGTTTCGGTCAATATGACTAGAGCTTAGATACCGGTATTCCGGTACTACCGAAAAACCGGAATACCGGAATTTTTTAAACGTTTTGTAAAACCGGTATTAAAATTTCAAATACCGGTATTTCGGTTTCGGTATTAACAAAATCAAATACTTTATATATTACATATTTTGAATGTTTTTTTTTACGTTAGATTTACAACATAAATTTTATTACAATGTCTTTAGTTTTGCTTAATGTTTTCCATATGTGCAGATGACCAGATATCTTATACTTATTCATATTTTTTCATAATTCTGGAATATTTTAAAGTTTTTTTCTATAAGAAAAAATACAAAATTATGTATTTAAATTTTTAAAATCCAAAGATGATGTAGTTTTGTTATTATTACTGTTACTAATTAATTTTATTAAATGAATTTTAATGTTTTTTCCTTTTTTCTGAATTGTTAGAGCCGTTTTTCTGCAAATAGGCGATCTGTTCACTTTCGAGGGATTCCCAAAATTCAAAGGCGGTTAGGCCCCACTTACAACTTTTGGGTGTATTGACCTTACCAGGTTTACAGGTTATGTATATTGGTGAATTTCATCCCCAAACCAAACTTCATCAAAATTCCTTAAGTGGTTTCATATTTAGAAATCTTAACAGACAGACATTGGCTAACTTCAAAAATGCATCACTGCTTGCATGAGGCAGAGTCAAAAGTTTAAAAACGCATCAGACGCATCACAACGAAAAATCAAAAGTTCATTTTTGCATTTGATGCGTCAAAACAATGCATCAAAAAATTTGGTGATGCGTATCCAAGATGCATGTCATGTGTATAATGTAGAATTATAACTACTTGCCATATTATGTAGGTATTAACACCAACAGGAATAATTCCGAAAAACAAATTGTTAAAAAAGATGAATGTATTTACCTTTGATTAAAATTGTTTAAACTATTTGAATACATCTTTCACTCAAAATAGGTATGTAATATTTTTTATTCAAATAATTTCAATATTTTCAATTTCAAGTAAGTTCAAGTTGAAATTCAAAGATAATATACCTATACAAGGACTGCATTGCTATATTATCTATAGTCTATCTGTAGCCAAATCAGAAGCTAAATGATGCCAATATCCCGTTCAAAATCTTTTAATGTGCATCAAATTTCAAGAGAGCATCAGCAGCGCATCATGTAGTATTAGACGCATCAGAAAAGTCATGATGCTGCATCGATGTGGTAAAGTTTACAGTTTTGAAGTTAGCCATTTTTTGTAAATGACTAATTTGAACTCAGGAGATCTCAAAACGGTATATTTCCGCTAAAACCCGACACTGAATTTTTTCGCGACCACATAACTTGGTCTATAGACATATAATATATAGGACCAAGTAAAAATTTTCATTCTTACTTTCCAATACGGGAAAATACCTCAGGAAATTCGGAAAAATTGAGAATTTGTACACGTCAAATTTCACGCGACGAATTGGACGGAACTATAGGGCTTCCAAGATGTTTCTTCGAAACTCAAAAAAATTTTTTTTTATTATAAAATATTAAATTCACTCTAAAACGATTTTCCACTACGGAAAGCGGAAAAAATGCAATAAGATAGACGTAAATGGGTGCTTTTACATACGCTTCACTCTTGAAATAGATACCACTCTAATAAAACAGCCGTGCAAAATACATACATACATATCTCAACTTAACTCTTCTTAACGTTAGACGACAACATAACACACAACGAGATACAGAGTACATCCATGGAGATACGGAGACGACATTAAAATAATTATAATAGAGTATGAATTTTAAATAAATTTCACATGTCAGATTTATATGCTTTTTAATAGTGAAGAAAATGTCTAATTTGATGTGTGTCCCTTATCTTTCATCTACACTAATATTATAAAAAAATAAATTAAAGTAAAAAAAAATGTTTTTTAAGAAAAAGCTTTAATTTAAAAATGGGCTAAGAAAAAAATAAAATAACTTTTTAGTGAAGTTTGAAGCAATATGCAACATAATTTATAAAAGCTTGAGGCGTTATCATTAATTATTTCTGTTTTGGATATAAGTGTAGCTATTTTACTTTTCAGTAGTTACCAAACTTAATTAAACGCCTCAAGCTTTTATAAATTATGTTGCATATTGCTTCAAACTTTACTAAAAAGTTATTTTATTTTTTTTTAGCCCATTTTTAAATAAAAGCTTTTTCTTAAAAAACATTTTTTTTACTTTATTTTCTACTTTTTAGTCTGACCACAATTAATTTAAAAAAAAAATTAAAGAAGTATTTTTTTACCTATATTTTAATCGGTTAACTTACCCCAATCAAATATAACTATGGAAACAAAAAATTGTAATGTAAAATCAATGGACAATATTTGACAATTCGAAATGTCAAAAAGTTGCACAGGACTAAAAATCAAAAATTTTTATTTGGGGTGATTTAGGGCAAAACTAATTATACAATATTGCATTGTCATCAAGGTTAGACACGTATGTAAAATTTGAAACCTCTAGCTCAATTAGAACCTATCTAAATTTTGATTCCAAGATTTGATCTAAACCAACATATACTAACATAGAAAGTTAAATAACAGCTTTTAAAAAAGTATGAGTTTGCTTGCATGTAAAGGATAAACTTAAAAACTGAATTAATTCCGAAAATTCTTTCACTGTCAGAAGGTTAATTCTAAACAAATCATTAAGTACAAGCTGTTGTTATTCCTGAAATGAACGATAATTCTCAATTTCAAAACCATTGTATCTTTATCTTGAATGTATCAATGTGTGTCGCCTGTTTTACTTTCAATTAGTGACACATGTATTAATAGATAATGCATCTATTACCGTTTTCGAGATATTTAAAAAATTCCGATTTTTGAAGGATGATTCCACCCCTTCAAATCATTTCTCCATAAACAAAAAAAAAGTGTCTCTTAAATTTCAACAAGGAACAAAATATCTCAGTATCATCAAAATCGAAGGGAGACACCAGGGCCCCAACTCTTCAAATGTGCTATGCTATGCAATGCTATGATTAGTTTAGAAACAAACACAAAATGTGCTATGCTATGCAATGCTATGATTAGTTTAGAAACAAACACAAAAAAATGTATTTTTGTAAAAAATTGGTAAGTATGCATAACTGTTACCATGGTGCTCTGTCGGCGAAATTTATTACTAATAGGCAAGAATTATTTTCTCTCTATAGACAAAAATTTACCAAGTGCGTGCCGGACACGTATTATCAAAGTTCCGTGGTCAATAGCTTATTTTTCCACAATTTTTAGGATCAAATGTAGGAAATTTAATAGTATATTATGTAACTGAGAGATTATGAGTCGCATATTATAAGCGAAAAAATTACGCGAGAAACGCGCAGTGACGAGTTCAAATTTTTTTAAAAAACAATCATGTGAATATCAATTAATTGTCCCAGAACGTAATTGCATTAAAGTATATAGAAATAAAAACATCAATGAGTAGTTAGAAAACTTCACAAGTTTTCATCCAACGTCACTAGATGGCAACATTCCTTACATCTTCAATCTCACACGTGCTGCTTATTCAAAAAAAGATGGCTGGAGATTGAACTAATAAAAACCAAAACAAACTGAACGCAGAAGTACAGTAAGGAACGTAGAGAAAGTTTAAATAGTAAAGAGGAGATACTTGTATAAACAAAAAGTATCTCGCTGCCTAACTTTTTCAACTTCAGTGGAAAGCGCCGCCGATTAATTTAGGGACTTAATGATCACTTATAAAGAATGACTACTGGCATGAATGCATTAAAGTTTACAATTTTCTTTTCTCGTATATATTTCAAAGTAACTAAAAATTCGATTAAACAACAATTTATTCATCACCAAAATTTTTAGATAAAGTTTTAAGAGACAAAAGATAGCACTGTTTAAAGACGTCAATCTAAGTTTTAATATTTTTTTTTATCTAATTTTTTTTATTTTTTTATTTCTGGCTTAGGTACTATTGCTACCCAAAAGAACAATAGGGTATTTGACAGTAGTTGTAAAAGGACCTATTTTGATTTTTATAAATAATTATTTAAGTTATAATGGTACTGAATAATGCTCTTTTACATACTGTTTCATTCAAAAATATAAAAATTTTAATTAAATAAAATTACAAATTTACGTTAATAATGACGTAATCAAAAACATCAGTCAGAAGCAACTTACGTCATAGGTATAAATCAATAAAATTTTTGTTAAAAAAAAAAAAAATAAATAATAATACAGAAATTTGTTGAACAGAGTTGGTTTCGAACGTAGGACCATTCTATTACAAGCCACGGACGTTACCATCAGTCCACGCGATATGTTACACACAGCAATCTGTTTTAAGCTTATTAAGTACACCAGTTGTTAACTATTAAGTGCATTCTATCACCAAAAAAATTTTCAGTTAAATCGCCGACGCCCAGGCTGTGCACTCCCCTTGTAAGATGGTTTTTAAAAAATATTCAAATACTTCATTCTTCTACTTTAGTTTAAGAATGATATATGTTCGCCTCTACGTCTAGTGTTTTTAAACCAAATTTATGACTAACATTTTTCGTTTTGTTCCTATTCATCCTTCTGTCCCGATTCTTTCCCGTTTATATTTTAAATATTAGCACTATAAAGAATAAACACTTTAATTTATTATACTGAGAAAAAAATACGGTAATTTTTACGGAAATTTCTAGTAAAAAATTACAGAGCTCTCTGGTAATGCGGGCATAAGTGACAGGCAAAGGAAAAAGTACGATGAGTATATGACTCCGTAAAAATTTCGGCGCTGTACAGGAAAAATTCTACTCTCTTACCGTATTATTTATAAGGTTTTTTTTTATTTATTAATAAATAATTGAATTAAAATAGTTTAAAAAGATATTGATAGAAGGGTAAGGATTAAAATCAAATTATTAATATTGAAAAAATGTTCTGTGGTTTTTTATTATTTGTGGAAAAACATGTTTCAATAAACATCAATTCTACATATAAAAATCTTAATTGTTACATCTTAATTATTAGTTCTTTATCAATAATAAAATAATGCGATTTTCATGAAACACAAATAACAATTCTTTGTTTTAAACGTAAAATCCATTAAATAGTTTATTATAAAAAAAAAAAAAAAAAAATGATGACACTCCTGGTACACATCCATTCACTAACATGGCTCCACTGCTATTAAACTGGTATTATTGGGAACGGTCGGGCTGCTGGTGAGTTAGGTATTCAAAATGACCTTGGTGCGGCCCGTTTATCGTCAGTTATGTGTGATGCTTGTGTGAGAGAGATGCTGAAAGACAGGTTTCAAGGAGAAAATGGAGATAACAAATAGCGTCTACCGTCTAGCTTAGTAAAAATTACAATGTGGCTCCGTAAAAATTCTTCTATGTCTAGTGTAATTTTACAAAAATTGAGTAAATTTTCCTAGTATCCACTTGAAATTTACGGAGCTGTATAGGAAAAATTTTCAAATGAATCGTAAAAAATAATGTTTGAAAGGCATTTTTTATATTTTTGCTTGATAATTTCGTACCGACTAGTCACTTGAGCCTGGTTTACCGGAGGCAGCTCCGTAGTTTTTACTGTAATTTTTTCTCAGTGTAGTAATAAATTTCGTCGATAGAACACCATTTATTTGTGTTTGTTTCTAAACTAATAATGGCATAGCATTGGAATCCAAAGAATGTTTCCTTATAAGTGCATCTAATTTCGAATCGCCTGTCTATTTTAAAATTGTATTTTCTTATATTTCTTCTACACACAAGCAACAACATAGGCAACATTTTTTTTATAAACATTTTTAATAAAATATAATAGAGCACAAATTATATACGTTACACTAATTTATTCAAGTGTATATTTAATTAAACATAAAACTCCATGGCTTATTCTTCAATTACTTAAAGCACACAACATAGAGCCAAGCATAGAGCATAGAGTGTACGCTAATATCGTGTATATAACAATAATTGTAAATTTATACAATTCATCCATAAAACTCGATCCGTACTCGTATAAATTCGTCCTACATTTCATTTTATAGGCATCTCATGTTAGGTGCGCGTTACCGCTTGCTATAGTCGGTTGTTTGTGAAGTTGATTTTTTTTCTAAATGGTTATTTGTTTGAATGGAATTTGTTTTATAATATTAAAAATTCTTTATTTTTTTTTTTTTAGTGAATTTTCGAATCGAAAAATCAACTATTACAGCCACTGTTATGACGCGACCTAAACCCGGGACTATGGTAGAAATTTGTTTTGAGGTTCCTAGAAACCAAAATAACTTTTATATATATATATCTATATATATATATATAGTCTGTTTCAACGAAGTATGAACATACAAAATTTAACATGGGAAAAAATAGTTGGGATCAGAGTATGCTTGTTTTTTATGGGTATCATTTTTATATAGGTATCCATAGTTATTAAAATTTTCTTTAACTGCAAAAAAATTAATTTGAAAACAAAACAACAAGTGTCCAATTTTCTACTAAGCAGTATTATTTGTTAATAAATATTTTAACATTAGATTAAGATTTATTTATAGTTATCTCAATAAATTTACTGCTATTGTCTTTTAATTACTTTTAAACATTATTATGACGCGATATTATTTCATAATAAAATAAAGCACCCCTTGATCATAACGAATTTTCCCTATGTTAAAATTTATATGTTCTTAGTTACTTGAAACATCCTATATATATATATATATATATATATATATATATATATATATATATATATATATATATATATATATATCTATATATATATATATATATATGTATGTATTATAAGTAGTTCCAAACCGTTTGTTAGCCAAGCACGTCCGGTCGTCCGATACCCGGAACATGGTTTTTTTGGCTATTTTCGTGAAAAAAATTTGTATAATTGCCAAAATATTCCCTTATTCAATAATTTTTGCGACATATTTTTACACCATTGGAAAGAGGAGAAAAACAAACATCGAGAAGATCTGTAAATTATGATTCTATATCAACTAGTTTCCGAGACAAACTAATTTTGTAAACGGAAATTCGCTATGTTATGCAGGATGCTGCGACAGGGGTATTTTTTTTCTTTGTTACTGAATTATCATGAAAGAAAAAATGTTTTTATTAAAAAATTTATAAATTGTATTTAATTGATATTTTGAATAATAATTTATTTTGAAATAATTTGAATACGTTATATATCCTTACTAATATTATAAATGCGAAAGTGAGTTTGTTTGTTTGTTTGTTTGTTTGTTTGACTGGCTTTCACGCCTCAACAACTTAACCAATCAACTTAAAACTTTGCACAGACGTTGCTTGCGGGCCAGAGACGGTTACAGGCTACTTTTTATTGCGGGAAAATATTTCATTCCCGAGGGAAAAGGCATTAAATTACAACAGCTGACTATTAAAAAACGGATATATGATTTCAAACTTTGTATATTGCTAACAGAAGGGATGAGAAAGGACACAAACTACTTTATACCCCGGGAAATTTCCCATGGGAAATTTCATTTCTGTGGAAAAATATATTTTAAATGAAACAAAAAATGATGATAGACAAATACGGCGATATACAGCGATAAACATAGGTTATCTTTTATCCCGATAAAATATCTCATTCCCGAGGGAAAATGTATTTAAAACGAAACAATGAAATAACAACTGACTATTAAAAAAAAGTATGATTGATTTCAAACTTTGCATATTGTTTACAGAGGCGATGAGAAAGGACACAGACTACTTTCAATCCCGGGAAAATATCTAACTCCCGTGGAAAGTCTTATTCCCGTGGGAAAATATATATTTAAAACAGTATAAAAAAGAATCGTTGATTTCATTTGAACTTGGCATGTTGTTAAAGGAATGTTATAGTCTATTTACAAGGGGAAAATATTGTATTTCTGTGGGAAAATTCCAAAGAAAAAAGTAACAGTACTTTATATGTTTTAACTGGATGCCATAATTTCAAATTCGCCGCGGGTAACAGCTAGTATTTTAATAAAAAACAAAATCGCCAAGTGCGTTTTACATCTCATTCGTTACATCCTTTTAGAATGGCAAAAAAACAAGATTTTATTAGAGAATTGTTATTGTTATTGTTAAAATATTACGTACAGTAGCGAGTAGAAAAATCAGTGGTAAGGGGTTACATGGCTTTTTTTTTACCAAAAAACCTAATTTATTTCAACTTTTAGCAATTTTTTCTATTATAAATGCTTATGGCATAGTGTTTTAAACATGCAATTTGATAGTGTTTTAAACAAAAAATTTTGATTTTTGGTAAAAGTTTTTTATTTTAGGTAAGAATTTCACGAGTTACTCAGCCTAGGGCGAAAAATTAGCGATTTCTCGCTGACGCGATTTCTCTCTCGAAACTAGCTACCAATGGCAAATTATTTTTTTTTCATAAATTTTTTTTTACAGTGTCTCACAATAATATGTAATAATATGCCAAAAGTTGAAATAAATTATATTTTCTTATATTGTAAAAAAAAATCGAAAAAGTAGTGTTTTTTATTTTTTTGCTAAAAAAGACCCATGTAGCTCCTTAATATAAAATGCCCATTATTTGGTAAGTATATGTTTGAGCGCTTATTCTTAAAACCATGATTTTATTAAAACGACAACGATATTTGCAATTAACCTGCGCCCCCCAGTTTGGAAACCGCTGACGTAAGAAATACGTACTCGTAAAAGAAATACAAAAAAATACGATGAAAAATGTGAATTCGTGCCGATTCATCCCAATTTACGGTATACATTAATCAAATGCAATAAAAAACATAATAATACGGGATTGTTAATTATAATTTACACGATTCAATTCAATTGTTTCAATAATTATGTTCAATGAATATGTCATAATCAGATGAAACTGAAATTTAAATTGAAACTTGAACACCAACAATGATACAAAATGAAAAACAAAAGACAACCGACTAAACATTTTGTTTTTTTCCCAACCATACTTGCAACTGGCAACAATAACGGGGGAAAACAAAACACAAACCTTAAGGTGCGGATCCACTAAGCGCGCAAACTGTTTGCAAATGTTTGTAAATGTTTGCGAACACAAAATTTGTTTGGTGGAGAGATCGTCACGAATGTTTACAATTGTTTGCTAATGTTTGTCAGTGTTCCGATCAAAGTCGGTACTTCAAAGGGAATTCGTTGTTTGGTGCGTTTTGTGTTTTTCTAGTGGAGACGGTATGTGATATGAAATACATACGAACAACAAACATATATCCAAAGGTATAATTATTATTTTTGGTTTTATGTTACATACTTTGTAGTAAATATTTATAACAGCATAGTTTTGTGTTTTAACCCTAGAATCATAGGTTGGTCTACGAGAGACGTTAATCATACATCGACGTCGTTTTGACGGATGGACTTTTTACGGAGAGTTTTAGAGTTTATTTGCAAAAAATATTTTTTTTACATAACAATACTACAAAAGCGAACAAAATATTTAAAAAAATTGGATTTGGAAAAATTTCTTAATGTAAATATTTATTAATTTTTTTAATCTTTTTATCAAAGCATATTTTCATTATAAAAATTAAAAAATAGATAAATACATCAATTGTATCATAAAACATGTGTTTCAAATAATTAATTTATGAACTATTATGAATCAGTGGACATGTGTGACTTTACAGAATGTGAAATTTCTCAGTCATAAATATTCCTATAGATATGTAGTTATTTCCCCATTAGGCACATTTGTAAATTTTCTAAAATTTGTTAGTAATTTTTCGAATAATATCTCAAAAAATAGTAAAAATTAAAATATTTTCCACAAAATAAATTGTTAATCTTTTATTAAGTCATTCGAAATGCATTCTTTAGTTTTCGATTCAATATATTAAAACTTCCGTATTATGTCGTCTCTATAAGTCAAACAGCTGTAATCATCTTTCACATTATCATAATCATTGAATAAATTAATTATAACATCCATATCTTTAATAAATTTAAAAAAAAAATTAGGAAAACTTTTATATGTAGTGTACAAAATCTTCAAAAAAAACACGTTAATCATACATCGACGTCCTTTTGACGGACACTATTTCAATACAAACAAAACGACAATGACTATAAACAAAATAAATATATGTGGTGTGTTATAATAACAAATAAATTAAATAACAGAAATTTCACAGCAAACAAGTAACAACAAGTCGTAGTATTGGAGCAGGTAGAGAAGTTCGTACGTCGTTTTGACGTGTACGTATGATTCTAGGGTTAAAAAGGATTACTCTAATTTTAAATTAATAAACGAATCAAAATAACGTGGATTGAGATAGTGAAAAATTTCTGCAATTAACCAAATTTTATAAATCAAACCAGAAATATGACAAACCACCAATAAATTTTATTATCATTACATTAAAAAGCAGGATGCGTGGAATTCTCTACTCTCGCCGTTTAAAAGTGAAAATTCCAAAGAAGGCTGTGCATCCTTCGGGAATTATTCTGAATTATTTTGTTAATTAACTTCCTCGAAATTCGAAAAAGATACATAAGGCTTTTGTAAGAATCTCTTGTAGCTAAAAAAAACATTATCGCTAGTGTAACTTCGACGGGTATACAGTCTCTTTAGTTAATATCCCGTTTACAAATTTTTGGGCTAATTTGGGAAATTAAAAATTCTAAATTTTCCGATGACGTCCGGCAAAAATTTTGAAATAAACCGCTGCTAAGGTCTGTTTTTAGGTTTGTTAATAACTGTATAGAACTTCTTGTTTTAAAAAAAAATTAGATATCCAAAAGCGATGTTTTATCTTTCCTTTTTTGATTAAAAATTATTACAAACGACATAGTACTAACAGTCTTTTCTTTACTTGGAGTCATTTTTTATATGTGATATACATAATTATGTATTTATATAGAAATACGTGGAACAGCTACAAACATTCGCAAACGAATTATCGTTTGTAACTGTTTATTCAGTGGAGGCAGTGTGACCGGAAAGAAGTTAGCGCCGAAAGTTGAAAAATCTTTTTGTTTTTTATATGGTTAAATTGCTCCCAAATTGCTCCTTTGAAATCAGTAATTGCTCCACCTGAAACTTAATTATTTAATTAGTTATTTATAAAAAAAAAATTTTTTCCCGTTATTTAAGTTATCAAAATCTCCCAAAATAATACTTTTTTATATAATTTCTTTACGTTAATAAATTGCTCCCAGTTTGCTCTATTTAATTTAAAAGCTAAATCTTAATTTTTTTGAATAATTATTAAAATATTTTGTTTTTTTATAATGTTACTTAACTTGCCAAAATTCAATTATCCTTAAATATATGCAAACGACTTAAAGGTATAATGGATTGCCTATACATTTTAATAATACATAACCTAATTCATAATATTTTTTATTTTAATATATTTTAATTATTATTCAGAGAAATTAATAACTAACTTTTAAATTAGATGGAGCAAATTGGGAGCAATTTTTTGATATAAAGTAATTGTATAAAAATGCATTATTTGTAAAGATTTTGATAATAGAAATAGTCAAACAAAAAAGTTTTTTTGTTTGTAAATAACTAATTAAGTAATTAAGTTCCAGGTGGAGCAATTACTGATTCCAAAGGAGCAATTTGGGAGCAATTTAGCCATATAAAAAACAGAAAGATTTTCCAACTTTCGGCGCCAACTTCTTTCCGGTGACAGTGTGTTCGCAAACAGATAGAAACAGTTGCAAACATTTGCAAACAACTACAAACATTTGGAGCAAATGTTTTTTCGGTGGATCCGCAGCTTTACATATTACGTATTGTTTTGTTTAACTCGACAAATGAACAAACGAACAAACCATAATTTATATCCAATTCTACATTTAATTATTTTACAATAGATAAGTTAAGTGTTAGGTACGGAACCTACGGAACAGTTCTGTCTACAACGAACAAACCCATATATACAGACTACATACAATAGTGTCACGTGGTTCATTTCATTATGAATGAATTACATACATATTTGTTGATTGTGTCTCTGTCTCTCTCACTTCAGGATGCGTTTGTCTCTGTCTATTGTGAAAAGTGTCTGGATAATTTCATTATCCTACTGACTATACTATCAATAGTTACTGCATCGATACAAAATTTAAAATGAATTATTAATGTTGACAGGAAGTTGACAGTTGCCAGAGTTGAAAATTCTTTTTGGCGAACTTCCAAAATGGAATTCAGCTATTAGAGCCACTGTCATGGCGCAACTTGAGCTCAGGACTAAGGCAAAAATTTGTTTTGAGGTCCGTAGAAATCGAAAATAACTAACATTCACTAAAATTTATACATATTCAAATTTATATATAACGAAAATGACTCACTTCAAAAATAAAGTTTTGTCACATATAAAAAATATTATAATTTCTACTATCCTTTTTCAATATATTAGATAATAGATCTTGTGAGAGATAACTATATTACCAGTTTGTCTAAAACATAAATTTATGAGAATGACTCATTTGCAGTTATCGTTGGTTTCACCACTGAAACGAGGAGAAAATATCTTTAAACTATTATTCTATGTCAACTAGTTTTCGAGAAAAACAAATTTTTGTAAACGGAAATTCGCTATGTTATGCAGCATGCTGCGACAGGGGTATTGGTATATATACTATGTAAAATGCTCCCAAATTACTGTATTAAAATCACCAATTGCTCAGACAGGAACTTAATTACTAAATCTTTATTTATATGTATATACACATATAATCGTTGGTGTGTCTATTAGTGATCGTTAACTTCTAAATAACTTATCTGATCAAAGTCACATTCACATAACATGTTGGTTTAGTTCCACTTCGAGCCACCTACCGGGCTACCGGAAAGGGCAGAAACCACATCTGCCAACTAATTTAGACTTAATTAGATTTTTTTAAATGAATAATACTGAATAACATATTTTAATTATTATATAAAATAACTAATATCTAATTTTTAATTTAAACGGAGCAAATTGGAAGCAATTTATTGGTATAACAAAATTAAATATTGAATTTTTTCAAATTTGTTTCAAAAAATTTAAATTTCTACCTATAGATTTAAAAACTAAATCATTATAAACGTAATTACACACGTCCTCGCTTAGTTAATTTGTAGTGTAATTAAACAACCGATAATTGCAAGTGCTAATATGTATTCTTATCGGTAGAGGTAACTAATGCCAAGTAACTACCATAAATTTCCATAAAATTTAATTGTTTATTACACAAAAGAACATTAATTGCAAAATTTCAAGGCCAATAGGTACTGCGTTTGATATCAACACTCTAGGACAGCCTCAACAGAAATAAAAATTGATAATTAACAGGACCATATTTCCCAAGGGCAATTCTAGGATTTTTATTTTGGGTAGACCACAATTTTTCTGATTAGTAAACATATAACTTATGTGTATCATTTTTCTTGAAGGTGCGGACATTTTTTTATTAGATAATTTTAAACTGAACAAAATGTAGTTTTTAGTAACATTTACAAGCCATTTCAGATAATCATATACCACTTAAGAGAGCCTATATATAACCAGGGATGGATTAACCCACTTTGGGGCCCTAGATATTTTCTTATTACCACGCCCCTCCCGCCCTTACAAGATATGTATATAGCACACAAATTATAAAACAATAAATAAAACAAAACTCATTAATGTGAGAAACTAAAACAAATATTCAAAATAGATATAGAAATATTGATTCAAATATTCATAAATAGACAATTTGACCAGACCCTTCGAAATATCGGGCCCTAGCTATTTGTCTAATTTGCCTATGCGATGATCCAACTCTGGATCTAATAGTAATATTGCAGATAATGATGGAAATAATTCCGGGCTACAAAAATTAGACTTAACATTAAAGAACTGCTTCTAAACATTTCTCAAGTGTCGATATTTGTCTGAATTAGATGGTCGGCCAAGTGGTCGAAAAACGACATTTCATATTACACGACCTAAAATGCTTGAAAACGTGTCGATATTTGTCTGGATTACATAAATGGCCGGCCTACCCGTTAAAATCGCCACTGATATTTTCCAAAAATGGAAAGAAATCAAAACAAAATATTGTTTATTTTGAAATTAACTAATTACCGTAAATCGAAATGAATCGAAACTTAAGGATGAATTGGGACATAACGAAAAGTTATTCACGAATCTGATTTAAGAAAGAAAAAAAAACTAGACGTAAAGAATACCATGTGAGTTTTTTGAGAGTTGCCATTTCTATTACAACCAAATTTTTATGATAGAAATGATAGGTACTGGAAAAGGTTCTTTTCTTGGATATAGTGGACATGTAAGCAAGAAAAACACTATCGGTTCAAGTAGCCTCAAGTACATAATACATATGCATATTTTTACCGCCTAAAAATTTTTTTGCTCATTTATGTTGTTAATTAATGCATTAGATCAGTTTTATCGAAAAATTAATATATAGTCCCATTTAAAAATCTATAAATTTGTATCATAGCTCGAAAACCATAAGAGCTATAAAGCTCCTGACTATAGCAATCGGTTGCCCCCGTCGATATCTACAACTCTTATTTGAACTATTTTTCGATTAAATCAACGGTTTGTCTGTTGAATAAAAATGGCAACTCTCGAAAAACTCACACAGTATATGTTATTTTTTTTTAAACTATAGTAGAATAATCACTCTTTTGGGTAGCTATTGTAAAATTGAAATTGAGTGAAAAAATCTGAATTTAAAAATAATTTTAAAATATCAAAAAATATTTTTAATACATGAAAGTTAAATATCCGACAATGACCTTTCATTGCTCCAAATATCAATCAAGGTCGAACAAAGAAATTACTGTACATCAATGCATTCATTTAAAATTTTTCTATACATTAAAAAGAAAGTTAAATTAGTACCTAACAAAGCACTCTATCAAAGTCTCAAAAGAACATTAAAAATATTAATGACAAAGCAATCTTCAATAATATAAAAATTAAATTTTATATTATAATTTATAAAATTTGCAATGAATTTTTTATTTTATTGCAATTAAGCAATTTTTGTTTCGAAAATTGCAAATTTAATAAAAAATCGATTAAACGAATGCAATTACAAATTCAAATACAGCTAAACCTTTTTTTATGCGGTCCTTTTTTGTGCGATTTTTTTAAGCGTTTTTTTTAGGCGGTTTTTAAAAAAATTGTCATTAAAATGCATCAAAATCAAGAGAAAGAAACGTTAACTATAATAACTTTATTTGATAAAGTTATTTATTAAGCGTTTAATCAGTACATTGCATAAGAATAAAAGTAATTATTGCATCATTTAGTTTTTTCACAGATGTATTTTTTACAATTTTCACGTTATATATATGAAATAAAATGTTCCCACGTGTAAATTAATGCTTTATCTTATTTAAAAAAAAACAATTTCTAAGGAAATCGTGAGGTTTTGAACGTTTTGAGTAATGTATTTTCGATGAAACTTTTTTTATGCGGTCCCGATCCACAGCATAAAAAAAATTTTTACAATCTAGACCGAACAAAACTTTTTATAAATATTTATGATATTTTTGAATATATTTTTTTGTGCGATTTTTTTTTATGCGGTCCCTATCCACCACATAAAAAAAGGTTCAACTTTATATTATTTTTAACTTATTAAATACTAGTAAAAAATTAGCAAATTACTAGGAAAAATTCGAGGACTTTTTTGTGATTTACCGGTTAAAGATAGTTTGTTTAAGGTCGTTTTTTTTTTTTTAATTTCAAATATTATCGAGTGCTTGTGAGACACTACTACGTATGACAAACTTTTGTTTGCATTTCAACACACGCAGTATTGATATGCTCACTAATCGTTCAGCTAAACTGAAACTTTAAGCACTCGATTTCTTTGGTATAGTATGACCAAAAACCACATGTAAATTAAAAATCACAAAGTGATTGAAAAAATTATCCGGATCGGCCGGGAATCGAACCCAGGATCTTCTGGTAACTAGCCAGACGTGCTAACCTCTACACCAACGATCCCATGCTCGGTAAGCGGTCCAGCCGGACATCCATTCAATCACCTATGTGTATTAGTACTCTCTCTGACTGGTGTAGAGGTTAGCACGCCTGGCTAGTTACCAGAAGATCCTGGGTTCGATTCCCGGCCGATCCGGATAATTTTTTCAATCACTTTGTGATTTTTAATTTAAGGTCGTTTTACTATTACATCAATATAAACACAAATTATTATGCCGAAAATAAAAAAAAATGTTGGTGTCAAAGAGTAATTTACTTTCAAATATTTACTTTCAAAAATTTACTAATAGCTACATATAAAAATTACCATTTAATGGTAAACATTACATAATATTAATAAAGTTGTAATAATAAAAGCGCATCTTCTAAATAAAAATTTTTAAAGTATTTTTTTTTTGTAATTTGCCTATTTAATAAAATTGTAACGAGACCATTTCTGTACATGGAATATTTTTTAAAAATTGTACTGGTACTGTAGTTATCGATTTAGATACCAAAAGAGAGATTTTTTGAATTTTTGTCTGTCTGTCTGCCTGTCTGTTCACGCATCACGCAAAAACTATTGGACGGATTTTAATGAAATTTGGTGTGGTGATAACTAATTACCTAGGGAACATTTAAGATACTTTTTACTCCGGGAAAATGCCTCATTCCCACGGGAAAATAGAAAAACCATTTTGTGCATGTGCACGTATTACGCAAAAACTATTGGACGAATTTTGATGAAATTCGGTGTGGTGATAACTTATTACTTGGGTCAACATTTAGGATACCTACCTTTTACTCCGGGAAAATTCCTCATTCCCACGGAAAAATAGAAAAACCATTTTGAGCATGTGCATGCATTACACAAAAATTATTACTCTTTGCAAGTTCTGTATAATTATTACACTTACATACTTCTCATTGAGTTTATAACAATGCTTTGCGCGAACGACGTCGCGGATACGGCTAGTGTAATTATAAGTGTTTATGTATGTTAATGACATCACGCGAGGTGAAAGTGACAATAAACTGAACCGTCAGTTCGTGATCTTAAACATTTTCAAATCTACGTTACCAGACATGCGAGAGAATATGGAAAATATTATATATTATACACTTTCTACAACATGTACAATACGATGTAATATACAAAGTATGGGTACCCACATACAAGATGATTCCATGCACAAATAATTACAAATTATAAATGATTTAATGAACAATTACTGTTAATAATAAATTAAATAAATAACTTGAATAGTTGATAAAAAAAAAAAATGTGATATTGGAATTTTTGTTGTTGCAAATTTCACTTTTCTGTCTGTGTGCATTATGTGAAAACAAAAATCATGGAATAAATGGCAACGCTTTAACAATGACCTTTGAGGTGATACTTTCAGATTAGTTCCGAACACAGAACGAAGAACATCTACATATACATATACACTAGCGGAAATAATTAAAGGATCAAAAAAGAAATTCCAAATTTTTAGCGATTTTTCGAATGGCTGTATCTTTGTGAAAAATGGTCGTATCGGAGTCGTAAGCAAAGCAATTTAAAGGTGGAAGTTTCTAGTTTCGAGATCTTGCGATAAAAAAATTTTCAAAGGAAGGTGTATCGCTCAATCCTAATAAGTACACTGAAAAAAAATTTTCGAAATTTTTTCGGTTTTTTTATTTTTTTTTTTTTTTGGTCCACGGACTTGGAAACAATTTTTCCGACTTAACCACCATATGGACCGGATAACTTGTTCATTCAGCTTTAATTTGCTTTTTTATAGACTTTTATACGACCACTTCTCGCTGAAATATCGGACTTTGAATGGAAAAGGATCATTTCGTCTTTGACCATCGATATCTCAGCAACCAATGATCACACAGAAAATTGAACGGGTGTTTTAAAAACTCGAATAAATTCTCTACAAGGATTAGTCATTGTTTTTTCAGAAAAAAATTTTTTGCATACTTTACATGAATTTGCAAAATCAAGAAAAAAAGAGCTTTTGATGGCTCTTTGGAAATTCAAGCGCTGAATTAAAAACTTCGAGAAAACCACTAATGTTAAGTGTGCCTTTTACAGTTCAATATATCCACAAAAACCCCACCGAGTTTCAGTTTAATCCATCCAGCCGTTTTTGTGTTTCATTCGATTGAATTTTTGAAAAAATTAAGGGATCATTTTTTTGATCTTAAACTTTTATAATCTTCAACAAAATTTAAAAAAAAGGTTTCTCAGCTTTTTTCACATTTTTATCAATAACAGTATTTAAATTTATAAAAAAAAAGAAAATTTCTTATTCAAAAAAATTTTTTTTCTAAAATTTTTTTGAATTTTTTCTAAGAAATTTTCTTCTTTTTTTTTATAAATTTAAATACTGTTAAAGGATCAAAAAAAATTTGGAATTTTTTTTTGATCCTTTAATTATTTCCGCTAAAATGTATAATAAAACTGTAACGAAACCATTTCTGTACACGGAATATTTTTTTAAAAATTGTATTGGTACTGTAAATAGTTATCAAACTAGATATCAAAACAGCGATTTTTAAAATTTTTGTCTGTCTGTTCACGCATCACGCAAAAACTATTGAACGGATTTTAATGAAATTGGGTGTGGCGATAACTTATTCTCTGGGTCAACATCTAAGATACTTTTTACTCGGGGAAAATGTCTCATTTCCACGGGAACATAGAAAAACCATTTTGAGCATGTGCTCACATTACGCAAAACTATTAAACATTTAATCTGATGTTATTACCTGGATCAACATATAAGATACTTTTTATTACGGTAAAATATCTCCTTCCCTTGGGAAAATATAGAAACCATTTTGAACATGTGCATGCATTACGCAAAACGTATTGTTCTATGCAACTTCTGTATAATTATATTACACATATATATTTCTCACTGATTTTAAAACAATGCGTCGCGCGAACGACGTCGCGGATACCGCTAGTATTATATATGTATCTTCTAAAGACTGACTGTATCAATGTATAAATGAAACACTCACATACGACTAACAAGATACAACCTGATCAACGCAATAACCGATGGTATCCGTAGTAACGCTTTCAAATAATTATTGTCAAAATATATTATTGACAATAAAATTTAACTTTTTTGAGAAGAAACTGGAAAATTTGGAAAGACAAAAGTGGTATTCGCCTTAGTTTCAAAATACGTACCTATACAAATTATGTCCTGCAATAAATATAGTTCTGTTTGCTGAAAAATAAACTCACCCATCTCACCCTGTTATCTGTTTCAAGGAAAATGCCTATAAACCGTCTTTACGTTCTGTCTAGTAGTATAATATAACAGTGTTCATTAGTCTGTGTTTTTACCAAAATTTTCCAAAACTCACAATTTTTTTTGAAAAATCTTTTCAAAAGAGTTTTCAAGAAAAAGTAATTTTTGTAACCGGAATTTCGTTATACTATGCAGGATGCTGCTACAAGGATATTTTCGTGTTAAAACGTTTCAGTGTAACAAAGTTTTTTGTGCAAAAAAAAAATTATTCTGCCATTTATAAATATTTAATTAACTTGCAATAGAAAATTCTGAACACAAAAAAAATATTACATTTAAGAGCTATGAATAAGATAATATGGTATAGTCAGAATTTCCCAAGCGCATACTATTTTATTGGTCTTGTGGTTTCTTATACATATTATTATTTTCTATTCTAGACATTTTCGCGTATACATATTGTCATACGAGTACTTACTGTGGCGAATATGTGAGAGTTCGTGAGGGTATATAAGTATATTTTGAGTAGATATAAAAATAAGTTAGATTCAGGACAGTTCACGAATGTCTGTAGTAAAAGTTACCGAAGACGTTTGTTTATTTCTTTTAAAAAATACATCACCACGAGATCCAGTATGTAACCAAAAAACCATTGTAAGTATACTTAAGATCACACGATTGAAGTGACGGCTTCTACAGCGATCTCGTAATCGCTTCAGAGTAATAGGACTTGCTTGAAGGAGTCCCGAAGCTAATAATAAAAATACGGAAAACAAGATTAAATGTCATCAGGTTAGAACCAAAATTCATGAGAAGTTAAAATATGTCTCACTTTAATGATTCAGTTGAAGTATCCATAAATTTTTTTTTTGCCATTTTTAAGGATAAGGGCAATCTGACAAGAACAGAAATTAACTGACTGATAATTATAATGAAAGTGAAGTTATTTTGTCTAATTTTTAGTGAATAGAAAAAATATTCATTTAAGGTAGTTAAACGATAAAACGATTTTTTCAAAGGATTTTAACGAAACTTCTCTAGATATTTATTTAATTCAATACCAATAATACGAGCCAATTCCGTTTAAAATTGACTACAAATATCAAAACTGTTCGAGTATTGAATCGCGTTCGAGTATAGGGGCTTTTACGTTACATATAAAATTATGGGTAACTTCAAAAATGTAAACTTTACTGCATCGATGCAGCGTCATGACTTTTGTGATGCGTCTAATACTACATGATGCGCTGCTCATGCTCTCTTGAAATTTGATGCACATTAGATGTTTTCGAACGGGATATTGGCATCATTTAGCCGCTGATTTGGCTATAGATAAAATAGATAATGTAGCATGATAGACTATAGATAATATAGCAATACAGTCCTTGTATAGGTAGGTATATTATCTTTGAATTTCAACTTGAACTTACTTGAAATAGAAAATATTGAAATTATTTGAATAAAACATATTACATACCTATTTTGAGTGCAAGATGTATTCAAATAGTTTAAACAATTTTAATCAAAGGTAAATACATTCATCTTTTTCAACAATTTGTTTTTCGGAATTATTCCTGTTGGTGTTAATACCTACATAATATGGCAAGTAGTTATAATTCTACATTATACACATGACATGCATCTTGGACACACATCACCAAATTTATTGATGCATTGTTTTGACGCATCAAATGCAAAAATGAACTTTTGATTTTTCGTTGTGATGCGTCTGATGCGTTTTTGAACTTTTGACTCTGCCTCATGCAAGCAGTGATGCATTTTTGAAGTTAGCCTATATTGCGAAAACAAACATGACGGAATGTTTAAATAAAATAATTTTACTTTATCCAGGAATACATAATATTCGTACGCTATTATCCTGTGCAATCCATACATACTATACAGGCTATACAGTGTTGTAATACATATACGATATGACGAAAAATAAAATATATATCACAATCTTTCAGTCTTCAATAAATAATTGATCTGTAAGGAGTACCGTATCGATGTATGTATCTGGTCGGGATACACATTTGCCGATAACATATAACACAACCTCCGTTGTTTCAGCTTCGGCACTATAACACTATACGTCGCTTCTATAATAGGTAATGTTGAGTCCACATATTATATTTTATGTCGACGCCCGATCGTTGAATCAGCCAAATCATGATGTGCCTATATAATTATAAATACCCCTGTCGCAGCATTCTGCATAACATAGTGAATTTCCGTTTATAAAAATTCATTTTTATCGGAAACCAGTTTACATAGAATGATGGTTTAAAAACATTTTATGTGAATTTTTTGAGAGTTGCCATTTCTATTACAACCAAATTTTTATGATAGAAATGATACTGGAAAAGGTTCTTTTCTTGGATGTAATGGAAATGTAACCAAGAAAAACACTATCGGTTGAAGTAGCCTCAAGTACATATGCATATTTTTACCGCCTAACTTATAAATTAAAGAAAAATTAAAAAATTAAACTTGGATAACAAAATTTTTTTGCTCATTTATCTTGTTAATTAATCCATTAAATCAGTTTTAGCAAAAAATTAATATATAGTCTCATTTAAAAATCTATAAGTTTGTATCATAGCTCGAAAACCATAACAGCTATAAAGCTCCTGACTATAGCAATCGGTTGCCCCCGTCGATATTTACAACTCTTATTTGAACAATTTTTCGATTAAGTCAACGGTTTGCTGTAATAAAAATGGCAACTCTCGAAAAACTCACACAGTATGTAATTTTGCTTCCTCTTTCTAATGATGTAAAAAAATGTTGGAAAAACTTTCGAGTAAGTGGCAATTTTGGCAAAAAACTAATTTTTCTCACGAACAAAAACCATGTACCGGGCATCGGACATGTCTGGCTAACGAACTTGTCCAACGGTTTTGGACTTCCAACAGTTTCACCAAATATCGTAAACCTAGGACATTTCGTTCGAGAGTTATCGTGCGGACACACACACACACATATATATACAAATTTTTGTGAATATTATTTTCGGTTTCTAGGGACCTCAAAACAAATTTCTGTCATAGTCCAGGATTCAGGTCTCATCATGACAGTGGCTGTAATAGTTGAATTTACCACCCGGAAATTCACTAAAAGAATGGACTTTACTGGAAGAATAGGGAATGAAAAATAGGGAAGAATAGGGAATGCCTCCTTCCCGTGGGAAGGATGCATTTTCCCGGAGTAAAAAGTATCTTAAATGTTGCCCTAGGTAATAAGTTATCACCACATCAAATTTCGTTAAAATTCGTCCAATAGTTTTTGCCTAATGTGTGCACATACTGAAAATAGTTTTTCCATTTTCCCGTGGGAATGAGAAATTTCCCCGGAGTAAAAAGTATTTTAGATGTTGACCCAGGTAATAAGTTATCATCACACCAAATTTCATTAAAATCCGTCTAACAGTTTTTGCGTGATGCGTGAACAGACAGACAGACAGACAGATAGACAAAAATTCTAAAAATCGCTGTTTTGGTATCTACATCGATAACTATTTACAGCACCAGTACAATTTTCAAAAAATATTCCATGTACAGAAATGGTCTCGTTACAATTTCATTATATGTATAGATATGGTTTGTAACTTTGTATTTTATATAACATATTAAATTTTTATCAAATTCTTTTGACACGTTTTCATTGCATCCAAAAAAAATAGAGTTTTCCTATAAAAGCCCGTGTTAAAATTACAAAACTTTGAAATCGTTTTTCTCCAAATTGTGGCAGTAAATTTTAATCGGAATAGGGTCGTATTATTGGTATTGAATTTAACCCTTAATCTCCCTACCTACCTGCTTATTTTTGTTAACTGAACGTTTGTGTATTCTTTTATGGTTTAGGGCAAATTTTACCCTGCTGGTGTAAGGGGAGTGTTTGGTAGATGCATATACATGTGGTCTCTAGTTTTGCCTATCTATGTTACCAGCCCGTGGTATGTTAATCTGTTGATGTCTCTTAGACATCACTTTACCGTGAGTATTATAAAAATTCACTTTACCGGTTAAAGATTAATAAGAAGAAGAAACATTTATTGTAGAATGATCTGGCTGATTCAACGATCAACCCGCGACATATACTTATGCATATATGTATAATGTATATATAGGATCTAACCTAGAGTAGTAATAGTGGAAATGAAACTACCCGTGGAAATTACCTTACTAGCATCGAATAGTGATCCATTTTACTATAGGACGTATAAAATAAAATTCTACAATGTATCGATATCTTATAATACATACATATATCTATATTAGAAATATATAGGTACTCGAAGGGTGCAATTGTAATAAAATCACAGGATGTTATTAAATAAAAAACGATTTTTTTCCAAATTCAATTTTAAATCAGTTGTTTTTTGTCCGTCAAATATGTCTATACCAGTGCCAACATCATACCATTTTCGAGTTTCAACCTCATCATCAGGACGAATACAATCGAAGATTTTAATATAATTATTTATGGTAGGTACATTTAAACTTGGCTTTGTGTTATCCTTTTTATATGTGGTACACAGGATGTCCTTACGAAAATTGTCAAACTTCCAAACTCCAAACTTCCCAAATCTAATATACTTAATTTACAAGCAATAATCAAAAAAACCTATTTTTAAAACCTACTTAAAAAACCAAAATTCTGATAGCACTTTGCAAATAAAAAATAACATAATTCTAACCAATTACCAGAAGTTATTGAAAGAAAAAGAAATCTGAAATTATGCGTTTTTTTGGCTGTAACTCCTGAACTATACGGAGTTTCGGAAGTTTGGAAATAGTTCCCATGATACTGTCAATTTTATCAGGGACACCTGTATAGCAGTGTTTTTCAACCATTTTTCAGTCACACCCTGGTAAGATTTCGGATAATTTCGTGTACACCGGTCACAAATAGGATCATTTATGACGATTATCAGTTTTCTAAATTACATTTTTATATTTAATACGAAATGTGGTTTCCCAACCACTTGGTCGACCATGTAATTCAAAAAAATCGACACCTTTTTTAGGCTGTCTTGTAGTCTGGGATCATTATCGTCATTAACACTTTCAGTCCCATGGCTTCGGTATCCAAAACCAAACAAAACATCCACAGAGGCCGACCGCGATCATTGATTAATTGATTAGTTGGTTACGCATTATGTGTGCGATGTTTATTATCATTCATCACACGGATGTGTTCCTACTCACACAAATACATACCAACACACACTACTCTTTTGGGTTCTATGTACAAAAAATTTTAAGATAAACAAGAACTACATAAAAAATATAATTTATATTTTTAAATAAAATTGATTTGAATGTCAGTGTATATGTAGTATGTACGTATCACGTACGTATGTTTACAGTTTTACACATACATATTGAACTGTGTTGAATCTATTCATTGTTTGTATCATTTTATTTTATGTATTTGTTTATATAAATTTTTTTTTTAATACTGCCAGCTTCCGGGGAAGTTTACTATGAAAGTGCTCGGGCCTCATAGTGTAAATTGAAATAACATTAGATTGAATAATATGAAATGTCGTTTTCCAACCACATAATCGACCATGTAATTCAGATACATATCGATACTTTCTTAAGCATCAGAGAAATGTTTAGAAGCAATTCGTTAACTTTAAATAGAACTCCTGTAGCTTCTGCTGAATGTAACTCTAAATCACTCATAATTTATTAATTCGATTATTAAAAGAATACGATTAAGCCTATCGCTAGTTTAAACATTATACAGGGTGTAAAGTATATAAATCTTAATTGCTACGAAAACGGTGGGTAAATCTCACCCATGCAATTAATATTTGCCAATAAACTATTTTTTAACAGAAAAAATTTGATACTAAACATGGCTTAAAAGAGGGACCCTTAAAAATTTTTTTTAGTCCGACTCTAACCATCTCATATTTGTAAGGTAGATTTTCTGTTTTTAAAAAAAAGATCTGGAAAACACGTTTACGACCTTAACATGTTTAGTCGAAGGTATTTATGCATAATTTAATCATGGTAGTAGTTAGAAAAATTTTGAAACATTATGTAGCCAATCAATTTCCGATTTTCTCAAACTGAATTTCGAAAAAATTCCTGTGGTTTTAGTGTCTATAAGGTGTTTATGAATCACCGCCCAAAAGGACGAGAGTTATTTATTTTACACCCTGTATATTACATAACAGACTTATTATTGGTATTAAAAGTATTATCCCATCAGTAGAAAGATTATATATTTATCTATATTATCCATAAAAATATAGATATTTTCAATAAGTATCTTATAGCAAAGACATTATAAAAATGTCAGTTATACGAACCGAAGCAGGGATTATCCGATGATGAACGTATAGGATTTTAATAAATTTTCAGTCAATATTTTATGAAATATTTATTGCTTTTTGTCGTATTGGTATTACAATACAACAGTGTAGCCAAAGTTTTTGAAATCTTACTGTTACCATTTGAACCAGACATATTAAAAATCACTTAACTTTCAATAAAGCACGTAAAGCACAGCTGATGTTTTCTGACTTCAGTTAGATACATTAACAATTTGTTCAATTGTTTAAAAGTTCCAGTATTTTTATTTTTTTTTTAGAAAATTGTAAACATTTTAAATGTGATTATAAATAAAGACAATTTATTGTAAACAACGATAATCTATACATATAATAAAATTGTAACGAGGCCATTTCTGTACATGGAATATTTTTGGAAAATTGTACTGGTACTGTAAATATTATGGATGTAGATATCAAAACAGCGATTTTTGGAATTTTTGTCTGTCTGTTCAGGCATCACGCAAAAACTGTTGGACGGATTTTAATGAAATTTGGTGTGATGATAACTTATTACCTGGGTCAACATCTAAAATACTTTTTACTCCGGGAGAATGCCTCATTCCCACAGGAAAATGGACAAACCATTTTGTGCATGTGCACACATTACGCAAAAACTGTTGGACCGATTTTAATAAAATTTGGTGTGCTGATAACTTCTTACCTAGAGCAACATTTAAGATACTTTTTACTCCGGGAAAATGCCTCATTCCCACGTGAAAATAGAAAAACCATTTTGTGCATGTTTGGACGGATTTTGGTGAAATTTGGTGTGGTGATAACCTATTACTTGGGTCAACATTTAAGATACTTTTTACTCGGGGAAAATTTCTCATTCCCACGGAAAAATAGAAAAACCATTTTGAGCATGTGCATGCATTACACAAAAATTATTATTCTTTGCAAGTTCTGTATAATTATTACACTTACATACATATATACTTCTCATTGAGTTTATAACAAAGCTTTGCGCGAACGACGTCGCGGGTACGGCTAGTAGACAATATAAAAACATCTACAGTAACAACTGTTTTTATGCGGACTTTTTTGTGACTTTTTTATGCGGGTTTTTCAAAATTTTTTTTTATAGATGCGAAAGTAAGAAAAAAGTAAAAATTTGAATATTAATTTGCGACAAAATTACTAATTGATTGTTTCTAAGCATTTGACTACTTGATTATTATTGCATCATTAAGATATTTTACATATCGACGGCTCACTGGTAGAACCACGTATCTTGAAAAATACTACTTTTCAAGAGAGACAAAAAACATTATAAGATCTTTATTTTTGAAAGTTTGAACTTCGTTGTCGTTTCTTGTTTTCAAATTTTATAAATAAAAACATTTAATTAATTAAATATATGTAATTTTGTGAGATACGTGGTTACTATGTCAAAATAACTCAGTCTATCTTAAAAAAACTTTAAAGTTTCGTCAATTTGGTTGGCAATTTTGGAGACACCTGTACGCCCGTGAATAGTAAATGCCGAATTTAACTTCAAGTTGTCTATCACTATTACCGTTCCCTCTTGGTACAGACTACAACAAATATATAATTCAAATCACAGTTAATGATTAAAATAATTACAAATCTTCTGAACAAGAAACAAATCATTGTTGCCTATAGTCTCCAACAAAGAAAACTTTACAACTTTACAACAATTCCATTGTTTTATGTAAACTAACCTAGTTTTTAAAAAGTCAATAAATCGAATCTGCTAGAAAATTTAAATTTTTTTCACAACCCATATATTTTTTTTTATGTTTTTATTTTTTTTAAGAATCTCATAAAGAATGTTCCGACATGGATGGATGTCATGTCGTCACAACAGATTTTTCTTTTATTTACGAATCGGGGTTGTAAATTTAATAAATTATAACACTGTTCAGTTTTCAACAAGATATATGTACGGCAAACATTCGGCACGGCAAAAAGGCAACAAGGCGAACAGTGGTAGCAGTAGGACGGCAACAAAAGGCAAGAAAAAAAAAACATAGATATCAGCAATTCACTATCAATAAACTGCGACTAACAGTTACACCAAATAAATTTACAAAATACAAACAGTGAAATAATATACACGCTGGTTACCGAAAAGGCGATGAAATTGAAAACAAAATAAAAAAATTATTTTAAAAAAGAGGGCTTACTTAAGGGGCGATTCACTAAAAAAACATTAAAAATAGACCTTTTTAAAAGCTTTTATTTAATTTGCTATGTTAGTATGTTGGTTTAGACCAAATCTTGGAATCAAAATTTAAGCAGGTTCTAATTGAGCTAGAGGTTTCAAATTTTGCATACGTGTCTAACCTTGATGACAATACAAAATTATATAATTAGTTTTGTCCAAAACCAAAATTGTTGATTTTTAGTCCTGTGCAACTTTTTGACATTTCGGATTGTCAAATATTGTCCGTTGATTTTACATTGCAATTTTTTGTTTCCATAGTTATGTCTGATTAGGGTAAATTAACCGATTAAAATATAGGCAAAAAAATTACTTCTTTAAATTCTTTTTTTAAAATTGTGATCAGACTAAAAAGTAGAAAATAAATTAAAGTAAAAAAAATGTTTTTTAAGAAAAAGCTTTTATTTAAAAATGAGCTAAAAAAAATAAAATAATTTTTGAGTGAAGTTTGAAGCAATATGCAACATAATTTATAAAAGCTTGAGGCGTTTAGTTAAGTTTGGTAACTACTGAAAAGTAAAATAGCTACACTTATATCCAAAACAGAAATAACTAATGATAACGCCTCAAGCTTTTATAAATTATGTTGCATATTGCTTCAAACTTCACTCAAAAATTATTTTATTTTTTTTAGCTCATTTTTAAATAAAAGCTTTTTCTTAAAAAACATTTTTTTACTTTAATTTATTTATTTTTTTTTTCTATACAAATACATAAATAGTTTATTAAAAAAAAACTAAATATTTTATACAACCTCATTGTTTCTACATGTCTTCTCAAAATTTTTTTAAAAAATTCAAAAATGAGGTGAGTTATAAGTGGTATTGAAGTCCATTTCCACCTTGATGGTTCCTCTCGTTCTGAAATCCCCATAGTGAACCAAAATAAAAAAATCAAGTATTTTCTGAAAATATACATACTATACAGTTATGGCGCTAACTAGAATTGAAGAAAAAAAATGAAAAACCAGCGAGAAATCGCATTTTGAAATAAATTTTCAAAAATCACCGCTTTTATTCAACTATAAACAGCCGTCATTTTGAAAATATATTACAGAACTAAAAGATCCTAGTTTCTGCCAAAATAACGGTATCAAGGAACAATATGCACTTTGATTTATGTCGATATCTCAAATACTTTTTGAGATACATGACGAATCATGTCAAAAAACGTACATTCGAGAAAAAACATTTAAAGTTTTTTATTTAAATTGAATTATAGTAAAGTGCGTGCACTAAAATGCTCATAACTTTTTGAATTTTCATTTTTTTAAAATAAAATTTTAAGAGAATATTCTAATGCGGCTCATACACGGTTCAACTTGTTGTACAACTTGGTTGAGTTGTACAACATGTTGAATCGTGTGTGGGGCAGTTGATCAACTATTTTGATGGTTGCATAAACGGTTGAAGTAAAATCAAAAAAAGGTGTTATTTTAACTAAAATATCATTAAAAATTTCTTCGTTCATTCGCATATAATTTTTGTAATCGTCTGGTTCACATTTACTAATTTTTTTAAATAGTTTTTCATTAAAAAATTTTTTTCCCAACCACTCTTTGCTCCATTTTCTTTTTTTTCGTCTACTCAAGCTTTCTTTATTAATTTCTGCAATTACTGCTAAGGCAAGAATTTTATCCATAATTTTAACGAAGTTCTCTTTTTCAAAAATTGTGAATAACTGAAGTTGGACAACAAGTTGAATGAATAGTTTAACAGTGTATGGCAAACAGTTCAGCTTGTAGTACAACTAGGTAGTACAACAAGTTGAACCGTGTATGGGCCGCATAACACCTTATAGGATGGGGAAATGGGGATGAATTTTTTTTACGATTAATACCACTATTTAACAATACGAAATATTTTTTTTATACATCTTTATTTATTTTTTATAATTATTATAATTTTTTGAAAGAAGTGTCTTTAAAAAAGGGCGGGTATTGGTGCCCGCATGATTGCGACCAATTTTCATTTAGAAAAAAAATCAAATAGATTATCAATCTGTAGGTAAGCCGCTATGTACCTATGGGAGCTTTTTTTGCGATAGGTGATTTCACCTTAATCCCAACACTTCCGCTATTACCAATTTTCCAAAAAAAATTTTCACTTACACTCAAACAACCTGTAAACATATAAGGTATATTTTATGATTTGGAAAAAAAGAGAGCAATAGATATCCACATTACCGACAAGTGGAATGTGGTTTTTAACTGACTTTTCTTGAAACAGATGTGACTTGTAAACGTGACTGCCAACTTCATTACTATTGTATAAGAATTATCCGTCTTTCATTCCCCCTCAAATCCCCTTTGCTTTCCTTACCAACCAACGAACCAGTTAGTTTGTTTTATTTTTGTTTAAGCTTATACATGTATGTAGAAAATTTGTTCACTCACTTATATTCTTCCATATATATGGGAAGTTGGAAGCTTTTTTGTATACATTCTTTCACATAGATCCCGTATCGTATAGTAGGTACGTAAGCGCACGTGTTTGGACAATATTTTACTGTAATTTATATTTGAAACGGGGTTGGAAATTTTTTAAATTTTTAAACCGATTCGCCATAGTAACATTCACCATTTAAATGTAAATTATAAGATGAAATTTTGTATTTTTATATCTGGAACAGTAGTAATAAAATGATACAACGCGGCATCAGGTTTATTAATCCCTAACGCTTCCACCAAAAAAAAACTGAAATAGTAGACAGACAGTTTCCGAATTTGGCGTCGTAAGTCAAAAGAATCAGTCTGTCACAGAAGTTTTTCTCGGAAACTATGGGTAACTTCAAAAATGTAAACTTTACCGCATTGATGCAGCATCATTACTTTTCTGATCCGTCTAATACTACATGATGCGCTACTGATGCTCTCTTGAAATTTGATTGATTAGATGTTTTTGAACGGGATATTGGAATCATTTAGCCTCTGATTTGGCTATAGATAAGACAGATAATGTAGCATGATAGACTATAGATAATATAGCAATACAGTCCTTGTATAGGTATATTATCTTTGAATTTCAACTTGAACTACATTCATCTTTTTCAAGAATTTGTTTTTCGGAATTATTCCTGTTGGTGTTAATACCTATACATAATATGGCAAGTAGCTATAATTCTACATTATACACATGGCATGCATCTTGGACACGCATCACCAAATTTCTTGATGCATTGTTGTGACGCATCAAATGCAAAAATGAACTTTTGATTTTTCGTTGTGATGCGTCTGATGCGTTTTTGAAGTTTTGACTCTGCCTCATGCAAGCAGTGATGCATTTTTGAAGTTAGCCTATGTAACGTAGAAATTTGAAATTTAGTATAATGTTAGGTTTTTAATGACTTGCACATACAGTTAGCAACAAAACTATTTGGACAAAATTTTGAGAAAATAATTTTTTTTAGATTTACACCTTAAATATTGCTACTGACGTTATTAATTATATATTAAAATAAATGCTACTATTTATATATTGAAAATATTTAAAGTTTTAATTACTTTGTCAATTTCACGAAAATACTGTTCTTTTTACTTAACGCGTTTTCAGCCCTTTCGGAGGAAGACTGGAAGACTGAAGTTTTAGCTCTTAACAGTATTGTAAATCTGTTTATTTAGATCGTGGTGCAAGTCCATCTTACAAGTAAAATATCCGAAACCGGACCTATTGATTTTGATGAAAATTAGATAGGTTGTAGAACACTAAAAAATAAGTAACACGTATTTTTTTATCTGCGGAAAAGCGGTTTGAAGGAGTGAAATCGTCCTACAAAAATTGGGGTGAAAATTTAATTTTTCAAATATCTCGAAACGGTAAGAAATAGAGCAAAAGCTTAAATTGGCGATATTGCTCTTTTTTAAAAAGCTATCCATTGATATGCAATTTGTTTAAATTACACCAACAGGGGTAGTTTAGGGCTAAAATTTGGGGGTTAGTTTTGCGAAAAGGGGTAAAAAATAAAATATAATAAAGTTTTATTTACAGATTTCAAATGTACGTAAAAAAATCTAATCGACCTGTTTTTACTCAATTTCCTAATATTAAATCCAGGGGTAGTTAACTACGGGGGTGACTGTGTCGACATAATCGTACTATTTGAGTAATTAAAAACTTCTTCAAGGAAAATAGTTTAAAACAATTAGCATAAATTTCAAAATTCATTTTAAGTAATACTGCAAACGGGGTGAGTCGTCCTTTTAAAGTACATACTTATTTTCATACACTCATTTCTACTACTAAGGTATTGGCAGGGGGTAATAATGTCACAGTATGTGCTTCTGAAGTTGAACTGTCGTATGAAAAGTTTTTATTATGTTTATTTTTAAATGATAAAACTCAAATATTATCCATTTAAATTAACGATTACAATAATTCATTAATTTTGAAAGTGAGGCAAGTCCATTTAGTTTATAATAAAACCACTATTTTTTTTAGTCAGCACTATGAACACTATTGGATTATAAACTTACATTATCTAATACCACAAAATACAAAAAATATGTCTATTAACACTTACCAATATTTTTAAATTTATTGAAACGCAAACCCTTAAGTATCTCACAATAACAAAATATGGACTTGCCCCACTTTCAAAATAAACGGCTCATATAAAGTTTCCTACCATTTCTTTTCTCCGCAAAAATCTGTCGGAACTTTTGTACACGGTAAAAATAAAAAAAAACTTTGTACACACGCCTTTATAAATTTTTTTTTAATACAAATTAGTTAAATAGGTTTAGTACTGCGGCAGTAATATAAGAATATTAATCCAAAATTCGAATCTGTCGCGTGATTTACAAAAACAAAAACCAAATATAATTAACAGGCCGGAAGGATACTTTCGACAAACAATTGAGAACAAAATACCTAATGAGAAAAGTTACAGAAATAACATGTCCAACAAAAGAAACTAATAAAAAAAACAGTTAGAAAAAGTTTAAGTAGAACACTTTTAAAAATAACTAAATTAAAATACATAAAACTTTCTGAAACTGAAGAAAATCTTTCGCTACATTTGTAACATAAGCTCCGTTCTAACTAGAGAGACATTTTATAAACAAAAAACTCACAGAGTTTCAGCTACAATATAAAATAATTACTAAAACTGAATTTAAAAATTAATAGAAGGGAAAAGTTTGTTACCCTCACTCACTGGCGATAATGATGCCATCTAGTGGCACAACATATAATGTAACTACAACAAAAACAAACAAAACAATTTGCGACAAATTTCATTGTCAAACTTTAAAACAAAAGTACATCTAAAGAAAGAGTTGAATGTTTTGTAACCTGTACATACTTACACACATACATATATACAAAATATATATCAGTTATGTAATGTTTGTTGCCTAACTTGTTTCAAAGGATAAATATGTATGGTCGGTTTCGTCGCCTTCGTCCGGGTGGAGCGCGGGTAGATGCTAGGAGTGGAGTACATATATGTATATTTATAACCGAAGAAAATAAGTTGTTTTACAAGTACGGTTGGATATAACTAATTCAAACCATTTTACATCGAGTGTAAACAAAATATATAATTTACAAAATTTTCGTTACTTTGTTTACAAGAACACATTTTCCAACATAATATTATTATCATGGAAAATTTAAATTTCTGAAAAATAATTTTTAATTAAACTAACGTCAAACACGGAAGCCTTACTTTATAATATTTATAATATAAAATATCTAAGTATTAACTGTTAACATCAATTGAAACATTTAACCCATTATGATCGGTAACGTATATCTAATCATAGACACCCTTATTGATATACTGACCTAATCCTTAACCACAGTGAAAAATCAATCAATAGTTACTATATTATTCCCAAAATTAAACGTTCATCTCTATCAAATTTTTAATTTATTAGTGATAGAAGAACAATTTTGAAATTTAGACTGAAACTTGCGTTGGATTTAAGTTTAAAATTAATGCACTTTGCGACAGCCACACTTTTTGTGTTTGTTTAATATCAATTTTGTTTATAATCTTATAATAAAAAAAAGCAGTAGTCAACGCTGGAAACTTATGACGTATAGACGTGTTAATTTCTTAGTCTTTGCAACGCACTTCAGCGCATATCAGATACCGGCTTCACAGGTTATGGGCCCAGCACGTTTCCACTGCACTGTTAAGATAAATTCAATGTAAATTATTGTCCGTCTAAAGTCGAAATATCACCTTGTTTTCACAAATCCAAGGATCATCTTTCCGAATTTATTTAAAAGAAATAAGATAATTTATTAATATTCTGTTTCGTAGTTATTTCGAAACACTTTTAGCGAATTTTCGAATCGACCACGTAAATTCCCAAGAAAAACGAATTTTTATAAACGGAAATTTGCTATGTTATGCAGGATGCTGCGACTGATCGAAAAATTATATGATTATTAAACTATACAGGGTGTAAAACAAATAACTCTCGTCCTTTTATGGGGTGACTCATAGCACCCTGTAGACACTAAAACCGCAGGAATTTTTTCGGAATTAACAGTCGCGTCACCCTCAAAAGGATAAGAGTTATTTCCCCTTACACCCTGTATATATATATATATATATATATATATATATATATATATATATATATATATATATATATATATATATATATTTACACCCTGTAGAGTTAAAATTTGAAATCAATCGAATAAAAATTTAAAGAGTTAGAGATTCAGTAAGGAGAAAAAAATGTTTTTTTTTGCAAGAACTACTGAACCGCCAATTTATTTTTAAAAAGTACATAAAAAAAAGACTTGTACTTTCATGTGTATAAAACTAAAACAGAATATCAATAAATTCTTACATTTGTTTTCGTAAATAAATTTGAAAATATGAACTTATAAATTTCTAAACACAAGGTCATATTACCCCCTTAATACACTTTTGAAACACGCGGTATAAAAAATACACCAGTTGTAGTATATCAGGTGCACAATATAAAAGTGTGGTCTGTGGACTCTGTGGTGCATTTGTGCCTTGTGTGTGCATAATTAATTCTTTAATGTTTTACAGAAATTCAAAATTACTTTTTGTAAGACAGAGTATATTTACCATATATACGATTATGCTTTAAGAATTCACTAGAGAATGAGATTATTATTATTTCATAAAGTTACACAGTTTCAAAAATTTCAAATATTAAAAGTCATTTCATAAATGGATAGGTAGTCGCGTGAGTGCGGCGACGAAAAGTGTGGAAGTGTACACGATGATAATAAAGAATTTAAACAGTGAAAATAAGATTTTCTTTTAAAAGTCAAATTTTTGTAAATAATAAACAAATACTTTACTTTGCAAAAAACCACTTTTATTTTTGAAACTGTGACAATATTGTTTCGAACCGGTATCGTTAGTTCATTTTCAAACAGATTCTGTTTGTAAATGAACTAACGATAACGGTTCGAAACAATATTGTCACAGTTTCAAAAATAAAAGTGGTATTTTGCAAAGTAAAGCATTTGTTTATTATTTACAAATATGGAATACCATAAAGTAACGCTCAAATCTATTAATAGTCAAATTTTTATTAAAATAATCAAAAGTGATTACCAACATTCAAATGGTTACTTCATATTTTAATTTCTAAAAAATTCGTTAAATGCGTGTTTTTGACACGCACTAAGTAATGTCACCTCAGTGAAAGTGTTAATTTATGATTTTTTGTTAACTCTACAGCCCTCTTGCGTTTATTTAATATGGATGTACAACTCTATAATTATTCAATATGGATCTACAACTCTATAATAATATTTCCCCCACTATGATCACACAACGATATTAATATGTCATCCTTCGATGACATAAAAAAAGTGTACCTAGTACACTGTAAAAAAGATGGGAATATTGAGAAATCAAGAAAACGACTAAACCAATTTTCACTGGATTTCCACTACAGGTAAACCTTTATTTATGCGGTGGATAGGGACTGCATAAAAAAAAATCGCCCGAAAAAATATTATATATTCAAAAATATCATAAATAGCTATAAAAAGTTTATTCCGGTCCAGACTGTGAAAAAAACTTTTTTTATGCAGTGGATTGGGACCCCATAATAAAAGTTTCATCGAAAATACCTAACTCAAAACGCTCAAAGCCTCACGATTCCCTTAGAAATTACTTTTTTTAACAAGATGAAGCATTCTCTAAAAAAACTATATGATGCAATAACATATTCTTATGCAATGTACTGAATAAATGCTTAAAAACCATTAAAAATTATTTTTATCAAAGAAAGTTATTATAGTTTACGTTTAAGTTTCTTACTTTCTCTTGATTATCATTCACATTATGCATTTTAATGACCATTTCTTTAAAAACCACATAAAAAATCGCACAAAAAAGAACCGCATAAAAAAGGTTTAGCTGTATTTGATTTTGAAGAAAAATTTGATAACATTTCTAATACAGTTGAACCGTTTTTATGCGGTTTTTAAAAAAAAATCCCATTAATGTGCATAAGGTGAATAAAAAGCAAAAGCAAGTAAAAAATTTAAAGATTAATTATAATAATTTTCTTTGATAAAATAACTTATTGACTGTTGTTAAACATTAGTCAGTACCTACATTGCATAAGAATATAAGTTATTGTATGATTAAGATTTTTTTTTTTATAAATGTATTTAGGTATCAAAATTTTTTTAATATTATAAAAATGAAATAAAATGTTCTCATGTATAAATTAATGCTTTATTTTGTTTAGAAAAGCAACTTCTAAGCAAATCCTGAAGTTTTGAGCGTTTTAAGTTACGTATTTTCTTGCGGTCCCAATCCATCGTATAAAAAAAGTTTTTTTTTTTTACAATCTGGGCCGAACTACACTTTTTATAGCTGGTTAATAATTAAAACTTTCAATATTTAAATTTTATCTGTAATATACAATTGATTCAAAAAATTTGAGCACTCTTATTATCCTAATTCGATGATCAATATATCCGTGTAAATTTAAGTGACCATAAGGGGATGGTAACGTATTAAAATTTTTTATTCCTCATTTTGCTTCCGAGACTACAAAAGTAGCGGAAGCATTGTGATCACTTTTGAAAAATAAAAAATTTTTTCTCTCCCAAAATCAAATTTTTTACGCACATTTTACGTTTTAGAGCTTCCTGAACAATTTTGGTTTGGGCTGTCCGTCTGTCTGTCCGTCTGTATGTCTCCAATTTTGCACCAAGTGGCATAACTTCCGAACTATTCGATTGTTTTTAATGAAATTTTCAGAAATTGTGCAGTTTGGCTCCGCGATGGTCCCCTATGAATTTAATCAAAATCGGAGTAACGGTAGCAACGCCGCTACCATGTCATTCCAAAATTGCACCAAGTGGCATAACTTCGGAACTACTCAATTCTTTTTTATGAAATTTTCAGAAATTATGTAGTTTGGTTCCTATATGGTCCCCTATGAATTTAATCGAAATCGGAGTAACGGTAGCTACGCCGCTACCATGAAGTCCCATTAAATGTCAATATCTTATTTACTGCTAGTCCTATCTCGCTCAAATTTTTAGGGTATATTGAGGGTTAGTTTCTAAAATATTTTTGCTATTATTTTATAATTTAGCCTTTAAGTCTTTTGAGTTACAACAGTTTTTTATAAACTTCAAGGCGAAAATATAATTTCACGGTATATAATAATATGTATATTTGGTAGAATACTGTTTTAAAGCCTTTTACGACTACGAGGAAGCTGTGTGCTCACCCTATTGGCAGCGTATTTTTTATTATTTCATACACGGAGAGAAAATTGCTATAAAAATTACTGTGCTCATACTACAATCGACGTGTAACAGGCGAACATATCCAATTTTACCGTACAAAAATTGAATATGTTCGCCTGTTACACATCGATTGTAGTATGAGCACAGTAATTTTTATAGGAGTTCCGTGTATGATTGTACAACATCTTAGGATTGTTGTGTCAAAGTTTGAAACAAATCGGAGTAAAACTAACTAAAATATAGAACTTTGAGCGTTTGTTGCTCCGATACGTTTTTGTATCCCTTCCAGCAGATACGTGGCTTTGTGCTCTCGGAATCCCTGAATTTTTTAATTCATGGATGGGTCTTTGTAAGTATACTAATGTATACTATAACCAATGACGTAGGTATGAAAAAATTTTTCATATTTAATTTCGGATTTTCACGTATACAAAACTTTAAAGTGATTTTCTGACACTTGTCATTTTTGAAACCGGTGAACAGTTTAATTTAAAAATCTACTCGACCGATTGTTTTGAAATTTTGTATACAGCTTCCTTACACAAATGACCAGGTATCCCTGGGAGCTTATTTTTTATTTTTTACAATTATTAATTTTACAATAACAAATAGGTCAATATTTTAGACGAAAATCGGTGTTTTCACTTCTAAGAGTTACCAAAAATTAAAAAAAAAAATTCCTCTCAGGAATACCTTAGGAAAGAGGTTATCTAATGATATAATTCATTTTTTTTTTTTATTTCGGATGATCCATTCATGAGTTATATTGTTCACCGATAGACAACTTTTTTTCGCGGCCCCTCCGAAGATTTGTTGCCGTTGGCTTAATTATTTATATTTTGTTTTAAAAAATTAAGGAAGTGTTGTTCGTATGTTGTACTATAATGTTACGATCGATTAATTAAATTTGTATTACCTATAGCGTCTGAAAAAATTCTTAAAAATGGGCCTTTTTTATGTCGAATTAACGTTACCATTCCCTTAATAATCTTTACCGCCCACAAGAATTCCACAAGTATTCCCCTTAAAAAATGAATCGTTACTGTCTCAATTACACTTTTTGGAGCTAATTGCACATCATATCGTCCGATTAAAAATCGTACAAATCATTTAGAAAATTAATTTTTTGAAAAGTTGTTGAAGTATTCTGTATAATATCATATTCTATCTATTATATAATACAAAAACTGTAATCAATACAACCTTTCCCGTTCCCCCGGTAACTCCCGCCATCATCTTAGTTTCCACATCAACATTAAAAACGACATTCGATATAAACAATTTCAATAGTTTCAGTGAAGTTTCGAATGGTTACATTTTACTAAATAAAATGATTATATTCAATATTTATATGGTACAAGTTTTAGAAGAAGGGATTATTTCGAGTAATATTCGAAGTAATTCGAAGTAGAAAGTAAATCTAATTGTTGTTTGGTGTAGACAGAATTTATATTACACGATTCGTAACTTTCGTTCACACGCAATTATCATGATATAAAACAAAACAATACATTTATTTGTTTCTATACAAAGTAATTATAATTTTACTTTGTAAAAATATACGGAATGGGGTATTTGACTAATTCTGGGAAACCATTTTGTATGGGTTGTGTGTGTGTGTGTTTATGTGTTTGTTACCATTTATCTGCAAAAACGTTAGGGCCAATTTTATTTGAAAGTTGGTAATTCCGGGATGGTTCTTAGCCAGGTTTGATGAAAATTGACTCAGTTATTTCTAGAATATTTCAGAATTTTTAGGATACAAGAAAGAAAATTAAACATTTTAAAAACCCACAGCAAAAAAAAAAAAACTGTAAAAAAAAATTAAATAAAAAGTCTTACGGCCGGTTTTACATTCACATTTAAAGCCGACTTTAACACTAAAGCCAACTACACTTACAACTGATTTTATTTTTGGTACTGTTTTACAATCAAATTTAATGCTCCGTTAGTGTAAAAGTCGACTTTAAACTAAAGTAAGAATTATCTCAACTTTTACTGCTTAAAGTCGGCTTTAACATATTTGTTATTGCTGATTATCATCATTGAATTTTGTTTATAAGCATAATTTTTCTATAAAATATTCGTACCTTAAATGAATAAAATAAAAATTTTATTTGTTTGCTTATTTCTAATAATATTTTTGATTATTTTTACGTCTTGGTTTAATATCAAACATTCCTTTTGGGTTAAACTGGCTGAACGATTTCTGGGTTACCCGCGGTTTCTTTTATGATTCATTGTATTTATGATAAATTTCTTTTAAAAAGAAATAATGTAGTTTCCTATTTCAATCTCACTGGCAGTAGCGAAATGAGTGAAATACGTATTTTCTGAAATTCAATCATGTTGATATTTTCGTTTCTCTAGTTATTTTTTTTTTTAAATGTAAGATTGGCTACAATCATTCAGAGTTCATTTTATCCATGCAACACTTAAAAGTCCTTTAACAAAAGTAAGCAGACCTGTTCATTGTAAAACAATGCTAAAAACAAAGTCGACTTTAAATTAAAAGTAGCTTTAGTTAAAGAACATTTAAAATTATGAATATAAAACCGGCCGTTAGAAACCTATGACAAAAAAACTCTGAAACGTTTCAAATAAAAATTCCTGGAATTTTTTATTCCTTTCATTATAATTTAAAATAAGCTAAAAACATGGCAAAACATGTTACACAGGACGGATGAAAATTAGCTTATTCTAAGTTGAAATGAAATTTGTAATATAGATTTTCAGGCATTTGGGTTTCAATAAAAAAAAAAAAATATACTGTATTTTCCGGCATATAACGCGCACCTTGAACACCAAAAATATTGTCCAAATTTCGTTTCCAATAAAAATATACCTAAGTTCGTTGATATTTACAAATTTGAAAGAGAATTACAATAAAGCAACATTGTTAATTTTAAATATTTATTATTATTACTTTATTGCATTCTTTTCAAATTATTTCATACAATAGTTATGATAGGTTTATGATTCATTATTTTATGATCAAAGTTAGGGTGCGCGTTATACGGCGAACATACAAAAAAAATAAAAAATTCGTTAAAATTTTGAGGTGCCCGTCGTATACGCCGGAAAATACGGTAGGTAAATGCTCTAACACAGTCATGTCAAAGATACGGCCCGCGGGCCGCATCCGGCCCTCGGACTATATCAATACGGCCCGCGATCACATTCTATCACAGAAAAAAGAATCTTGTTTTTTAGAGATTTTTAGACAGCACTCGATGCCTGTACGGAAGTTCAAAAATGTGCGCGTTTTAATTATAAGTAATTTCAAGAGTAGCGCGTGCCTAGACGAGTGAGAGAGTGTTAGTTATGCTTTTATCTCTGTCGCGAGCGCGAAGACGGCTTCTGTTTCGTCTGAGCACGTAGCGCCCACTGCGCCCCTCCCCCGCGCACTCGGGTTGAAGTCTGTTTTCAGTAAGTTTTAATTTTTTTATTTTAACCTGGCCCGTCGACACATTCTAAATCTAATATATGGCCCTCTGCAAAATTAAGTTTGACACCCCTGCTCTAACATGTTAAGTGGTAAAAAATGGCGCTTACCCGGGTATCTACTATAGTTTTTCCACAAACAATCGTTAATCCATAAAAAAACATTATACAGGATGAGTTTTTTGAGAGTTGCCACTTTTATTACGGCCAAAATGCTGATTTAATAAAAAAAATTGTTCAAATAAGAGTTGTAGATATCGACGGGAGCGTGTTAGTAATATTTTCGATTAAAAATAACCTTTTTATCGGTCCGAAGGCATTTGTCAATCTTCGGACCTATTATAATTTCGTTCAAATTCTTGCTATTCTTGAAACATCAGTAGCGCATATAGCAAAAATCCACTTGTCGCACACTCCAAAAAGTGCGACATCGACATTAAGTGAGGGGAGAGTCCATACCTCGTTTACTCACGTACACTGATTCTTAAGTATGTGTGTGTGTCCACATAACGTATTCGCCTTAGTCATAGACGGTCATGTATCGTCATATTGTATGCTTATCTTAAAGTATTATTAATTTACCTATGCATGTTATATTACAGGTTTTAAATCGATTCTTGCAATTGTTATACATTGTTGATTTTAATGCAGTTTATTATTTTTCGTTATTATTTAAAATTATGATATAGACGACAATGACGTGATATGTATAGAAATCGTGTATGGCATGCATACACTTATACATAATATACTGTTGTGTGAAAATTTAAGACAAATCGAAATTTTCAATAATTAATGAATCTTTCATTCACATAAATATTTCTTACAAATGTATTTATTTACCATACATATTATGTAACTATATTTACTAACAAGTATCCATTTTCCATTGTACATAGCACTAGTACTGTAGTATTATACTCGCATTTATACAAAATGCAAATGATTCATATCAACGGACCAAACTAGAATGTCTATCAAACTGTTCCACTTGTCGCCAGTGGATGACGTAAAATCTCCCCACTATGTTGTGTACGTATACACTGTTTGCAATGGTACTGGTTTGGTGTTTTGTAGTAGTGTGCGTATTCACACACACTACTACAAAACACCTATTATGGGACAGACCAACCTGTCCAATTCAACTAACAATGTCTAACAATGTATTACAATGCACTGTGTGTTCGGCGACGGGCACCGACTGACTACATGTCTTAAGCCGTGTCGGGTACACTCTGGGCTCATCACTAGTTACAATTTTCTACACTTTAGGTAGCGGTTACACTGGATACGAATTCATCCGAAAATTCATTCGTACGAATTCGTACGAGTTTATCTGGGTTAATACGAATTAAGCAAATGCATACATTTATAGACATGCATGGTTACACTGCTTACGACTCTTTCGTACGAGTTCGTACGACTTTTTGATACGACCAGAATATTTTGGTTTTTGATGCGAATTCGTACGAAAAAAATGATGGATTTAGAAAAAATAATTATTTTGGTAGAACAAAGGTGGTCTTTAAGGGATCAAAAACATAAATACTATCATTATAGAAAGTTAAATAAAAAATTGTGGAATGAGATGGCAAAGGAAATGTTGAGATAATTTTTTTAATTAAATATAATTATTACGATATAACAAAACTAACCTAACCTAATAAAAACATTTTAAGTATGTGTAATGAAATAGTATTTTACAATATAAGTTCGGTAAGTTGCTTTTACTGATCGAGAAAATGTTGCGAAAACGAGACCCGCAGGGTCGAGTTTTTGCAATTTTCGAGATCAGTAAATGCACTGAACGCATCGTGTATTGTATAATATTTTTTGCACGATCGATTTAAAATAATTAAAGATTAAAAATGTGTTAAATAAAAAATAAAATTCAGATAATATAGGTGAAATTTATATTTCTATGTTATGACATAGAATGCCATGAATAAATATTATAAATATTCATAACAACTAATATGAATCTTTGTAGTGCAAATTGACAACTATATTTGTAAATAAAAAATTAAGTGTCAATATTTCACTGGCGTGAATATTTTTTTTGAATTTTCTATTAAAAAAAATTGAGGAAAATAGTTTGTTAAACTATATTATTAGTGAGAATAATGAAATTGATGAAGCATTTTATTTTTGACTGCAAATTTATTCTCGTAAAATGAAAGGAAGATTATGAAAGCCACAGAAAATCTTAATGATTGAACGACCTTTTGAAATGTCAATAAAATAAGAAGACTGATGCCAACAATAATAATAATAATGTGCAAACTAGTGAAAATTTTCATATTATTAATGGATTTATTTTCCTAATTGTTCAAATTGTACTTTTAATTTCAATATAAATAAATAAATACAATCATTTTTGAGCTAATTTAACTTACCACACTCCTATTTGCTTACCACGCATCTATTTCACTTACCGCACTGTTATTTTTTGGTTTCCATGGATATAAACAAACGTTCGGGAAATGTAACTTACCAGCATTGTCAACAGCCTCGGTAAATGCATGCAAATACACGATCGTGCAAAAAATTAATTAACTAACTATTGAAGCTGAAATTCAGTAGATTTTAAAATATGTATAATTGAATGTGACTTGTGACATGTTCAACTATTCTAAAAATTTCTGTTCGTCTTGAAAAATTTCTTCAAAACAATTCCAGAACTCAGCTTTTTTTGCTCCACATGAATAATAAATAATCGTTTACCCAGAATTGTTTGTTTTCTATAATTAGAAATTTTGAAAACGATGATTCTAATAAATAAGATTCGGTAGCTGGATCCATTGTTTGATATCATGCAATATGTATTAACGGTTTTCAGTTTAAATTTAAATATGAATTCGTATTACGATTCCGTACCCAATGTAACCACACAGTCGTACGAATCAATTTTCGTACGAATTCGTATCCAATGTAACCGCAGCCTTACGCTGAGGACTTGATTCATATAGTTGGAATGTAAAAATGAAATTTTGTCATTGATCAAAGTTATTATAATTTTTACTATCATTTTTCAATATATTAGGTAGTAAATCTTGTAAGAGAGAGCTAATATTACAAGCTTGTCTACTGTGTTGTCTTACGTGCATTCCTATCGCATGAAATCATTTTCATTTGGTAAAAATATTTCTATATCTTCCACTAGGAACCATGCAATTTACCGATTTGATCAGACCCGATCGGTGGTGGATCGGACCGCGGTATGGTATTAGTAATCTTCTCTATTGTATCGTGTAACAATGATGACCAATGACCAGTGACCGTTGATTATATACTGCATGCACTACACAGGCCAGCTCGCTGATTACAAGTGCATGCATCACAATACAATGCAATGTGGTGCAATGTATAACTGCATTTAAAATGCACAACGATAGATAAATTTTCACAATATGTACACGAAGCACGGACCGATGTATGGATGTAATGCAACAGTTATTCAATGTTCAATCGAGCATTTTATGTGATTCTTTACAAATAAATACTTTAGACGTACAATAATACAAATCGATTTTAAATTTTATTTGTTCCTACAATAAATATTTAATAAACTTAAGATAGATTTAACGTAATACATACATTGTTAATGAACTTATAGGTATCCCAGAATATCCGAATTTGATTAAAAGTTTCCTGTCTGACAGGCGTAACCCAAAAGAACAGAATACTTGACTCAAATTAAAAATAGTATATTGTACAATAAGTGGGAAGAGGCTTATTTCTCACGCATTTTACACTATACTTTTTCTACGAGCACATTTTTTTTCGTAAAATTTAACATAAATAATTAAAATAAAATTTAAATAAGTAGTAAAAATTTTTTAAATTTATAATGTCAGTGCTGAGATGTTCAAATTTTTGCCAAAGCATACTTTGAAACTATGGAAACAATAATAAATAACCAACATACATATATTATGTATATTTTTAGTATTGTTTCTATATATTATATATTGAACTAACGGAACAGCCTACTTTTTTATTATATTAAGGCGTGGGAAATAATTTCCCACTGTATTTCCGCACAGTGTGGGCAATTGTTAATTTTTACATATAGTTAGCCGTGCACAAAATGTTACTTTTAATAGTAGGAGTAGAAAAAATTATTTAAAACTGCCTTATTTTTTCATATCACTTCTTTCTTATTTACAACAAATTTTGTAAAAAATGCCAATAAATAACTGTTCAATTTTAAATGAAGAAATATGACATCACAATTTGAAAACAAATAAACGTCAATATCAATCTTTATAATCTTTAATATTCATATCGAAGAAAGGCCATAATATTTATTTAAATTCTGATCTATATGATATTACTGCAAAATGCACATTCAAACCAATAGAAATATTGAAGGCAAAACTAAATTTCGCTTCACCGTTCAAAATTATCAGAATTGACATATTCGTTTACAAATTGTGACGTCATTTTAAAATAATAATGGAACGTTTTTATTCATTTGAATCGTTGTTGAAAATTAACGATTTTCAAAAGAATATTTCTAAATAGTTACCAAATATTTTGACGATTAATCATTAAAACCAAACATATTTGATGACACATAACTCATTTAATAATTAATTAACATTAAACAAAAATTTCAAACACGGTCAAATACTCTATTCTCAACTTTGTGCATATCATCCTTACAAGTATATTTTTTAAAATTATTTCCTTTTAAATAAAATATTATTCTGAACTATATCAAAAACACATGTATCTCTTATGTCAATTGAACAAAATTTCATTTAAATTAGGGCCGAAACTAGCTTAATAATAGTGTACGTATGCATTTCATACATGCATACAGATCTAGTTAGTTATAGACGAAGAGCTGTTGAACGATTGTTCGAAAAATACACCAACAACCATACTAAACTATGCCAATTTCTTAAGAGCCTGTCATCTATTTTTAATATATCATGTGAAGTATAATATCATTTGGACGAAATTCCTGTACGGATTTTAAAAATACCTATATAATTTCTTAATAATTTTTGCAAGAAATTAGCTTTCTCCTTTGAATCTTTTACGTTTCTAAAGCTAAAATTTTAATCTTAGTAGGGTTACTACACAGAGAGAAAATTCATATAAAAATAACTGTGCTCAGCACTACAATCGACGTGTAAAAGGCGAACATATTCAATTTTGTACGGTAAAAATATAAAATTTATAATTAATCATAGAAAATTTAAAGGATAGAATGTTCTTTCCGTAAAATTTGTAAAACAGCACAGTAAAAAGTTCCATTGCCGACAGTTTAATTGTTTTTCTTACAAAAATTACCATGCTGTCTTAAAATAGAAGAAAAGTAGAAAAGAATAAAGGAAGCTAATAGTAGAAAGAAAGAAAGAGAAGGTATCAACGCTGTCACATAGCGAGGCAAGCTGCAGAAAGTATCAACACAATCATATATAAAGGTCACATAGCAGGACTGGTGGTGTTGCAAGTAGCTGGTCAGTTGGTGTGGTGTCGTGTGTTGTCGAAGCAGTGTTCATTAGAATGTCTCGACGGATGGTCATCGTTTAATTCATCATTTTGTTACTCCACTATCTTCAGTATTAGAATATATTGTTGGCAATCATTTTTGTATGCATCATAAAGAATCGAAAGTCGGAAAAGATCGGGCATCTTCGAAGTTTTTACAGGTACAACCCAAGCAACATAAGGTTGCGGGTCAGATGCGCAAATGAAAGAGTACGACAACAAGAATTAAACTATAGCATATATGCATAAGAGTGTGATAGAAGTTGTGTTACCACATTAAATTTTACCATGCTATAATATATTTTTTACTTTGGTCGTCGATCGCGCACGCATTAAAAGAGAGCATGGTAATTTTTCTGAAATTTTATCTACAAAAATTATATGATTTTTCTCTCCGTGTAGAAACTGAGTCATAGATTACCGGAAAACTACTTCTTATTAACTACTTAAATAATAAGGAGAAACAGTTCAAAATATTTTAAGTATGTAAATCGTTCGAAGGCTCTCGGACTATATCTAATATTATGTATATTATGTATATTTAGCAAATTTACATATTGAATTATCGTTTCATTTCCCTGCTTACGTATCATCATAATTACAAATTAATCTACTGCAAATAAATCAAATCAGCAAATAGCATTCAAAATATGTGCATATATTTAATTAATTCCCTTACATTCGGTTTACTCAATCAAAAATTTGTACTGGCTCCTTTTTTTAAGGTCTAAAATACACAGGGGTGGACGGATTTACTATCTGAAGACGTGTAGACTGAACTTTTGGTGTAAAGTAAAAAGGAATATTCAACTTTTCCACAATTTTGGTTACCGTGTCATTAAATTTTCAATAGATGGTGCCATCTACATCCTTTAAACCAGGGGTGTCAAACTCAATTTTGCAGAGGGCCATATATTAGATTTAGAATGTGTAGGCGGGCCAGGTTAAAATAAAAAAATTGAAACTTACTGCAAAACGACTACAACCGGCGGGGAGGGGCGCAGTGTGCGCTACGTGCACAGACGAAACAGAAGCCGCTTTCGCGCGCGCGACAGAGATAAAAGCATAACTAACACTCTCGCTCGTCTAGGCACGCGCTACTCTTGAAGTTACTTATAATTAAAGCGCGCACATTTTTGAACTTCCGTACACGCATTGAGTGCTGTCTAAAATCTCTAAAAACAAGATTCTTCTTTCTGTGATATAATGTGATCGCGGGCCATATTGATATGGTCCAAGGGCCGGATGCGGCCCGCGGGCCGTATCTTTGACATGACTGCTTTAAACAATGTAAACAACTCCAACCGACAGCTGTTGTGCATGTTAATTAAACAGATTGCCAATAGATGGCGCCCTCTAAATTGTTTACGCTTTAAACTATTTATTTATTTTTCCTCATTAGCGGTTAACGTGTAATCTTTCAAATGATTTCTGAATCATTAATTTTGATGAAGTATTAGGGCGATTCTCGCGTGACGCACGGGATATTTTTGCAACGAAAACATTTTTTTATAAAAAATGTAATTAATACTAAACAAAACAGAATGTTTATAATACGTAGAAAGTGAATTAAAATTTTTTTAGCATATTCTAATTTTTATCTGCAATCCAGTATTCAAGATATAAGGCATAAACTCACGTGACGCACGGGACACCATACGAAACGAAATTTATGTCTTATGTTTGGAGTACTGCATTTCAGATATAAATTAAAATATTATGTATAAATTAAAATATTATATATAGGGTAAAAGCCCCCTTTGTGGAACGGTATCTAATTATGAACATTTACATATTAATGAAGTTATTTCTGAAAGAAACGTCTGATAGCAAAAATTATTATTAATAGAATCAGTGTTTTTCAATTTAAATTCACCTCGCATTGAAAGTTTCCTTAATTAAAGAAATAAATATGTAAATGTTAAAACTGTTCCAGTATTATAGATACCGTTCCACAAAGGGGGCTTTTACCCTATGCTCAAAAAATTTTAATCCAGTTGCTCCGTGTTATAAACTTTTTGTTTTGTTTGTAATTAATTTGGCTAACTTCAAAAATGCATCACTGCTTGCATGAGGCAGAATCAAAAGTTCAAAAACGCGTCACACGCATCACAACAAAAAATCAAAAGTTCATTTTTGCATTTGAGGCGTCAAAACAATGCATCAAGAAATTCGGTGATGCGTGTCTAAGATGCATGTAATGTGTATAATGTAGAATTATAACTACTTGCCATATTATGGAGGTATTAACACCAACAGGAATAATTCCGAAAAACAAATTGTTGAAAAAGATGAATGTATTTACCTTTGATTAAAATTGTTTAAACTATTTGAATACATCTTGCACTCAAAATAGGTATGTAATATGTTTTATTCAAATAATTTCAATATTTTCTATTTCAAGTAAGTTCAAGTTGAAATTCAAAGATAATATACCTATACAAGGACTGTATTGCTATGTTATCTATAGTCTATCCATGCTACATTATCTGTTTTATCTATAGCCAAATCAGTGGCTAAATGATGCCAATATCCCGTTCAAAAACATCTAATGTGCATCAAATTTCAAGAGAGCATCAGCAGCGCATCATGTAGTATTAGACGCATCATAAAAGTCATGATGCTGCATCGATGCGGTAAAGTTTACATTTTGAAGTTACCCTTTCATTTAAAAACAAAAAATTTTTTGTAACAAAAATGTCCCGTGCGTCACGTGAGAATCGCCCATTAAGGAAGATATGGCGTACTGGCAACAAAACTCCTTTGAGAAATTATAATAGGTATGTTGATGATGATTAAAATAACTTAAAAGAAATTAAATATTTATACAGAAAAAATTTTAAATAAATTAGTTATTGTTGAATAAGTTACATGCCTGCAGTTACTCTAGCGTTACTATAGTAAAAGAAATTATAGACGCACTTGACTTGTATTTAATCACCGGAGTGAAAGTTTAAATCACAGATTTCATATGTTCATGTTATTCGTGTTCATAAAAAAAAAACAACCGTGCTAACGGCTACTCGGCTTCTCTCAATACATTTATTAATTTTATCAAAATAATAAAAAAAATTACAAATACGTAATATACGCATATATTAACTTTCAAAACATATTTTAAAAAAAAATTTTATATAAACCTGAAATTAGATAACACAAAAAAATGCCTAATTATTTATTTTTGTCTATTTACCATCTGTTTAAGAAAAAAAAATTGAACTGTGACCTAGGATGCGTTAGCATAAACAATTACACCTACAAATAATATAAAAACCATTAAAAGTTGAAGCGTGACACCTATATTTTAAAAGACAAACTATACCTATTGGACTATCTATTAATTGCTGGTTCGTTTCCTGGATAAAAATAAAGAAAACGTCCCCACAGAACAATGAACACTATTATATTATACTACTAGACAAAGCGTAAAGGCAGTTTGTAGGCATTTTTCTTGAGGCAGATAACAGGGCGAGACGGGTAAAATTTAAGGAATATCTTTCTCTTTCTATCTTTCAAAATTTTGCAGTTTCTTCTCAAAAAAGTGAAATTTTATTATCAATATTAATATTTGAAAATGTTACTACGAATTCAATTGGTTATTGCATTAATTACTACATTACAGAACACTATTAGGTCGGAACTTGGCTGCCTTAATTATACATTTATATAATTAGTCTATATAATATAATAAATAATATGTTCATTGGTCTGTGAACGTCCTCAACTGAGCCTAGCCTAAACAGACACGTACCTACTAAATTAATAAATTTAAGAAAATTCAAAATTTATAATGAAATAATAACTTATTTTAAACTGAAGAGATTGCAGTAACCTGGAAGCCCATATAAACGAGCCGCCACTGATACGCACCCCGTATAGCTACACCAGAAAACAATTATCTAATTATTGTAACGTAAAATCCCCCATTATGGAACGGTATCTAATACTGGAACAGTTTTGACATTTACATATTAATGAAGTTATTTCTGAAAGAAACGTCTGATAACAAAAATTATTATTAATAGAATGATTGTGTTTCAATTTAAATTCATCTCGCATTTAATGTGTCCTTACTTAATTAAAGAAATAAATATGTAAATGTCAAAACTGTTCCAGTATTAGATACCGTTCCCTAATGAGGGCTTTTACGTTATAAGTAATTATTGAATGACAAACAAGAATTTACGCAAAGCTTTACTATTTTAATTAATAAATATTCTTTTTATTCGACATACACGACGCATCACTTTCCCCTTATTAAAAATTTAATCACATTATTCCAAGGTCCGAAACACACTCTATGTAAATATTTATAAGAATTTCCACGGTAATGGCTCATTGGTCGAATCAATAATAAAAATAAAAGATGAATACAATAAAAGTAGTTGTTAGACAGTTCTCATTAAAAATTGAGTAAAACTGAAACAAATCAACTAAACTTTAATTTTATATGGAATGAAAATTTAGAAAAATCTCAGCCTACTAGACCGTATACTGTGAAAACTATTATACATAATTTTTGAATAGCTGTTATTAAAAAAAAAAAATAATAATAATAATTATATACCTGGAACACTAGCGTCTAAACAATTCAAACTGTAGACTTGACCTATTTTAAAAGGCCTCAAGAGGATTTTATATTATAATCTCAAATATAGCTGAATCTAAAGTTAGCAACATTTTAATTATTCTTAATTTATGAGCGAAAGCTTATACGTTTAGATTTTATTACGTTGATTTATGTCACAAATATGCAGCTAATCGATTTCCATTCCTGAATTACGGGTACTCAAAGTTTAAAATTTTTTTTAGAGAAATTAAACCCAAAATAAAATTATTCATTTTTGTAGCAAGGAAAATAAGCAACTGATATCGAATAATTATACTACAGTAGAACCTCTGTTAATCAGACAGCAGTGTTCCGGCTAACAGAAGTGTCCGCTTAACAGGGACAGAGTAAATAATATTCATAACTAAAGTAGTATTCGTAACTAATTTTTAACGAATTTAGCTACCTATAGAAAAATATAATGTTTACAAATCCATCGTTACATTACAATTATTGCTGTTAACAAGTTAAAACATGAACAATTATACCTAACCCATATAAGTATACATACACACTAGACGTACTCGCGTCCGGTTAATGGAGGTAATAGTGTACTAAATAATATGACTTCGTCAAAAAATATTGTGCCCGTATACAGTTAACAGAGGGTCGGGTTAAGAAAGATGTCCGTAAACAGAGGTTCTACTGTAGTAATAATTAAATGAAAATATCTTTAATAAATAAATTAGCTGTGACAGAGATACTTTTTAATTATCCTTGGTCAGGGCCGGATCTAGGGGGAGAGGGAGCAAGCCGGGGCACGTGCCCCCTCCTGGAAGGTTTTAGGGGCACCCAAACGGTGAAAATTGTCGAGGGTCCGGTTAAGAAAGGTGTCCGTAAACAGAGGTTCTACTGTATTAATAATTAAATGAAAATATCTTTAATAAATAAATTAGCTGTGACAAGAGATAGTTTTTAATTATCCTTGGTCAGGGCCGGATCTAGGGGGAGGGGGAGCAAGCCGGGGCACGTGCCCCCCTCTGGAAGGTTTTAGGGGCGCCAAAACGGTGAAAATTGTTTTAGCGCAGTAAAATTGAAAAAATTTTGGAAGTGACGAGCAAAAAAAGGTCAACAGTGACGTCATTCATTATAGAGGTAAGGTGAAAGGAAAGGTTAAGGGAAAAGGAAGCGATGACAAAAAAAAAGGTCGACAGGGACTATTTATGATAGGGTCCAGGTGAATTTATTCCTGGAAGGGGTGACCAAAAAAAAAAGAAGGTCTACAGTGCCCATTTCTGATAGGGTCCAGGTGACTTTTTTTTGTCATCACTTCCTTTTCCAGGAAAAAATTTTTTTTGTTGCGGGAGCGCCAACAAAAAACTTTGCCCCCCCCCTCCTAATATCTCTAGATCCGGCCCTGTCCTTGGTTTATTTATTAATTGATAATTTTTTTGATTTTCTGGCTTCCGAGACATTTTTGGCCATTCGACTAATGTGTGTTAGACACGTATTAAATCAAGATTTCGTAGTATAATAGCTAGAGATTTTCACAATTCTCAGGATAAGAAATTTCGTGCTTTTATTTAATATTAAAACTAGCCTTTAATTTGTTAATAATACGATTATATCAATCTTTCACTTATGAGTTTAAAAAATTTCAGTGGTAGTTTTTAACAAACAACACTGTCTTTTAAATTGCGTAAGTGGTCAAGTGCGGGCATAAATTTATAGAGTATTCGTTGTTAGAATCACGAAATCTTAAATAATCTAAAATGACAGTGTTATGCACGAAATATGTAATAAGTGTCATTTGAATCACTCCGTGAGTCACTCCGTGACGTGAGAGCTTCGCTCATTCCGCTCCAACAAATTAATTTGCAATTAAACATTTATTGAAATAAAGTTATGATTGATTGATGGCGCAACTGACGAAAAGAAATTATATTTTGAAATGAAAATAAAATTAGGTCACTGTGTTTCAATAACTCACGGCAACGTATGCTCTCCATAAGACAGTATAATCAATTTCTACAAGAAACTTTATTAATTTCATATCAGCCGATATCGCCAATATGATTGCTGATAATCAATCAACAATATGATCAACGCACAATGACAAATATGTAACAATTTTCTTATTTATTTCCTTAACTAAAATAATATTAAACGTTTACAAAAGTACGGTACACAACAAAAATATTCATACATCCACAAAAAATATACAGCAGATCCACTTTTTGCACACTCCAATAAGTGCAACAACAACATCAACTGAGCGGGGCGAACGACACATCTCCGTACACCCGTACACTACGTTCTTAAATATGTGTTAGTGTTAGTTATACGCACATGTAATTTTTGCGTACACATTGTTATAATTACATGTTTTAGCTGGATTGCCATACATTGCTGAAGTACATATTTTATAATTTTTGTTGAGTTCGATGTAATAGTTTCATAGTAAAATTAACCCTGAAAAATTTTTTTTATAACAAGTTACGTCAAAATATATTTTCTTTAAACCGCCACAGAAACTCCAAGAAGTGCAACTTAGGAGGGGAAGGGAACCATTATGTTGCATTTCTTGGAGTTCCACTGTAATTTAATTTATTATTCATAAATATTTTTGAAATGATTCATAATTTTGGAACACACGGTACAGAAACAGTTATCACACTGTTAGTATTACTATAACAGGAAGCTTGCTTGAGGTTTTATTTATCACCGCAATTTTTACATCTAACATGTCAAATCCAATTGTGTCTTGAAAGTATATCAATTTGTAACTGGAGGGTCTAAATTCAAAAAAAAAAAAAAAACACGGTCACAAAATAACTGCAAAAAGAAACTCAAAATTTTATCATTAAAAGTTATTTAATTAACACGAATAAATTTTTTTAAAATCTGGCAATGCAGTTGTAAAACTTTCTCATACCGTATTATTTGAAGTCTGCTGAGAGATGGGAATTGATAAGGAACTGATATACAAGAGCGGATACAGGGAGTGGTCATGGGGGTCATGACCTCCTCCCCCTGAACAGAGATTAATTTAAATTCTATCGTGATTCGCCTGACAATATTTACTAAAATTTTCAATAACTGAAAACGGTAAATACATAAAATGACATAAAATGATGACACTGAAAACAAATTATTATAGGTTTTTGAAGTCGTCCTTTTTATCATTTGAAAAAAAAAAACGTAAATAATTTTCAATAAATTAATAAATATGGGTGAATTGGCAAGTCTCAAAAATCTCACCTTGTATAGATAATAATTATAATAACAGTATAGCACCAACCTAACAATAATAAAATAACTCTATACATACATACGTATGTACCACGATATAATCTAGTGTGGTAAGCCCTAGACCACAGATATGGATACAATTGAGTGAATTATGGCTAGACAATAATTTATAAAATAATTATATTTGACCAAAATTGCCATATTTGGTAACGGAATTTAATCAAATATTCTGAATCGGCAATTTAATAATAATTACGTTAATAATTTAGGATTTATTATTAGAAAGTGGACAACTAATAAACAGTATTCGAAACAGTGACGTAGCTGAGATGACTGGCGCCCCTGATCAAACCTGAAAATGGCGCCCTCTCTTTGATAACAACGGGGAGGGGGGACAGTAACTTACAAATCCGCTCCCTACTCACAATCACATCATACGTGTCCTCTTATCTTTTGCGCAAACTATACAGCCACCTGGGCGGCTTCTGGGCACGATTTATCAAACTTGACGGACAACGGCGCCCAGTTTTGTTTCCCAGACTTGTAAAAATGCTCGAAAACTTTTTGTTGGTTCAAAATTCGACCATTTACCCGACGTTTAGGAAGACAGGATTTATGGAAAACAATTAAAAATTCCAACGAATCCAATAAAATAATAAATTTATTTCTGTTCAGTCCAGCCAGTGTAGCAATATGTTAACCCCTTTAGCGGCTCATATAAAACTAACCAAATAAAATGATCTTTGAAAGTACTTAATTTAATTGCATAATTATATGGTGTGTCCATTCGATAATTTTTGCTTTAGTAATGCTTTTACGATAGCAGATGACAGCATCTTACAGTTACCAACACGAAGCGAGTTCCAGGTCGGGAGAGTCATTCAAGTTGTATAATTCATACGATGAGCTGTGTTCGGGATAGCCGCTAAAGGAGTTAATTGTTATTTTATCTCAGTCTATGTTTCTTAGTGATTTTTTCAATGTTCTTAGTATCAAAATCAGGTGATATTTTAGACGATAAAGCGAAACCGTCACCCGCTTGCTACGCCACTGATTCAAAATTACCTTTAGTTTATTAGTAAAAATCTAACACATTTTACTAAAAAGTTAAAAATATTAAATCTTGATTGTTTTTATGCTCACACATATTTACTGTATGACGGGATGACTTTAGTCTACTTTCAGAAATTTTTTTCGAAATATTCCTGTAAAAGATGCAATTTTTGAGAAAAAAAAAAACTTATTAAATTGTCAATCGAGAAACTGTTCGAATTTTTTTTTTTATTAATTTTTAAAAATGTGTTGTAAAGTATACCATAGGCGGCTTACTTTGCCGCCACTTGAAATATTAATTTATTTTAAATTAACAAATTATTTGTTGCAAAAAGAAACCCATTCAGAAACATTCTAATATATCTCGGGACCAGTAGAAACTAACACGATTTCATATTTCTTTTTCTGAACCAAAGGAAATTAATTCAAACTTGTAGAGTTCAATAAATCGTATTTAACATATAGTAAACTTGTAAATAACATGAATGATGAAAAATTGAATAGACTGAAGGTAAAAACTTTAAGAAAAGATGTAAAGATTTTGAGCTTTAACCTTTGCAAACACAATCATAAATGGTGGCTAGAATATTCAATCTCATAAAAATTATAGAGTGCCTATAATAAATAGAGTGGTGACATGTGTGCTGAACGCTGATTGGTTCCGGCATTTTCTATCCAAAGTTTTCGTAAAATACGTTGGAAATAAATTAAATGTTAACAAAAACGATTTAGTTTAACTTAGAAAGAATAATTAAATTAAAAAATTTTAATTGTTCATTAATTTATAACTTATTAACAATAACAATGTACTCAAAAATATTTACTCAAACATGTGATAATTAATTTTGAAGCTTCCCGCTCTGTTTTGGATAGAAAATAGATGACATGTCACGACTCTACCTAACGAAAAATACCAAAACAATGCGGAAATGTTTGATTAATTTGCTCGCTAGATGGAGTTGAATCTTTTTTCATTTATATAGTTCAAAGTTCCTCCCGGAGCAAAGTGATTCAATCTTACGGTGCCAATAATAAATCATTATTCCGATACATTAAACGGGTGATCAAGATCAATTCACATACATCCAGTGTACTAGTTGATGTGAATAAGCCTCTATACATTCGCTTGTTACATATTTATTATAATAATATGATATAAATTAGAGTGTCAACACAATGTTATCTGATTGTGTGTCACCGGGTTTGGGGTTTGGGGTTCAGTATTATGCCACATAGCGATACACAGGGGGTTAGTCTATTATGTGACTGACCATCGTCATCACTATCTCTCCCCGGTACCAACCACCATGGTCCACAACTGCCGATCCCACTGTCCCCAATAGAATACAATTGAAATATGCAGTACACATATTACGGGTTATCGGAATTACAACGATTCTAAAATAGAATCGAGGAACGAAGATTAAAAATTCGAGATCGAGAAAATATTGAAATCAACCACCATGCAATTTCCTTTCGAAGCTTTTCAACAACATTATGTAAAAAGTACCGTAGAATCATTTTTGAAAATAAATTTTCCAAAATCAACGTTTTTTCTCGATTATAAACAACCGCCATTTTGAAAATATATATTACGGAACCAAAGGATCCTAATTCCTGCCAAAATAACGGTATCGTGGAATAATATGCACTTTGATTTATATTGATAGCTTAAATACTTTTTGAGATACTTGAGGAACTATGTCGAAAAACGTACTTTCGAGAAAAAAGCATTTAAAGTTTTTTATTTAAATTGAATTATAGTAAAGTGCGTGCACTAAAATGCCCATAACTTCTTGATTTTTCATTTTCTTAAAATAAAATTTTAGGATAATATTTCTAACACCTTAAGGAACATAATTATGAAGAAAAAAACCGATTTCTGTTTTTTTTTTTTTAGCGACTCGCCTCTTAACAAAATTATACTTTTCAAGTTGACTTTTCCATGATGTTACGTATAATATCGTAATATTTTACCCATTAAAAAAGTCGTCAGGTGCGTGTTTGACACGCATTAAATATAGGTCCTCAGTGATTACTGTTTTTTAATTTTCGGGATAAAGTATATAAAGCATTTAAGTACATTTTTACGTTTTATTAAAGAAATAGATGTATATGTTTGACTATAGACATTCGAAATGAAAGGACCAGTAGCTTATATTACGTACGAAAGATAATACGTACACGTTAAAAAGAGACAAATATTATAAATATCATGTAAAATGCCAATATATATATTTCTTTTTCTAGGGTACCCCAAACTTTAAAATTAAAATTGAAGCATAGTCAGCCATGTTTGCATTAAAAAATTTGAAAAAATAATGTAAAAATTGTCACTATTTTCACTTTTAAATTGTGTTTTTTGTTATATTTTTTTAAAGAAAATATTATGACAACAAATTTTGCAACTATAAAACATCAAATCAAAAGATAGAAACTTATATTTTCTAATTCAACAAAAATTGTAAAATAAATTTTTTAAACACTTTTTTATTAAAATAATGATAATGATAATAATAATACGTTGAACTCTATTAAATAAATATAATTAAACTCAATTTAAATAAAAAATAATAACAAATATTATGTTTTTTAATAATAACGAAAAATAATAAATTGCGTTAAAATCAACAATGTATAACAATTGCAAGAATCGATTCAAAACCTGTAATATAACATGCGTAGGTAAATTAATAATACTTTAAGATAAGCATACAATATGACGATACATGACCGTCTATGAATAAGGCGAATACGTTGTGTGGACACACACACATACTTAAGAAGCAGAGTACGTGAGTAAACGAGGTATGGACGCTCCCCTCACTTAATGTCGATGTCGCACTTCTTGGAGTGTGCGACAAGTGGATTTTTGCTGTATGCGCTACTGATGTTTCAAGAATAGCAAGAATTGGAACGAAATTATAATAGGTCCGAAGATTGACGAATGTCTTCGGACCTATAAAACAAGAAATTTCGATGGCAATCAAATCGAAACCCACCACAAATATAATTGCGGAAAACACACACACTATACAGAGCATTGTGAAACGGTACATAATAACAACGGCAGGCACTGTAACCGGCAACCGGCATAACCGGTGCACTGCAGTTTATAGTTTAGTTGACACATCGCACAATTGATATATGTATACGTAGCTACGTTGTATTATCATACATTATTGATAAGCTTCAAGCTTCATTTATATACACCCATTCATGTTTTGTTCAAAATTAACACTTTACAATATATACTGAAGTGAACTAACTGAACTAACTGAACTATGTGTGTCGTATAGAGTCAAAGTATCGAATGAATTAAATCAAATCAGATAAATCTGTTGTATCGAACAAATTACTAAACTTTTATTATGTGCTCGCATAATCAATATACCCCTGTCGCAGCATCCTGCATAACATAGCGAATTTCCGTTTATAAAAATTAGTTTTTCTCGGAAACTAATTGACATAGAACAATAGTTTAAAGACCTGTTTTATATAATTTTTTATCCTCTTTTAAATGGTGTAAAAAAATTTCGGAAAAATTGTTGATTAAGTGAAAATTTTGGAAAAAAACTAATTTTTTGCAAGAACAAAAACCATGTACCGGGCATCCGACGTGTCTGGCTAACGAACTTGTCCAACAGTTTGGCATATTCAACATTTTCACCAAATTTCGTAAACCTAGGACATTTCGTTCGAAAGTTAGCGTGCGGACACATATATACATTTATATATATATATATATATATATATATATATATATATATATATATATATATATATATATGTGTGTGTGTGTGTGTGTGTCCGCACGATAACTCTCGAACGAAATGTCCTAGGTTTACGAAATTTGGTGAAAATACTGGAAGTCCCAAACCGTTGGACGAGTTCGTTAACCAGACACGTTGGATGCCAGGAACATGGTTTTTGTTCTTGCAAAAAATTAGTTTTTTGCCAAAATTTTGACTTAATCAACAATTTTTGCGAAATTTTTTTACACCATTTAAAAGAGGAGAAAAAATTACATAAAAAGGTCTTTAAACTATTGTTCTATGTATGTTCTATATATGTATGTTCGTAAACCTAGGACATTTCGTTCGAAAGTTATCATGCGGACACATATATACATTTATATATATATATTATATATTATATATATATATATATATATATATATATATATATATATATATATATATACAGGGTGTCAGAGAAATAAGTGTTAATATTTTGAGGAGTGACTCATAGCACCCTGCAGACACTAAAACCGCAGGAATTTTTTCGGAATTAACAGTCGCGTCACCCCTCAAAAGAATAATAGTTATTTCTCTTACACCCTGTATATATATATATATATATATATATATATATATATATATATATATATATATATATATATATATATATATAGGCATTTTAATGGGTATATTTTCAAGTATCGAACTATGCTTATTAAACATTGAATGTATACCCGAGTTCAGATACATTGAGCTCTGAACACGGGTATATTTTTCAAATACGCAACGACGACGATATTAGCAATTAACCTGCGCCCCCCAATTTGGAAACCGCTGCCTTAAGCTAAATTAAGACAAGTAGTTTCAAATCAAAACTCACCAAAAAATATTCAACCAAATCGTTATATACATAATAATTACGAACGTACACAGAAAGGAGAATCGAATATACATATAAAATGTGTTTCCGTATCAACCAATATGACAATATATTACGTAAACTACTTAAAGCATCAAATTACAACAACAAATTACATAATAATTTAAATTACGTAACAATTAAATCAAACGATTTTAATTGAATATGACTTTTACCGATTTCAGTATCGGTTCTTAATTAAATCATACCATTTAGTTCAATTTTATTTGCGCCAAAACATCTATAAAACTGTATTTATACCAAACAATATACATATTATATACCTAATTATTGCACAATATAGCAACAAAATATGTAAGGGTTGTGTTGAGTTTACGAAACAAATACATACTTTGAATATTGTTTGCTAACATAAAATAAAAGTAGAAGAACCGCCACAGTGCCAACAACAATTATAATAATGTTCCAACATACCGTATAGAATCATTTCCAAAAACCTCGGTCCAAATAATTAGTTTTTCAATTATTTAACATACAAAATTTTGAATCGTTCATATTTTTGGATCTATAAATTCAAGGGATACTTTCACGGAGCGAAAATGTATGTTAAGGGGAGGTTTACTTGAGAGTCGTTAAAAAAAATCGATTTTTTTTTTTTTTGCAGAAATTGGTAGCTAATTATGTGTAGAATATGTTCCCAAAGTGATTTTGCTGAAAGTAATTTAAGGGAAGGTTTACTTGAGATTTGATAAAAAAATCGATTTTTTTTGGCGAAATTGATAGCAAATTATGTGTAGAATATGTTCCCAAAGTGATTTTACTGAAAATAATTTAAAAACAAGATTCTTGCACATTAACCGAATCCAGCTTTCTATAAAAAAAAAAATTCAAAAAACGTAGTTCACGCAATAATGAGTATTAAATATAAAATTTTGAAAATACGTTTCTTTATATATATTTTATAATATCTCGGAACTACATTTTTGGAACTGGTGGACACGATAACTCAAAAACTATTCGATGGATCCTTTTTTTAAATTTTTTATTTTAAAGATAAATCAATTCTTCGGCACCTCTACCTAAGTTCGATACACTTTCAATATTTTTTTTATTTTTAAATTTACTTTAAAGAGCGGAAAATAAGACAAAAATCGTAATCAAAAGTTCAAACATCCGCCATTTTTTTTCTTTCAGCAATTTATTGATATTATAAATAGAGGTACCGTTACTCTTCATATATTTTATAAATCTTTTTTGTTTTTGGATTTCGGTGGTTTATTACCGGCGCTAGGATGTCCACCAACAAGGCATTGGATTTTCGGATCGTCACACTGCACTATCTCTAAAATGGACACTTTTTTATATTTTTCCTTGAAATTTTTTTTTTGTGTAGTTTAATACTTAATAAATAGTGCACAAAATTTGAAATTCATATTTACTTCCGTTCTTGAGAAAAAAATTCTAGAAAAATACATAATTTTTAAGGACTCTCGAGTAAATCTCCTCTTAAGGTGGAGACGCTGGGGAAGACGAATGGACCAGCGGGCCGTTTACTCTGGATCCATTCATGCAGACAATAAATATGTATAACACATAACCATACATAATAATAAATATAATATTAAATTACTTTAAATTGTTATAAGTAAAAAGTTTGCTTTAAATGTTTCTTACAAACAGTTATTACTTGCTATTAATATTACTACTTTCTCATAAAATTTTATTTACTTACTTTTCGCGTCTTATGCTCTTTATTTCTTGTTCTTAAAATGTTTATTATAGTTCTTTCTGCTCTTTACTAGAGGACTCAGGTACCGTAAATTAGCAAACATTGCCTAAATTATCGATTTAAATTTGAATAAAAGAATCATAAATAAATTTCCCATAAACTTAGGCCCAGTATTATAAAGGACAACTAAATCAACGAATAACTATTCTATAAATAAAAATAGTTGTGAACTAAATATTGGTTCAGTATTATAAACCTATCTCATGATATTATTTAGTAGTATGGTTCATTTCAGTTAAATTTAACCATGCTTCGTCACTTTGAATTTAAATAATTTCCGTTTTCTTGGCTTTATCTCTTTTATTATTGCATTTATGTAAATTTTAAATTTACAATTTATTTTTAGAAAAGAATAGATGATTGATTTCTTTCGAATTTGAGAATTATTTAATTTTTTAACGAAAACTCATAATCAATTGTATCTGAAATGAGGTATAGATTAACCTATAATATGTTGCAAATATGTTTTAATTTCCATATATAAACCTATATGGAAATTAAAACATATAAACCTTTATACCTAAAAATAAATACTATAGTTACCTCTAATTTGTATTACAACGTATATAAAACGTGTTTAATATGTATAAATATAACATATAAATTATGTTTGTAAAAATCTTTCAGAACTGTCAAATTAAGGTACACAATGTGATTCTGCCAAAAAGTACTCAATTTTCACAATTTTTTTCGGATGGATAGGATGAGAGAATGGGGATGATTTTTTTTTACGATTAATACCACTATTTGACAATACAAAGATATTTTTTTATTTATTTTTATTTATATTTTATAATTATTATAATTTTTTGAAAAAAGTGTCTTTAAAAAAGGGCGAAATTTGGTGCCCACGATTGCGGCCGCAGTTTTTATTCGAAAAAAAAAAAAAAAAAAAAAAAAAAACAATATAGATTATCAATCTGTAAGTAAGCCGCTATGTTCCTATGGGAGCGTTTTTTTCTTTGAAATTTGAAAAAATGGCGGTGGTTTGAATAAAAAGTACAAATTTCTTTAGTTTTCCGTGTGAAAAAATAGGAAGATTTCAAAAGAAAAAAAAAAAGCTCCCATAGGAACATAGCGCCTTACATACAGATTGATAATCTATTGGATTTTCTTTTTTCGGATAAAAATGCGGTCGCAATCGTGGGCGCCAAATTTCGGCCTTTTTTAAAGACACTTTTTTTCAAAAAATTATAATAATTATAAAAAATAAATAATTTTGTATTGTCAAATAGTGGTATTAATCGTAAAAAAAATTCATCCCCATTCCCCCATCCTATCCATCCGAAAAAAAAAATTGTGAAAATTGACTACTTTTCGGCAGAATCACACTGTGATGGTACCTTAATCTCCGAATAAAATTTAGTCGGTAGATTTTCTGTCAACTAAAATTTAGTTCCCTACTTAATTTATTTCAGTTTTATAATACTAACATCTGTGAATAAAATTAATTTAGTTGTCTTTTATAATACCGGCCCTTAAATTACTATAGTTAAAAATAATAAAAAAAAATTGTAATAGGTTAAAATCTCAACGAATTAATAACTTTAGCAACACATTTTTTTTGCTAAAATATCAAAAATATTGTAAAATTCTTAAATATACCAATTGCTGTTCACACATTGTTATTAATTGTAAGTTTTAAAATTAAATATCTAATAATAAAACGTAGTAAAATGAAAATTTCAACCAATTGGTCTAGTTGTTAAGTATTTATGATAAAATTGAATGTATTTTCCATTTCTATTAGGCGTACGCGGACATGTTACTAGTTGCTGAATGACTGTAACTTTACCTAAACGACAGTAACCATTACTTAACTCTTTGCACTCAAGCAAAAAAAAAAGTGAGTTGTAAATAAATAGGCTGGTAAGACATGTAGCACATGACAACGACCGACGTTTTTTTTTTTTTTTGACGGATTCTTTTGACATTCTAACTTTGTTTCCCCAAAGTTGAATACTAAATGCGCTAAATACGTCCTCAGTGCTGTTTTTATTAGTTTTTAATTTTAAAAAGATAATTCAACGTGATTTTGTATTATTTTATTTGCAATTTTTCTAATAAATGGAATGTGTTTGCAGTTATTAAATAAAATATTCATGTAATGTGAAGTATGAGCAGTCATTACAGTTCAACATTCAGTGTGTCATGTGGTACATGTCTTATGATCCAACAGACAAAACACCTTTAAATATGGTAGAGTTAATGGACAAACCACCTTGTCATGCTGTACATGTCTTATAAGCGCAAAGGGTTAAAATTAATATGAAAAAAAATGCTTATAAAATTAAGTAATTTTTCGTATGATAAAATTACCTCGTTTCTAAAATACGCGTCAAAGCTTGCAGGCTTGTTGAAAGCACTAATTTACCACACGAACCAAAAAAAATTAATGATTTGAGGAAATTGGGACTGCTAATGCCAAAAAAAATTATATAACATTAGCAATTTGTCAGAAATATCTCTATCACTACCAAAAAATGCTACGGACATTACGAGCCATTAAATTTAAATTTTTTTTAAACAGAGTATGCCAAAGTTGTCTTCAATAGGCAAAGTTGGCTGCCTTTACGGTACTCAAGTACCAAGTTAGAATTAACAACAGAAATTAATTTCAAGCAACTCATATACAAAAAAAAAAAAAAAATAATAATAATAATAATAATAAACGAATAGCTACAAAGACAGATTGAAAAAGTTCTCTGGGGACTAGTAAATGGAAATTTTCAGACATAATACGTTTATATCAAAATAAAAATACTCTCATTTATCATATTTTTTACTCTTATTGTTACTTAAAAGAACATTAAAATTCTCTGAAGACAATATTTAACAAATAATAAGTATTAACAAAAAATTTTAAAAGAGTTAAAAAAATTCAAAGGATTCTTTTTAAATACTGATACATTTATCACCTTGGTAATGACCCCAAGTGTTAAAAAATTAAACAATTTAAAAATATATTTATCAAATTAAAAAAATACTCCCACTCTTGACCAAATGTATAACCGACTAAAATCAATAGCTTTTCGCGTAGTAGCCTCTACGAAAAGCTAAAAATACATATTTTTGGATTTTCAATAATAATTAATCCGGCAATCAATTATTTTACCACATCCTGATGACTTTATTCAAAAGATTAACAACTTTTTTATCTTTGATAAAATATTTCTGGACTATTAAAATACATATACGCACTTTAAATTATGTTAATGTTACATAAATATAACTGATGTTACTCATCATTCATCATTTTTAAATTAGATCAAATATGTAAACTACTTTTTATGATTTGTTACTGTTCATTCATGTGACTATCGTAACAACTAGGTAACACGTAGACACAGAGCGTAAATGAACAAACCACATTGTAACAAATCAAAAGCATCAAAAATGTAACACGTCTTTTGTTGACCATAAGTAATGTCGGTTATCGTGAAACACTTATGTTGCCACTAGTTGCTAAGTCATAATTTAAGTAATAAAAAAACAATAATATTTATTATATCTTATTTTCGGAAATTTCAAGGTTAATTAAATCAGAAAACAAGTTTAATAAATTCTCATCGAATTTTTCTTATCAATCAATTTTCAACAAATAAATTACAGTTATGAAATTTAAAAATTTCAACATACCTGGAATCAAACTTTGTACCATCGACTAACGTTCCCGTATAATGCATCGTAAGCGTATCACCATTCTTTGACTTAACTTCGCAAACTTCAGGTACACTTAAAACTTCCACTTTGAGTTCATCTTTTTTATCAGTTTTATTATCGGCTAATACTACATTATTACTATTAAATAATGTTAACAGAACTAAAAATGTTGAAATATGTAAAATTAAATTACTATTTGTACGTAACATTGTTATAAACTTTTGTTTTATGAATTTTATGTATTATTATTTGACTGAATCGCCGCGTGTTTATCCGTCGATGTCTTTAGCGCGTATGATCGCTCCGATTTGCCGTTCAGTAAATTGTTGTTACTACACTAACTTGCCACGCCGTACTTTTACAAAGTGCCACGAGTTTACAACCACTACTCATGTATGTACCTAGTCGGTTCAAAAACAATACAATGAAAGTTAGAACAAGAGTTGGTCGTTTCGCATATTTAACTGTTCTTTTTTGCATATTTGAAAAGTTTCATTCACACATATACCATTTACACATTTGCAATGTATCTTGCACAATAGTCAGTGGCGATTTTAATCCAAAAATTTTGAAAAAATGAAAAATAGGTACTCTACCAGTGGGGTGTGACACACCGCTTCCTCGTAGTCATGAAAGACTTTAAAACAGTATTCTATCAATAATTCACTGTTGAGAGATTTACTTTGTGAAATTTCATTTTAAATATTGAAAAAATATTTAAAGTTTACATTACTTTGTCAATTTCACGAAATTAAAATTATATTTATAGTTAATTTTAGAGCTTGTTGTAGTATTCTATCAAATATATATACCGTAGAATTATATTTTCGCCTTAAAGTTCATAAAAATTAAAGGCTAAATTATAAAATAATAGCAAAAATATTTTAGAAACTAATCCCCAAAATACTTTAAAAATCTGAGCGAAGTGGGACTCGCAGTAAACAAGCTATTGACATTTAATGGGATTTCATGGTAGCGCCGTGGATACTATTACTCCGAATGCAATGAAATTTGTAGGGGAGCATCTAGGAACCAGACCGTATAATTTCTGACAATTTCATAAAAAAGAATTGAATACCTAGTTCAGAAGTTATGCCACTTGGCGCAATTTAGTACATTAATGGAATGACATGGTAGCGGCTTAGCTACCGTTACTCCGATTTTGATTAAATTCATAGGGAACCATCTAGGAACCAAACTGCATAATTTCTGAAAATTTCATTAGAAACAATCGAATATTTCAGAAGTTATACCACTTGGGGCAAACTGGCGACACACAGACGAACTGACATACGGACGGACGGGCAGACACCGAACCAAAATTGTTTAGGAAGCTCTAAAACGTAAAATGTGCGTAAAAAATTTTATTTTGGAGGGAAAATTTTTTTTATTTTTCAAAAGTGATCACACAATGCTTCCACTACTCTAGTAGTCTCGGAAGCAAAAAGCATGATATGAAATTTGGTTTTCCGACCATTTGGCTAATTGTGTAATCCAGACAAATATCGACAGCATTTTAGGACGTGTAATATGAAATGTCGTTTTCCGATCACTTGATGATCGACCATGTAATTTAGATAAATATTGTTACTTTTTAAACATTCAAGAAATGTTTGAAAGCAATTCTTTAACTCTGAATAGATGTCCTGTAGTTTGGAATCATTTTCGACATATTATCTGGAATATTAGGTCGTGTAACATGAAATGTCGTCTCCCGACCATCTGGTCGACCATCTAATTCAGACAAATATTGGCACTTTTTTAAGCATCAGAGAAATGTTTAAAAACAGTTCTTTAATTTTAAACTAGCCGTACCCACAACGTCGTTCGCGCAAAGCATTGTTATAAACTCAATGAGAAGTATGTAAGTGTAATAATTATACAGAACTTGCAAAGAATAATAATTTTTGTGTAATGCATGCACATGCTCAAAATGGTTTTTCTATTTTCCCGTGAGAATGAGGAATTTTCTCGGAGTAAAAAGTATCTTAAATGTTGACCCAAGTAATAGGTTATCGTCACACCAAATTTCATCAAAATCCGTCCAGTAGTTTTTGCGTAATACGTGCACATGCACAAAATGGTTTTTCTATTTTCCCGTGGGAATGAGACATTTTCCCGGAGTAAAAAGTATCGTAAATGTTGCCCTAGGTAATAAGTTATCACCACACGAAATTTTATTAAAATTCGTCCAATAATTTTTGCCTAATGTGGGCACATGCTCAAAATAGTTTTTCCATTTTCCCGTGAGAATGAGAAATTTCCCCGAAGTAAAAAGTATTTTAAATGTTGACCTAGGTAATAAGTTACCATCACACCAAATTTCATTAAAATCCGTCCAATAGTTTTTGCGTGATGCGTGAACAGACAAACAAAAATTTTAAAAATCGCTGTTTTGGTATCTACATCGATAATTATTTACAGTACCAGTACAATTTTCAAAAAATATTCCATGTACAGAAATGGTCTCGTTACAATTTTATTATATGTATAAATATAATAACACTTGTAGCTCGGAATTATTTCCACTATTATCTGTAATATTATTATTAGGTCCAGGCTCAGATCATCGCATTGGCAAATTAGACAAATAGTTAGGCATCGATATTTTGAAGGGTCTGGTCAAACTGTCTATTTTGAATATTTTAATCAATATTTCCATATCTATTTTGAATATTTGTCTCAGTTTCTCACATTATTTAGTTTTGTTTTATTTATTTAATTGTTTTATAATTTGTGTGCTATAACAAGGCGGAAGGGGACGTGATAACAGGAAAATATCTAGGGTCCCAAAGTAGGTTAATCCGTCCCTGGTTATATGTAGGCTCCCTTAAGTGGTATGTGATTATGATTACCTGAAATGACTTGTAAATGTTACTAGAAACTACATTTTGTTCAGTTTAAGATTATGCAATAAAAAAATGTCCGCACCTTCAAGAAAAATGACACACATCGGTTATGTTTACAATACAGAAAAATTTGGGCCTACCCAAAATAAAAATCCTAGAATCGCCCCTGACAATAGTAAGTGTACGTATGCATATTTAGCGCAAAATTCACTTTTTTTGCATTGTATAATAGTTTTTTGTTTGTAGTTATACTAATTAATATTTTAAAAATAATTTTCAAAAAATCTTACTTTAGTTCTTTCGGAAAAAAGCAATAAAATTCTCTAGTTATGTAACAAAATTTTTTATAAAATTCTAAACCACTACTCAAATGTTAATAGATTTGACCGCTACTTATTATGATATTGTTTCGAACTTGAGTTATTCATTTTCAAACAAAGTAAAAATAGCAAAATCCTAACTATATTATAATTGTGAAAGTGAGCTTGCTTGTTTGACTTTCTTACACGCCTCAACCGCTTAACCAATCGACTTTCAGCTTTACACAGAAAAGATAGGTTACAGAACTAAGAATGTTATAGGCTATTTTTTACCCCGGGAAAACATTTTATTTCTGTGGGAAAATTGCCAAGAAAAAAATATCAGTTCTCAGTAGTGATACTCTATGTATACGTATTGATTTGATGTAATTATTTTAAACACGACGCGGATCAAGTTGCGGGTAAATGCTGGTGCTATATAAAAAGAATACATAATATACATATTCGCGAAATTCAAAAAAAAAAAAAAAAATTGACATTTTGAATTATAATGAAATTTATTTTTTTACTTATTCTTTGAAATTTTCGTTAGCCGTGGTACATACATCACTATTCGGCTGTTCTCATACAGCCTTTCCCGTTCCTATTGACCCAATAGGCATTCCAATTACCATGACTTTCTTTCCCAGTGATCCCCTAATTTCGATCGTATTTTTTTTTAAAAACATTGGGTCTATTGAATAAAAAGAAGTATTTACTTTTACTTAATCTTTTTTAAGTTTTTACTTAAATAAAAACATATATAGTAGACTCTCGTTAATTCAAACCTGTGATAATTCGAAACTATATTTCAAAGGTATCACGAGTTCCCTACAAAATCTCTATATTTCGAACTAAAACAATACATTTTTATGCACTTGGTAAATAGAACGAAAAAATCATTGCTACGTAACAAAACGACGCGTTAATTCAAACTCATCGGCGTCAAACACTCGACAATTCAAAGTTGCAGAGGGAAAGAGACAGAGAGACTGTAAGTACATTTTGAGACAAATTCAAGTTCATTCATCGCTAATGCTTAAAAAAATTAAAATTGTTACCTGCGATAATTCGAACCTCTATAATTCGTAATATTTTAAGAGTCCCTTGAGTTTCGAATTAACGAGAGTCGACTGTAAGTGATTATTTAAAAAGTTTACTCTAAAAAAGGGTAAACTCTTTCTGTAAGTAATCACTTACAATTTGTTTTTATTTAAGTAAAAACTTTAAAAAAAATAGGAATTAAAATTAAATACGTTTTATTCAATAGACCCTATGTCTGATTTTTTCAAAACGAGTACTTATTACAATATCCGTTTTTCAGATTTCACAAAATAATAAAAAAAATTATATTTTTAAATTATGGTCTATTTCAGTTAAATTTAACCATGCTTCGTAACTTTGAATTTAAATAATTTCCGTTTTCTTAGCTTGATCTCTTTTATTATTGCATTTATGTAAATTTTAAATTTGCAGTTTATTTTTAGAAAAGAATAGAAGATCGATTTGTTTCGAATATAAGAATTATTTAATTTTTTAACGAAAACTCATGATCAATTTTATCTGAAAAGAGGTATAGCTGTTTTTTTTATTGGTTAATTATTGAAAACTCTTCATTTCAAAACCTTTTTAAGGTAAAATGAGCAGATGCATGGTTTCTATTAAACAAATTTCAGTTTTTTTTTTTAAATCATATTTTTTATTCGTTTATAATAGTAAGGGGTCCTGATAAATTGACAAATAATTACTTGATATAGGTGGCTATAGTTTCGGCTCGGAGTGGCTAATGTGCTAAATGGATCAACTCGTTTTAAACATCAAAGGAGGTTAAATAATTTAAAGATAAATTCTGTAAAAATAAAACATAAATAAATATAAATTCAGAATACAGACCAATCATATAGGTTATTTATTTTCATAATTTTCAAATTGTTACATAATTAAAAACAAACTTTATAATAAAACTAGAATAATTTTTTTTCTTGCTTCTCTCATGGCTGCGTTAAAATAAAAAAATCTACCTACAATTCACAGGAATTCAGTTTATACAACAATATCCTCTCAAAAAAAAAGATTATACAAAATTATAATACAACAATACACATTCTAACTCGTTTAATCGAGATAATTTATTTTTCATCTTCTAATTCCTCTTTGCCACATTCAATCACATCCTCTTTCTCCTCTTTGTCTTCATCGAGTTTTGTATCAAGTTTCGGATCAATTTTCTCCTTGGAACGGAATCGATCGTACCGTTCGCCGCTACCTTTCTCCTCGTCTTCGTCGGACGATTTACTACCCGGTTCCACCTCGGCTAACAGGTCACCTAAATCTTTGTCCACGTCCGCCCACACTTTGTCGTCTTCGGCGATTGCCGAATTCTTTGCCGGTGACGTTTCCTTTTTACTTTTCACTGTGGCTTCTTCGTCTGTTGTGATTGAAGTTTTTGATGTGTCCTGCAAAATTTTGAGAAAATTTAGTATGCTTAAATAAAATTTTGGAATGTTTCAACTGCAGGTAATATTGATAATAAATAGAAACGACTTCCTGTAAAAGAAATTAAAACAAATCTATAGATCACAGAACAAAAGATCAAAGATCTAGACGTCAAAATTAAACAATAAAATAAAGGAAATGTTTTTTAAGAAAAAGCTTTTATTTAAAAATGGACTAAAAAAAAATGAAATAACTACTGAGTGAAGTTTGAAGCAATATGCAACATAATTTATAAAAGCTTGAGGCGGTAATCATTATAATTATTTCTGTTTTGGCTGTTTTGAATATAAGTGTAGCTATTTTACTTTTCAGTACTTACCAAACTTGATTAAACGCCTCAAGCTTTTATAAATTATGTTGCATATTGCTTCAAACTTCACTCAGTAGTTATTCCATTTTTTTAGTTCATTTTTAAATAAAAGCTTTTTCTTAAAAACATTTTTTTTACTTTATTTTATTTTCTATTCTTTAGTCTGATTACAATTAATTTAAAAAAAAATAAATAAATAAAGAAGTAATTTTTTTACCTATATTAATTGGTTAATTTACCCTAATCAGACATAACTATGGAAACAAAAAATTGCAATGTAAAATCAATGGACAATATTTGACAATTCGAAATGTCAAAAAGTTGCATAGGACTAAAAACCAACAATTTTGGTTTGGGGCAATTTGTGAAGTCGGACTAGCAGTAAATAAATAAGATATTGACATTTAATGGGATTTCATGGTAGCGCCGTGGACACTATTACTCCGAATACAATGAAATTTGTAGGGGACCATCTACATAGAACACAGACCGCATAATTTATGACAATTTCATAAAAAAGAATTGAATAGTTCAGAAGTTATGCCATTTGATGCAATTTAGTATATTAATGGAATGACATGGTAGCGGCGTAGTTACCGTTACTCCGATTTCGATTGAATTCACAGGGGACCATCTAGGAACCAAACTGCATAATTTCTGAAAATTTCATTAAAAACGATCGAGTAGTTCAGAAGTTATGCCACTTGGTGCAAACTGGCGACATACAGACGGACGGACAAACACCAAGCCAAAATTGCTCAGGAAACTCTAAAACGTAAAATGTGCGTAAACTGTATTTTGGAGGGAAAAATCTTTTTATTTTTTCAAAAGTGATCACAGTGCTTCTGCTACTTTAGTAGTCTCGGAAGCAAAATCAGCGATCCAATGCCAGTCTAACATGTTTCGATCAAAGGATTTAGACTATCTTCAGAGATTTTGGCAAAACCAATATGTTGTGAAAATAAACAATGTTTAAAAAAAATTAGATCTTTGATCTTTTGATCTATTGATTTGTTTTAATTTCTTTTACAGGAAATCGTTTCCATTTATTATTATTTTATTTAGTATGCTTGTTCTGGAGTAAATTGTTTGTATACCTCATTTCAGATAAAATTGATCATGCGTTTTCGCTAAAAAATTAAATAATTCTTACATTCGAAACAAATCAACCTTCTATTCTTTTCTCAAGACAAACTTTAAATTTAAAATTTACGTAAATGCAATAATGAAAGAGATAAAGCCAAGACAACGGAAATTATTTAAATTCAAAGTGACGCAGCATAGTTAAATTTAACTGAAATAGACCATATTAATTTTTACCTTAGCCTCTTCGGTTTCTTCTTTCTCTGTTTCAGATTCTTTCTCCTTCTCCTTCTCTTTCTTCTCTTTTGATTCCTTGTGTTTCTCTTTATTCTCTTTGTCCGTTTTTGCTTGATTATTACGATGTATACGTTCCGCCGTTTCTCTTAATGTGGCATCCTCCGTTTTGCGGATGTAACGTTTCAAATGTGTGCGTTGCCGACAATGGGCCTTGATTGCGGACGCTTTTTTGTCTTCGGATGATGAATGGGCAGCGCTTGTGAGGTAAGTACGACACAGATCACAGTATAGTACCTAGGAAACGAGCAAGTTTTAGATGGAAACCTAGGAAACTGTTATAGTTTTTAACATACTTCGATTTTTCGGATATAGTCTTGACCAACATTGACGGGTGGTTCTTTTTTGGGTTTTGGCGTCTCGGGATCCTCTTTCTCTTCTTTGTCGCCTTTAGATTTTTTGTCAGAATCATTACCTTCCTCATCTAAATGAGTTGATTGTGCAAAAATCAAAAATTGACACGAATTTTTTTTTTTGAGGATAGAAACAGTGGTGTGCGGTCCATGAAGACAAAATTTAATTATTTGATACAATTAAATAAATAATAAGTTATCCGTACTGTTTTCCTGTCATTACCGTAAGACCTCTTGGTAGCAATTTTCAAATTAATCTCCCAAATATTTATCTGTTTAATTTCACAGACATTTGTAAAATCATTTAAATGTTTAACCATTAATGGCGTTAACTCTAAATGATTAAGACAAATTAACTGGTCCTGCCACTGAGGAGAGAATAGACTAGAGACAATGCTGTGTATTATAAATACATTAAGAAATTGAAACAAAAAAATTGACTGATGTGATTACTTTAATGGCGGTCAAACCATTAATTTAATGGTTTATCTAATATTTATAAACAAGTCTCCGTGGTTACAAGTTGGGCTTAATAAAATGGAGTCATACTTCACAATTTAATGCCTGTGATATCTCTAGGAAACATATGTTAACATGTTCGATTCAGTACCCAGTGCGTCCTGTGCAATATGGCGACTCAAAATACTTTAATATGTATATATTCACTAGTACAAGTGCCGCCATCTGTGACAGATTTTTCAAAATACAGTACAATTGTAAGTAATGTTCAATTTTATCAATATAGTTTAGTATAATTTCTATTTTGTAAATTCCAACAGTGTCATTTTTTGATGTTGGCATCTCTGATTTTCTTTGTACTCGTCACTGACAGTAAAAAGTCCGGTATTTTGAGACAAAAATATTTTCTCTATGATTAAAATGAAAAGGTTAGGGTGCATTTCTATAACAGTTAAAATGTTTTAAATAAGAGCGTCTATCAAAAGACGAAAATTTTTTTAACTCTTTAAATGATTAAGACGAGTTACCTCGTCCTTCAATATGGCGGCTCAAAACACTTTGATATGCATATATTCGTGGTACAGGTGCTGCCATCTGTGACAGATTTTTCGAAATACTGTATAATTCTAAGTAATGTTCAATTTTACCATCATAGTTTAGTATAATTTAGATTTTACAAATTTCTAGGATTCACTTTTTTCTATGTTAGGATCATTGATTTTTCATTTTTTGTAACCTTATCTATTGTACTTGTCACTGGCAATAAAAGGCTCGGTATTTTGAGACAAAAAAAGTTTCGCTATAGTTAAAAGGGTTAAATAATGTTTTCAAAAAATGCAATTATTGTTCCTTTTTGTCCAAAATTTCACCGCACGCCACTGACTAGCAAAAGTTACGTACCATCTACATTACCAACGGAATCTAATGTTAAAAAGTTATCCAAGTTCAATTCGCCTTCGTTTCCGCTTCCGGCGCCGTCCCCGCGCGCCTTCTCATCACTCTCCACCTTCGCTTTACGTTTAATATGCTCCAAACTGCATATATGATTCTCGTATAGCATCGGACTACGGAATGTGATCGCGCAAATCTTACAGAACGGCATTAAGAATCGTTTCATCTCCTTATGGGCCTCAGAGCTTTGATGCACTGATTTCAACTGTTTATAATTCAATTTGCACAGTAGACAAAAATTTTTTCGCGACGACGGATGCTCATCGTCCTTATCCAAATCTTTTTGTTTACTGCGCTGCAACACGCGCATGCGCGACAATACCGCTTTCTGTTTGATCGCGACACGGCGCATTGCGGCCATATGTCGACTGCGTTGTAAATGTGCACTGTACTCTTTGAACGTGACACACCTCTCGTGACAATGAACGCACGTGAGTCGAATGAAACGGCGCCCCGTGTATCGACTACGTGGCTCATTGTCACTGCTCTCGTCATCGTCCTTCTCGTTCTCAACATCTTTCGCCGGTGACGTTCCGCCGGCAGCGCCGTTCACTTTTGGACTTTTACGTGACGATTTCTCGTTATCCGATTGCGCCGCGGACTTTTCAACCGATTTCTTCTTGTCGGTTGAATTGTCCAGGTCTTTCTCTTTGTCCCAGTGTTCCTTTTTCTCGCTACTGCGTCGACGAATCACCGGGCGACTACGAAATTTTCTCGAGCTCAATATACGACGAGAAGCGGCACTATTGATTGGGGGAAAAAAATAAAATTTTTTATTAAAACAATAAAATATTAGTTGGAAAATAGCTGTGATCTGTACTGTTTCTTTACTTCTGTTTTTTTTTTTTTTGGATATTTTCCTTCAATTCTAACTGTAAAGAAAGCATTGAATTGTTTTGATCAAGTGTCCACACACAGTCTGATTTCTCGACAAAACTTTTGGAAAAATAATTTTCTAAGTCTTTTTTTTATGTTGGTGTTACCGCCTGAATCTGAAAGTACTTTTTTTGTACAAATTTTTATAGTTAATCTTTTTATATAAAAATTCTTTTAAGAGGTTTCTGGAGACTTTTTAAAATTGTAAATGACGGATGCTCTCGGCAAACGACTACAAATCAAATGTTAGAATTTTTAACTGATTACGTTATGGAATTAAAAGGCTTCTCTTCAAAAATTTGATCTTGAACCAAGTGCCCTTGCACACACACGAGCATTGTTTTTTGTTAAATGGACACATATAAAATACGAATACCTCTCTAAATCGGCAATCATCAACGTGTATTACACAAAAATTACCTCCGTAGCTTTGCAATTTTTAATTTTCGTAAATATTCACTGCTTCGCATTGAGATACGTGGCCGCGTTAGGAACGACGACGATTCAATCGCCCGACGTCTACTGAAGATGATCTCGCGGCGTGTCAGACCGCGCGAACTCAAACGGCCACGATAACTTCCACGTGGACTTGGCGGCGGTCCGGATGGTTTACTACGATATTCATCGCGTGGTGGGGGTGCACGAAATCCACTGCTCGACGACGGGCGTCGTTCGGACGAGGCAAAACGTCGTTCGCTCGAGTAACGATTCGACGATGACATGTTACCGCCCCCACCACCGCTTGATTCGTAACGATGACTGCTGCCGCCGTTGTATTCTGGATAACTGCCACCGTCATGACTACGTCTTGAACTTATTCCCTATAGAAAAATAATTCGGCCATGTGGCTACATCACTTCATTCGCATATTTTATTACGCAATTAAATCTATAATATATCTGTCATGAGCGTCATCTAGTGCCGCTTCTTTACCGCAATTTTAAATCTTCTGTTACGTTAAAAATTATTAGAATACGTTATTTTAAAATATTACCATTCAACTTGCAACAAATTCGTTTAAAAAATGAAAAATTTTTTATACTTCTGTGCGCTTCAAATGGCGAATCTCATTCTATTTTACATATTATCAAGTAACTGAAACTCTAATAAATTGACGTACTCGTGGTGAACGATCTCCCTGTACTTCTGATCTTATACGTTTTCGTTCCGGAGATCGGTGTCCGCTTAAATCACGCCTCTCATACGATGTATCCTGAACAAATTGATAAATACACACAAATGAATATTAACGTCAAATCATCGGGCGCATGTAATATTCGCACTTTTTTTTTTTAAATGCATCAACTATTTAGGGATGTGAAAAAATAACACAGGCCTACGATGGTTTTCTCCTTTAAGATTTGACAACTGACTTTGGTAGATTTTAGGGCGCTGATTACGAAAAAAATATTCAAAAAATTCCAGCACGTCAGAATTTTTAGATATTAGGTATTAAAAGTTTTGACTAAAATTACCTAGGTCGACTAAGTCAAGAATAGATTATGCATGTTTATTTATGTCGTTAGTTTTTATAAGTACGGCCCCGTTAGCACCGTTTTGCGAGGTTTAGTTATCAATTAAAACTGAATAGAAAAAAATAAATTACCCTCAATAATGAGCTCATTAGCGGATGATCTTAAAATTCACCTTTTTTCCCCAAAATAAAGATATGTCACTTAGTTAATTAGGTTTCATTTAATGAAACCATTGATGAAAATGTGTTCCTAAAAGTCAATTACAACTACGTACTGACTTTTTATTAGATATCAAATAAATAAAAATGTATAATCTATTCTTGACTTGGTCGACCTAGGTAATTTTAAATAATAAACAAATATGGAATACCATAAAGTAACGCTCAAATCTATTAATAGGTAATTTTAGTCAAAAATTTTAATACCTAATATCTAAAAATTCTGACGAGCTAGAATTTTTTGAATATTTTTTTCGTAATCAGCGCACCAAAATACCCTAAAATCAGTCATCAAATCCAAAAGGGGGTGACAAAACTTAAAATTTGTAGGCCTGTGTAATCGATTTTTATACTAATCGATTATTTTTTTCTTATCGATTATATAAATTACACTCTATTATTTCCTTATTATTTAAGTTGAAAGCTGAAAGAAAAACTTGGTTTGTTTTTTAGTTTTAAAACCAGAAGGTTGTCATTTTGGTTATTATAACTAATCTTCATTCTAAATATGTAATTGTTAATATTAATCTGGTAGTTTTATTATTATAGTTACAGAAAAGTGTGGAATTTTTTGAATAAAATTTAAAAAAATCGATTTGAATAAAATTTTAAAAAATCGATTCGCAAAAATCGATTATTTCTTCTAAAATCGATTTTTTTCACTCCGTCACATCCCCACAACTATTTATTAATTTATGTGATAAATTCCGCACTGATCAGAAAATTAACGTAACTCTACGTTTAGACATACGATTTTAATCGAATCGAACGAAAATCGTATAACAATTGAATGTGTAAATCGGTGATCGAATTGTGATCGTATTGCGTTCGATTTGAAAACGATTTTTATTAAAATACTTAAATAATTATTTTTATGGAAAATAAAAACTGTTTCCAATAGTTATAACACATGCATCTTATAAAATTTTTAATATCGAAATTTAACTATTTAAGCGGCCGTTGCTGCGTTAAGCCACGGGATTGCGCTGGCAGACAAGATTATTTGAACTTGGCTATAAAAAAGGATCCTTTTACAAAAGAAATCAGCCATGTAGCGATAACAAGCTTTTTTATGTAGCCAGCTCTTAGACTATAAAATTTCAAATTCTAAACTTGGAAAATTTCAAGTGATCGATTCACCTTAAATAAATTCAGATAAATAATATTTACCAACCCCCCACATAAAAGTTAGCCGACGCCCCTGATCTTCCGATTTTACGTAGGTACTTCCCCTTAAATTTGCACCAACCACTACGTACCATTGGATTTCTGGTGTAATTTCAAACGGTGAGTGCGGAATTTACCTGCAATCTTTTGTTTGGTGCGAAAATTACTACCGCCCAATTCATCAACATCAAATAAAAATCGATCACACATACTGATCTGTACGGTCGCTTAAAGGACTCTTCGTGACTTCGACTAGAACTAGAGTATCGTGGCGTGCTCGGCGATGATCCATATCTGGATCGTGATTCAAACGCTGACGAACCCGGTCCACTACCACTCCCACTCCAATATCTACCACCGACACTCCGATCCGGGTTACGTGTCGATGTAAACGCGCTTCCGCGTGACGAGCTATAACTGCTCACGCCTCTAGACGTGCCACCTCTACTGCGCGACTCGCTCCAGCTACCGCGACTACTGCCCCGATACGATGAACCATATCCACTTCGGCCCCGGTGAGACATTCCAACTATAACCGGATTAAAAATCAGAAAAAAAAAAACAATTATTTCGAACATTACATTTTTACTGAAAAATCAGTACCATATAATTACATTAAAATTTTAACTAATTATTTGAAAACTTTTTTTTTCACAACACAAATATCATAAATATGGCGTTAAAACGCCACAAACGCTTTTTATTAAAATATTCAATCGAATATTTCCGGCTATAAAATTAAAATGGCGTCGTGATAAAATCTATAAACATTCACATATTTTACGTATTTAATTATAAAATACTTTGTACTTACGATTAAAACACAATTTAGATCACTTGAATAGATATTTTGAACAAATAATAGTACAATTTTATTTGAAAAAGACAAGTTAAATTTTAAAACTTTACAAATCAATTTTTAAAATGTGAATTTCTTATCACTTCAATGAAATTCCACACAGGGAATTGAGGGAATATGTACGGCATGTACGTGGAATAAGCTCGAATCGATTTCCACTCGAGTTTTCTAAATATTGTAGTACCAACATGCAAATACAAAAATTTCATTTTCAAAATTTAAAATACTTTAAAAATAAATAATTTTAATTTATTATCGATGTTTTTAAATTCATTCAATCAATATTTTTCGTCAGAAAATATCGTTATCAAAGTGACATCATTAATTCAATAACAGTTCATATATCCATACCAGTGGCGTCGCAAGACCAAAATGGGGAGTGGGCAAGATAATTTTTGCGAGGACCCTTTAATTTTCTTTTTGAAATTTCTCTTTAATATTAGACTAATAGACCAAACATACGATATACCATCCATACTCCCTGCTGATTTAATAAAATGTTGCACTTTATGTCAGGGCACATCATATACAATGATGGCTAAGCAAAGTCTTGTATCACACGTTTATGTTTAGTGACATGCTAAGCATAATATAGTGTGGATAGTAAATTATTAAAACTGTAGTCCTTATATCTACTTCTAAAAACGTAGATTTTGATTATTTGTAACGTTTGAATGGAATGGTCTTTCTTTTGGGATTTTCTTTATCTATTATTCATAAATGCTTATATATCAGACCCTTATCAGTTACTGACCCCAACACCCATTCCTCCGCAGGTTTCAAATAAAAACATGTTGTTGTGAGGTTTTCTTATAGAGTTAACGGATTTGCCTTAGGAATCAGTTATATTTACACTTATAAGAAATACAAAAATCATTTTATTTTGAAACATTGCCGATTAGTCTAATACGACTATATAATTCTCACTCGCGCCTCTGTTGGTAAAATTAGAACTATCATCAAGTAAAAATATACGTATACGATTAATTGATGATATAAAATCTAGTAATCCGCGCATAATTTGTATAGTACATTTTTCTATCGACAATTAAACGTATGCAAAAATTTTTACTTGATACAGCTTCTAATTTAAAAAACCAGAAGCGCTCGCGTAATCTTTGCGTCGCCAATAAAATAAATTAAGTATCGCTACACGCAAATACCTCAGATATAAACCTAATGACCTAAGAGTCGCATTTAAGAGAGGCTTCTTGCAAGGCTCCAAACAAATATGCTTTTAAATTTGTGACGTGCTTTTTCCAGTGTAAAAGTGATCAAATTAATTAGTCATCTGTGGTAAAGGCGTGGCCCCTTTAAATGCGAGGCGGTGGGCGAGGGCCCACGTCGTCGACGCCTAGCTACGCCACTGTATCATACCTCAAAAAAAATTAATATTTGAGCTATTTTATGGATTATAATTCTTATTCATTATCCTCATTGTTATTTATCAATTATTTTATCAGTTTTATGAGTAATTCATGATAACATTTGTTATTTACGTAAAAAATTATTCATACTAGACATTCCAGGCGTTACAACAGACGTTTTCATGTATGAAGGCGACGAGGTCAAAGTATTTTATATACTTTACAAATTTTATAAAACATATTATGTAACTGAAAAAGTATAATGATGTAATGAAATTTTATACATTTAATCTCACGAAACTTATTTGAATTCTTATTTTAACAAGATCTTTTGTAATATTTATAACTGCTGACGTTGCCCGGTATTTTTTATTAGACACGCTGTATCTTTTAACCCTACCACTGTTGTCATTAGTGTCAAAAGTTTATTTCCGTTTATTTGACAATGACATTATTCACATTTATATTTCAGTCATGAAGACGATATAAACGATATAAACTACCGAGTAAAGCCCCATTCATATCTACAGACACTAAACGTCACAGACACGTATCGTGGCAGACACGACAAATATTGTTTAATGCTTTTCTTATGAACACATTATCACATACAGACAATCCGTGTCTGTGCGGTATATCGCGCGTACTCTTTCTCAACCTCGTATATCAAAAACTGCATGTTTTAGGACAAACAAAAAACATTAAATATTGTATTTATATATATATACTTATCTATATATATTTTATATATGTAGGTAGCCAACATCAAAGGGTGTAATTAGCGTAAATCTTAAGTTCATAATGATTAAAACACAGATTTAAATACGTTTTTTTTGTGTCTCCAAAAATTGGGACTTTTCAGATACGAGGTTGAGAAAGAGTACGCGCGATATGTATTTGAATACACCCATAAGAAAAGCATTAAACAATATTTGTCGTGTCTGCCACGAATCACGATACGTGTCTGTGACGTTCAGTGTCTGTAGCAAGGGGCCAAACTATTATTATGATAGTTAGCATCCCGACTGTAATCAGAATTTTACGTCATCAGACTTGGCAGGGAGGTGGAAGGTTATATACGTATTTAGAGTTTATTTTGGTATGTGTAAGGTAGTGGATGTTTGTATGTGTTAATACCCCGTATGTATGCAGCCACAGATGAGACAGATCAAGCCTACGTACCAAAAAGTGTGATTCGAAAGTTGCAATAAGTAGCAATTTATACTGCTGACTGGTTAGTCGTCCATCGACTCTTCAAGCGTACACTTGCATTGTTAAGTTGTGACCACAGTGGTGGCTGTTCATTGTTACATTATTAGTAGCAGGTACATGCATAGGGTTATTCGACTATACGTATGCATTCCCACCACGGATCACCGCACAAACATCCACTACCTTACACATACCAACATAAACTCTAAATACGTATAGAACCTTCCACCTCCCTGCCAAGTCTGATGACGTAAAATTCTGATTACAGTCGGAATGCTAACTATCATAATAGTAGTTTGGCCCCTTGTATGCAGCGGTGGTCCGTGGTGGGAATGCATACGTATAGTCGAATAACCCTATGCATGTACCTGCTACTAATAATGTAACGATGAACAGCCACCACTGTGGTCACAACTTAACAATGCAAGTGTACGCTTGAAGAGTCGATGGACGACTAACCAGTCAGCAGTACAAATTGCTACTTATTGCAACTTTTGAATCACACTTTTTGGTACGTAGGCTTGTTCTGTCTCATCTGTGGTCTGTAGATATGAATGGACCTTAATACGAATTAGGCTCGATTTACATTAACGCTCCGCTCTCGAAACGCTCCCACTCCACTCTCGAAACGCTCCCACTCCACTCTCGCTCCGATATAATCTTGTTGTGTTCACATTGCAGTGCTGATAAGATGCTGGTACCTATTCGTTTCTATTCACATGATAATGCCGCTCTGGGTAGACTCTCAGTTCGGTCTCAGTTCGATACAAACATCTTTTCATAACAACTGAATGCAAGCGGAATGGAGTGGAATCAAAAAAGTGTTTACACTATAGGTACAAGGCATAACAAGTCTGATATCGCTCCGATAAAATATTACCTGAGTGGTATTGATATTGGAGTGGCATTGGAGCGAAAGCGTGCCGCGACCGATATCGGACCGATATCAGAGCTATGATGTGAATACACTCATTGTTTATTGCGTAAGAATATTTTATCGAATCGGGAGCGGAATGATATTGTACTGAGAGCAGAGCGTTAATGTAAATCGGGCCATAATTACACAAAAATTTTCTATAATTAAGTACATTAAGTACATGTCATTTTTAAACATCGTAATTCAAAGTATTTTTAAACATCGTAAAACGTAAATCATTGTCTGTTTAATAACAGAAAGACCGCACGTAATTTTGTAAAATTTAAAATGAATCAGGTAATTTTTTTTGTAATTTTACGTTTTTTTTTTCAATTGTAATAATTTAATTTAGTTTAATTTTGTACAATTGGAAAAACTTTCAGAGTAAAAAACGCGAAGTAAATGGCATCCTTAAAAAAATGTTGGAAGCCGATAAGGTAATCACGAAAAAATTTATCACATTCGCCAACAATTTTTTACCTTTTCGACAACTGAGAACGCACTACAAAATGCTAGAGGTAATAAAAAAAATTTTTTATATTCATAAAAACTTTTTTTAAATAATTTTTTTTCAGATTTCTTGCCATGGAGTCCCATGGTTTACATTTTGGATTGCATTCATGTATTTAATTAGTTCTGAAAATTTGTTGCAGCTACAAGTGAACATGTTTTTCGGTTTATTGTTAGATGTCATTGCAGTCGCCGTAATTAAAGCGTTCGCGAGACGTCGACGCCCTGAACCAAACAACGATGATTTATTTGGTCGTTACGGGCTCGATAAGTTTTCATTCCCCTCGGGTCACGCGTCCCGATCCATGTTTACCACCTTATTTTTCCTGTACTTGTATCCCCTTCCATTTCCACTTTATTTACCGTTTTTCGCGTGGACTGTGTCCGTTTGTATATCGCGCATTTTACTCTATCGAGATTATATTTTAGATGTGCTCGGTGGGATTGCCCTTGGGATTGTTAATTGTTTGGTGATCGGTTTATTGTGGTTAGATTTAGATGCGTGTAAATATATTTATTCGTTATTAAACGAAGAAAGGCGCGTCGTGTGATGTATAATTGTTGTTTTTAGTATTATTTATTTGTAATTTGTTTACAATAAATTATTTTATAAGGGAAAATTGTGTAATTATTCCAGAATTCCAGATTGATTGATATGCGATATTGCGATTAGGTAATTTTTTCGTTTTAGGTTGGTTGTATGTTCTTAATTTGAACCACAGAACATCAGAAGGAACACTACTATCTCTTTTGTGTAATCAGCAGTGTGCACTTCTAAGCAAGTCAAACTACTTAGTATTCACTCGTTCGGTGCTAGTGGATAAGCCTAGATCAATTGTTTTGATCACGTTTGGATTGTTATGGTCATTGTTACCACCGCCACACGAAACCACATACATGCGTATGTAGTATTCTATGTATATGTATACGTATGCGACACCACGCAACACACTTCAGGTCATTTACATGCACAAGAAAAATCACACAAATACAAACTAAACCTAGTACACATATATAACATATTTTCTCTCCTTTTTGGGTTACACTGGTTTCAATAGTATTGGAATCTGTCGAATGAGGGTATGACACAGATGAAACAGATATAAAAGAGTGTAATCCGAAAGTTGCAATAAGTAGCAATTTACACCACTATTGATTTAGTCTGTTACTGACCGTCGTGGTGATCACGTCGTAATAAATATCATGTTTTTTTAATCAACTCGTGAAATTTAAACAGAAAAAAATATGAAGTGTATCGTATTTAAGTGTAAAATTCTATTGAATAAAAAATTTCTCAAAATAAAGGGATTCTTTCTTAAAATAAATAAATTTATTTTTAATTGTTGACTGGTGGTAACATATGGTGGCCATCATAGTATATAGTATATGTACATCATCATCAACATATCATACTAACACATTGGTATATTCGTGTCCATACATCATGTGTTTTGGTCATATTGGTGCTCTGTTACGTCACTCGTTGGTTACAGCGGGCACAGTTTGGTAGACATACTAGTTTCACCCCTTGGGGTATGGCATTTGGTGTTTAAAAATCAGACTATCCTTAAAGTGCATTTGCTGAAATGTCATTAATGATTTGAACTTTATAGATCTACATTTACATTCAATTGATTTGTTTCTTCCATTTGTTGACAGTTCTCCAGTTATTTCATGACATTTTACCATTTAAATTTGACGTTTGTATACTGTAAATTGTAATATTCATTAACTCATTCTCTCATTTTTTCATATTTTTACCATATTTTAACTATTTTTCAGATACAAAATTCTCTCTCCTTCAACAAAATTTGTTTGCTTCGAACTTGTCAACTCATGTACAAATAGTTTTAATATTTATCATTTTTTTCTCCATATCGCACTGACTATTGCATATAAAACTAATGTCAATGCACTTTTTCGTCAGCCATTTTTATTAAACCACGCCTGTTTGACAGTTTCCAATAGAGGTAGCAGTGTTACCTCTGAACTCTGTGATTTGAACCATTAAACTTTATGACGGATTTACATTTGTAATGATTTGCTGCCGCCAACACGAAGTGGCACGCCAGTAAAAGCAAAATGTACGTATAAACATCTATTGGCGTGCAAGATGGTACAATAGATGCACTAATGAAAAAAAGTTATTCCAAGTTTACATTTGCAATTATGGCGCGCCAGTAATTAAACAAAATGCACATGTAAACATTTACTGGCATGTAACCACCTTACATGCCAGTACAATGCATGCACGAGTGAAAAGTTAAATGTTATTTCTAAGCATAGATCAATGGATTCAGTCTAAATACAAAATTCTGTGGATCGATCGGCGCCTTTTGGCGGGATGTTATACCACTTTACATTCAGTCTTTCCACAACCAGTGAACGTATAAGATCAGTTGTTATCACCACAGTATCACATTTTGTTGATGGTTGTTGATTATTGGACCACCACGTTTTTTATTTTTATTTTCACACTTAAAATGGAATGTCTCTCTTTTGTGGTCTCGAACAACACGGTTTCAAATAACACGGAACCAATAATTAATCGTGTTCTTCGGGGGTTGCTGTAACAGTTTATCATACTTTAGACAGAAATTTAACATTCCAGGCGTTACAACAAACGTTTTCATATACGAAGGCGATGAGGTCAAAGTATTTTCCATACTTTACAAATTTTATAAAACATATGTAATTGAAAAAATATAATGATGTAATGAAACTATTTAAATTCTTATTGTTTTAACTCTTTGCACTCAAGCAAAAAAAAGTGACTTGTAAATAGGCTGGTAAGACATGTAGTATATGACAACGACCGACGTTCTTTTTTTGGCGGATTCTTTTGACGTTCTAACTTTGTTTTCCTAAAGTTGAATACTAAATGCGCTAAATACGTCCTCAATGCTGTTTTTATTAGTTTTCAATTTTAAAAAGATAATTCAACGTGATTTTGTATTATTTTATTTACAATTTGTCTAATAAATGAATGTGTTTGCAGTTATTAAATAAAATATTCATGTAATGTGAAGTATGAGCAGTCATTACAGTTCAACATTCAGTGTGTCATGTGGTACATGTCTTTTATGATCCAAGATCCAACAGACAAAACACCTTTAAATATTGTAGAGTTAATGGACAAACCATCTTGTCATGCTGTACATGTCTTATAAGCGTAAAGGGTTAATATCTTTATCTACATGTTTTGTAATATTTTTTAATTGCTGAAGTGCTGACATGGTTGACATGGTTGACATGGCGGATATTTTTTATTAGACACACTGTACATATTTATAGCCGTGTTCCGATATATACTGCCAGTACTGGAAACACGGTTGATTACGACGTCACGCCAGTACACTGGCAAGAGCGTTCCATTTTAAATTGTCATATTTCAGTGTACTATCAATCATGAATAACGGAACAAATCTACAGTATACTGGTTACTCCACTACTGTGAGTGCCTTACCTCTGTGAAACCAGTGCTTACAGTAAAAAAATGGCGTCCATCAATGACGTCATGCAGACGTCATGAATGTTTTAAGCACTGTGACAGCACTGGCGACATATTACGGAACGGATGACACTACTGTTGCAGTACTCACAGTGTATATCGGAACACGCCTCTTATCTTTTAACCCTACCACTGCTGTCATTAGTGTCAAAATTTTATTTTCGTTTATTTGACAATCACATTATTCATTTATATTTATATTTCAGTCATGAAGACGATGAGGACTACCCAGTAATACGAATTAATTACACAAAAATTTTCTATAATTAAGTACATTAAGTACATGTAATAAAGTATTTTTAAACATCTTAAATCATCGCCTGTTTAGTAACAGAAAGACCGCATGTTATTTTGTAAAATTCAAAATGAATCAGGTAGGTAATTTTTTTTGTAATTTTACGTTTTTTATTAATTTTATTCAATTTGGAAAATATTTCAGAGTAAAAAACGTGAAGTAAATGGCACGCTTAAAAAAATTTTGGAAGCCGATAAGGTAATCACGAAAAAATTTATCACATTTGCCAACAATTTTTTACCTTTTCGACAACTGAGAACTCACTACAAAATGCTAGAGGTAATAAACATTTTTTGTTATAACGTAAAAGCCCCCATTATGGAACGGTATCTAATACTGGAACAGTTTTGACATTTACATATTAATGAAGTTATTTCTGAAAGAAACGTCTGATAACAAAAACTATTATTAATAGAATGATTGTTTTTCAATTTAAATTCACCTCGCATTTAATGTTCCCTTACTTAATTAAAGAAATAAATATGTAAATGTTAAAACTGTTCCAGTATTAGATACCATTCCATAATGGGGGCTTTTACGTTGTTCATAAAAACTTTTTTAAATAATTTTTTTTTCAGATTTCTTGTCATGGAGTCCCATGGTTTGCATTTTGGATTGCCTTCATGTATTTAATTAGTTCGGAAAATCTGTTGCAGCTACAAGTAAATATGTTTTTAGGTTTATTGTTAGATGTCATTGCAGTCGCGGTAATCAAAGCGTTCACGAGACGTCGACGTCCAGAACCAAACAACGATGATATATTTGGTCGACACGGACCCGATAAGTTTTCATTCCCCTCGGGTCACGCGTCCCGATCTATGTTTGTCACATTATTTTTCCTGTACCTGTATCCACTTCCGTTTCCGCTCTATTTACCGTTTTTCGCGTGGACTGTGTCCGTTTGTATATCGCGCATTTTACTCTATCGACATTATATTCTGGATGTGCTCGGCGGGATTGCCGTGGGGATTGTTAATTGTTTGGTGATTGGTTTGTTGTGGTTAGATTTGGACGCGTGTAAATATATTTATTCGTTATTAAGCGATGAAAAGTTTGAAGGGGCATCGTACGATGTATAATTATTGTTTTTAGTATTATTTATTTGTAATTTGTTTACAATAAATTATTTTATAAAAGAAAATTGTGTAATTATTCCAGAATTCCAAATTGGGTTTTTGAATAAAAAATAAATATTTTTGTCATCGAAGGATGACATATTAATATCGTTGTGTGATCATAGTGGGGGAAACATTATTATCATAGAAAACTAGAAGCCAACTAATATCAACGAAGTGTAGCTTGCTTGGAGCTCTTTGTAGGCCTTTTTTTAGTCATGTAGTCAGTCGCTGTCCGTCACCGAACACTCAGTGCATTGTATTACATTGTTAGTTGAACAGCATACATTTCTCTCTCTGGTAATATGTGTGTTGTAGTAGTGTTTGTAAATACGCACACAGACGCAACCATTAAACCAATACCACTGCAGTGTGTATCTACACCAAAAGAGTGGGGAAATTTTACGTTACCCACTGGCGACAAGTGGAACAGTGTAATTTGGTTACTAGTATGGTCCCTTGATTATTATAGAGTTGTACATCCATATTGAATAATTATAGAGTTGCACATCCATATTTAATAAACTCAAGAGGGCTGTAGAGTTAACAACTATAGAGTTAACAAAAAATCATAAATTAACACTTTCACTGAGGCGACATTACTTTGTGCGTGTCAAAAACACACACTTAACGAATTTTTTTTATTTTATTTCAATTCTACATCATAAATAATATTGATAATCGATACGAAAAATTTTTTAAAAATGATATATAAATATATAATAAATTAATTAAAACTTGAAAAATTTTAAAAAATATCATTTGGTTAAAAACAGCACTACAAAAGATTGCGATGTCTGTGACGTCATAAAGGTAATATGTCAAAAGTGTCAAAATTATTAAGTAGGAAAAATTATTGATGACTGTTTCATTGATTTCGACGTTCAAAATCTTGAGGAACATTTTTTCCGAATTTATTTTTGTATTGCTATCACAAAGTGATACAAAACAAGCTCGATATTTCTTTAGTTTAGATATTTCGACAGTGAAGTTTATAGCAAGCAATAATTTGGATAGAAACAACAATTTCAGAGCAAAAATAATAGTAGGAGAGCTGCTGGCCGATTTGCAATAGTCATTTCGACACGCGTTAAATTGAGAGGATAGGATCTTGGATACTACTTACTATAAATAAAAATTCAGTTCTGGCAAGCCTATTCGACTCAACCCGGCCGAATAAAACACTTTTAAATATTGTGAATCATCATATAACAGCAAAATTATCACAGTAGCAATATTCCCCACCTAACAGTTCTACTGTTATAGCAGCTTACTGTCATGTGAAACTGACCCTTAAAAGTTGTATAAAATGGTTACCAACGTAACTTACAGTAGTTATTTTTTTTACCACCAGATCGTGTATCTGTACGTTTTTTAATGCGGGCATAAATTTGTGGGATATTGAAATAAAAAACAAAATATTTTTAAATACTTTTATTTATTAAAATTGTTAATATTATTCTTTTAAAATTTTACAGAAAAACACAAAAAAAAATACAAGCCACAAATCTTTATCAATTAAAATATCTCTAGAACAATATTTTTTTTTTTTTAAATATAAAGAAAATTAATATTTATTATAAATAATAATTAAACTATTATGTACAAATTTTAAATGTCTTGCTAAATATGTTCCATTGGTGCCAATAAACGAACATAAAATTCATTTTATTAACACCCATAATAATTCAATTTCAATGCTTCATAAACTTCAGTTAATAAAGCCACATTTAAATTCGTTCAACTAACCAATAAAAACGATCTACGTCTTATTAACCCCTTGCCTGATATATACATATTTTATGAGTATTTTATTTAAATCGGTCGTAGAAAAAATGCTATAAAAATGTAATCGAAAACTTTATACATTTTTTTTTCATATGTAATCAGGAAAGTGATTAAATTTTTTGAAAAAAACAAGATAAATATTTGAAAAAATAATCTCACACGTACACTAAAATCAACATTTAAGCGGACTATAATTAGATCTTGACTTTATTTGAACCACCCATGTACAGATAAGTATGGTATTACGTCATCTAAATTAGTTTATGACATCAAATTATTCTTATCTGAACAAAATTGAAAATTATTTTTGTTGGCAATTTTTTAAATGTTGGCGTAAATATTTGTTGCAGTTTTGCGACGTAAAACATATAAATTGTGACCGTAGCTTGAAAAAAAAAATTAACTCCCCAATATAAGCCATTTTAAAATAATATAATTTGTGACTGCGAATTGCATCTAAACGAAATAAATGATGAAAATAAGTCGCAATATACAACAGATTTGAAGTCGTTAAATAAATACAGTATCAATTTTGAAAATTATGACAATCGTTAAATTTGAAAATTAAAAAAAAATGTTTCCCGAATAGTGCAAACTTTTACCACATAAAAGATATTATAAAAAAATAAGGCGGGCTTGAATGCGACAACAACTACCGGTGATGAATGGAATTAAACTGGTTTCATGAAGCGATGTGTAGTTGCATTACAATATAATGAAAATGTTTAAAAATGTTCAAAACTATGCAACTGACACAACGTAACAATATGTGTACAAATTCGCGTATGTATCAATCAATACGTATCAAACGTATTGATAACACTAATTTTTCGTATATGAAGACTTTACTATTCGGAATAAGGTGTTGTTTCGCCAAAATATTATTTCCAGAATCTTGTAATCAATACGTATCAGATTGATACGTATTAATCAATACGTATCAGACTGATATGTCAATTGATAACACTAATTTTTCGTATGTAAAGACTTTACTATTCGGAATGAGATGTGGTCTCGCCAAAATATGATTTCCAGAATCTTGTTATCAATACGTATCAGACTGATACGTATTGATAACACCAATTTTTCGTATGTGAAGACTTTACTATTCGGAATGAGATGTTGTCTCGCCAAAATATTATTTCCAGAATATTGTTATCAATACGTATCAGATTGATATGTATTAATCAATACGTATCAGATTGATATGTAAATCTAATTTTTCGTATGTGAAGACTTTACTATTCGGAATGAGATGTGGTCTCGCCAAAATATTATTTCCAGAATCTTGTTATCAATACGTATCAGATTGATACGTATTAATCAATACGTATCAGACTGATATGTAAATCTAATTTTTCGTATGTGAAGACTTTACTATTCGGAATGAGATGTGGTCTCGCCAAAATATTATTCCCAGAACCTTGTTATCAATACGTATCAGATTGATACATATTAATCAATACGTATCAGACTGATATGTAAATTGATAACACTAATTTTTCGTATATGAAGACTATTCGGAATGAGATGTCCCGCCAAAATATTATTGCCAGAATCTTGTTATCAATACGTATCAGATGCATACGTATTAATCAATACGTATTGTACCGGCACAAGTGCCGTGAAAATGTAAATTTCTTAATTTTGTAAATTCATACAGATTGCCGTGTGAAATATGAAAATTAAAATTATAACTATTGAATTAGTTTTCCTAGCAACTAAAATAATAAAATAAAATCAGTTTAATACTGAATTTCAAAAGAGAAACTTGTTTTTTATTTCTCAAGAAATTATTCGGAAGCGGTATTGTGATAAGTATGTACCGGCACAAGATTGCCGTGAAAATGTAAATTTCTTAATTTTGTAAATTCATACACGTATCAGACTGATATGTAAATTGATAACACTAATTTTTCGTATGCGAAGACTTTACTATTCGGAATGAGATGTTGTTTCACCAAAATATTATTTCCAGAATCTTGTTATCAATACATATCAGATTGATACGTATTAATCAATACGTATCAGACTGATATGTAAATTGATAACACTAATTTTTCGTATGTGAAGACTTTTACTATTCGGAATGAAATGTTGTCTCGCCAAAATATTATTTCCAGAATCTTGTTATCAATACGTATCAGATTGATACGTATTAATCAATACGTATCAGACTGATATGTAAATTGATAACACTAATTTTTCGTATGTGAAGAATTTTACTATTCGGAATGAAATGTTGTCTCGCCAAAATATTATTTCCAGAATCTTGCTATCAATACGTATCAGATTGATACGTATTAATCAATACGTATCAGACTGGTATCTAAATTAATAACACTAATTTTGCATATGTGAAGACTTTACTATTCGGAATAAGATGTTGTCTCGCCAAAATATTGTTTCCAGAATCTTGTTAGTAATACGTATCAGATTGATACGTATTGATAAGTAACTGTTCAACGCGTACATAAAGACTTACTATTTGGAATGAGACGTTGTCTCGTCAAAATATTATTTTGAAAATCTTGTGCTAAATTGATACTGCATTAATTTTGTGTATTTCTGGCATGAAGAATCTGATTTTTGATTCTAAAAATCGTAACTATAAATTAATTTTTATTATCTTTTGAAAAATAATATTAATATTTACAATAATTCATTCGTCTCCCACTAAAAAAGGGCAATCCTGTCACGACAAAACTTAAAAATATAATTTCCATGCACGGTACTGATGACTAAAATAGCTTCTTCAAGGAAGTATTGCAACCAAAAGAAAAAAAAATCCCTAACTTTCTAAAGTAATAAATAAACATTTATTCATAATATATACAACTTTTTGACAATAACCCAAATTACGACGTAGTGACCGCAAAACTAAGAATACTCGTTTAAAATAATTTAAAAAAAATTTTTTTTCGATTACACCATAAACACATTAACAAGTCGCGTCATCAGAACGGCTGTAATAGCTGAATTTCCAGTTTTAGAAATTCGCCAAAACAAAACAGAAAAAATCATACTATGTACAATTAAGTTCAGAAATACATCACAAAAATGTTGTTGTAGCCATAAAACAAGCAAAATGAAAACCACGACTCAATGAAATTTTATTAAAACTACAAGTGTTGTGTCATTTATCCATCTAGTGGCGCTGTCGATTCTACGTAGCCATTTTTATTAAATACAGTACAATTTCTTATCACTATTGACGCTAAATTTTTTACACGTTCCGGCGGATCTTCGTGATTAATTAGTTGACGTAATAGATTTAAACCGCCCTCCGCTTGAACTAAGGAACAATATTTTACAGCTAAAAATAACAAAAAAAAACATTGTAGTTGACCAACTCTCCAGATTATTTTTGAATACAACATACAGTGGACATCCAATGGTACGTACTCCGATTTTACGTAGTGACGTCAGCGACTTAGTGGAGTTCTCCCTTCACAAATATGTTACCGTTTATCTGTGTTGGTAACAATTTATGTACACATATTCTGCATACGTAATATGCAAAATGCAAATGCAAAATGAGTAAACGTAAAATTCTAGAATATTCTAATCGTCAACTAGTAGAGATTTCTAGAATATTCTATTCGCCACCTAGCAAAGATATCCAAAAACAGACGTCGCCATTGAATTGGTCACCTAAAAAGAGACCCAATAGCACATTTTGACAAATGTTCTAGAACAACGGTTCTCAACCCGGGGGGCGCGCCAGCTTGGGGGGGAGTGGAAGAATTCCAGAGGAGGCGTCAACAAATTAAAAAAAAATAAATAAGTTTGTAGTTTTTGAAACAGTTGTTTTTGCATGTATATTTACAACAACAAAAATTTGAATTTGATGCTGGACACAAACACACAATCACTGAAATTTCTTTATAGCTATTAACTCAATAAAATGTAAGTGAGCGACTTGTGATTTTTTCGATGATTTGTGTAATAAAAATTTGTATTTGAAGAAATATAATTTTATATTCCTTACCAGAGTATGTCTAGCCTAAGTTCAAAGTCATTTTACTCAAACATAATGTAAGTGAATTTATCATATATAAGTCTAAATTAACTTAATCCGTTAAGGGAGGCGTGACCTCACACCAAAGTATGAAGGGGGGCTCAAAGTCTGAAAGGTTGAGAACCCCTGTTCTAGAATATTATATTATTTTGTCTAATAGCAAAAATATTGAAAAATTTATTGCACCATTTAACTGTCCAACCAAAATTAAACTAATATAAACTAAATGTTCCAATTTTGGCCAACATTCTAGAATTATCTGTTCGTCAGCCCGAATAGAATATTCTAGAACATTTATCAAAATGTGATATTTCGTCTTTTTTTATGACCAATTAAATGGTGCAACCGGTTTTTCGATATCTTTGTTAGTTGACGAATAGAACATTCTAGAATTTTTGTCAAATTACGCTGCTTAATCGAATTTTTAGTAACCAATACAATAGTGAAGTCTGTTTTTTGATATCTTTGCTAGTTGACGAGTAGAATGTCCTAGAATTTTTGTCAGCTTCGGCTATTTGGCGTCTTTTACGCTGATGAATCCGATGGTGAAATTGGTTTTTCGACATCTTTGCTAGTTTTCTAAATTGTTTCTTTGAATAGTTTCGTTTTAAATAAATTCAGATAAATAATATTTACCAACCCCCCACACAAAAGTTAGCCGACGCCCCTGATCTTCCAATTTTACGTACTTCCCCTTAAATTTGCACGGACCACTACGTACCATTGGATTTCTGGTGTAAGTAGTTGACCAGCTTTCCAAATTACTTTTGAATACGATATAAATTTCTTTTTACTTACGATAAACGGTTGTTAGGTTCGCTAGTGCCCATACGGCCCAATGTTGACATTCAGGTGTATGATAAGCCTGAACTAAATTTAAAATCGGTTCAAAGGATCGATAATTGATATTTCGTTCGGTCGATAGATCCCATCGCTCAATTGCACGTGTCATCCGATTTAACACCTCCTCGCGTTTCGGATGCGATAAAACCCACACGGATGGACCGTCGGATGCCATATGGGCCAAAACGCCGGCAGCATTGTAACTAACCTGTGAAAATTATACACAAATAGGACCGAAATAGAGATGTCGATTTTAAATCGATTAATCGCAGCAAAAAAAATCGATTCTTTTTCCGATTTTTTTCATTTGAATCGATTATATTAACAGTAAGAGATCGACAACCGATTTTTTCCAAAAGTAATTTCATTTTAATTGTAATTCTACAAAAAAACATGTGCTAAAATGAAACACCAAAAACGTTATTGTTAATTGTCACTTTTTACTCGTTGTTATCAACGAGCCCCCCATGTGGGTCTATATAACTACATATACCGGGTGTTTCAAGCAATTAGGAACATATAAATTTTAACACAGGGAAAATTTGTTATGATCAAGGGGTGCTTTATTTTATTATTATTAAATATTTAGCAAAATTTTAAATAATATCGCGTCAAAATAATGTTTAAAAGTAATTAAAAGACAATAGTAGTAAATTTATTGAGATAACTATAAATAAATCTTAATCTAATGTAGAAATATTTATTAACAAATAATACTGGACACCTGAAAATTGGACACCTGTTGTTTCGTTTTCAAATTTACCTTTTTGCAATTAAAGAAAATTTTGAAAACTATGGATACCTATATAAAAATGATACCCATAAAAAACAAGCATACTCTGATCGCAACAATTTTTTCCCATGATAAATTTTGTATGTTCTTACTTCGCTGAAACAGTCTGTATACGCACTATCTTGTCCAGTAGAAGACTATTAATACAAAAGGAAGGAAGGCCACCTATCTGGCAAATGATCCCTTCCCCACAAAAGCGACTTATTTGGTAAGCATTTTTTTGTCAGTTTGTTTGAAATTTTTGAATAAACTTGGTTCATTCCGTGGTATGCGTCTTACATATTCAATTGCGTTATTTACTTATTTGCTATAATTATAATTGAAAAGTTAACTCATCGCCTTTACAAATATAATGTAAGGCGCTTTTACACGATATTACCCATGTACTATCAATTAAGTCCCTTAACAAAAATTATCAACTAATTTTATTAAACTTTTCAAAATTTCGATTTTTTAGATCGATCTCACAGAATCGATTTTTTTAGCCGATTTTTTTTTAATCGATTTTTTTAATTTCGATTTAAATCGATCCAAAAGTCGATCTTTTTTTGGAGAATCGACATCTCTAGATCAAAACTCTAAATTAACTTGAAAAAATACGACTTACTTCAATCCCATCGCTGCTAGAATCAAGTAAATTCGAAAAAACACTTATGTATTGATCTGTCATTAAACGTGGTCGTAAAGATTTCACTTCGGCAACGTTTCCCAGGAGGCCCATCATGTTTCTCAGTAATTCTTCTTTATCGGGGAAACTCTAAAATGGTCAAAATGACAGTTAAATGCCCGATTTTTGAAAATATTTGTTAAAACATACTTTTAAACAATCCAAGAAATATTCCATTCCTTTGGCGTCCAAAAATCGCCGACAGTTTAAGGGTGTTTCATCGGTGACATTCCACATCGTGCTCCAAGCCACCTCGAGTACGTCATCGCAAACGGCACGACTTAGACGCTCCTCGATTATGTTTAACATTCGCTACAAGAATTACAGTTTATTTTTTTAAAGATTGTTATTTAAGGTACCATGTGTTCAAGTTTATTTGAGGTAGCCACTTCTAAAACTACCACAGTTAGATCACATTTTCTATGTCTGGTCCAAGGTAGATTAAAATAGGTACGCCGACGCGCAGATCTTGATGACGTAATTGGCGAATTATATATATACAGCCTGAGTTTTTTGAGAGTTGCCGTTTGTACTTCAGCCAAACCGTTGATTTAATTGAGAAATTGTTCAAATAAGAGTTGCAGATATCGACGGGGGCAACAATTGCTATTATTAGGATCTTTATAGCTCTTACCTCTTATCAACGGTTTGGCTATAATAAAAATGATAACTCTCAAAAAACTCACACTGTATAAATATAATAATAAGTAATTGTATTGTTGTCTTTTTCTAAAAATTCAAATATGTGACGTCTCATAACGTAATTGGCGAAATGCGCAAAAAAAAGCTTATTTTGGGCTGGTCTGGTCATGGCTTCACCATCTAAACTGAGATAGATTTCTGATTTGCTCACTAGAAAGAAACTAGAAGCGAAATATAGGTTTTTGAAGCCATTCTTTTCACTTTTACCAAAAATTAGGCATGTAGAATTTCCAATTTAGAAATTCGCTAAAAAGGAAATTTTTTAATCTGATGACGTCATCATGGTTACTAAAATTTTTCGATGCCTCAAAACTGTAAATAAAATAACAGAATGACGAAACTGGAAGCGAATTATAAGTTTTTAAAGCCATTTTTTTCATTTTTACCAAAAATTTGGCCGTGTAGAACCACTGAAAAAAAGACTTGGGTCCAATTAATCGTATTTCTAAAAATAATTTCGTCATTTTAATGGCAAAAATGAAAAGTTCACACCTAAATTACACTAATTCAACCAATGAACCCAATCCAAGTCACTTCTATAAAGTCTAATTTGCGAAAAAAATAAATTTTTTAGTCTGATGACGTCATTAAGTTTATTAAAATTTTTCGATGCCTCAAAACTGTAAATAATATGATAGAATCATGAAACTGGAAGTGAATTATAAGTTTTTGAAGCCATTCGTTTCAGTTTTATCAAAATTAAGCACGTAAGACCTTCTTTTTGACACCCTACACGATGTAGAGTGAAAAATTTCTTTTTCTACTTTCTAATTAACACCCAGAATCAAAATTCAACTTTTGATACTTGACGTCTATAGTTGAACCAGCACACTTTATCGCCCGAAACAGACAGACGAACGGACGGACACCTAAATGATCCCATCACTGTTCCATTTTATCAATTTTGGTACGAAATTAACTAAAAAGATGTACAATCAGTGATTTTCAAGTTGTTTTCTGCCCTTGTATAGTGCTAGTGCTTCCAACAACCTTGAACACACAGTATTTACACATTTACTTACGTTAATAACGCCTAGATCGCCTAATCGCTGTTTCTGTTTGCCACCAACTTGACAAGCTAGCGTATTCAGTAAATATATTCCAATTCGTTGCACGAAACTTTCCTGATCCATTTCGGACGCTGAATGGAGTAGAATTTGAACTAAGCGTTCATATTCGAACAGCTGAAAAAATTTCGAAATATTAATCATCGAGTTGCTAGGTCAATTTGAAGAAATACGCGAGTGGACAATATTTTAAAGAAAATTGTGAAATATGACGTAATTATTCACTAAACAAACATATGTTCAACTGAAAAGACTATCTGGCAATTTCCATAGTTATGTTTGCTAACCGGAATTTAAAGTAGCGCTCCTAGTGGCGATAGTGTTGAAATATAAGAGAATGTAACGTCACAGTTCGTTTCTGTTTACGTGAATTTTAGATAAAAAATTACTTTTTTAATTAATTTTTTTTTTTTAAATAAAATAATGACAGTTAAGATGAATTAGCATAATTAATTGCTGTCTTTTATTATCAATTTTCATTAAAATTTGTTTTGATTGCTTTTCTTTGATACTGTCAAATGAAAAGTCAAATAATGTCTACTGACAACGCAAAGATTCTCACTCGCGCCTCTGGTGATAAAATTAGAACTAGTATCAAGTAAAACAATACGATATGGCACACAGCTTCCTCGTACTCGTAAAAGCACCTTGGTAATTTAATGCCCAATATATCTTTGTATAATTTAATATAGGTGGTATAGTTATAAATTAATAAAAATAAATAAATAAAACGATTCGTAAAAAAAAATTGAGCGAAGTGGGACTAGCAGTAAATAAAATATTGACATTTCATGGGATTTCATGGTAGCGCCGTGGATACTATTACTCCGAATGCAATGAAATTTGTAGGGGATCATCTAAGAACCAGACCACGTAATTTCTAACAATTTCATAAAAAAGAATTGAATAGTTCAGAAGTTATGCCACTTGGTGCAATTTAGTATATTAATGGAATGACATGGTAGCGGCATAGCTACCGTTACTCCGATTTCGATTAAATTCATAGGGGACCATCTAGGAACCAAACTGACTCTAGTTTTTATATCAAAGTCGAAGTATATTGTCAAAACTAACTAAACTAACCTAACCTTAATTAACCTCACCACCTAGTTTTAATTTCAAAGTCGAAGTATATTGTCAAAAATAACTAAACTAACCTAACCTTAACTAACCTCACCACCTAGTTTTTATATCAAAGTTGAAGTATATGTATTTGTCAAAACTAACTAGTCGTAATTCTGGTAAAAGTGATTCTGAGCATTTCCATTTTCGGAATTCCAGCCAAAAAAATCACTGAAATTTTTATTGGCATTACTTTTTCTCTATGCATTGTGTCGTTTGTATTTTCTAAATGGAACACGACCATTGTTAAAATATTACACATACTATACATACAATATATCCGAATTTAAAGACAAGTTTAACGTTCAATATCTCGAAAACGATGCGATATATCGAAAAATTTTATTCTTGTTTTTCGTTTTATTTTGTCAAGTTCTACCGGGAACTGTCATCAAATCGTAGTATCCCCGGATAAAAGTCTGTTACGAGTACGAGGAAGCTATGCACCACCCCCTCATTGATATTACTTACAACATCTTGGGGTATTTTAAATTGACACAGCGTAAGACATCCATTCCGCATCATCGTCTCATCCTCCTTATGATAGTACATGGCATTCAGCAGCGTCGAAATCATATGCCGCTTGATACGCACCCCGAACGAATTACGATCCTTCCCCTTAACAATATAGAACAGTGTCGCGCTACTCGATATCTGAATTTGTTTCTCCAACGGGTGTCGATCCATCGCCTGCAAAATAACACTGAGCGCGTGTCCAATGTACTGACACGACTCGAATCGGAACATATGATACAAATCGTTCAGCACCCGTTGCAACACCTCCGCGCGATCCATGTACGCAGCCGCGGCAATCAGTATTTGTTCCTCGGTCGCGTCGCCGGATATCATCCGGGCCGGAATATCGTGCCGGCGACACGCCGCGTGATGCGTCCCGTACAGACCGAGGAACTGTAACGGATTTGTGACACGTGCACCTAATCCCGGTATATCCGTACACTGTTTACAACCCTCCTCAGCCACCCCGGAACCGGCCAAATTCGTGCCGGAAATATCTAACGATTGTAGCTCGGGTAGATTTTCGATCAGCATCGCCAAAATTTGATTTTCGTTTGTATAAACGCCATTATGGACGAGTTCAAAGGGGGAATTTTGTGATTGCGAGATGTCTAAGTGTTTTAACGTTCGCACTTGACAAATTGCCGCAAACGCGGTCTCTAAATGCGTAACGTTATAGAGTATTAACGATTGTAAATGTTTTAATTTCTCTAAAAATTTCATTTCACCTAAACCGCTACATTCGGACAAATCGAGATACGTTAAATTTACTAACGTTACCACAAGACGATCGATAATTTCGGGACTTTCCAAATGGGTGGCGTGCAGTGTGAATCGTTGTAACTGCGTCAAATAGCACGTAGACATCAGTATCGACAGGATATAATGATCGAACGTGGGAATTATCGATGTCCCTTCACGAAATGCTAATGATTTTAATGCGCGTCCATGTTTATAGATGTGCTTTAATGCGCCCTGCGTTAAATTTGGACAATTCGCCAAATCCAGTTCAACTAATTCGTGCTGTAACAATATAAACAACGTTTCATCATTAATATCCGTGTTATTTAAAACAACACGCTCCAAACGCGTGGCACTACGATCGTAAAATATATTCAAAAATCGATTATCAACTTTTTGCTCCTGTTGTGCACTCGCCAACAATTGATCGCACAATTCCGTGGGCAACACAATACCCTTGCGTAATTTGAAATAGTTCTGTTTTTTATCACATATGGTGTCTAAATTACTTAATATATACTTAAATGTCAATTCTAATAATGTTTCCGGGACACTCTCCTTACAGACGAGGCATAAACTCGCTGGAAGTAGCCGTGAGTGACCGCAGCCACAATCCCTATCCATGGTTATGCCTCCTCAGCACAACACTTATCACACCACCAGTGTAACACTCAACAGATATTTAAACAATGTTCAGTTACGTAATTTCATATTTATCCACAACCCATATTTAAATCATTTTATTTTACGTTCATTTTAATCGAGAAAAACGTGTGTACGAAATTAATTTCGTCAAATAAATTGTTGTCGTTGATTTTGTCACAGAACACGGGCGAATAACTTTATTATGACAGAAGTTACTTTTGTTACCAACATAAGTACATTTATGTATTCGTTTCTATGCAATTTTCATAAAAAAAAAAAATGAGTTCTTTTTTTTGTTTGTATAATTTATCACAATGATGCAATGATTAGAATATTTTATTAATAATTATAGTTACACTTTTCACAAAAATTTACCACTAGAGAAAATCTAAGAAAAATGTTTGCTATATTAATTTTTTCAAGTGTGTACATTCTGATTTTTGACGCATCTTTTGACAATTGTCAAGTTTATTTTTATGTCACCGTAAATCAGAAAGAAAATATACACTTTTTAGGGATTTAGGGAATCACACGATATAATTAATGCAATCACTACGATTTATATGAACAAATTAAGATGCTTTTTTACGTTTTTTATACATTTATAATTAATTTCACGTAAATTCTTAATAAATCAGCTGTTCACTTTTCACTCTTCTCACATATCAAACCTATACGTACATAAAAATCACCATTCCTTCCATTCGTTCATTGCATTCATCACATTCTTCTATTTCACCTTAGAGCGTAGAGTACAAAAATATTGAAGACCCGACACCTTACAATATGACGTAAAAACGAAATGTCAATACTTAATAGCCTGTTCACATTATTCTAGTCCAGTAATCCAGTGAGCTAATCCAGTCCAGTGCTGGACTGGATTATATCGTCTATATTATTCCAGTCATTCAATGGTCCATTTCAATCATTCAAGTACATTACAAAAAACAACAATGCTTGTTCACTGTTCAACGTTTAATCCACCACTGGATTGGCCGTCTATACTGGAGTGGCGCTGGAATGGGCTAACTGGAATGAAAAGTAGACCGTCAATCCCGTCACTGGACTGGAATGTTTACTGGAATGGGTACATTCCAGTGCATTTCAGTGCCGGTCTACATTATTTAAGACATTTAAGTGACATTCCAGCGCTGGTTTCGATCACTAGACTGGAATGCTACTGGGATAATGTGAACGGGCTATTACAGATTGTTAAAACAGAAGTTATTAAACGTTAATTTTCAGTATGTAGAATCTTTGTCGGGTCCTTGAATATGTAAATCGGATACAGACCAAGAAAAACACGTTCGCTAGCCGTGTTTATAAAAATATATTCAAGAACAATGTTTCAGAAACGTCTTTTTCACAAATTTTCTGAAAAAGACTTCTGATCCATAGTTACTCTTCGACCTTCGCTTAGAGAGCGTCCATAAATTATGAGCTCCATTTTGGCCAGTTTTGAACCCCTCCATGTAGACTATAGGTGACTTTTAGAACGTAGTTTTTTTTCTTACTAAGCCCAAAAAACATTCAAGTAAAATAAAAGCCTTTTTATTATTAGATATGAAAATTAAAATTCTTTTTTACAGTTAAGCAAAATATTTCCTCAAAAGACACGTCCCCTGACAGTTACAAATGTAAAGACTGTGTGACCACATGGTTGCATAATTCGCTTGAGAAAGTTTTGTCAAGTTTCAAAATATCCAAAATATTGAGCACCTCATAAGTAATTCAAGATTATTCATGAATTTTCACACCCAAATTCATGTTTGTTTAATTGTTCCAAATAAAACTATGTAGCTAGACTCTGACTCCTCCCTGCGTCTATGTAGTCCACCGTAGCTTTTTGCATAACCCTTCCCTCCCATCAATTAGGATACGTAGTTTATGGACGCTTCTTTGAAAAAAAAAAAGAAGTGATTTCACATATTTCTAAGATATCTATTTTAGATTTTGGGTACCTACTTTTGTTAGTTAATATAGTATAGTTGCAAGCCCAGAAGTAATTGTAGTGGCAGAAAAATTAGCCCTCTTTAAATTAACATTTTTTGCAATTATATATTTTTTTTATATTTTGATTTTTTAATCTTTTAAAATAACTGGACAAATATTCTTTATTTCAAAGATAATATTTGCAATATGAACAATGTTATTTGCTCATTCCATTTCGGTGTTATCTGAAATATTACTGAATTATAAAATATGCGAAAATTGTTAGCTTATCTTTATCTGGATCGTTTGGACTAGCCTTTATAAATCAATTAAATGCGGTGGTAAAGAATAGAGCAGTCTAATTTAAAACTTATGCATGTCTCCCTCTCTTTGATACTTTAAGACCGGTAGAATTTATGTATACATATGGTTCAAAATCATACGTTTTCAATGTGATCTCGAATTTTTTTAGGTTATGATATCAACAAATATAAAAGAATATTCAAGAACTTTATTTATTAGCTCAATCTACTCAAAAATTAGATAATGTTGACCGCAATAAAACGAATTTCTACTACACAATTAATCAGACACTGTTCAAATAAGTCTGATTTAAAAAATCTGTTGGAAAATGCGGCATCATTCAACGATCTAAAACAAGAACACCCGGAACAGGAATGGGCCACGTTACCCTATCCGGAAGGTGTGAAACCACGGAAACAAGGTGAACATTTTATCACACGAAAACCGAAAATTGACCCGAAAAATACGACAATAATCATGTTTCCCGGCCAAGGAAATCAATACGTGGGAATGGCAAAAGATTTACTGAAATTTCCAATGGCCAGGGACTTGTTTGAATTGGCCAATTACACACTAAATTACGATTTACTCAAATTGTGTCTGGAAGGTCCGCAAAACGAATTGGATCGAACGGAACATTGCCAATTGGCTACAGTGGTGACATCTCTGGCAGCGTTGGAACGTTTAAAAGAAGAACGTCCGAACGCAATCGAAAATTGTGTAGCAACCGCGGGATTTAGTATCGGTGAAATCACCGCACTAATATTTTCCGGGGCGCTACAGTTCGAACAGGGACTAAAATTAGTACGAGTTCGTGCGCATGCCATGCAGATGGCGTGCGATGAAACACCTGGCGGTATGGCAACCGTTATTTACGGACCGGACAGCCGTCTTGAGTACGCATGCGTGCGCGCAAAAGAATGGTGCATTGAGCGCGGCATCGAAAATCCCGAATGTGCAATCGCCAGTTATCTGTATCCGCATTGTAAAGTTGTCGCCGGTAATTTGGAGGCGTTAAATTATTTGGAAAAGAATGCCAAAGAGTATAAGTTACGTCGTATCAAACGATTGCCGGTTAGTGGCGCGTTTCACACGAAATTAATGGAACCCGCGCTGGAACCGTTTCGTAAAGCGTTGAAAAAAGTGAAAATTGAAGATCCAATTGTAAGTGTATATTCGAATGTCGATGGGAAACGTTATCGGGACGCTACGCACATTTTTAAACAATTACCCAAACAGGTACTTACAGCCATTTTTTTTCCTATCTAATTTATTAGAGACATATTTGCTATGAGCTTTTGCCTGGAGGGGATACGAAACTCGACTACAGCGCTCATGCTGGACAAATATAGGTATCTGTTTATCAGAACGGTATTTGTACATAATTTTACTATTTTCTTCAAGAAAAAGTATCTTTTTTTAATACTTGTTTGATTTTTTCAAAGCGAGTACTTATTACGATTTCTGTTTACCAGATTCTACAAAATAATAAAAAAAATTATTTGTAACCCTACTATCAAACGTCATTTTATTTTGAAATTTTCAAAAAAATATCATAAAAATTACCTCTTATGATTTTTAAGTGAATTTCCATTTTGGAAAAATTCACTTATTACAGCGGGTGCCATGAAAGACCTGAGCCCAGGACTACAGCAAAAATCCTTTTTTAGGTCTCGAGAAACCGAAAATAAGGGTCACTAAAATTTATATATATATATATATATATATATATATATATATATATATATATATATATATATATATATATATATATATATATATATATATATATATATATATATATATATATATATATATATATATATATACGCGATAACTCTCGAAGGAGGCTTCCAATTGTTACGAAATTTGGTGTGAAGATCAAAAGTCCCAATCGCTTGGATGAGTTCGGAAGCCAAAATTTCGGCCAATTTTAGTAGCTTTTTGCAAAATTTGGCCAGAATTTAAAATTTTTTTTTGTTTTTTTTACACCATCGAAAAGAGATTTAACCGATTTTGAAAATTTTTCACTGTTAGAGAGCAAAACTATTTTAGATGGATACAAGTTGTTATATGAGATCCGCCAGTGTCCAGTCTTTGTAAATTCACAATGTTATGCAGATGATGTGACAGGGGTATTTTCATTTTTGACAAAATCAGAATTGTAAAGACAACAGAAAATTCACATACGGAAATTAAATCATATTTCCTGAATTTGGTTATTTTGACCCAAGAATCTGATTTATGTAAAAGTTAACCACCGAACAAATTGTAATAGAGAAGTAATTCACATTGTGAAAAAGGTTGAACTCCACTGATACATAAAATCTATATGTATAATAAAAAGATAATCTAAATAAACTTTACAAATAATTTTTTAAAAATTAATTTTAAGAATATGCAAAAGCAAAATCGATTGTTTCAGACTAGAATTCCACTTTAATTAGTTTAAAATTATAATATTTTGATTTTTCAGATTGTGCGACCAGTCAAATGGGAACAAACCTTACACGTGTTGTATGAACGCGATGCTGGTACGGAATTCCCGCGAACGTTTGAATGTGGTCCGGGCACTTCGTTGAAAGGTATATTGAAACAAGTCAATGCAAAAGCTTGGGATCATTGTATTAGTATAACGGGATAGCCTAAAAAGAGAGAGTGAGACTGATATTCACCAAAAATTCCATATATCCAAATGTATGTTTGCGCATGCGTCATAACGAGAGTGAGGATATTGGTCCGCACAAACACGTTTTCAAGGGGATAACCAATTTTTTATAGCGGGTTCTAGCACACACACTGCGTCCTCAAAAGTATGGGGACACCTGGGCTCAGGGGGTGCCCACACTTTTGACACGACCGTGTACCACAACATTTAATCACAGTACCGCGTCAAAAGTGTAGGCATCCCCCGGGTCAAGGTGTCCCCACACTATAGAAAATTGGTTAGCCCGCTTGTGCGGACCAATGTCATCACTCTAGTCATAACAGAAGGAAAGAAAGAGAAATAAAATGAGATGAAAGATATGTATTTTTATATTTATATAAAAAAATTTGGATGGTTCTAAAACGTTGGTTTTCAACTTTTCATTATTCAAAAAGTCGTTAAACAAGGATTTTATTAATTAAAATTTTTTAAAAAATGATTGATTCAAATGATTATTTAATTTACAGCAAATAAATTTATTGAGAAATAAAATAATTTATTACATTACTGATTTTTCATCAAAATATAATGTTCTTTTTTGAATAAATAAAATATTCATTACAAAATATTAATATTTGTACAAACAACTCGCTGTAAATTTATAAAATTAACCAAAATATTTATGCGATTAACACTTTACGGCCCAAACATCCCAAAATACCATTAAAAATCATACACGATAATATTTTGTTGAATTGAAAAAGCAATTTTTTTTAAATCTACGAAATATTTTGTTGGAATAATATGTTGTTTTGTTAAATTTATCGAAATTAAATTGAAAAATAATTTTTGATCAATTTACTATATATTTTTCTTTTTGCTGAAATAACTATTTTTATTGAAATAATTTTGTTGAATCTACTAAATTTTTTGTTGGAATAAAATTTTGTCTTGTTTACATAACATGGGCCGTAAAGTGTTAATTTTGATTTACTTTTTATCTTGTATATTGTAATTTTTGTTGAAAATTATATTTTTTTTCTTTTTTTTTGTATTTAAATATAAAATAAAAAATAAATCTTTAATTATATACAGATTTTGTTGACCTAAAATTACTACTTCTATCTCTATTTAATACCTAAATTCTGAAATAATATTCGTCTGTTTGGACTGGATGGAAAGGCGACAGACATATTTATTTCAAGTTGATTAAAATTATAAAAAAACCTGTATGATTGCAATCAAATTTTTGGGACGCTATTGCAACTGAATTTTTTTTTTTGGGGGGGGGCAATAATACTGGTAATTTTGACTTTTCAGTTAGCAGCTATTTGACAAACGTGATGAATTTGGGAAATAAAACTACTTAAAAAATAAATTATTTAGTAAATACAAAAGGGGAAGTGAAATCCTGAATTTGACAATTGTTTTGGCGGGTTTTTCGTGTTTCTTGCTGGTACTTCAGTCTTTTGACAAAAAAAAATTGGGATTTCACTAAATATTTTTATGTTAACAATGAAAATTACTAGTAATTGGCTAGAAGAAAATTGGGTTTTCATTGTTTCATAAAAAAAAAATGGTTTCATTTAAGGTGTTTTGATGTCATTTTTTTTTTAAACCAATAAAATTACAATATCACACATAAAATAAATAAAAATGAGGTAAATAAAATAAAAAAAATATATTTAATCCATCGTTCTAACATGTTTCTGATTGTTTGTGTCGGTTATGGTGTAATGTAAAACCCGGGATTTTTCGATTGTTTGCGGTGACTCTAGATGAATTTCTGGCACAACATTTTCCGATTTATCCAAATTTTCGACTATATACTGGGTATTGCTGGTGGCGTTGGTTAGAATGACAGGCGGTGGATTTATTTCAATCACATTTGAATTGTTTATGGGTGCTTGAGTGGTGGTTGACGCTGGACATTCAGCAGTTCCAACCAAACGCGTTTTGTTCACTTCCAATTCGGATATTAATTCGGGCAGGGCACTGTCACATAACACTGGATTTTCTAAACAGAAAAAAGAGAATATTAAAAATTTAGCGATGAGATTAATTATAATAGGGTATTTGAGAATAATCGAATCAATTAGTTTGTTTATCGCAATTATTATATTTAAACTACAATTCAATTCAAATCCTTAATTTATATTTGAATTTTTCTCTAACGTAAAAGCCTCTATACCGGAACACTATTTTTAGGTGTGTAAATAAACTGGCTTATAAAAATTGATAAATAAATTAAACACGCATTTTTTTTTTTAATAAGCATGAAAGAAAGTTTTATTAATCCAATGAATATGTTTTTAAAAAAATATAACCCAAAAATTTTTATTTATTAATGTTTTACAAAATGTTGACATGTGTTAGCAAACGGACCACAATATATTAACACCAGTAATGGGACGTGAGTCAGACGCCCCTACGCCGAACGCGTACTTAATTAAGAAATAAATTCTTAAAATGTTGAAATACATAGTGACATCTTTTGACGTAGATAAGTATGGTTTGTAAATACAATACTTATTCTACATAATAAAATGAAATAAAGGCTTTCGCCATAAGGGATCTTTTAAAAAACATCGTGTACTTTCTAACTGAACCATACACCATAGTGAATTTTTAAGTAGTTTTATTAAAACGCTCTAAACCTAATATGGCTACTTTTTTCATTTCATAAAAATTTTGAAGTTTTAAATCAATATTAATTATTTATCAATTGATTATACGTTCTGGAATAAAAAGAATATTAAAGTAAAATTATAAAAACAGTTAGGTAAGTGTTTTAGGCCCAAAAATAAATTAAAAATGTTTATAAAATACATAATATGTAATAGGTATTTCTAATAATCAAATACAAAGGCTAAAATTTGGAACGCATGTTAAAACACTTCTGTAAATAATATTTAAAATATATAAAAAGGTAATTTAGCTGTTCTAATCTCTTAAATGCACTAATAAAAATTATTTGTATATTTTTATTATGCTAACTTTAAAAATTCGCTGAAAAATGTTAAAATTTATAACTCATGTGTTTTTAATAATGACCATCTATCGAAATAAAAATAGACGAATTCAACAAAAATTGTTTAATATACATATGTATTTCTTTAATTAAGTAAGGGAACATTAAATGCGAGGTGAATTTAAATTGAAAAATAATCATTCTATATTAATAATAATTTTTGTTATCAGAGGTTTCTTTCAGAAATAACTTCATTAATATATAAATGTCAAAACTGTTCGGACATATGATCGCGTTCCGGTATAGGGGCTTTTGGAAAATTTGAACTAAACACAACTTAGTTACTAATGATGTAGCCATGAGCACAAATTACAATGACTGACGTCACGACTTAGTATTATCAAATACAATGGTATAACGAATGAGGAAACTACAGTGTCGTGAGTATTCTAATTCTTTGTTCGAATTGTGAAACTCTTGTCTATATTTTGACAATACTGTAATATAAAATAAAAACTTTTTTTTACGTATTATCGAAGTAATTAAAAAAAAAAAAGTTTTTTTATGTTATATTAGTTATTTATACAGAAACAATTTAAAACATTCTCTATAAAAATGGTAAGTATCAAATTTTTTGGCCTTTAAATATTTACCATGTAAATCCAAAGTTAACGATCCCGGACTGCTGAAAACGTTACATTGTGTCTGAGCCACTAAATCTCGTGCGATAAATCGTATATGATTATGTGACAAATCGGCCAGACAAAGTACAGGAAGACCATAGAAATCATGACGCAGTTCGGTCAATGCGTTATGCGAAGCAAACAATTTCTCCAACGACGGCAAGAATGTTTTCGACGTTTCATCCAGTGTTGTCAATCGATTGTGCGAAAAGTCAACCCAACGTAATTCCTCAAGGCCAATCAGGTCATCAGGACCTATCCGTGTCAAATAGTTATGACTCAAATTCAGATGTTTGAGTGCATGTAAACCGGATAGTGCTCCATCGAGTGATCGCAACTCATTGTAGTCTAGCTGAATGTCCGTAATTCGTGTCTCCCATTCCACAACATTCTGAAAATAAAAATTGCGTTAATTATTTTTGTTGGAAATCTAGGCTGGAGGAGAACTAGCGATTAGGAAAGTATTTAGGAAGACTATTCTAACTCGTTAATTTTCAAAAACTTCTCTGGCGGAAAAAGATCTATGAAAATAAATTATGAAAAATTATGAAAAACATATCCAAATTTGGAATTTTTCATAATCATAATTCATTTTCATATTTTTTCAGAGGAATTTATCGTTCATCAGAAATTATCATTAAAAACAGAGATAGATTTTCAGAGGTTCAGATGTAATATATAATCATAATGTTTTAGAATAATGCATAATTTTTCATTAGTCATTTAGTCATTTTTTATGATTTTCAATGAAAAAATATGATTTTTTAATAATTTACTGTTTCATAGAGTTTCATAACTTTTTGTAGAATTTGTCGTAATTTTTCATAAATTTTTTTCCGTCAGAGTTTATCAGGATAATACGTCTGTTTGAAAATGAACTAACGGTTCGAAACAATATTGTCACAGTTTCAAAAATAAAAGTGGTATTTTGCAAAGTAAAGTATTTGTTTATTATTTACATAATACGTTTCATTCTTTGTGACCCGGCAAAAATGGATGAAAGCTTGGAGGATGAAAGAGTGTCTTGTTCAATAACTGTCAACGTCCAATAACTATACCGTTTACCCTACCAAGATTTACTCAGATTTTCTTCCCCAGAATTTTTCATAGATCAAATACATTAATATTGACTTCATAAATCAACATGAATCCATATAATATTATTTATTATTGCTTTTAAATAATTTTTACAATAAGGATAATTTTTTGGAAAAATAACCACCAAATGTACTACTTTAAAAAAATTTTTTTTTTTTTTTTAAAGTATTTTTTTAAAGTAGTACATTTGGTGGTTATTTTTCCAAAAAATTATCCTTATTATAGATATTCACCACCTAAAAACTTCCCTTTAAAATAATTTTTACTTAATAAAAAATAGTTTTTCTAACAAAATAATTAAATATTAGGAATATCATTATTATTGATGACGTCACAAATATTTATAATCGCGTCTGTCAAAATCTAATAAAATTGCTCTGTCTACATAATATAATATGTCGTGCGTAAATTTACATAATTCCATGTTTTTTAAATGTTTTTTTCCCAGAAATTGATTTTTCTCATACTTCTACATAATATACTTATTGGTCAATTTACACAAAATATTTTCAAAATTATACAGCCAGTTTGCACCTAGTGCCTAAATCTCCTTGTGAATCATTCGTGAAAATCGGAATAAAATCCGTTCAGTAGTCGCGCAAAATCGTACACATCGATAGGGGGCTTTTATTTTATGTAGTAGGGGATTTTTTTTATTATGTAGTGATAAATCATATGATTTTTAAGGGTTAGTGTTGTTATATAATTCTACTATAATTCTTCCGTAATTTTGATAAGATGATTTTAAGTGGTGAAAATTTCAATTATTGTGTGGCATTTTGTAAGTAAAAAAATTTATTTAACGTTTGAACGAATTAAAATAAGTTCAAGAGACACATACTGTATACGTAAATAGTCTTATTATCTGAACTGTTTATTTAATTAATATCTTGTAATATTTATAATAAGAATAACAATAGGTAGAAAAAATCATACAAAAATAACTGAAACATTACGAAATGACAGATAAGTAAAATGAATTATATTTTCTTTTTTTCCTTTTTATCGTTTAAAGCCATTTAAATTCTAGTTTATTGAATTGATAAGATAATTACACGTAAATTAACTTGAATTAAGAGTCACGAATGATATTAAAACGTGATTTTAATTAAAAATACAATAAAAAAAAAACGTTAGCTTCAAATTTCAATTACTTAAGTACAGAAAAAACACATTTTTTTTAAGTCATTGTCAAAAAAAGCAATTACATTCAAATTTAACTTACCTCCATACGTCCAATCAGCTTCGATATTTTATTGTGCGACAAATCGATCACTCGTAAACGTCGTAATCCACGAATTTCTTGAAACGAAAACTCATTCAATTGATTATGTGTTAAATTCACAAGCCGTAGTGACCGCAATGGTATCAACGACCCCCGCAACGCTGTCAGATTATTATAGCCCATTTGTAAATCTTCTAACGATTCAGCCTCTGCAAAATCATCAGGGGTTATCTAAAAAATGAGACGTGACCAATCAAATTTTGAAATTCATTTTTTGAAAAATGGTCTCGGGAGAATGAGAACTTACACTTTGAATGTTGTTGTATGAGATAACGAGACGTTTTAATTTTCTGGCCTTCGATAAAGTTCCATCTAATCCAAGTAGTTTATTGTGTTCGAAAAATAGGGCATCGATTCGATGTAAGTTTTTGAGTTCTTGAGGTAATCGTTGCAGTTGGTTGTCCGAGGCATGAATCATCACCAAATTATTCACGTCTTCTGGCAATTGGCCATCTAAAGATGTCAATTGATTGGCGTTAATAAAAAGCCATTCTAGATTATACATTTCCCGTAACGTTCCATTCAAATCGAAGATCTGATTTCGGCCCAAATGTAAATGTCTCAACGATTTTGGAAATGAATTCTTTTCGATGACGTTGATCATGTTACCAGGCAGAAACAGAAAGTGCAGACTTTTACTATTCTGAAATGAGAATAAAAATTTAGGATTGAAATAGGGCTACAAGAGAAGTACACTTATATACGTTACCGCAAAATCATCTTCTCGAATATGTGTGATTTTCCCGCGTCCAATATTCAGCGATTTCAGCCCCGGTATTCGAGTGAATATGCCACGTGGAAATGATGTTAACTCATTGTCGGCCAAACTCAAAAAGTCGATTTTATTTAATCCCAAAAACGTATCTTCATTTACTGTTCTACAAAAATAATAAATGAAGTAAATTTCAGCACTGACAAAATTTTATTTTTAAAATTATGGCTATATATAAATACTCTGGAACTATTTTATCATTTTTTTTTGATAATTTTATGGAGTAAACTAATAATTCCTACTAATTACTGCGTAGTAAGTATTCAGTGAAATTCAAATATTGATAAATCAGTAATTATTATTATTATTATATTTTCCTAAATATTTTGCGAAAATATTCCAAAAATTTTGCATGCAAATTCAATTTGTAATATTGGACTATCTTTACTGACGTTATTTTATGAATCCGCCGGTAGATCTTTAGTAATTTGGATGCAATTTTTCATTTTAGTTATCAAAGATTCAAACTTCCGTCTAAAAATGTAATCCATTCCAAAATTGACAAGGAGAGGTCACACTGTGTGGGTCACCGATTTGGTCGAGTCTTCGTGTATTTAAAGTTGTCTTCGCCAAGACACCCTAGGGCTTTGGAGATTTACTACACTAGTGAACCTCTTTAAATACACGGAGATTCGGCCAAATCAGTGACCCACACATCAGTGACCTCTCCTTGTGAGTTAAAAAGTAGGCAAGATAATTTTTTCATGGTTTCTTTTCTCTGATTTCTTAAAAATTTCAAAATTTCTCCCTAAAAATTGCTCTCGAGCAAAAAAAAAGGACCTCTCAACAACCACCTTAATCAAGTTCTAAAGTACTACCAGCTTCTTTGCGTGTGCGAGGCCCCAAAGGGCGCGACGCTCAGGGCAGTCGTCCCTTTGCCCAGCTTTGGACCGCCTTTGGACCCAGCTTTGGACCGCTTCTAAGTCTCAGTAACTTCATTTATGAATCTGATAGCCTAAGAATCTTTAATTAGATTTGATGAAGCCACACTAGGCGAATTTATTATATTTTCTTCAATTAAAATGTATCCAGTTCATTTTCTAAGGGTGTATTATTTGAAATCTAACAGTCTGAGACTAATATTTTAATTTTTACCGGCAGAATCCGTAAAATTCTGCTTCAAAATATAATGTCCCACATTTTAATTTTACCGTAGAAACACATATAACTTTACCTATTGAGTACTAACAGTAACTTCATTAATTCCTTTACCTAAACGCTGCCTATGCCAAAAAATGTACATAATACAGTAGACTCTCGTTAATTCAAACCTGCGATAATTCGAAACTCTGTAATTCAAAGGTACCACGAGTTCCCTACAAAATCTCTTTACATTTCGAACTAAAACAATACATTTTTATACACTTGGTAATTCGAACGAAAAAATCATTGCTACGTAACAAAACGACGCGTTAATTCGAACTCATCGGCGTCAAACACTCGACAATTCAAAGTTGCAGAGAGAAAGAGACAGAAAGATTGTAAGTACATTTTGAGACAAGTTCAAGTTCATTCATCGCAAATGCTTAAAAAATTAAAATTGTTACCTGCGATAATTTGAACCTCTCTATAATTCGTAATATTTTAAGAGTCCCTCGAGTTTCGAATTAACGAGAGTCGACTGTACCTACCAATGATTTGTTATAAATGCCTCTGTCACTAAAAAAATGCTACAGACATCATGAACTATGAAACTTAATTTGTTTGACATGTTTGAAATGTGGTTTAGTAAAGTTACCGTCAATAGCAACGTAAAAATTAAGTCTTTGTGACTTTGATTATGGATTTCATTGTCTGAAAGTGTTACGTAAACTCACTGATACTACAAAGATGATTTCCCATCAAATATCCCTTTTTAATAGGAAAATGTTTCATATCTACATTCTGTATCAGACACTTCTCTAAAGAAGTCATTGAAGAAATTTTACATAATCTTAATCGCAGCAGTGGTGAAATTACTGGCCACCCAGTTAATATGTTGTTTCCTCTATAATAATTATAGTACAATTTTTTGGTAAATACAACTAGTTATAAATCTACAAAAAAAATGATATTAATTTATAATTAATTCTTATTTACATAATAGAACTGCTTTCAACTGCTTTCGACTAGAAAATAAATCCACAATTTATGTACTTTGAGTGTCATAAAGTGCGAGACAGCAGAATAAGTTTTTTTATTTCGTTTGAAAATACATTTTTCACAAATGATTCTTTCAGTTAGCATAAGTTTAATAAGTTTTTTCAACTATTATTTGCAACAAACAATGAAATAATACAATTTAATATAATAAATAATAATAGTTGAACTATAATTTTTATCACAATATAAATATGTATACTTTTATCAACACCGAATCACATGCTTATGCTTAGAGCACTTTAATCCAAATAAACATACTACACTTAATTGTAATAAATACTCTGCCTCTTGACGAGAAAGAAAATTTTGAGATATGATTTGATTACATATTTTTATTGAGCAATGTACTTTTAGCAAATATATTAAGTGTTAAATGTCTTTATTTTCTTGTAGCATGATATTAAAAGAGACTCAAGAATTTGCTCTGCCATACGAAAAAATATTGAATTATAGATAATAAAATTAGTATGTTTTTAGTTCAGTAGGTACACATAGAGACAACAACAAACATTAACTATTTACCAGGTTTACTCACTTATTATTAATGTATGCCGAACTTTTGTTCGTATTTATACATAAACCAGTATTCATATGTTCACTTGTTGTCCAGCTTAACTGATACTTGAACACTCGATTTACTTTTGCATGTATAATCAATTCATTATGTTAATTAAAATTCATAAAGTTGTCAAACTGGATCGGCTGGGATCCGAACCCGAATCTCTTGGTGGCTAGCCAAGCGCCTAACCAATTAAGCTACCGACCGCTTGTTCGAGTGCCACTTCAGTCCGACAATTAATCAAACACATCCTCTCTTTTAATTAAATGTAATTTTATGCGTATATAACTACTAATGACTTTACTAAATTTGTGTAAACAAGGCCTTAGATGAATGTAAAAATACAATCGATGATGTGTACAGAATGGCCCTAAACCACGACAGAAATTTTGCACGAAAAACGTAGATCGCGAGATTATCTGCAAGGATTTGATAATAATCATTCTATCAATGAATAACTGCTACTTTCTCACAATGAATTCACAAACTAGAGTGTCGTTTCTTATGAAGAAAAATTCCCTGACACATTCCTCAAAATTTCCGCAAAATGGACACCTTATTAACACTAGTAGTAAAAGATGTCGGTTTGATTTCAAAACTGAAATCAGATAAATTCATATGCAAAATTAAAAATCATAGACAAAAAATAATTACATAGTTTAAGGAAATGTAAAAGAATGCCTTAAAAATTTGTTTATGGGAAATTCTCTTGAAAAAAATTCTTAGAAACAAATTAATTGAATGAATTTTGTCATCAACCTTGATCACAATTATCTGTATTGATAAAAGTTCATACTGAGCTGTGCTCATAAACAAATAAGCAAACGTTTTGTACGTATGACCACCAGTAGCCAGTCCAGTAAGTACACTACTTCATATCTGTTTCATATCATGTTTGGTTGTATTGTTTCCATTTGCACTTTTATCAAATTATTAAACTTTTTACGTCAATCAAGTTTTCGAAATGAACAATTGACATTGACTAGGGGGAGACAAAATTTTAAATATGTACATGTGGGTTTTCCGTTATCTTCATAACTCTGTTGTTTTTAGTATATATATGGAAATTCCGTACTTTTTCTCTATTAGGGAGCTTTCTCCAGTCGGGAAAAACACTTTAAACGGACTTTGGAGTGTGAAAGTGGCGAAAAGTAAAGAGTAAAAAGGGTTTAGTAATGCTAAATCGGCTCTTAAAGAGTAGTATTAAAAATAATGTACTAAATGTTATCTTAACACTATGAAATAAGGATTACTAATTTTCTTAAATTAATTAAACAACTTGAATTTCATTATATTTCTGGAGTTTGACATGGATGTTTTAATAAGATTGTTGAAAATGGTGAAAATTAAATGGGAAAATTATTATCAATTTTCTCAAGGCGAACACAGGGGGTGGATCATGTATAGTGATGAGCAAATGCAAGACCAAGACCAAGACTGCCAAGTCTTGGTCTTGGTCTTGCTAAAGCAGTTTTAGTCTTGGTGTTGGTCTTGCAAAATGCAGTCTTGGCCTTGGTATTGCTAAAAAATCTTGCTTTTTCTTGCATTTTTTTATTAGCGAATTTTTTCTTTCTAAAATCAGAATTTTCTTTCCTTACGGTTCCTAAAAAAATTCCTTGTTCTGTGACTGCCTCTCTGACCATCTGAGTATTCGTAAAACCTTCCAAGGCGCGACTTTGGAACTATTCAACTAATTTCGATGAAATTTTTCAGTTAGTCCTGCGTGAATTTATATTAAACGTGGTAAAATCTATTCTTATTATTAAAGTTACAAAATCTATTAAATGCCGATATTTTACTTACTATTCGACCAAAAAATTTTGAAGATAATTGAAAGAATATTATATTGATTTATGACAGCATCACACATTTTTAATTGAAAGTATTTAATTAACTTCGAATTTTTGAAGAAACAATTTTTATATTGCTTTAAAAGTTTCGGTATTAATTATACTTTCGAACTATTTAAACAGTTTAGCAAGAGTCTTGCTTTTGTCTTGGTCTGCTCACTTGAGTCTTGGTATTGGTCTTGCAGCCATTCTTACAGTCTTGGTCTTGGTTTTGCAAAAAATGCAAGACCAAGACTAATTTTGCTCATCACTAATCATGTAGGCTATAAAAAAGACTTCTGTTGTATCTGTAATATTTCTGAAAGAAATTTCGTCATTTTCATAGCAAAAATGACAAGTCCACACACAAATTATTTAAATTCAATTAATCACTCTAATTCACATCACTTTCGTAAAGCCTGATTTGAGAAAAAAAATTTAATTTGATGCGACGGAATCAAAATACGGTCTTTAAGTCCTTAAAGACCAAGCAAATAACAAGATGATGAAAATGGGAGCGAATTATAAGTTTTCGGCGTCATTATCTCTTCATTTTTATCAGTATTAGGCATGTAGGGCATTTCGTTAACTTTCTCAGAAATCAAATGAGTCTGTACCACGACGCTTAGAAGCTGTCAGACTAATACGATATATTGTCCTCATATTTTTGTATCTATATGCATTTATTTAAAAAATTCTAAGAATAAATTTGATAAATGCATGAAGAACTAAAAAAAATATTAAATTACAAAAATAAATCAATTTTATTTTCAAAATAAGATAATTATGTATCTTTCATTTAAATGGATGCAACTGATTTTTTTTTCTTTTAGAATTCAGCACTCTTTTTGCATAAATATATATTTTATAACAACAATAATAATAATTTAATAATTAATAAAATAATATTATAATTATATTATAATTATAATGAAAGAAACAAGCAAATAAAAATAAATTGTTGGTAACTACTTTAGTACTTATGTATAATAGTGTCTATAGTATATAAAGTGTTTTTAGTAGAATTCGCTGACCGCATTCAGAAAGTTGGCGCCAGGTCATGATCTTTGACCATATGTGGGTCATCATGTCTCGATTTATGGCCACACTAATTGATAAAATTAAAATTATTAATTTATTACTTAAGTGTAATTAATTTGTCAAATTCCGTACAAAAACATACGATAATACATGCTTAAGTTATTATCGTGACAGTGTTGATACATATTCTACTTAAAGTATCACTTCTATGAGTAAAACTCGACAATGAAGTCAAATAATTAGTCATTAGCATTACAAAAGTAACAATATAGTTTTTATGAGCAATTTTCAGCGTTATTTTGACTATTCGGGATGGAATATTGAAGTACGTACTGAAGCTTCACTGTCCAAGTTTAAAGCTTCAATGGCTTTATCACAGAGCAAATACCAGCGACCAATCAACAAAGGAAGTCAGAGAAAAGTTAAAATTAAATAAATCAGTTGTTTGTGAAAACAATAGGCGAAAAAGTATCATTTTCTTTGTAATCAGATTTCCTTGTTTCAGAACGTATTGTAATTCTCAAGACTCTAATTTGATTCTACGTTTGAATATTTTGATTTTCTACATAGTATAAGAGAAAATTTTTTATTAGGACAATAGTTTCGCTATCTAAATCTGAATCTTCCGTTTCCTTGTTAGGGGAGAAATAAAAAATACTAGACAGGGCTTAGATTCTTCACGAATCCAACGGTGGAAGCAGAAAGGTAGGACGATAAAATATTGATTCAAAGTATACTAAAAGGTGTCTTAATGTTCAAACAATCCTTGGACGATCGAAAACTTGCTTTATATCATCACAACTGGCTTGTTATTGAATATTTATTAGTGTCGTTTACTTCCATCCTTTTGCATGCATGGGTTTTTTTGAAGCCTGGATGTAATAAACAGGTAAATAGAAAGGTTTTAAAAACTTATTCTAAATTAAAATGGAATTTACAATATGGGAATTACAGGAATTTTTATTTGAAATTTCTTAGAGATTTTTATTCCGGAAATCCTGAAATATTCTGGAAATGGTTGAACGAACCATCCCGGAATTATCAGCTTTCAAATAAAAAAGATATTATTTCATTTTTAACATCATATTGGTAAAATTATTATAATTATATTGTTTATTGAGTCAGTTGGCGTTTTCTTTTTGCTCATGAAGTGAATTTATAGGAAATATAGGGAACTTCTTCTTCCTGGTTCATTTTTCTTTTCAGCAAAAAAAAAACTCCAATTATTTTTTTATAAATGTTGGGAATTTTTTTTCATTTCACTTTTTTCAACATTTCAGCTTTTTCATTTTCCTTCAGAATAAAGGGTAACAAATAATGATGAGCAAATGCAAGACCAAGACCAAGACTTGGCAGTCTTGGTCTTGGTCTTGTTCTTGCATTAAGAATCTTGGTCTTGGTCTTGTTCTTGCATTAAGAATCTTGGTCTTGGTCTTGCTAGAGCAGTTTGAGTCTTGGTCTTGGTCTTGCAAAATGCAGTCTTGGTATTGCTAAAGAATCTTGCACTTTCTTGCATTTTTTTATTAGCGAATTTTTTCCTTCTAAAATCAGAATTTTCTCTCTTTACGGTATTAATTATATTTTCAAACTATTTAAATAGTTTTGCAAGAGTCCTGCTTTTTTATTGCTATTGTCTTGGTCTTGCTCACTTGAGTCTTGGTATTGGTCTTGCAGCCATACTTATAGTCTTGGTCTTGCTCTTGGTATACATAGTCTTGGTCTTGCAAAAAATGCAAGACCAAGACTAATTTTGCTCATCACTAGTAACAAATGCACAAACATACATATTATACACCTCTTACCCCAAACGCATATATTTATTTCGTTTTGTCGTGGGGCAATAAAATTAATAATAATCAATTTCAGTGGCATGGCGTCTGCGTCTGTGTGAAACGAGTAGGTCTTTACCTAATATAATGATAATGAATATTTTTTCCTCTTATTTTGATAAACAAAATTAATTTTATTTGTACATTTGTACATATATTATACTTCTGAATATCAAATTTCAGTAAACTTACTAAATCTCTGCGTAATCAACAATAGACTGACCATAATATTGAGTTTCAAAATGTTTTCTTTTAAATATCTGTCCTTAATCGTATTCGTCTATTTTTAGGGTTCCAAATAAACATCTTGGAACCCTTGTAGTTTTGTCCAATTCGTTTGTTTGCCTGTCTGTTCGTCACACTCCCATAATTCCTATATCTGTCGGCTTATTTGTATGCAAATGCTAGAGGTTGAAATATCAATTAACTGGAAGCAATTTAAGCAATTTCTTAATTTCTTGAGGTACTTTCCCATGCTGGAAAATTATGGAGATGAAATTTTTTTCTTCATCTACTACATCGTGTGTAATACCGTTAAAAAACAACTCGTAAAATAAAGTCGAGATTCCATTTACCATTTTTCATTTTTAAGGGGTTATACCTAGTTGCCAGCCCAAAAAAACGCGTGTTTTTAAAAATTTTTTCTGAAGGAACCTTTTATTCAATAAATCTATGGAAAACATATATAGGTAATATATTTCTTATATTTTGAAATCACATAGTCTTTTTTTTTAAAATACAGTATTTTACTGCTCCTGTAGCTGATCTCCTGGAGGTCTTTCAAAAAAATGTGTCCGGCGGTGAGCAACATATCTCTGGTTTAGATTATCCGAAATGAAAAATTCAAAGAAAATTCTTTAGTGGAGACATGAATCCAGGTATTAATCAAAGGAATAGTCAAAATTTTGATTTTTGACAAAATGGCGGCTTCCCCAAAAAAAAGTTCCGATTTTCAAGAAAAATTTCCAATTTCAAGTGGTCTAAAAAATCGAAATAATTGTTAGAAATTTTATTCCTTCGATTAATACCTGGGGAATATGTTGACAAAGATTGTGTCAAAATTTGAACCCGATCGGTCAAGCCGTTTTGGAAAAATCGTGCTCACCGACTTTGAAAAGATCATTTTGAGAAAAACGCATTTAAAGTTCCTTTCGCCTACTTTTAACCATACGGAGACGGTCTACGAATACACATATACATATCTTCACGAATATTTGTCGGATCGATTTGAAAATTTCAGAGAATACACTCAAATATAAGTATATTCTGAAAATGTAAAAAAAAAATCGATTTTTTGAAAATTCTAACTAGGTATAACCCCTTAAATCCCGTTTGCGAAATTCTGAACTTTAAAGTGACAAATAGCTTGTCACCCCTAATGTAATATTTAATGAAATGTTGATCCAAAAAGTTAGCACTTACTAAAAATACTCATTTAAAATTATTTTGGATGAGTTGCGTCGGTAATTTTCGCAGACATAGGCAAGCAAATTTTCCAAAATTCAAAAAGTAAATTACAGTAAAAAAAAAAAATGGTTTGAAATAAATAAAATTTTTCATTCATCCTCCAAAAATTCAAGTCAAAACCAGTTAAGGAGAATGTTAGAAAATGGACGAAATTATCGTTTTTTGTAAGTAACTTAGGAAATAATTCCATATACAGAGGGCCAGCGAGAGGGAGGTCAGATCGGGCTACCACCCGCGGGCCCGGGACTAAAAAAGAAGCTCGGAGCCCCTTTTAGGGGTCCGGGCGAAGTGAAAAAGTTTTTTTTGCTCACCAACTGTATTTTTGGCGAAAAATTTTTGAAAATTTTTTTGCTGCGCCCGTCGAAGATATTTTAAAATGAAGTTTAATCACTTTTCTTTTTTAAATCTCTTTTATGAAATATTGAGCTTCAAAGTTTGTATCTTTTGGGCACGTTAAACTGAAGTTTTTGTCGAATATATTTATTTATTTTTAGATAAACGATAAAAGATGTACATGTTCTAGTCATTGTCGAACTCTGACTTATAATGCTTGCCTAATACATGTTTGACGAATTTTTATTCCTTATAGGCCTTATTGAAGACAGTTTTACATAAGAAGACTGCATTCGTTAACAATTAATGTGGAGTGAGTTTTATGCAATAAATGACGACTCTCAAGGTATCGCAAATATTATAAGCAAGGTTTACATATACTTTGAAATGATAAAATATTTAATTCTCGATAGAATTTCTTACCGGAAATACGAATAGTAAGTAAATAAACAACTATACAACATACGATATGTTTGAACCAATTTCAAAGTTATAAACAAAGATATTAGTAAATTAATATTGAACAATTAGGTAATTGTCAAGGAGATCATAGAGTTATACCACAGTTAAAATAATTGATGGTTGTGTTATCATCAATAGTCTGCGCAGTTTAACAAATGAAAAACGTATTTCCTTATGTGAATGGTTTAGTGATTCATGAATTGGTTGGTAAAAATGCCTGAGAGCTTTAAAAGACCTGCCTGAAAGGAAACGTCTTAATAAAAAAAAAAAAAACGTAGAGCAATGTAGTAGCCTCTTTTGAAGTCCCGTTTGCGAAATACTATGCTTCAAAGTGGCGAATAGTTGATCCAAACTATATACCGAATTAACTATACTACTACAAACAATTAAGGGAGCAAAAAAAAATTGTTAATTTTTTAGTGATTTTTGAAGAGCTGTATTTATATACGTGAAAAATGGTCGTATCGAGATTTTTAAAAAAGCGTCTTGAAGCTCAAAGATTCTAGTTTTCAGACCTTTCGTCCAAAAATTTTTAGGAGTGACAGTTATCGAGCAATTATAAGGAATAACACAAAAAAAGTTTTTGCAAATTTTTTCATCTTTTTTCTTTTGATCTACGGGCTTGAAATTTTTTTTTACAGTAAAACCATGCTATTGACCTGATAGCCTGCTTATTCAGCTTCAAATTCCTTTTCATAATTTTTCTCTACGTTGATTTGTTCCGGAGGTATCCAACTTTGAATGAAAAAGGATCGTTTTTGTTTTAACCATCGATATCTCAGTAACCAGTGATCGGACAGAAAATTGAAGGGCAGTTTTGGGATATGGAATAAATTTCCTACAAGTCTATGCCGCGTACTTTAGGAAAAAAAAATTTTTTTCATCCTTAATTTTAATCTGAAAAATGTGAAAAAAAGGGACTTTTTTCCTTGTTGCGAAAAATCGTCAGCATCCCTGCGAATATTGATGGGGAGTCTAATGTTTGTACGAATTTTTATACCTCACTGTACCCCCAATAACCCTGTAAATCGACAGGTCGATCTATTGAATGGTTTTCCTAAACCGTTTGTTCAAAATTTCCGAATTAAAAAATAAAGGAGCAAAATTGAATGAAAAATTCAATTTTTTTTTCAAATTTTTCCACAGTTAAGCATCGATTATGCATTAAATTTAAAAATTAAGAAAAAAAAAATTTTTCAAAATTTTTTTCAAAATTTCAAAAAAATTAAAAAATTAAAATTCAATTTTAAAAAAAAAATTTTGGAAGAAATTTGAAAAAAGATCGTTTAAATTTTGAAAAAAATTTAAAAAAATAATTTTTTTTCTTAATTTTTAAATTTTAATGGACAAAAGATGCCTAACTGGAAAAATTTGAAAAAAAAAATTGAATTTTTCATTCAATTTTGTTCATTCAATTTTGCTCCTTTATTTTTTAATTCGGAAATTTTGAACAAACGGTTTAGGAAAACCATTCAATAGATCGACCTGTCGATTTACAGGGTTATTGGGGGTACAGTGAGGTATAAAAATTCGTACAAACATTAGACTCCCCATCAATATTCGCAGGGATGCTGACGATTTTTCGCAACAAGGAAAAAAGTCCCTTTTTTCACATTTTTCAGATTAAAATTAAGGATGAAAAAAATTTTTTTTTCCTAAAGTACGCGGCATAGACTTGTAGGAAATTTATTCCATATCCCAAAACTGCCCTTCAATTTTCTGTCCGATCACTGGTTACTGAGATATCGATGGTTAAAACAAAAACGATCCTTTTTCATTCAAAGTTGGATACCTCCGGAACAAATCAACGTAGAGAAAAATTTTAAAAAGGAATTTGAAGCTGAATAAGCAGGCTATCAGGTCAATAGCATGGTTTTACTGTAAAAAAAATTTCAAGCCCGTAGATCAAAAGAAAAAAGATAAAAAAATTTGCAAAATCTTTTTTTGTGTTATTCCTTATAATTGCTCGATAACTGTCACTCCTAAAAATTTTTGGACGAAAGATCTGAAAACTAGAATCTTGGAGCTTCAAAACGCTTTTTTAAAAATTTCGATACGACCATTTTTCACGTAAATACAGCTCTTCAAAAATCACTAAAAAATTAACAATTTTTTTTTGCTCCCTTAATTGTTTGTAGTAGTATATATTTGGAAATTGATAGTGTGGACTTCCCGAGTCGTATCCACACCAAACCGCTTTTTGTATTCCCACCGCTCCCGTCATATCTGGCATTTTATCAGGGCCGTGAAGAGCTAAGGTGGGCTCTACTGTAGTAACTGGTCTGCACCCCTTGACTTCTTGGACAAAACATGCTAAAGCTAAAAGCTAGTATAAGATTTATGTCAAAAATTGGAGCTACTTGATTATATAGAGCAAATTATATGAAGTTGGCTGCCAATTCTTATTTTATTGATTATAATTTTCTGATTTCCATCTTGGACCAAAATTTATCTACTTCAAAAGACAAAATTTTATCTGTTTGAAAGCTACTTGTAAAGTAAAGTATACAGTAATTAAGACGATATAATCTATAACAAACTTAAAAACATTTTTATTGAAGTATAAAATGAAGTAGCGGAATTTTTCGTGGAAAAAATTTAGTAGATTAATTTGTGGACATGTACCCTTTGAAAGATTACGCCAAGAGTTGAAATAATCAACTATGCGAAATTTTAACTTTCGTCCTTAACCAAATTAAATCATAATAAGAAAGACCTACTACATTCTAAATACTGCAGCTTCTTTATGGCGAATAGGAAGGAGGGATACTGGATAAGCAAAATTTAATTTTCACCTTATTGAATAACTCGTGAACCATCTATTGGGAATCACTGATGTAGACAGAACAAAATATTTGAAAACGAATTAAATATTTTCGCAATAACTTCCATCAAATAAACAAAATTAATTTCAATTATCTGAGTGAAAAAATTTGCGTTTAGATAACAGAATTTTTACCCACGTTATCTACATATATCAGTCGTCGGTAAATATAAATAAAATTTCAAAACAGACTTAAACGTACTAAATTGTGCAAATAAATAAGAATTGTAATCTGGGTTTTAATCAGAGCAATATTATAATTTAAATATCAGTGAACTATCAGTTGAGATATTAACAATTTAATGCTGATAAATTGAGTTAAGAGTACAGCTGGTTTTAAGTATCTGTCCCAAGTATTATTGCTCAAATAAGATTATAAAATAGTAGCGAATCGAAATTAGTTAATTTGTATTGAAACATTTACGGAGAAACATGGCGTCCTACGTCAATCTTTAAAAAAATAATCTCTTTGACTTTGAACAAACTGTAAAGCTCTTTTGGGAGTTGGAATTGATAAAAGATTTTCAGTAATCCACCGTTGCAACATTCTATAAATTAAATTTCTTGATCAGATGTCTGTTATTTTCTCCGTAAAATACCAGAACTTGTTATTGTTTGGCGGCAGCATAAAATTTTGGAAGCGAATTATATAGATTTTCAAAGTCGTTTTTTTTTTTTACCAGAACGGAACATGTAGGATCAACTAGCAAAAAGATTTCCGTCGAATTAAGTTAAATTTCTAAAACCATCCTAGATGAAAACACTTTAGTAACCGTCACTTTAGAAACCGTAAAAAAGATAATAGAATGATGACCTCGGCAGCGAATTATAGATTTTTGAAGTCGTTCTTTTCATTTTTACCAAAATTAAGCAAATAGGATTGATAGAAAAAAGACTTCCATCGAAGTTTCAGCCAGTCAGTCATGTTTCAAAAAGAAATTTCGTCATTTTGATAGTAAAAATGAAAATTTCATACACAAATTATGGTAATTCAATCAAACACCCAAATTCAAATCATTCTCATAAAGCTAGATTTGAAAAAAAGATTTCTTTTAATTTGTTAGTGCATTAGAAAACGTAACTGGCTAAACGAAATTTATTACAAAAGAAGGATGATATAATTTTGAACAAGCGAGAATGTCAATTCGCAAATAAATCTTTATAGATCATCAACATAAATCAATGAAACTCTCATTAATCTCAAGGTAGATTCATAATCACGTTTAATTAGATTTCATTTTCATTCATATAGCCTTTTTGTGTGAAACATTCCATTCAAATTCAAGGGAAACATAGGCTTTTCAACGCCAGTACAATGATCAGTTGTTATTTTTTTTTTTAATCAAAAACAAGGTAATAAATGATAAATAAATCATTTCGTTTGATCTTTGATTGTGAAATACTTGAGTAAATTTAAGTACACAAACAAATACACAGATGTCTATACGGTCATTCGGCACTCCATCAATCAATATGTAATTCATTTGATTTAAATTAATTACCGACCGTTTGATACAATTGAAACTTAATTGTAATTCAATTAAATGATCATTTCTTTGAATTAAGTTAACTACACAGATGTAAGTATGTATGTACTTAATTTTAACATACATATATTCCACTGTCACTTACTAAAGTCAAAAGATTTCATTCATATTAACAATGAATATCATTGATCAAAAATAATCTTTACGATTTCGTAGTTCTAATCACGAAATCATAGATTCGTAAGGTCTGTTACCGCGTTGGGTGATCTACACGTACCTGACCATTTTGTAATAGCCAGTGTCGAATCTTACGCAATTTAAGGGACAGAGTCCGTTTTTAAAAACTATTATTGAAATTTTTTAACTCATATAGGTGAATGGTTTAGATTTGGATAATCATATTATCAACAAATTAAAAGCTAATTTTAATATTAAAATTCTAGAATTGTGAAAAATTCTAGCTACTGGACTACGAAATCTTGACTTTATGCGTGTTTAACATACACTTGCCGAATTTTTTTTAAATATAGTCGTAAAAGTAACGGATGATTATTTAAAAATAAGATTGAAGAAAATTTTTTTTACAAATTCGTATCGGATATTTTGGCATCATTTATTAAAAATTAAGGTAGACGCCTATGATACTTCTAGCCCATAGATTCCCAACCTTTTCGGGACCACCGCCCCTTTAGTATAGAACAGAAATTTCAACGCCCCTACCAGCGCCGCTAGGGGGCTAAGTATATTTTTTTACTCGTCAGTTGTAAATGCCGCCCTCTTTTTCTATTTTTCACAACCGTCGACCTTTTCTTTTTGCTCGTTTGCTGTAAAATGCCACCCTCTTTTTCTATTTTTGACAACCTTATCCAGTACTGCCTCCTTGGAAGGCTTCAGCGCCCACTGGGGGACGATATCGCCCCCGTTGGGAATCTATGTTCTAGCCGGTCAAGTGACCAAGGCATTAGACTTCACCGATACTTCGTCTAGTAGGTCGTGGGTTCAATTTCCGCTACCGGCCAATCCAAGAGCCCAAGATGAGTAGCAACAGAGGTCGCCGGTTTCAGACGCGAATCTACACAATCCTAGCCCCCACTATCTTCCATGTACTTCATCCATATAATCATAATTGCATAAATGAGGTTGGAAGCAGGACCAGATCTAGGGAGGCAGCGGGAGCACGTGTCCCCCCTGGAAGCTTTTAGGGGCGCCAAAAACGTAATTTGAGGGGCGCCAAAATGGTGAAAATGCTTAAAATTTTCTTGGCGTAGTAAAATTTTAAAAATTTTGAAAGTGATGAGCAAAAAAAAAAATAAAAAGGTCGACAGTGACCATTCATGATAGGGCCCAGGTAAATTTGTACCTGGGAAAAGAAGTGATGAGCAAAAAAAAAGGTCAACAGTAACAATTTATGATAGGGTTCCGGTGAATTTGTTCCTGCAAAAAGAATTGATGACCCAAAGAAAAAAAACGGCGAACCGTGCCCATTTCTGATAGGGTCCAGGTTAGGGATGATCGATATTTATCGATGGTAGAAAAACATCGATGTTTAGGGGGAAAACATCGATGTAAAAACATCGATGTTATGTCCTCGATAACATCGACACATCGATGTTATGAGAATAATATCGAAACATCGATATTACTCTAACCTATCCAGTATTTATAAAGTTCTGTCGCTGATTTAAAACAAGATCCATTACTTTTATGGCAAGTTCTAGGATCCACTTATCCAAACTTGACAAAAATTGCCATTAAATATTTGTATTTCACAGCAACTTCAACAGCTTCATAGAGACTTTTTTCAAAAGCTGGGCAGCATTTGTATCAACAAAGGAACATATTAAAAGGGAAACTTCTGACAAAGTGACTTTTTTGCAAAGTGTACCAAATAAATACTGGCAATGTTAATTTTTAATAAATAAAATAATAGACTATAATGGTTGTTTATTTTGCTACAGAAACATCGATGTTTTCGAACATCGATGTCTTTCTTTCGACATATATCGTATATCGATACTCTTGAATCAATGTTAATATCGATGTCAACATCGATGTTTTTCTAATATCGATCATCCCTAGTTCCAGGTGACTTTTTTTGTCATCACTTCCTTTTCCATGAAAAAATTTTGTTCGTTGCGGGGGCGCCAACAGGAAAATTTACCCCCCCCCCTGGTCCAGCCCTGGTTAGAAGTCTTAAGGGTGTGAAAAAGGAATCTATTTTTACTTATTTCCGGTAAGCTACAAAAAAAACTGACCTGGAATTGTAGACATTACAATAATTTGCATAGAGATTCAACGTCAGGTAAGACTTAAATAAAATTTACAAGTGTAGGAAGAGTCTTAGACCTATTTGTTTTAATTTATTGTACTTACAAACAATCTTTGAATAAATTCTTCATTATTTTAATGTTTATAGCAACATGAATAAACACTACAGCCTTGTCTTACCCACATTTGAAATTTCAATTAACAAATAATTGTTTGTAAGACAAAAGATTTACTGAAATTACTATCGATCGAAACATTCTAGGTTTTAATGGAAAGCCCTATAATTTTTTTTAATAATCAACGAAAGATTTATACACAACTAACTTGGAAAAAAAATAAAATACTTCACATATTTTTGACGACTAAAAAATAGATCAGCGGTGGTGTTAAACGCTCATATTCACCTACGACTTATTAAATTATTACGGAGTGTCAGATTAATAGTGTCACTAAAAATACACCGAATAAAATATAAATATACTTAATATTTAAAATTCCTGTGCAATAAATAAATAAAATACTCAAAATATTAACATAAAAAGCCTACGACATATTTGTTTTCGACATTTACAAACACATTTTAATGTCAGTGAGCGTAGTAAATGTCAGCGTCACAAATACCTTTGTGACATCTTGTTTGTGGCGTATTCATTGCACTGCTATGCCGCGAGAATCGCGCGATATGTGTGGAAGTTATTTTATGAAGTGTGAACAGAAAATTTTATTCGAAAGAAAAAAAAAATCAAAAACAAGAACAGAAATATTTTAAGTGCCAGTTAATTTTGAAAAAAGATATGTATTTTAGTTGTGGGCAAGAAGAAAATAGTTTAACTGATTCATGACGAAAAAATTTTCGGAATTTGTAAACAAAAAAACAAATTTTTTGAAATTTTTTTACCGTTTTTATGAAAATATTTTTCATAACTGTATCATAATGTTCCATGCCTTAACGGCGCCATCAGAATACCAAAATAGTAACTTTTGAACCAAGAGAAAAGGATAATTTCTTTTATCTTAGGCTGTAAAAGCGGCACTCAATTAGAGTCTGTCCATGCAGGTGACTCTTTACAACAAAGACTTTTAAAACCAGAAGGAATTTCAAAACAAGCTAGTTATGTTCTTGGGCAAATTATTTCAATCTTCCCAGACCTTTTTTCGGTGCCTTATACCTCAGCATTTCGATCTTTCCCAGACCTACGGATTCTTTTGCTAGGTCACAAATGTGTTCTATTTTAGGTGGTTAAAATTTAATCAAAATCGTTAGAGGCGTATTTTTTGCAAATGGCCGATCTGTCCATTTTCAAATTTCAAGGGCGGCTAGGCCCCGCCCACAATAACTTTTGGATGTATTGACATCACCAGGTTGTATATCTTAGTGAACTTAATCGCCATACCTTTCATCAAAGTCCCTTAAGTGGTTTCATAGTTAGTGATCTAACAGACAGATAGAAATTTTTTGTAAATGACTAATTTGGACTCAGGGGACCTCAAAACGGATATTTCCGTTAAAAACCCGATATTTTATGTTTTCACGATCACATAACTTGTCTATAGTCATGTAATGTATAGGACCCAAGTAAAGGCTTGAAAAATGTTGAATTGTTGACCAAATCTACTTTTATCTTTGATAATGACAGGATTCAGATTTTCAAAGGGGGAGTCACAGCTATGCTTACTTTGGCTTTCTTTATTTGACTATGTACGTACAATTCACCAAATTCTCCTAATATCAGATTATTATAGCATCCTGACGTTTATTGAAAGGGAAACAGTAAAAATTTATTGCAAGTCCATAAAATTTCAGAACCCGATTACTTACTTTGTTGATTACACATAATTTTGTTTAATTACTTATTTATTTAAACTAAAGAAATGATAAGAACTGCTAATTAAATTAATTATTCCATGAAATTAACTATTTGGCAACTACAATCAAACCTCTATATAACGAAATTACAGGAAACAAGGGTATCGACCATTTTTAATTCATCAATCTTTGGTAATAGTATTTTAATGTCTGCGGACCTGCGGTAATTACTTTTTGTTACTCATATGTCTCAACAATTAATTCATTGTAATAAAATCACTGAACTCTTTTTGTATGTGCAAAATAAACTTTTAAATATGTTTAAAATTGTTTATCAGTAATGAAAATGATAATTAGAGATATCAATATAAATTCAATAAACAAAGAATTGTTCTGTTCGCACTAGTCCGTAGAAATCTTTGTATAATTTCGCTGTTAATCTTTCAAAAACATAGATAACCCGTACATATATCTACTTTAGATTTTAACGGAAAAAGTGTGCAGTCCGTAGACTTACAATTAGTCCGGTTGCACACCTAAGCGATGCGATAGGTACGATATACGATAATTATATATCACTATACGACACATATTATGACACATATCGCTTGCGTATATTTAAGCTGCATTGAAAAGATAAAATTGATGCAGATCTATTATACGATATCGTATCGTACGTATCGTACAACATGTACAGTAAAGAAGTGCATTATCAAGAATTGTATTTAACAATTAAATTTGAAAAAAAGGTTTGGTAATTCAAGTACTACGCATTACGAAGGAGGTACAATGTCCAAAAGCGTTCCCGAAGATGCATCATTGTAATCTGAAAGAGTATAGTAAAAGTGATGTCACAAATCTGGCATAGAAAACTGTTCATACGGTTTATCTTTTTTTTTTTACAATTTATATTTATTTTTACTTACGGTGACCACCCTTATTTTTTGTTTTTTTACAAAAGACAGTTTTTTTTTCTGTTTTGTGATTTTTGAATTAATTTTTTCTTCAAAAAGAGACATGTGCTTTACCTTTTTCCAGCCCTCGGAACTTATTCGATAGAATTCTTTAAATTTTGATTTATGTAGCGATAATTCTCTACTATTGCAGAACTACATATGTCGAATTTGCTCCTTTTAGCGAATTTCCAGAATGGAATTCAGCTATTACAGCCACTGTCATGACGCGACTTGAACCCGGGACCATGGCAGAAATTTGTTTTGAGGTCCCTAGAAACCGAAAATAATATTCACCAAAATTTATATATATATATATATATATATATATATATATATATATATATATATATATATATATATATATATATATATGTATATATGTATATATATATATATATATATATATATATATATATATATATATATATATATATATATATGTGTCCGCACGATAACTCTCGAACGAAGTGTCCTAGGTATACGAAATTTGGTGACAATGTTGGAAGTCCCAAACCGTTGGACAAGTTCGTTAGCCAGACACGTCGGATGCCAGGAACATGGTGTTTGTTCTTGCAAAAAATTAGTTTTTTACCAAAATTTCCACTTATTTAAAAATTTTTGCGAAATTTTTTTACATCATTTAAACGACGAAAAAAAATTACATAAAAAAGGTCTTTAAACTATTATTCTATGTCAACTAGTTTCCGAGAAAATTTAATTTTTATAAAAGAGCATTCGCTATGTTATGCAGGATGCTGCGACAGGGGTATACCTATATGCATAATTATATGAAAGAATGTGTTTGTGGTACAACACAGGAAGATAGATTGTATATAAGTCATATACGTCGTACATATGTATATGTTTGTATGTTACTTATATGCCGTTTTTTAGGGTTCCGAAGAAAGTTCTATTTTTTAGAGCTCCGAAATAAATCTCCCGAGACTATAATAGAAATTTGTTTTGGGGTCCCTAGAAACCAAAAATAATATTCACTAAAATTTATGTATTAAATTTATATTTAGTCCCACACCGTTGGACAAATTCGTTAGCCAGCCATGTCGGATGCCTAGAACATGGTTTTTTTTGACTATTTTTCGTGAAAAAAATTAGTTTTTTGCCAAAATTTTCTAAAGTTAAAAATTTTTTTGACATTTATTTACACCATTAGAAAGAGGAGAAAAAATCACTTAAAAGGGTGAAAAATCACAGAAAAACGGATTTTTATAAACGGAAATTCGCTATGTTATGCAGGATGCTGCGACAGGGGTATTTTATTTCTTAAGTACTAACACATTTCGATAAATCTCTTCTACACTTAGAGTTCATGATTAACAATGACTTAAAAAATTCCCCTTCTTAAAATATTGTATGAGTCGTATCGATCATATCGTATGGTAGGTGTGCAGATATCATATCTTACGATAAATATCGCACATCGTACATGCCGTATCGTACGTGTCGTATCGCTTAGGTGTGCAACCGGGCTTAAGAGACTATAATACCAGGTATATTATATAACAAGTGCGATAAATAACTAGGTACTTCTTACTAGTTGCTAGGGTTTTAATGAAATAAAAATTTAGCAAATTTTTTAATTGTTGTAAAGATTTTTTAAGAATTAAACCAGTTTTAATAATTCTTAGAAAATATCGGTTAAAATTTTACTTTGTTTTAATGAATTTAGAAGAAAAACAAATTCAAATTAGTATGGAATTATTCAATTAAAAACAAAAAAATACAAATACAATTTATGTATCAAATTAAGTAGAAAATTTCATATATTTGATAGATTTGAGCGTTACCTTATGGTTTTCCATTTTAAAATTAAAAGACAATTTTTTACTTCGCTAATACCACTTTATTTAAAGTTTTTAAATATCTGTGACATGTTTCGGACCCATATGGCCATTAACGAACTGTTCGTTAATGGCCATATGGGTCCGAAACATGTCACAGATATTTAAAAACTTTAAATAAAGTGGTATTAGCGAAGTAAAAAATTGTCTTTTAATTAGAAAATTTCACTTCAAGGTCTAAATGAATAAATAATTAAACGAAAATCAGCTGAACAAAATTTTGGAGATATTATTATCAGTGTCTCGATTTTTGTTAATCTATAAAATGATTAATTTTGTGAATAATCAATAATATTGACGTGTTTGAGAGACTCATTCCAACCGAAAAGGAAAATTATAAAAGTGTCCTGTTATTTCCCACATATCTATCTAAATGACTGTTCTAGAAAATTTTTAGAGAGTTAGATACACATTACAAATTTATTTACAACTATTAGCACTTTTAAAATAACAATTTGGAACAATTTTTTTAAGTAAACAGTTAAAAAAGATACGCGATAATTTCTTTTGAATACAAATAGTTTTTTTCACAATTATTTATTTGCCTGTTATCTTTTAAAGTATTTATGACATTTACTTATCAAAAGAAATTTATATATTGAATGACTTTTTAAAAACATCTATATTTTTTTTTAAATTTTATAATGATTCATTATGAGAGATTCATTTTGCGGAAGCCTAATTAGTGTAGAGTGGAAAATTTGAAAAAAAGCTTAATTACTATCATTGAACTTCACTCAAAATGTTAACCATAAATTTCAAATATTCGCGCGTAATACTTTTAATGGTTTGTTCCACAGAAGAAGTTTGTTTGGTCATTTTAACTCACCTTAAACGATCGTGCACTAATTTTAAATTGACAATGGGTAATTTAAGCTCTTCAAACGTGTGCGATGAAAGATCCGATAGATTTGAAAATGTGATTTCCAATGTTATTGAATGTTCATTTGAAAAGTGATTTTGTAACGCATTTATAACTTGTTGAAACGATAGCATACGTTCACAACTAACGTAAATGTTCGCTGAACCAATTTCTTTACGGCACGTACACGGATCAATCTCCTTACGCACAGCACATTGAAGGCTCGCCGTTAATCCTAACAGTGTAAATAGAAATGTCGACATTATTATTGTTATTTGAACGATTGTAACTTCTCGCATATCTTGCGGCAACAAACAATGTAACTTTAACGTACACTGTCAAACAATTGTTGAGAGTTAGTACGTTCGTTGTCACTAATTAAAAAACACATTTAACACAAAACAAATATATTAATTAATTTTTTATTTATTTAATAAACTTAGTTTTTTTTTGGGTTTAAAACACGTTAAATTGTTTTCGTTTAAACAGAAAAAAATTTGTTCACATTTTTTCCATTGTTGTGTTCAACTTGATCAATTTGAATTTAAATGATATTTGCGTCGCATCACTAGTAACATTATATAAAACGATCTTAGTGGCTAAAGACAGTTTGTAGTAAGATAAGTGACTGATAAGTGTTTTTTCTTAAGACACTATGTAACTACAGCGAGAGCGAACGGGCGCAGTGAGTATTATCGCGCTCAGCTTGTACAGAACATAAGCAAGTAGTCATCAAGTAGCCAAGTACCTAAACTAATGATTAAAATGGTTGCGCGAGAGGGGAAATTAAACACAATAATCTTATCTTGTCAATTACATATATTATTTCTTCTTATTTATTTATTATTATTACACAATTTCTTATTTGTATTTCTTTGTACACCTTTTATATAGTCGTTTAAATTAACGAACAAAAGATCACTGGTACATACAAATATTTAACATCCGTTTGTTCCAACAATAAAACTTCTACTTACTTTAAATGAGTTCTTAATTGAATAACAATCGATCGGAGATAGAATAATATATTATACGAGTTATAATAACGTTTAAATGACATTATAAAAATAGCACGCAATTTTTAAAAACATTTTTAAACTGTTCAAATATTTTTACAAATTTATATATCATCATATCGCTATGAGAAATACAAATGGAATAATATTAGTCTGAAATGTTTTCTTACAAAATTTTTAATGGCAAAAAGTTTAACCTTTGAACCAGCTTCATTCAATCAAAACGTTGATAATTATTTATTTGGAAAATATATTTTATAATACATATTGTCTAATTGCTCTGTATAATTACTCCAATCAAAAATTATCCTTTTGTTGGAAACAGTATATAGTTGTGACCGCGTTCATGTCGTAATTATTAGTAACCTAACTGTCCTATTTAATGATTAGCAAATGCAAGACCAAGACCAAGACTTGGCAGTCTTAGTCTTGGTCTTGTTCTTGCATTAAGATTCTTGGTATTGGTCTTGCTAGAGCAGTTTCAGTCTTGGTCTTGGTCTTGTTATTGCTAAAAAATCTTGCAGTTTCTTGCATTTTTTTATTAGCGAATTTTTTTCTTCTAAAATCAGAATTTTTACTATCTTTACGAATTAATTATACTTTCAAACTACTTAAATAGTTTAGCAAGAGTCTTGCTTTTTTCTTGCTTTTGTCTTGGTCTTGCTCACTTGAGTCTTGGTATTTTGGTCTTGCAGCCATACTTATAGTCTTGGTCTTAGTCTTGCTCTTGGTATACATAGTCTTGGTCTTGGTCTTGCAAAAAATGCAAGACCAAGACAAGACTGCAAGACCAAGACTAATTTTGCTCATCACTAGTCCTATCCAATTTACCATTAAAAATTGTTCTGTCAATAAGCCTATATAGTATATATTACTAGGGGCCTAATAGGGTACTTGACTGTAATTAAAAAACTATTCTAAAAACCTTGTTTCTGCATCAAAGATGTGACTAAAAATTTTACGCCCTGGAGTGATTAGCCTCAAGCGCTCCCCATGAAAAGTCCATTGTTCCTCAAAATGTCATTGACGAGCAATAAAATCATTTTATCATCTTCTAATTCTCTATTTTCTTCAAAAAGTAGCGATGAGGAGTAAAAAAATGTCATTTCTGACTTCCCTTGTTTCTAAGGTAATGAGTCAGCCCTCAGAACCGAAAATTACCAAAAAACAGACACTTGGTAACAAAAAATTACTTTTTCTTCTTGCGCCCATACTTTTCCGTGTTGCGCCCTGGAGCGACTGCTTCACCTGGTTCATTGAAGTTACGCCTCTGTTCTACATATCAATTAAGTGAATTTTTTTAGTTTGTTTTTACATATCAATTAAGTGAATTTTTTTTAGTTTGTAATTTAGTTATTTTTTTTTAGAAAAAATTGTTCAGTTTTAAATTGCCACGAAAAACAGCTCATTGTAATGACGTCACAATTTGAAGATAGAAAAACGTCAATGGCTGTGTTCGACTGCCAAAAAAAAAATTCTCTCGCATATGCACTATTAAACTGCGTAAACATTTTTAATTACCTATATTAGTATTAAACTTTTCGAGATATAGCCTTTAGAAAATTGTACGGTGTTATCTAGGCAAAGGTTTCTCAACCTTTTTCCAGTAACGAGCCGGTAAAATCTCGACTAATTTTCCGAAGACCGGATCACACATAGGATCACATACGATGATTAGCAATTTTCTGAATTACATTTATATCTAATTTGGTCATTGTTGTTAATTTTCAATAATTAAATCAATATTTAGATTTAAATTTGTAAATTTTTAAAATATTACTGAATTTATAGATACGAATTTTCTTAATTTTAACAAATTTTATAGTTAACGTACTCAAAACCCAATTAAACTCAGTTAAATCATAGTAAATCAAATGTTAGGAATTTCATAGATTTTTTATGCAGAAATAGATGTTTCGACAGAAAAGTATGTGGTACACAGTATATATAAAAAAAAAAAACTGAATATTTCAAAAATTATTGGCTTTTTTTCATTTGGTAAGTTCCTACTAGGTGTACTGTTTCAAATACAATTGATCATGAGTCAAAGTTAAAAAATTAAATAATTATTATATTCAAAACAAATCAGTCTTCTATTCTTTTCTAAAAACAAACTGCAATTTTAAAATTTACGTAAGTGCAATAATGAAAGAGATTAAGCCAAGAAAACGGAAATTATTTAAAGTCATTAGTGGTGAAGCATGGTTAAATTTAAGTGAGATGGACCACATATAATTTTATTAACTACCTAAGAATAATTATTATTATCAAATATCCTTTTAAAGCCTTACAAGCTTAAGAGGATTCGCAAGGAAACAATTAAAATTTTGGATTATTTTTATAAAAATAATCAACATTTAATTAATACCTAATGAAATTTTATACAACACAAGACCTTTTTATAAACGTAAATAATTCAGAGGTCAAAATAGATTCAGTAAACAAAACTGATGTAATAATTGTCAATAAGCGATAAGACGGAATGATTACGTTGATGAGAAGTAAAACATTCTAATAAATTAGTTACGTGTAGATAGGGCTACAAAAATTTTGAATCCGACACTGAGACTAATTGGCAATTGCTAACTATGACTTTCCTACCATTCTTTAGAATTTTAAAAATGACGAAGTAATAAAATGTATGTATTGTAGAAGTAGATAACACTAAAATCACTAAAATACATTTTTTTTCCTTGATTTAAAATAAAAATTGTAATGAATAATTTCACACATCTTTCTGCGGACCGGTGAAATACCTTCGTAACCCGACACCTAGTTATGAGCAAAATTAGTCTTGGTCTTGCATTTTTTGCAAGACCAAGACCAAGACTATGTATACCAAGAGCAAGACCAAGACCAAGACTATAAGTATGGCTGCAAGACCAATACCAAGACTATGTATACCAAGAGCAAGACCAAGACAAAAGCAAGAAAAAAAAAGCAAGACTCTTGCTAAACTATTTAAATAGTTTGAAAGTATAATTAATACCGTAAAGAGAGAAAATTCTGATTTTAGAAGGAAAAAATTCGGTAATAAAAAAATGCAAGAAAGTGCAAGATTTCTTAGCAATATCAACACCGAGACCTGAGACCAAGACCAAGACTGCATTTTGCAAGACTAAGACCAAGACCAAGACTCAAACTGCTCTAGCAAGACCAAGACTAAGATTCTTAATACAAGAACAAGGCCAAGACCAAGACTGCCAAGTCTCGGTCTTGGTCTTGCATTTGCTCATCACTATACCGACACCGATCCGCGCAACAGCTGTTGAGAAACATTGCATTAAATCATTCTAGCTAAATGTAATAATTGTACAATTTAAATCTCCAAGCAAGTTGCGAATATTTTAAGCTAACAATAAAAGAAAAATGAAGTATTTGAAGCTGCATTAATGATTGTAAAGCTAATGAAACGCAACCAGAAAGTTTTAAAGAGAGGAATCCGAATAAAAAAAAGAGAATCCTGGTTAATGAAATTAATTGCAAGAAAAATTATTTTTTAAAACCTTATTAAAAATTCCATAAGCATTCTCAAATTCTAAAAATTTGCAACATTCTTTGAAACCACATTCTTTATTGTACTTACATGCAAATTTTTCCTATCTGAATATGACAATACTAATACACAATATTCAAACTGTTTAATATGTAAAAAATTAATAAAAAAACTGTTTTCGTATTTTCAAGGTAAGCTACGTTTTTTCCCAACTCATCTTCAGAGTAATCAAATCTCTTCCCAGAATCGGAATAAGATAATTTTACGTCCCGGACGTAGAAGCTTGCTTTTAACTTTCATGGATAAATTCTTAACCTGATAATAAAAGTTTTTGGTATAGTAAATACAATTGAATGACATTTACATATTATATTCCGTCCACCGAACCAGTAAGAATCGGAATGTCTATAGCCAGCCTTAGAAATAGAAGAGTCTAGCTTCGAGTAGGGTTTCCGATCTCTGGCCAAAAAATCGATCTCGTGGATCGATTCGAATCGTCAAACCAAAAATCGATGCAGGAGAAAATCGGCTTACAAAATATCGATCTGATGAAAATCGATTCAATTTTTGTAATTACAGAAAATAAAAGATATATAAAAGTTTTAATGAAGTCTTGTTAAGTCATCACAAATCAGTTTCAAAAAAATTTTCAATTTTCTTTGAAGATGAACTGCTAAATTTAATATGAATAAAATGGTTTTCAGTTTGCGCTAAAAGTGTCATACGAATCCAAAAGGGTATAGCTACATAAGCATAGGAAAATGGCCCCCATGGCCAATGTCTGTAATAATATATGTAGTGACATTGGTACCCCAAGTGATTACCAAATACAGGGTCATTGACCCTTAACCTTGACTTGTTCTTGAGATATTAACCAAAATTTGTTTTAGTGCTGTAATTTTTCAAACTCAATTTTCTCGAAAACTATAACACCTAGAAAAACAAAACTGACGCCAAAATTTAGATAATATTTGGGACTATATTATATATTTTTTTGACATTTTTCCTTAAATTTTAAAAGTTTAAAATAATTGCATTAAAAATATTTTTTATTTTTTAGTATGGTTCTGGTAAACTTACACCTTTCAAAAAAATACAGAATATGGCTTATCTTATCTACTTACACCATGCCAAAATTCATTAAAATCGAAGATGCGCTTTTCGAGTAATAAATAATTTATTGAGTATATGTTATGTATTACGTTAACCGTATAAGAGAATGATTAAAATAATTGTATAAAAAATAATTCTTGATTTTTTTGTACAGTACTAGAATACTTACATCGTTCAAAAAATATAGTATATATAGCTTAACCATTCTACATATACCATACTAAGGCTCATCAAAGTCGAATAGGCGCTTTTTAAGAAATGATTAATTTATTGAGTGTATGGTAGGTACTAACCATAAAGGCAACATTTTCTGATTATAGAAACTACATATTTTTATTTTTACCTACTGATGATTTCAATCGTCATCACTGTTTTCATTTATGACCACATTAATTGATTCATTTAAAAATATTTTTAACAATATTTCAGCTGGTCGTACAATGCGAGACAAATATCTCGGAAATATCCTAAATAATATATCACACTTGCAACATGAGCACAGCTTCTAACCGTTCGATTACCATTCAGACAATTGTAACAGTACCGGCGAATTTGTAACAGTACCCGATAATATTTATTGTTTATATGCCGTGACCCAACATTTAACTTTATAATATTTGGAGTTTGCTTCGTGTAATATTTTAGATTTTCCCAGACTAACTGAAGTACAATTAAAAATGTTGTTTACAGGTTCCTATCAGTTTTCATTAGCTGTTTCATATCTGGCTGAAATAATGGACGACAATAACGTTTTGCATATATTACAAACGAAGCAAACTCCAAATATTATAAAGTTAAATGTTCGGTCACGGCATATAAACAATAATAATTATCGGGTATTTATTGATTATCTTCCTAACTCTAACAATATTGAAGGAATTCGCCGGTACTGTTGCAATTGTCCGAATGGTAATCGAACGGTTGGATGCTGTGCTCATCTTGCAAGTGTGATATATTATTTAGGATATTTGCGAGATACTTGAGCCTTGGTATGGTATATGTAGAAACAAAGGTTAAGCTATATACTATATTTTTTTGAACGATGTAAGTATTCTAGAACTGTACAAACAAATCAATAATTATTTTTTATACAATTATTTTAATCATTCTCTTATACGGTTAACGTAATACATAACATATACTCAATAAATTATTTATTACTCAAAAAGCGCATTTTCGATTTTAATGAATTTTGGCATGGTGTAAGTAGATAAGATAAGCCATATTCTGTATTTTTTTGAAAGGTGTAAGTTTACCAGAACCATACTAAAAAATAAAAAAATATTTTTAATGCAATTATTTTGAACTTTTAAAATTTAGGGAAAAATGTCAAAAATATATATAATATAGTCCCAAATATTATCTAAATTTTGGCGTCGGTTTTGTTTTTCTAGGCGTTATAGTTTTCGAGAAAATTGAGTTTGAAAAATTACAGCACTAAAACATATTTTGGTTAATATCTCAAGGACAAGTCAACGTTAAGGGTCAATGACCCTGTATTTGGTAATCACTTGGGGTACCAATGTCACTACATATATTATTACAGACATCGGCCATGGGGGCCATTTTCCTATGCTTATGTAGCTATACCCTTTGATTCAATTTTCTATAAATGAATCATAAAAGTGGTAAAATTATTTGGCAACATAAATAGTTAAAATATATTCTACAATAATTTTGAAAAAATATCATATTTTTATTAAAAATATTCTAATCTAAATTCGAAAAGATCGATCTCCGATCCGGTAAATTTTTCACGATCTCTGTATCGATTTGGTCTCCAAAGAATCGATTCGAAAAATCGAAGATCGGCTCTCCAAAAACCGATTTTCAATAAAATCGAATCGAGATCGGAAACCCTAGCTTCGAGTCTTGTTACACCCTTCCCTGCAGACACGTGTTTCAAAATCTTCAAATACGGTACTTACCTCACAAAAAATCTTATATCCTAGTATGGAATGTCCATTTATTCGAAAATATTTACCACATATTACATTATATATAATTAAATTATTATAACATTTATAACTATTTATATTGAATAAAGTCTTTTTTGATTTAAATGATTTGTTAACGTTGATTACGGCGCCAGGGACCTGCGAGAGGGGTGAAGTTAGCGGCGAGCGGGGCGGACGGCTGCTATGGCTGCTATCGACATACATTAACATTACCATCAAGTCAACACAACTGGCACGCGTTTCTTCCGGCGCCATCATAACTACTTACGGCGCCCGCCATGTCATGGACCATCCAACATATGAAGAATATGTTATTTTTTTATTAGAAAGTACTAAAAAAGTCTCATAAATTATTTAAGTAAAAAGAAAAAAAACAATGAAGACGAAGAAAACAAAAATCTGTAAGATAAATTAAAAATAATTAGATTTAACGTACAATTAACTGGTTGGAATCTTTATTGTAAGCAATAAAAAGACTTGTACATAAAGGACCGAACAGACCAGTACGGACGATTGTTACAGCAATAAAATAATTAATATTATATATTTGACATAAGAGCTAAAACATAACAAATTGACCAAAACACGTATGTATAAAATTTTCTTTGTCGAAAACCAGTATGTACTTAATTGTGTTCAGAAATTATTGACTACTTGAGTGTTGGGTATAAGTCAGGTAGTGCAATAAAATTATATGGTTGTAACGGTCGCCCATCTCGGTCTGTCTTCAGACTAATTCAAATATTGTAATATGATTGTAATAGTCGATTAAAGGTATTTAAATGTTTGTTTAACCCTTTGAGTGTAAACGTTTTCAAAAGTTAAAGACCACACTATAAATAAGAATTTATAGAAGTAAAAGCTTTTTTGTTCTTGTCCAGGCAATTGCCATTATTACACTATTTGACTTGACCAATCAAATGGCCAAGGATACTTAGCCATTGGTAAGGAACGGTAGCTAGGAGTTCGATTCCCACAACGAATTATGATCGTGAAGATGGCAACTGCAGATGTAAACCTTCCAAATTCTAATCCTTAAAAATAATGATACCTCTGACATCTTTTATAGAAGCTTTGAAACACAGAGGGGCGTCTTAAATGGGGGCGTGCGAAATGAGGGTTTTCTGTGTATATACTAAGAATTACCTCCTATTATCTATCTTTCAAAAAAAAAATTGAGTCTTAAAGAGTTAAATGAAATTTTATACTGTCCTCTTTATCATTTTTTTTTTAAATATTTTATCTTGTTTCTTTTTTTATATTTAAATACCCACGTCTTTCAAATATTTTACAATAAATATATGACAGAAAAGAGAGTCATAGAGGCTGACGCCACATTTGGCTGACGGTAATGCATTTCTTTATCTTCACCAAATTTATCACAATCACTGAAAACCGTCTATTCTTAGATATTTACTGGGAAGGATAAAAAGATTCCGTCGCAATACAATTACTTTATGTCCCAATATAAATTCAAAAAGTTTATTACAAAAACAGTACTGGATATTATTTAATAGTAAAAACATCAAAACAGTATTTTTAAGACTGTAAAATCAATACTTTTTTTCCAATAAATCAGTCCCTGAAATGAGGACCGTTTTAGAATCATTGAAATTTATTTTCAATTTTTATTGTTGTATTAGCGTACATGCTTATTTAAAATTTTAGATTTAGACTTTCGTAGACCCTATGCAGTTAGCAAAGTGCCTTCTGCCCAGACCAAGCGAGAGGGCGAGCAGCAGAGGCCGTAGTCTCGGGGCCCGGATCTGAAAAGGTAAAGGGCCCGAGCAAAAGTTAGTAAGTGTTATCTAAACTATTTTTTAATTGGTTTTTTTTTTCCGTCGACATTATGGGAAAAACATTAAAATAATGTTGTTTGTCCCCGGGACCTTTCATTTCTCTTCACGGTTCTGACAGTGCTATTGGATAAGACAGTGTTTCTCAAACTTTTTTCCTTCTTCGTACCGTAGGCAGATCCAAGGGGGTGGCTGTGGGGGCTGCAGCCCCCCCCCCCCCTTTGACCTACAATAGGTAACTTTTTTTAGTTAAACACACAATTCCCCAAAATTCCTCCTGGGATTAGAGGCGGCCCTCTGCTTTTCAACTGGCTGGATCCGTCATTGCTTCGTACCCCTATTTAATCATAAGCTCAAATTTGCATACCCTACAAAAGTTTATGACAAAAAAGAAAAACTTAACTAAATGAAGTTGGTGAGCAAAAAAAAAAAATTCTTATTGTTAGTAAAAAATTGATTAAAAACTACAAAAATTATAAAATGGCAAAACAAATTAACTAAAAAAATTTTCCACGGACGTAATAATTAAAAATTAATTCCTTAACTAACTTTTTCGCCATTACACAAATATGGCCGCGGACCCCTAGGCCCTAGTATTTGTAGTCGGACCACACTTCGAAAAACATTAGGATAATAAAACGATCCAGCCTGAAATTAACTATATAAATAGTGGAAAACATTATTTTTATATAACAGTCAATACACCAATGTAATTGCACTTATTTGCTTGAAAACTTATCCTAAAATCTCCTAAAGTTTATTTATTTATTTTTTTATTCTATAAAGTCCCCTTCCAAGCCCTTTAAGACTGAAAATTATAAGGAATATATATTTAGTATATTTATTAACATTCCTAAATATTCGTCTTGAAAAAACATTGTCTAAGTACGTGCGTATTTTAATGGAAGATAAATAAGATGACAAATTATAAAAAATTACAACGATTAAGGTCGTGGGTAGTAATAACAGTAATAAAATTAAATATACCCAATGTTTTCTAAAAAATTCATAAAACTTACTAGGTATATAAAAAAAAAATTAATTTAATATTTTAAAAGACGTAAATTGTATATATTCGAAAGAACTTTGTACAATAGGGTACTTGACTGAAGTTACAAAAATATTCTAAAAGCATTGTTTTTCCATATCAGTTAAGTGATTTTTTTATTTTCGACAGATTCTGTAAAAAATCATCAAAAAAAAAACCCTACAATGCTAAATGATAAAAAGGCGGGAAAAACACCTCACTATAGTGACGTCACAGTTTGAAGCAACTAAACGTCAATGTCAATATTTATAACCTCAAAACTTTGATTGTATTCATCAAATGTCAAAGTAAAAACAAGTATTTATTCGAATTCTGGCCGATTATTATTACTATATATATAAGCTAATAGAAATATTCAAAAGAAAACACAATTTCACCTCACGGATGAAAATTATTAAAATCGACATATCTAGCTACAAAATGTTACGTCATATTCAAGAAATGGCGCGTTTTCACTAATTTGAATATTTGTTGAAAAGTGGCGATTTTCAAAATAAAATTTCTAACTAGTTATCAAATGTTTTCATGTTTCATTATTAAAACTGGACATATGAAATGATAATGCATAGAATTATTTAACATTTGACACAAATTTTAAATACAGTCAAGTACCGTATTTTGTACCTGACAGCATTAATTTTTAAATAAATATTACTGTCAGAATTATAAATTTAGCTGCACTTAAGTAAAACATTCTGTACAAAATGATTAAAATTAAATTGATTGATAAATTAACTGAATTTTCTCCTGTAAATTATTATCTTATGACGCCACGTTACGTTCATTTTAATAATTATTTGTCTATATTTGATAACTATTACTAATTTTTAAAATTTGAGACTTAATCTTGTCCCTAAATCAGTTAAAAAATTTTCAAATTTTTTACGGCACGATTATGTAATTTATCTATAATTATCTTCGGATATTTGAATATTTCCACGCCCTTGAAATTTAATGTTATTACGTATTATTATAGTGTTATTGTAATTACTTTTAAACTGGTAATAATTATGATGAATCGAATAATATAGAACTGATATTTAAATGAACAGTAATTGTCTTTAATCACTGAGTCATAAAGAAAAAAAATTAATAGTAATTGTTTATAACGTTTGAATTCAAAATATTCTTCATAAAATTATATTATTGTATGTATACGGTACATATATATATATATATAATGCGGCCCATACACGGTTCAACTTGTTGTACAACTTGGTTGAGTTGTACAACATGTTGAATCGTGTGTGGGGCAGTTGGTCAACTATTTTGATGGTTGCATAAACGGTTGAAGTAAAATCAAAATATTTTGATTTTACGTGGGCGGAGCAAATGGTCTATGAACAAGTTGTACTGTGTGTGGGGTAGTTCAACAACAAAACTAGTACATATATGCTGTAAAGAGTGTAATCAACAAAATATTTACAGCGGTAACAATTGGAAAGTTTAAATATTTGATTTTGTTTGTTATTTCCAATAGCTTGCGGTGATACTGCATTTGAAAATTTTAAATTTTTGAAAGAATTTCCCGTTGCAAGAAACCTTAATGTAATTTCCAAGTGTGTTTTTGCAGAAATTACAACACGGATAAACGTATCTTCTTTGCTTCTTAAAGGTGTTATTTTTACTAAAATATCATTAAAAATTTCTTCGTTCATTCGCATATAATATTTGTAATCGTCTGGTTCACATTCACTAATTTTTTAAATAGTTTTTCATTAGAAAATTTTTTTCCCAACCACTCTTTGCTCTATTTTCTTTTTTTTCGTTTATTCAAGCTTTCTTTACTAATTTCTGCAATTACTGCTAAGGCAAGAATTTTATCCATAATTTTAACGAAGTTCTCTTTTTCAAAAATTGTGAATAACTGAATTTGGACAACAAATTGAATGAATAGTTTAATAGTGTATGGCAAACAGTTCAACTTGTAGTACAACTAGGTAGTACAACAAGTTGAACCGTGTATGGGCCGCATAAGACTTATAACTACAATTATCGTATCCAAAAAAATCATACAATATCCTTTTCTCACTCCCACCATAATGTGAGGGATTACAGAGTGTTACAAATTGACTTTATGATGTCACAACGATGAGAGTATTATATAAATTTTTAGCTTCTGCTACTAAAATGATAAAATTTCAGCTACAAACGGGATTTACTATGTCAATCGAAACTTAGATTTCTAATTGTTTAAGGTACCATCACAGTGTGATCGGTCGAAAAATAGTCAATTTTCACAAATTTTTTTCGAATGCATAGGATGGGGAAATGGGGATGAATTTTTTTACGACGAATACCGCTATTTAACAATACGAAAATATTTTTTTTATTAATTTTTTACAATTATTATAATTCTTTGAAAGTGTCTTTAAAAAAAAAGGCGATATTTGGTGCTCACGATTGCGGCCGCAGTTTTTATCTGAACAAAAAAAAAAAAAAATCAAATAGATTATCAATCTCTAGGGAAGCCGCTATGTACCTATGGCAGCCTTTTTTTAAACCTTCCTGTTTTTCCACACGGAAAACTGTAAAAAATTTTGTACTTTTATTACAGGCTTACCTACAGTATGATAATCTATTTGATTTTTGCTTCGGAGAGTACTAAAGTAGCGGAAGCATTGTGATCACTTTTGAAAAATAAAAAATTTTTCCCTAGAAAATAGTTTTAGAGCTTCCTAAACAATTTTGATTTGGTGTCTGTCCGTCCGTCCGTCTGTCTGTCCGTCTGTGTGTCGCCAATTTGCACCAAGTGGCATAACTTCTGAACTATTCAATTCTTTTTTATGAAATTGTCAGAAATTATGCGTTCTGGTTCCCTACAAATTTCATTGCATTCGGAGTAATAGTATCCATGACGCTACCATGAAATCCCATTAAATGTCAATATCTTATTTACTGCTAGCCCCATTTCACTCAAATTTTTAAAGTATTTTGGAGGTTAGTTTCTAAAATGTCTTTGCTATTATTTTACTATTTAGCCTTTAAGTATTTTGATTTACAATAATTTTTTATGAACTTTAAGGCGAAAATATAATTTCACGGTATATATATATTGGTACAATACTGTTTTAAAGTCTTTTACGAATACGAGGAAGCTGTGTGTCATACCCCATTGGGAGCGTATTTTTTTTTTTTTTCAGATAAAAACTGCGACCGCAATCGTGGGCACCAAATATCGCCCTTTTTTAAAGACACTTTTTTCAGAAAATTATAATAATTATAAAAAATAAATAAAAATGAATAAAAAAAATATTTTTGTATTGTTAAATAGTGGTATTAATCGTAAAAAAAAATTCATTTTTATTCCCCCATCCTATCCATCCGAAAAAAATTTCGAAAATTGACTATTTTTCGGCCGATCACACTGTGATGGTACCTTAATCAACTTAATTTTATGAAAAATAAGAAGTATTATAGAAAAATTCTATGACAGAGTCTCAATTTGTATAAATATTTTGGCTAAATTTAAAAAAAAAATATTTAGGATCAAAAACAATTAAAAGCAACTTGTAGACGTCTCACGGGTGAAAATTAACAAATACTTTACTTTGCAAAATACCACTTTTATTTTTGAAACTGTGACAATATTGTCACAGTTTCAAAAATAAAAGTGGTATTTTGCAAAGTAAAGTATTTGTTTATTATTTACAAATATGGAATACCATAAAGTAACGCTCAAATCTATTAATATGGTAAAAACTGAATTGAAAAAAAGATTTGAACCATAACATTTACAGGAACATTTACAGGTAAAAATTCGTTTTTAATACCTATAATGTCAAAGTTTAATTCTACCAAAATCAACTGCTATGTTAGATAATTTATATGATTTACATTTTTATATTTTAAAAACATTTTTTTTTTTAAATTGGGAGATAAGTTAATTAGACACTTATTTTCGTTCTTTTGAATTTTAGAATGAAAGCCCGCGAAACGAAACAATCGAATTATCAATAAAAGAATAAGACCGATTAATTTTAAATCAAAAATAAAAATTCAAAAATGTATTTCAAATTTTTATTTTGTAAATTTTAATAAGACGTTTAAAATAATAAAATAATTTTAAAAAAACTACACTTGAAAAATTTCTCTTTTTATTTTAAATAATTCAGAAATTTTAATATTACATGGTACAATCTTGAATAAATATCAACAATTAAGTCACACAAATAATCGATTTTTATTTGTTTTATAGTTACAAAAACGTAAAAGTAGTGTCAAAAAATAATAAACGTTATCGAAAGAAAATAATAAATTGTTTCGACATTAAATTTCTTTTTTGAAATTGTAATTAAATCTGAAAAGGTATAATTTGTTTAAAATTTAAATTTATAATTTACATAAATACTTACAAAATTGGCAGTACGCAAAAAAAAAACTCAAAATTTTTGTTTGTAATCCAATTGTATATATAAACAATAGATGAAATTTTCTTTTTCATAAGATGGAAAAAGTGGGAATTCGTCGACTAACAACCTCGTCAGAAACTTCAAATGTGAAAAAAGTTCAACGTCATTCAAAACCATCAAACATGGCTGCAATGAACAATGCTATCGCCCAATATAAACTTCTAAAATCCGAATGGTCGAAGAAAAATCCAAATTTGGATAGATGTGGTGAATTATTAAATAATCTTAAGGTGAGTTTAATACATGAATTTACATTTTTACGGTTAAACAAAAAAAATGACTAAGCAAAATTTCATTGACCTAACCTCTTTTCCAGATCGCGTTAACACAATTAATCTTCTTACCCACGTCGAATACGAAAGCGTCCAAGGAAGAATTATTAATTGCACGTGACGTTTTGGAAATTGGGGCGCAATGGAGTGTCGCCAAAGGTGATATACCGTCATTTGAACGGTATATGGCACAATTGAAATGTTACTATTACGATTATAAAGCCGATATTCCAGAATCGCCGTATAAATATCAATTGTTAGGCTTGAATTTGTTGTGTCTGTTATCGCAAAATCGTGTGGCCGAATTTCATACCGAATTAGAATTATTACCGGTGGAAAAATTGCAAGATGTCTATATACGGCATCCACTTTCGTTGGAACAGTATTTAATGGAAGGCAGTTACAATAAGGTTGGTTTGGAAATTTTAGAAGTTTTTGAGTCGTTACGGCAAAATAAATTGGTTTGTATACCGTAAAATTGGATCACTTTGGTCCACTTTTGAACTTTACACTGTTATAAATATTACACCGAATGATATTAATTTTTGTTTCTACTTACGTTTTATGGGTCTGTATTAGTACTTTTAACTTTGAAATGCTAAAGAAGCTAAATACATTCTAAATATGTAAATTAAAAATCACAAAGTGATTGAAAAAATTATCCGGATCGACCAGGACTCGAACCCAAGATCTCCTGGTAACTAGCCAGGTGTGCTATCCATTACACCACCGATCCTTTGCTCGACAGGCGCCCGCTACAGACAACATTCAATCACTTATGTGTATGTACTCTCTATAATGCGAGAAGCAGTTACAATTTTTCAATTTCAAATATTATCGAGTACTTGTGAAACACTACTACGTATGACAGACTTTTGTCTGCATTTAAACACACGCAGTATTCATATGTTCACTTATCGTTCAGCTAAAGTTTCAGTTTGAAACATTCTAAATAGTTTTTTTTTTTTTTAAATAAGGGTGGCCAAAGTCAGACGACGAAGTTGGATTACTTTGGCCACATGTTGTTTTATTTGGAAAATGCTAAGAAAGAAATATTTTTTGAGGTTTTTTTAAATAAAAATATGATAAAAATACTTCTTTTTTTATTTTATGTTTTATTATCAAATATTTTAAACAAATGTAAAAAAAAAAATATTTTATAATTATTTTAAACGCAAATTGCAAATAAGATAACAAATTATTTGGTAAAATAAAAAAAAAACAGCAAATTGTTTAGTAGGTAAATTAAAAATAAAAGATACAGGGTTTAATTGTAATTTTCCACTTCTGGTATTTTAAAGAAACATCTTTTAGACGGGATAGGTCAGGGGTCGGCCCGTTGCAAGCTTTCATGCGGCCCGCCAAGCAATATAACTTTTCGAACAATTTGCTCTGCGTATGCAGAGTTGAGCATACTTTATACTTTTTTTGTTCTCCAATTTTTTTGACATGTAAATAAAACTGTTATTAAAAATTTTCCCTCATGTGGATTTTTAATAATATTTATATTAATTTGTGTTAAAAAAGAAAATACCCCTGTCGCAGTATCCTGCATAATATAGCGAATTTCCGTTTACAAAAATTAACTTTTCTCGAACACTACTTGACAGAATTATTTTTCAAAAATCCTTTTTATGTGATTATTTTCTCCTCTTTCCAACGGTGTAAGAAAATATGGCAAAAACTTGAGGAAATTTGGGCAAAAAACTAAATTTTTCCACAAAAATTTTTTTAGGCAATAATGCCTAAAAATCCATTCCGGGCATCGGATGTGTCTGACTTTTTGAACTTCCAATATTTTTACCAAATTTCGTAAAAACAGGATTTTTCATTCGAGAGTTATATAAATTTTAGTGAATATCATTTTTGGCTTCTAGAGACTTCAAAATAAATTATTTCTATCATAGTTCCGGGCTCAAGTAACATCAAGACAGTGACTCTAATAGCTGAATTTTCGATTCGAAAATTCGTTTAAAAAAACCTATTTAAGCCACATACTACCCACATTGAAAAATATTTGACTGTGCGGCCCGCCATTCAAAAAAGGTTGCCGACCCCTGGGATAGGTGCTTACAGGTCGAAAACAACTCAAACATGTGGTGGCCAAAGTCAGACCAATATTAGCGAATAATGTATTGGGCGATTTTGGCCGTCCTTTAGCGGCAAGACCTAAAAGTTTAAGTTTGCTGCCGTGGCTCGTAAAGTTTCCTGAGGGTTGTATGACAGCATATTTTTGCATGAAAGTCATAGATGTCGCCTTATTGTCAAGCTGCCCTTGAAGTTTTTAAACGTAAAAATTGCAGGTTTTTCGTAAATTTTTCTATTTAAACTTTTTCAGGTACTAAAAATCAAATTGTTTTATGTATATAATTTTTTTCGAGTTCAATATAATCTATAAAATCAGTAAAAAATACTATTCCGTGTATAAGTATTATTATAGTCTTCCAGCTTCCTAAAGTCATCCAATTTTACGGTACTATATAATCCAATTGCAGGCAAATCAATATAGAAACATCAAAATCACTGTTATCGGTATATGCCCGAAATGTTTCGACCAACTTATGGTCATCTTCAGGGGCGAAAAAATATTAATTTTTTAAATTTTTGTTCTTTGAATTTTCTGATTGCTATTCTCGTTCCCCTGAGGATGACCATAAATCGGTCGAAACATGTCGCATACATTTCTATATTGATTTTATAATTTTTTTATGTTCGATTTTTGTACAGATTGCCTGAAATTTTATTTGATAATATTGATTTGTGTTTTAGATTTTCTTGGCCAAAGGGAACGTTCCGGCGCAAAGTTATAATTTCTTCATGGATATTCTATTGGATACTATACGTAACGAAATCGGCGTCTGTTTAGAGAAAGCGTACGAGAAGATTTCATTTAGCGAAGCTGCTCGAAAATTGTACTTAAATAGTCAACAAGCAGTTCTCGAATACGGTACCAAGGTAAATATATAGAAGTTTTCATAAGGGGATTTTTGGTGATGTCGTATATTAAGAAAACGGATATTTTGGAAAAATAATCACCATCAATTAATTAATTATAAGTTAAGGGGAGATTCGCCAAAAAAAAACATCAAAAATCAACCTTTTTTATTAAAAGCTTTTATTTAACTCTTGCTATGTTAGTATGTTGGTTTAGATGAAATCTTGGAATCAAAATTTCGACAGGTTCTAATTGAGCTAAAGGTTTTAAATTTTGCATACGTGTATAACCTTGATGACAATGCAATATTGTAAAATTAGTTTTGTCCTAAATCGCCCCAAAACCAAAATTGTTGATTTTTAGTCCTGTGCAACTTTTTGACGTTTCGAATTGTCAAATATTGTCTATTGATTTTACATTTCAATTTTTTGTTTCCGTAGTTATGTGTGATTAGGGTGAATTAACCGATTAAAATATAGGTAAAAAAATTACTTCTTTAATTCTTTTTTTTGTATATTGCTTCAAACTTCACTCAAAAGTTATTTTTTTTTAGCCCATTTTTAAATAGAAGCTTTTTCTTAAAAAATATTTTTTTTACTTTATTATTATTTTTTTTATACAAATAAATATTTTATTAAAAAACTAAATATACAACATTGTATCTACATGTCTTGAGATTACAAAAAAAAATTTTTATGAAAAAATTCAAAAATTAACTGAGTATACAAGGCTTTGAAGACGACACTGCAAGATTTTTCCACCGTGATGGTTCCTCGCGTTCTGAAATCCGCAGTAAACCAAAATCAAAAAATCAAGAATTTTCTGAAAATATACATAATTATACAGTTATGGCACTAACTAGGATCTAAGAAAAAAAATTAAAATAAAAAAAAACCAGCGAGAAATCGCATTTTGAAAATAAATTTTCAAAAATAACCGCTATTTCTCGGCTATAAACAACCACCATTTTGAAAATATATTACGGAACCAAAATATCCTAGTTCCTACCAGAATGACGGTATCGAGGATTAATATGCACTTTGATTTATGTCGATATCTCAAATACTTTTTGAGATACTTGAGGAACCATGTCTAAAAACGTATTTACAAGAAAAAGGCATTTAATTTTTTTTTTTATTTAAATTGAATTATAGTAAAGTGCATGCATTAAAATGCCCATAACTTTTTGATTTTTCATTTTTCTTGAATAAAATTTTAGGGGAATATTTTTAACACCTTAAAAGACATACTTAGGAAGAAAAAAAAATCGATTTCTTTCTTTTTAGCAAATCTTTCCTTAATTTTTTAAAAACTTTTAAACAGGTTTTTATTTAAAAAAAAATTATTCTAAGAAAACTGTACGTCCTAGAAGCTGTCCTAGAAGAAGATAATATTTTTCATAAGTGTCTCCATCTGGTATCTGTTTTCTTTAGATGAATACTTTAGGAATTAACCCTTTGCGCTTATAAGACATGTACAGCATGACAAGGTGGTTTGTCCATTAACTCTACCATATTTAAAGGTGTTTTGTCTGTTGGATCATAAGACATGTACCACATGACACACTGAATGTTGAACTGTAATGACTGCTCATACTTCACATTACATGAATATTTTATTTAATAACTGCAAACACATTCATTTATTAGAGAAATGGTAAATAAAATAATACAAAATCACGTTGAATTATCTTTTTAAAATTAAAAACTAATAAAAACAGCATTGAGGACGTATTTAGCGTATTTAGTATTCAACTTTGGGGAAACAAGGTTAGAACGTCAAAAGAATCCGTCAAAAAAAGAACGTCGGTCGTTGTCATGTGCTACATGTCTTACCAGCCTATTTACAACTCACTTTTTTTTTGCTTGAGTGCAAAGAGTTAAAATTAAACAAATGTCAATTCTCCGTTTATTAAACCTGTAAATGTGTTAACAAAAATCGTTTTCTTTTCAAATTTTTTAGAAAAATTGGAGGATAGGCGACGACAATAGTTTCCACTTTATGCCGGAAGTGAAGAAATTAGATGAACCAATTCCATCCTTCGAACTGGCCGAACAGGCGTTAGAGTATGCAAGAGAGCTGGAGATGATTGTTTAGTTGATGATATTTATTTTAAAAAATTTATTATTAACATTTATATTCTTATTAAGTTAAAATAATTTGCGTTTTGTTCACTAAAAATACTGTATATATTCCAATTTATATGAATAAATCATGAAACAATTGTAAATATATGTTTTTTTTAATGAACGTTTTATGCATCAAGAATTCCTGTATTTCTAAAAGCAATCGAAAGCTTACTTTAAGTTTTATAAGTCGAAAGTCGAACAAAATATTTTCAACCTGCTTTTCTTGTTCAAAAATAATTTAGAATTTGGCTGAGTATTCTGAAATTAAATCTAAGTTTAGCCATCTGACGGCGAATGGGGAAACTACAAGTAGTGTATACCACTAGCTACAATTGATAGAAACATAAATTCGAAAAATATTTTTTGTCAACAGACCTGTATACAAATAAGAATTTTTATCCGTGTTGTCGGAATCTCGAGTCAAGATAAGGTGGGGCAGACTATAGGTATCGCGCCCCCTCTCGTTCACTTTCCCACCAAAATAACCTTACCTTATTTAGTTTGCATAAAAAACGTAAAAGAACAAGTTCATAGCACACTTTTTTCAGTTGAACCAAAATATAGGTAACATACTTATTAATTTTGAATTATAATGATCTAAATATTCTTAAAATTTTGGTTAGCCCTGGTACGTCATTCCAAAGTAGTTCCCATTTTGACTCTAGCGTTCCTATTGATCTGATACGCGTTCCTAATCTTGCCGGACACGTTCCGATTGCCCCTGTTTTCATTCCCAGTGACCCCTAATTGTGGTCTTATTCACCCCATTTAGTAATTTGGACAAAATATCTGTAAACAATTGGCATAATTTTACATATTTTGAATAAATAAAGGATCTAATTTTTTAAATACACATAAACACAGTTTAAAGAAATTACGAAGCAACTTTTGGTAACCTAATTTTTGTGCCATTTTACTACTGATTTTTTAATTTAATTTTTTTAATAATTTTATTAGTTTTAACATTAATTAAATTTATTTTATATTATTTATTAATTTTAATTCATGTAGGAATCAAATACAGCCGTCTTTAAGGTAAACACTCAAAAATTACAGTAATTAAAAGAAATTATTTGTTTTGTTCCTATTCGTACCCAAATTCCTATATATCCCATTTGACCGGTATTTTGAGAAAATGGCTCATTTGTTTTCCATGTTAGTTTTGAACACGATAAAAAATTAATATATAATTATGGCTCTAGATGTCACTACGTACAAAAGATAAAATGACAGCTGTTTTGCGTTTTAAAAATGCGCCAAGTTGAGAAATGAAGTATGTATTTTCAAAATGCCAAAAATAAAAATCGAAAAGATTTTAAGTGTTAGCAGTGAAGATAAGGTAAAATCATTGATCATAATCCATTTATCGATCATAATTTTTATTTATTTACTTATTATTAAGGTTCATGTTGCCGAGAACATTTTAAATACCGATTCAAAGAAAACATGGAAATGCAAAAATCCGGGCGAACAGAGTTGTTCAGTAATCGTACAACTAGCAGAACTCACGAAGATAAGTGCAATTGATATTGGAAATGAACATTCAGCGTTTGTGGAAGTTTTTGTTGGACGAACTGGTTTTAACGATAATGATTACAAGGTACATGTTTGGCGTATTTGACATCATTGACGAATTTTGGATTTATTTTTGAAGTTTTTTTGGATTCTAGAGATTTCTTATGATGTCCTCATTCATGACACCGTTGGAATCGCGCCAATCGGAGAATATAAATCGTATCAGAATGTTCAAGACCGCTGATTTTTGTGAAGAAGTTCGTGATGAACGTTGGGACCGTGTAAAATTTGTTTGTACGCAGCCGTTTAATCGACATGTCCAATATGGTTTGTCGTTTGTCACTTTACATTCGCCCGAAAATGACCAATCCGAGAGTACCATCCCGACTGAAACGGTTTCAAAACTGGGAAAATTTCTTGTTCGTCCCGAATCCGCTGTTGTGGATGATATTTCACGTGGGGCATTTTTCAATAAAATCAAAACGTCAGATACTACTTCAGAGTCCAGCAAAATTTCAGGTAATTTAGTTTAGTAATTGTGCATTAGTGGGGCTCCATTTATTTTTGCCTCTAAAAGAAAAACTAATGATTCAATGTTAATGATTTTTTTTTAAAAATGTTCGCCGCTACCGCGGATTAGTTAAAAAAAATACTACAATTCGATATCAGTACTGAAAAATGCTGGAAAATTGTTAAATTTGAAAAAATTCAAATTTTTTAGGTTTTTTTTTATTTTGTATGCGTGTGTGTCAAAGTCGAAGTATATTGTCAAAACTAACTAAACAAACCTAACCTTAACTAACCTCACCACCTAATTTTTATATCAAAGTCGAAGTATATTGTAAAAACTAACTAAACTAATCTTAACTAACTTCACCACTTAGTTTTTATATCAAAGTCGAAACTTTTATAGCTTCCTCCGACCTGAATTATCTTTTTTTAACATCCTAAACACACTGTAATTGTTAATTTTTTTTTAAAGCGAATTTTCGAATCGAAAAATCAGCCACTGTCATGACGCGACTTGAGCCCGCGACTGTGGTAGAAATTTGTTTTGAGGTCCTTAGAAACCGAAAATAACATTGACTAAAATTTATATATATGTATGTATATGTGTCCGCACGACAACTCTCGAACAAAATGTCCTACTTTTACAAAATTTAGTGAAAATATTGGAAGTCCTAAACCGTTGGACGAGTTCGTTAGTCAGACTCGTCCGATGCCCGTAACATGATTTTTTTTTTTGGCAATATTTGTGAAAAAAATTAGTTTTTTGCCAAAATTTCCCCTTATTGAAAAATTGTTCTGAAATTTTTTTTACACCATTGAAAAGAGGAGAAAAAATCACATAAAAAACGTCTTTAAACTATTATTCTATGTCAACTAGTTTCCAAGAAAAACTAACTTTTATAAACGGAAATTCGCTATGTTATGCAGGATGCTGCGATAGGGGTATTTTTATTTTGCATGCATGTGTGTCAAAGTCGAAGTATATTGTCAAAAGTAACTAAACTAACCCAACCTTAACTAACCTTACCACCTAGTTTTTATATCAATGTCGAAGTTATTGTCAAAACTAAACTTAACCTTAACTAACCTCACCACCTAGTTTTTATATCAAAGTCGAAGTATATTGTCAAAACTAACTGAACTAACCCAACCATAACTAACCTCACCACCTAGTTTTTATATCAAAGTCGAAGTATATTGTCAAAAGTAACTAAACTAACCCAACCTTAACTAACCTTACCACCTAGTTTTTACATCAATGTCGAAGTTATTGTCAAAACTAAACTTAACCCTAACCAACCTCACCACCTAGTTTTTATATCAAAGTCGAAGTATATTGTCAAAACTAACTAACCTAATCGTAATTAACTTCACCAACTAGTTTTTATATCCAAGTCGAAACTTTTCGAGCTTCCCCCGACCTGAATTATCTTTTTTGACATTCTAAACGTACTGCAATGGTTAAATGGAAAAAAAAATTGTTCTGGAGCCCCACTAATGCCTAAGTTACCTTTAGTTTTTTTCATTATTTTTTCTTTCAGAGGAATTTAACGTTTGAAATTGTTTTCAGTTGCAGCTGCTATTCGAAAAGCCTCTCTACCAACGTCGCTAGCGAAAACTGGGCCCCCATCCGTAAATAATCACAGTATTAACCCGCCAAAACCAAGCGGCACTGCATCACAAAATTCTCAAACACCTAAACGTGACTATAAATATATCCTCTATGATTCAGACGATGACGAACCGAACGAGAAAATCGATAAAGCTCTCGAAAAACATAAACAACAAAATGATGTTAAAACTGATGAGAATTCAAAACCGAAAAATCGTGTTGATACCACGCCAAAAACGCTCAAACGTCCAAAATCGCCTGAACCGTCAACTAGCACGAACCGTCAACCGACGAAGAAGTTGCGTCCGCTGAAAACAAAACCATTCAATAAATTAATGGAAGACGTAGTGTTCGTTATGTCCGGCTACCAAAATCCACAACGATCCGATCTGCGAAATATGGCGTTAAAAATGGGCGCCAAATACAAACCGGATTGGGGCCCCGGATGTACACATTTAGTGTAATAGTGAATATCTTTATTAAAATTTGATTTTGGTAATTATGCAGAAGCACGGCTCCTAGGGTGTGCCAAAAAAAAAAATTTTTGTTTTTTCCTCGCTCTCCGCTCAAAATATCGTAGGATACATCTAATAAAACATCCTCACCAAAGCGCAGCTCAAAATTCCAATTTTTAGAGGTGCATCATCGAATCTAAAGTTTTTCCATTTAAATAACACAGGAAAAACGATTTTTTATGTTATTTACTCCTGCAGACTATGAAGAAATTATTTTTCCATAAAATGAATCAAAGCACCTTATTAAGCATTAAATTTTGGACAAAAAATTTCATTGAGTCAAATTTCTATCACCATATATCACTTTCTACAGAGCCTTAAAATTTAAATTTCTTGAAATTTCACTTTTTTTACATTTTTAAGCTAAACTATTAAAGATAGGACAAAAAGTTAAATGACAGTTTTGTAGTCCAACTGACGCTTTACAAAAAAGTTCCTTACAAATTTTTCGTATTACAAACAATTACAAAGTTACAGACTCTCAAAATTTATTTTACTTTTTTTTCTCCAAAATGGAAATTCAGCTGTTACAGCTGGTGTCATGAAAAAATCTGAACCTAAGATTATGACAGAAATTTATTTTACCGTTTGTATTACCGTTTAGTACTTTAATATGTTTGTTCTTTTATTATTTTAAGATTATGGCCTGAAGATGAGATTTATTCTCGAAACGTAGCCAATAAAAAAAAATCACACGCTAATCCGGCGTAACTAGATACTTTTAAAATTATTAAAATCGGATCATTCGTTTTGCTTTTAGTGCCAAAAATAGGTGGAGCCATGCTTCTACATAATTACCTTGATTTTTTAAACCCTTTGTATACATTGAGAACTTTTTCAGTTGTGCGTTCAAAAACACGCCGAAATACAATGAAGTTCGTGGCCGTGGTAAAATTGTCACGTGCGATTGGGTCACAGAATGTCATTCGCAGCGTAAACGTCTTCCGTGGCGTCGTTTTGCGCTCAACGATAAAGATAAAACTCAACCGGAGAGTGAGGAGGAAATTGTGGATGAAGATTCGGTGCTTCTAGACGCGGAAGAATTAGCGGAATCAAAAGTTGTTGAGAAACGTTACAATATCGAATCAGATTCGGAGGATACGGAAGATGAAATTGAAAGAGTGCGAGCCACGATGAACAAAAACAATGAAGAAGAGAAGGATGACGATATTTACAACAAAGATACAGAGCCTGAAGACAATACTTCAGTACAATCTGTGGACAGTGTAAAATTAGAATCTCTTCCAAAATTATTTTCAAATTTGACATTTTTTATATCCAACAATTTACCTGAATCAACCGTAGACAAATTAAAAAGATATATTTTTGCATATGGCGGGTAATTGTTTTAATTTTTTTTAAAATGGCGACGTCAAGATAACGCGAGCGCCTCTGGTTTTTTAAATCAGAAGTTGTAACCAGTAAAAATTTTTGTATGGAGGGGATACAAAAATCGACTACAGCGCTCAACAGCGGTGGACAAATATATTAGTTTATCAGGACGGCATTTGTACATAATTTTACTATTTTCTTTAAGAAAAAGTTTTTGTTTTTTTTTTTTGAAAAACTTGTTTGATTTTTTCAAAACGAGTACTTACTACGATGTCTATTTACCAGATTCTACAAAATAATAAAAAAAATTATTTGTAACCCCACTATTAAACGTCATTTTATTTTGAAATTTTCAAAAAAAATATAAAAATTACCTCTTATGCTTTTTCTTGGTTAATTATTGAAAAATATTCTATTTTCAGACATTTCTGAGGTAAAATGAGCAGATGTATGGCTTTTATTAAACAAATTTCAGTTTTTTAATATATTTTCCATTCATTTATAATAGTAAAATGTCCTGATAAATTGTTAAATAATCATTTGATATAGGTGGCTATACTATCGACTCGAAGCGAATAGATAGAAATAATATGTATATACAAATTATGTGCGGATTACTAGATTTTATATTACCAGTTCAACGTATTGGAAACTGTCAAATAGGCGTGGCTTAATAAAAATGGCTGACGAAAAAGTGCATTGATATTAGTTTCATATGCAATAGTTAGTGCGATATGAAGAAAAAATGATAAATATTAAAACTATTTGTACATGAGTTGACAAGTTCGAAGCAAAGAAATTTTGTTGAAGGAGACAGAATTTTGTATTTGAAAAATGTGGTAAAATTGTATGAAAATGTAGGTCTATAAAGTTCAAATCATTAGTGACATTTCAGCAAATGTACTTTAAGAATAGTCTGATTTTTAACTGATGTCATACCCTCATTCGACAGATCACAATTCGTATATTTTTAGTTGGTACTAGTCCTAATTTTACCACCAGAGGCGCGAGTGATGAGAATCTTTGCGTCGCCAATAGTTTATGTTTTTTTTTCTTTTTTTGTAGGTCAATAACTGAAAATATCAATGAAGCTCAGTACGTATTAACGGAAGAAGATAGATCAAAGTTGAACTGTGAAATTAGCGGCGAAACGAAATTAGTAAACCCCGCATGGATTTGGGAATGTCATGATTCAGAATCATTGCTTTCGATAGAGCATTTTCTAATTTAAATATCAGGATTCTGTATATATTTTTTAAAACTGTTTTGTTATTATTTCTAAATAAATATTTTATTAAAAAAAAATGAGTTTGTTTTGACACGATCACAATTACCGTAAAATGGATTGAATCGGGACTTAAGGATGAACAGATTGATTTAAAAATACTAAACGTTAAGATGAACATATATCTTTCTTAGACTATAGTAGAATAATCATTTTTTTTTGGCTAGCAACAGTGACTAAGCCTGAAATTAGAGAAATATGAAAAAATCAATTTAATTTAACGTCTTCAGACAGTATTACTTTTTGTTTCTTAAAATTTTACCTAAAAACTATATATTTTAGTGGCCTTAGGAATAAATTATTTAACTGAATTTTATTTATTTTGAAGAGTAAATCATAAAAGAATACTTTTTTGTTATTTTTTTAAGAGAAAGTTATCATACTTTAAATTTAGGTTAAATTGGGGGGTAATAGGGACGGAAAAGAGTGAATAGAGAGAGACAGTACATGAGTTAATGGGGACGGATGATTTATTGGAACACAAAACAGCACTATCAATGTTGTCAAATTACTCAAGATTCTTATTGATATTAAATATAAAATTTCTATACAGTCGGCACTATGAAAGTGTTACAGCACGGGACTAAAATCACAGTTTCATAGTGAGATAAAAAAAAAAATATGTAGACGCCAGTAACTATTTTGATGCTATGTACCTGTACTACGACAATAACAAAACAAACATTCTGCGTGTACTTAAATGCAGCGTTTGATTGTGTTTGCCACATCAGAGTGGTAAAAGTGATATTGGTTGTAACACTTTGGTAGTGCACAGTTTCATAGTGGCTACTGTACTTTCTACACAAAATCACGAAGTATCATGCCGTTTTTGGATGAATAAATATAAAAAAATTCTAAATTATTATAGTAAATAAAAACACTACTTATATTCAATAAAAGTGGTATTTTGCAAAGTAAAGTGTTTTTATTTACTAATATCAAATATGGAATACTATAATGTAACACTCAAATCTATTAAATTTAATTCTAAATTATATTTCAGTTTCAATTTTGGGCAATTCAATCTCTTATTGTCCCTTTTGACTTCGATTTACCATAGAGTAGAAATTATATTATAATTTGGATTACTTTTTCAAAATTTTGGTTAGTATAATAAAGTAACCTTGTTGGCATAAATTTAAAATATATTAAAGAATAGGTACTCATAAAAAAATTATACAAAAAAAAAAATAAAAATACGATGTGAAGTTTGAATTCGTGTCGATTTACTCCGATTTGTGGTATGTATATTACAGTTTGTGTGGCTTCGTCCCTCTTCCTGAAGCTGAAACTAATGGACTAATTTTGATTGACTTTATTTTTATTATTTCCCTGGCGGAAAAAATGAGTTAAAAAAATTCATATTTTAAAAAAAAACGTAAATAAAGTTTAATTAATTTAAAAATATTACAAATACAGTAATTAAATAAATAAGTCTTTAACTGTTGCCAATTGGGCCTAAATAATCGTCCATAAGAGTACCAATAGCAAACTGAAAAAAAAGGTCCAGATTAGTTTCCTTTTTTTAAATTTTAATTTGGTTTTGAAAAAAATACTTACAATTCCAGTGGCGTCAACTCGTGTCCCTACAATTTTAAGTCTAATATCATCATCAGTGTTTATCGTTAAGTCTTCATTTTTGCTTTTATAGCACGGCGGGTTATTATTCGGGCAAAATTGCATTTCAGCTGGAATTGACTACAAAAAAAATACCAAATTTTAGGAAATAAATCCAAAAAACAAAATTGAAAATAACTTACGTGATGGGAGATAAAACAGGAAAGTGGTCCAATTTCGGCAAACATTCCAACCTGTTCAAAAAACGAATTGGGTTACTAAAAAAATTTAAAAAAGCCAAATTTTATTAAACTAACCTTATTCACTTGCGTGACGACGGCATCTAAAACTTCCCCTTTGAAGGGACGGAACACGATTGCTTTGTATTTTACCGGATACACTACAAATCCCATTCCGGGTTGAATGATTCCCGCCCCAATATTATCGATGGTTGTGACGGCGATTACGAAGCCATACTTTCCGGTACAAGTCCCTTCGACTTCGGTGTATAATTTTTGTTTAACCGTCTCCAACAGTTGCGGCCCGAAATATTTTGGATGTAAAAGGATTTCGTGTTCTAGTGATATCTAAAATTTATGAAATTCTTTAAAACAAAATTAAAAATGATTAAATCACACAACTTACATGATAAAACATTTTCAGTGTTTTGTTTACAAAATAGGTTATATTTATTTTCTAGAAAAAATACATGTACCTATGAGTTTATTGACGCCTTGACGCTTTCAAATCACAGATTTTGTTATTGCCCTGCATAGTGCTGCCATCTACTTTACTACCATTTTGTATTTTATTTTTACCTTTGCACTTATTATAGGTAAAATATTAGTTTTACGTCAAATTTTTAATAATTTGAACTGTATATTTAGAATAAAATACTTTAAAATCCAAATTTTAATTCAATTATTCAAATAATACTTTATATTAAAGGTTTTTGGAGATTCTGTCGACTGGGAGTGTGGCGAGCTCCTGTAATCCAGCTACTTGGAGGTCGGATTTAGTGGATGGTATGAGGTCAGGGGTTCTGGTGTAGTTACGATCATGTTGACTGGATGTCCGCACTAAGCTTGGCATCAATATGGTCACCTTGGAGGAGTCCGAGGCGACCAGGTTGTCTAAGGAAGGACGAACCGGGCCAGGGGGGAAACCCAGCAGCCAAAAGTCCTCGTGTCGAGCAGTAGTGGGATCGCATCTAGGAGTGACGTGCTACGTCAGCCTGATCGATAGGATCAAACCTAAATCTTTTTTTATTTTTTTTCTTAAAACTGTTAGATCAAAATTTTATAAATTCATTCGAATAATTTGTAATTTTATTTTAATAAGTGAATAAAATATCATCAAAAATATTGAAGTTTTCAATATGTATCAAAATTACTTCATTCGTTCAAACGACTCGAAATAGATGGCACCTGTTTCATTCAAAATGTCTAAATATTCAAAAGAAAAAAATTAAAGAAAGGACTTTATGTTGCGTTGTAAACACGAAGTTTCTGTTTCTCATTTTGTATAATGTGAATATGTACATAATTAAAGTTTATTTTGATTAGATTCGGCCTTGTGCCCCAGGAATGTATACAAATTTATTAGTCTAATTTATTAATAAATCCCTGTGACGTCATTAAGCATAGTAAATCATTTTTGGATTATAAAATTGGATGGCGTTATGTATTATAATAAGTAATAACAGATTAAGCGTCAAATAGATTAAGGTATACCCCGTTTCTAATTGGGCATGAGTTATCTTTAAAGAATTAAATAATTCTTTTATGTATTCGAAACAAATCAATCTTCTATTCTTTTCTTAAAACAAACTGCAAATTTAAAATTTACATAAGTGCAATAATGAAAGAGATAAAGCTAAGAAAACGGAATTTATTTAAATTCATAAGTGATGATGATGAATCATGGTTAAATTGAAGTGCAATGTACCATATTTAACCCATTAAGGTTCGCCCCTATTTATACTCTGATTTGGATAAAATTTTACAGAAAGACTTGGAATATGTAGGTGCTTATGTAAATTCTAAAAAAAATCCTGATGTCTTTTCCAGGATAATATTAAAAAAAAAAATTAATAGTAATTTTTAATTAAATGATGGACTTTTTAGTACTTGTTATACATATATCAGAAACTTAACAAAAGACTAATTGCGAAAATTCATTCAGTATAATTGGGTTTTGAGAGGCTTTTCATTTTTATATATTTTACTGCACAACTAAAATGGAATGTTTGGTGACAGACCATTCATTAAATATTAAATGCCTATTAAAATTCCGACTAAAATATTTTAATAATATTTGTTTCACAAACAGAAAGAGGAAAGTATAAAATAAGAACATTCATAATTCCATTGCTACATTAGATTTGAAAATACAGTCGAATGCCCATTATAAGACTAGTCTAGGGGACATAGGGGAAATTTTTCTCGGAATTTTTTGTGCCTTCACTACCGCGCACTTGATTTTGTTTCTCGACTACTCCTTTAAGACTATTTCATTTCAGTGTTGCATTCCTATACGTACAATTAGTTTATAACTGACAGTTTCAGCATAGTCTTTATAAGGAGTGGTCTTGCACAAAACTCGAAAAAGTGATTAAGTGGGGGAAGTTGCAACTGCTGTTTCAGGGAAAGAGTCTTATAAGGGGCAGTCTTATAACGGGTATTTGACTGTACTATAAAAAAAGTACACCACTTACAATCATGATTTTCCCACTGTATTATGCATAAGTCGGATTTCAAGAAAAATATTGGGGGGGGGGGGGGCAAAAATATATTTAATATAAAAACCACCTTGAGAGATTCTTAGAATAGCAAACAAGTTCAGGTCGACAAATGCTTGACTCAATTTCGGCATCCTCACCCTTTTTCTTCTGCCATATCATTTTAATAAATCTTGTTTAAGTTTTTAATTTTTTTTTTCGCACGAATATTGGGGGGGGGCAATTGCCCCCCTGCCCCCTGAATCCCGCCTATGATATTATGTATAATAATGTGGGTCGTAATCAGAGCCGTGGAGAGAAATGACGGGCCCCGGGAATAAAGTACATATTTTAAAAATTTCTCCCCGAAAAAATAAATGACGAGCAAAAAAAAAAAATGTTTTTACTTTTTCCCGGGCCCCTACCGACCGCTACGGACCCCCTTTTATAGTCCGGGCCCTAGGGCTACAACCCCGGCTGCCACGCCCTCTCGTCGGGCCTGGTCGTAATGGGTTAATTCAAAGCTGTTGGACGTGTTTTACTACCGGATGTTACTTGTTTCAGGATTTCTTTTAGCGAATTTCCAAAACTGGAAATTCAGCTTTTACGCCAGGTGTCATGGTGCGACCTAAGCCCGAGACCATATCAGAAATATGTTTTGAGGTCCCTAGAATACGAAAATGATATTCACTAAAATTTATATATATATATATATATATATATATATATATATATATATATATATATATATATATATATATATATATATATATATATATATATATATATATATATATATATATATATATATATGTATCCGCGCGATAACTCTCGAACGAAACGTTTAATGCTTATGAAATTTTGTGTGCGAATTCGATTTTCCAAATCGTTGGATGAGTTCGTTAGCCAGACACGTCGGATGCCCAGAAGTAGGTTTTCCGGGCGTTTTTTGTCAACAAAATGAGTTTTTTGCCAGAATTAAGCAATTTTTCAAATTTTTTTTTACACTAAGCCATTGTAAAAGGTAAAACGCATAAAAAATGTTTTTATACCGTTGCTCTAAATTACTTACTTTTCGAGAAAAACTAGGAAATATGTCGTTCTCCATTTCACTCGCACTCGCATTCTTTTTTTTTCTGTCTCATTTTTTGCGAGCTAAATTCGAAAAAAGCCGCTTTATAAGTAGCGTGTCATGATTTTTTTAATCCAATTTAACGATTCGGCTATATTCTATTTCTCTGTCAGTTAAATGTTTTTATAATGTATCTCTGTTCCATTTTTTTTTACAAAAAAAATCCCGACGATATCTGTTATGTGATATGATCAGAATTTAGATTATATTTACACCTTCCTAAAATTAATAAGAGTTTGCTTCAATCGTATAAAAATTACGTTAAATCATATTCAAACAATAATATTTTTACGTAATTTTTTATCCAATTGACAATACAGTTATGATTAGAATTGTATAATCAGAGCATTCTAATATTAAATAATTTTGCACATTCAATTTTTTTTTTTAACAAAGAAAAATTTTTTTAAATTTTGACACATTCTTTTATGAAATTTCGATTAAGAAATATTAAAAAATTTTAAAGTGAATCATTTAAAAAGAGTTAAAAATAAATTAAAAAGGAAACATTTCTCTATTTTAACATATTTGTAAAGAAAATTTTACAGTTTACTTACAGTTTTTTGAAAAAATGTAATAACATTTTTACATACAATAAAGATTATATTTGAACGGTAGGAAATCCACAAATTTTTTTTTATTTCTTTAATTAATTATTAAATTTGGTTTTAGAAGAAAATCTTCGTCTAATTCGCTCCAAGCCGAAAGTATAGCCACTAATAAGGACATTCCACTGTTAAAATAAATGGAAAATATATTGAAATTTATTTAATGAAAGCCATTCATACACATTTTTAAAATATCCTTTTGAATTATATAACAAATAAAATCTGTGTAAAAAAATCTAATTGACGTGTTTTTTCTCAATTTGCTAATATTAAGTAAGGCTCGTTAATTAGGGAGTGATTGTGTTAAAATTTTAATATAAAATATGGTAATTTTAACCCTCTTTAAAAGAACATTTCGATTTTAACAATAAAAAAATTTTAAAAAGTGTTTTCGTTTTTCCCGGATTACCAAAAACTGTTCATAGGCATATCTGTGACTGAAGTTGCCTCCCTTTCTTAAGAAAATAAAGTATTTTTAAAATTTTGTGCAAAAGAATAAAACACAATTAACGAAAAAAAAGTACGCGTTTCCATATTTTTAAGATTTTGTAGTACAAGAAAATCCTTATAAATTCATCATATCTGTTATTGCATTTACTAGCTTTTACGCAATTTAATAAACAAAAGTCTGAAAATGGACGCAGAATCTCACTGTTATTAATTATTATGTCTTAGTCTTTTGAAAAATTATTTTTTGAACTAAAATAAGAATAGGAGGAATATAAACTTAGGGGTAAACGACAGGAGTATATAAACTTTATTTTAGATTCTACGTTTATTTTTACAGAAAATCATCAAGTACCTATTATTTCTTTTTTGAATGTATAAATACAAAAAGTTCGAAATTATTTTATATTAGAATTTCAATTTTGGTCGACCCTACGGGTTGTCCCCATTTACTCTTTTCTCGTCTCTTTTGACCCCAATTTTTCATAGAGAAGAAATTATACGATTTTTGTTAATTTTTCAAAAACCACCGATATTTTTAAATTTTTTTGGATACTGCTGATAAAGTGATCTTCGCGTAAATTTTTAATATATTAAAGATTAGGTACTCATAAAATAAATACAAAAAAATACGGTGTGAAGTCGGAATGCGTACCTATTCATCCTTGTCTACGGTAGCACATTTTTTATTGACATAAATATTAGAAACGCAGGAAAAGAGACCAGGAATCAACATAGAAGTGGATTATGGTACGATATATTTTCTGAAAAAAGTGCTTAGGACCAAAGTTATAGAGTTCAAAGTGATGCACTTGATGATCTTGAAGCACTTGACTCTCGTGATGCACTTGACTTTGAAGTTGACCTTGAGGTCAATTTCCAAAGTCATTTGAAAATCATTTAATATTTTTCAAAAGGAGTAGTTTACTTTTCATCCCTAAATGGTTCAAAGTATATTCGAACGAATTTCACATGCAAGATAGAAAATAAGTGATCAAGAAGTAATTTTGAAAAATACTTGCTCAATCGCAATCGGAAAAATAATAGTTAATCATATGTTGAATTTAATTTCGGCAATGGCTAATCATTTTCAACTGACCTTGAAAATCGATTTCAGGGTCACTATCAAGTGCATCGCTTTAAATTCTACAAATTTGGTACTCAGCCCTTTTTTCAAAAAATATGCCGTTTCAAAAATATTTAGCTATAACTGTTTTCATCTACAGAGGTTGAATGGTGTTTTCTACCTCTAAAAAGCGTATTTAGCCGAAATAAAAAAACACGTATTTAATATTTTTCGCTGTTTAATAAGTATGTTAAGTTTCATTCAAATTGGCAAGTATTAGTTGGGTAGTGTTATTTGTCAGAATGTTTTGCCGATCTAGTTTTTTCAATATTTCTTTGCTCGTTTTCAGAATTTGTATTTTAATTTCTACGGACAAATAACTCATTCTTTTCTTCGATTTTAGTAACTTTTATTTGCTGATGTTGACCATTAATTGATCGAAACATATCAAATATTTTTCAATGATTTTTTTAGCGAATGTCGAAAATTTTGAAAATTTTTTCACCGTTAGTAAGTTAAAGTATTTGAATTCATTAAGTAATTAAATGATGTCCACAAGAACCTTACGAACTACCATAAGTTATATGAGATCCCTAGGACCCGTTTTTTACTGTTAGGATAAACTTTTTACTGAAATTATTTTAGATGAATAAAGGTTATGTTGTATGATTTCCGCCAGGGTTTACTGTTCCCATTATTGTAAAAAATAAACTAACCGACCGATTTTGAAAATTTTTTCACTGTTAGAGAACTAAATTATTTTAGATGGATACAACTATGCTGCACAAAGTCCGTTCGGGTTCTTGGGTTCCAAAAATATCAAAACTAATTACCCAGCCGATTTTAAAAAATCTTTTACTCTTAGAAAGCTAAACTATTTTAAATAGGTACAGTTCTTAGATGAGATCCGCCAGTCCCCAAAATTTGGAAATTCGCTATGTTATGCAGATGCTGCGACAGGGGTATTAATTAGATACTACAATAGGTGTCTGCAGTCACTGATTATCATAACATGAAAGATTTTGGTACAAATTATTGGCGTCAATCAAAGTTATTTATTAATTTGTCGCGAAAAAGAAACATTGGATAGTACTTTTGCTGAACGGAAATTCCATTTATCTACGTATATCCATTTGTTATATATACTTATTAGTATTTATTTAAAAATCAATTAAAATTCTTTTTACTACCAGCAAATCATTTCCTTTGCTTTTATTTTTATTTTCAATTTGTAAGGAAAATGTTGTAAATATCCTGCTATAAATGAAAATATCCTACGCATATTGCTTAGATTATAAATTATAATATACAGATATAGACGTTTTTGTATTAGAAAGGCTGCTTTTTGAATTATTCAAATTTTTCGTTAGCTTTTGACAGAAAAAAAAATTGAGTGTTTTAAAAAAGTAAACTTGTACTTTGTTTTTTGTAAAGTCTGAAAAAATTTCTGCAATTAGGGTAAAAGCTTTCTTTGTGGAACGGTATCTAATTATGAACATTTACATATTAATGAAGTTATTTCTGAAAGAAACATCTGATAACAAAAATTATTATTAATAGAATGATTATTTTTCAATTTAAATTCACCTCGCATTTAAAGTTTCCTTACTTAAATAAGAATTAAATCTGTTAATATCAAAACTGTTCCAGTATTAGATACCGTTCCACAAAAGGGGGCTTTTACCATACTGGAAATTTTTTTATGCTGAAATGCGATTTTGTAAGTTATATGTACATTTTGACCTTATTTTATTTTTGAACCTTCCGCCAGGCTTCATTTAATATAAAAATATATAAATTAGAAATTTTTATATTTGTACAGAAAAGGAATAAATAGTACTTCATAGGTTTAGTCTAGAAAAAACATCTCACTGCCTTTTTTTTTTAACTTCAGTGGAAAGCGCCACCGATTAATCTAGGGACTTAATGATCACACATGAAGAATGACAACTCGAGTGGTTGTGACCACGTAACTATAAAAAACGTAAAATCTAAGCTAAAATTTATAAACTACAGGTAAACCTTTTTTTATGCGGTAGATAGGGACCGCATAAAAAAAATCGCACAAAAAAATATATATATATTCAAAAATATCATAAATAGCTATAAAAAGATTAGTTCGGTCCAGATTGTAAAAAAAAACTTATTTTATGCGGTGGATCGGGACTGCATAAAAAAATTACATCGGAAATACGTAACTCAAAACGCTCAAAACTTCACAATTTCAATAGAAGTTGCTTTTCTAAATAAGATAAAGCCTTAATTCACACGTAGAAACATTTTATTTTATTTTTATAATAGTATTATGAATATTTTGAAAAATACATCTGTAAAAAAATTAAATGATGCAATAACTTATGTACTTATGCAATGTATTGATTAAATGCTGAAAAGCCGTTGAAAAGTATTTTTATCAAATAAAGTTATTATAGTAAATGTTAAGGTTTCTTACTGTTCCTTGATTTTGATTCATATTATGCATTTTAATGGTCATTTTTTTAAAAACCGCATAAAAAAAGTCGCACAAAAGAAAAACCGCACAAAAAAGACCGCATAAAAAAAGGTTTAGCTGTAGTAGCATTTTATTTTTTACAAAAGGTACCTATGCAATTCTTTAGAAATGTTATATTTAATGTATTTATGAAAATTTTGAATAACTTAACAATTTTAGGTCTAGTATTTTTGACACAAGTTGATCATAATTTTTTTCGATTTATTTCAGTTCACCGTTAACGGTGTATTTTAGTCTAGAAATTCGAAAAAATATTTTTTTTTTCATATTTTCAAAGTTCAGACCTTTTAGAGGCTCATTCTTAAAGGTCTGAACATTGAAAATATGAAAAATATCTATTTTTTCGAATTTCTAGACTAGAATATCCCCTTAACGGAGAACTGAAATAAATCGAAAAAAATTACTGATAAACTTGTTTCAAAAATACTAGACCTAAAAACAAACACAATTATGTCTATCTTAAACATAATGGTAGAATAATCGATCTTTTAGGTGGCAGTAGTGACTAAGTTATTGTCGGAGTTATGGTGATTTTTTTCCTGTATACTCTGTATCTTTTCAGTGTTAAATTCAAATTTTTAATATAAATTACACTCGAAACTAATTTTCCAATACGGTTGACATGGATATCTCAAGTTCTAATGCACCGATTTACTTAAAATTTGGTACAGACCTTCTTAATACTATCGAAATTGGGCCGACGTAGGGGTTTTTGCAATTTTTTTTTACTATTTTTAAAAAATTTTCAAAGTTGAAAAAAGGAGGCGAAAAGATGATTTTTTTTTTTTAAATGGACGCCGTTTTGTGAAAAAATTTATTTGTTCAAATCGGCTACGTCCAACTAATTCTACATCCTTGTTTATTAAGAGTTAACTAAAATTTTATGTTTCAGATCACCAGGAGGGTTGGAATCATGTCAACCAGGAGACACCTTTCTTTTCTGAGTTCCCACTTTGCCGGCCTGTACCGATTTTAATTTTGAATTTTCTTAAAATTTTTATACTTTTCAAATATCAATAAAAAACTGTTGAAAAGTGGATACTAAAAATGTTGACTGTTTTTGTTTTTCTTTATTACGCCCGTAAAATCACCTCAAAATAGAGCCTCTAGACTAGAATACTCCCTTAAATCCCGGTTCATTCCCATTTACGGTAGGAATCATTTTGTATGTATACGAAAAACTTGTTGCTAAATTTGAAACACCTTGTACTCGTCGATTATGCTTGAAGATTGCTGATATGTTTTTGGATTTGGATACCTACTATGTATAGTACCATACATATGAAGAGGTGGATTCCAAAAGGCACTAAGTCACTTTTTTCAATTTTTCAGGAAATGTAAAAAACTATCTAGGTAGGCAAATGTAGTAATCTGTTTAAATTATTTTCAAGTTCTTAGATAATAATTATGATTGATGTTACTTGTTTGTTCTTATTTATACATATAATTTTCAATAGATTATATTAAAAAAAAAAAACCTTTAAAAAGTTGGGTTGAGTTGGTTAAAATAAACCTAGTTTGTTTAAATACAGATATATTTTATCCAAGAAACATTTTTAAACAGTGCATTGTTAGCTATTTCATGTGTTTGACATAACAGAAAATCTGTCTACAATCAAATTTGGAAAAAAATACCAGCTATTACTGAAAAAAAAAAAATGCAATGGTTTACGAGTAAATTTGACTTAGAGCGTTTTGAAATAAAACTGTCACTGACTTAGCGCTTTTTTTGAAAACATTCCATTTTTAATCATTCATTTTACAGTAGACTAAGCTCATTTTGAAGGGTGGCACTACGAAAATCGTGTAGAGCTGGACTTAAACATTCTGCATCAACTAAAATCTCACATTAGACAAAAAATGACTTAGCGCCTTTTGGAATTCACCTCTTCATATGTATACTTACTGCGATTATACATACATACATGCTTAATAAAATATCGTAAGCATGTAATGCAGGTAAGTAGAAGGGGTATTTTACCAATGAAGAAAAGGTAAAGTAGACTTAAGTTATTTCACTGTCCATTTTATAGTTTAATTCATCAGCGTGTGTCGCCTCATCCATGTAATCATCGCCAATGCCAGCCACTTGTAGTTTTAGTAGTTAGAAAGAGACTTTTGATTCAAAAAAACAAAACAAACAAACCATGAATTCTTCATTATGGCTCATCATACCATTATCATATCATAGCAATTCTAAATTCACCCAAATGTGAGCAGGTTTTAAAAGTGATCAGAACCACAGCAGTACGGGGAACGAATCAAATTTGTGAATTCATAAAAAAAATACAGTGCCAAAAGTGTTGCTTGTGGTTCTTGTTTGAACTTGAGTTTTAAAAATGTTTTAAGACTAGTTTTATAAAGTGATTTAAGTGATTTTAAATTTCTGAATTTTGTTTTTTCTTCCTTTTTTCTTTTTAAAAATTCCAATATGTTTAAAAGTTTTTCATCGCGAGATTTGGAGTATGAATGGTCAATGCTCCCAAAACTTGAACACAAGTGGACACCTCAAGGTTTGTTTGACCATTTTTTTTAATTTTTATTTTCAAAATTTGATGCTATCGAGCGATCGATTATGAAATTGTACTTTAAACGTCATGATTTCATGACAATTCATTTAATAATAGATACTTACCTATTACATGAATAAAACACATGTTTTTCAAAGTCGTTTCGTTTAGTTATTTAAAGGTATTTTGACGTGAGACAATTTGTTTCACCTGCCTGAACTGGCAAGTGATGACATTGAAAGCGTCAATGCGTTTCTTTAACTATATTTTCTATTGAACGAATTAAAAAATATTTCAGATTTTTTGCTCCTATAAAAGTTATAAACATTGACAACATTGTTACAAAATTGTTTATAGGGTAAAACGATTCAAGTTACGCTCGGTTAAGAATGAAGGGTTAAAATTTCAAAATAACCATAAATTGGGTTTTTTTTTGGACAATCAATTTCAGGGCTGGACCTAACCTAAGTGGCACTCGGAGCAGGGTCAAAAAATGGCGCCCCTATAGAAAAAAGTACTTCTTTTTCCTTTTTTCCTCCCCCAAAAATTGTAACAAAAGCGCCACATACCTAATTTTGGCGCCCCCAAGACCTGCCGCCTGGGGCACGTGCCCCCGTTGCCCCCCTGTAGTATTGGTGTTTCAGAGGAAACGTAAACCCAAAATAGAAAGAAAGTTTAAGTTGGAATTCTTCAAAAAATATTAACAGCTTAATTTATTTTGCTTCACAAACCTATATTCCTAATGATTCTTTGAGTACAATAAGTTAATATTTCTCTGACAAGGTCATCAAGTTTTGCTTGGTGGTCCAAAGTAAACCTTTATCAATTATTACCTGTCCAAATTGTTGGCTCTAATTGTTATTTGTAATTCTAATCTTGTTTCTCAATTACACCAAAATGAATGAAACGATTTTGATACAATTTTATCTGCAAACTATTTAGGTTTACCCTGAATTAACACACTGTATAAATTCCTATTGAAGGTTTCCGTGGAATATAAAACCAATTACTTAGTCATGTCTAAATGACTAAACCGAATTTGATGAAATTTGATATAGGTATATATAATATTTATCTGGAATGACTGAAGGTTCCTGTGGGATACAAAATAAATTATTTCAATACCAAAGGACTAAAGATTTGAATCGAATGTAATGCGGGTGAAGCCGGTCTTAATTTTTTTTTTTTTTTATAAAATTTAATCATTTTTTAAATAAAAATTAAGCCACTGGGTAACCGTAATTATTAAAACGAAAATAAAATCAATTTTGTATCACATGCAATTACCTACATACATACGAATTTATTATATAATTATTATTTTTAACATAACAATTTTGATATAAAAATACATCAACTTATAAATTACATAATATATTTTTTAATTTGTAGCTTTGTTAATTAAAACATACATGTTGATTATTGTATTATATTAAACTTTAAATAGAACAAATAAAAAATATAATATGAATTAATATTTATATTCTGTCAATTAAAATAAGTGGTTCAAGAAATTGAAAATAGAACTCTATGATCGTGTTGATAAAGTTTTACTCTATTTGTTTGGGTTTGTGTCTTATGCGGTCATTGAAATTATTTTACTGTCTGGTCGAATATAACAATATTACAGATTAAGGTAGTTAATCGATAAAACGATTTTTTCAAAGGATTTTAACGAAACTTTTCTAGATATTTATTTAATTCAGTATCAGTAATACGAGCCCTTACCGAAAAAAAAAATTGACCACCCCAATTTTGAGAAAAACGGTTTCAAAGTTTTGCAATTTTAACACAGGCTCTTATGGGAAAACTCTATTTTTTTTTCTTTTGAATAAAATGAAAACGTGTTAAAGGAATTTGATAAAAATTTAATATGTTATAAAATGCAAAGTTACAAACCATATTTAATAACAAATGAAAATTATTCACTACGCCGTATTTGAAATATAATTTATAAACATCATTTTACAACGTTTTTAGAAAACATTTTCAACAATGATTTTATATTGCTACAACATAAGCGCACGGAAATTCAGAAAAAACAAGTGGTTTACGAATATAATCACTAAAAAATATTAATAGGCATTATTTAATTTTTGATAAAAGAAAATTTTTTCGTTGGGATATACTGGGACACAAAGCGTCGCGCGAACGACGTTGCGAGTACAGCTAGTCGTAAATAAAATGATAAAGCTCGAAAGTTGGAACCGAACTATAGGATTTTGAAATTAGCACGTAAAATCACTGGGAAAAAGACTTTTCTGTCTCACCAATCACATTTATAAAAGGAATTTCTTCGATTTGATAACAAAAATGGAATGTTTACATCCAAATTACCCTAATTTAAACAAACGTACTAATTGAAGTAATTTCAGTAAAAAGCTTGATTTGAGGAAATTTTTTTTTTAATTTACAATGTCGAAAAAAGCACTATAAAGTTTCTAAAAAAATTATATTCCCTCCTAATTTCAGAGTCGGATCCGCTCTTGTTTCATATTGATAAATTTTTACTATTTGGATCAGCGAAATAATTGTGCGCATGCTCATTAAAACGACAACTAATTTAAGCGTTTGTTGGAACAAACCTAATATCTAGCGCTGTTTTGAGTGACATAATATTTATTCATTAATTTGCAACTGATTGACATATTAAATTACTAAGTATTTATTAATTGTAAATCATAAGTATAGGTGTTATGTAATTTGTCTAGATATATGTATGTAGGTATGTACTTTTACTGTTTATACCTTACCACGAGAAAAAATGACTATTTTAATCTTTTAATTTTTGGGGTTCCGAAGAAACATTTCGGAATCTTAATAGTTTCGTGAAATCCATCTGTCGGTCCGTTCGCCATCTCAAAGTTTTATGCTCTTGTCGAATATATTTATTTTTAAATAAATAGTAAAAAATTTATTTTTGCACGATCGTGTATTTTCATGCATTTACCGATGCTGTTGACAATGTTCGTAAGTTACATTTCCCGAACGTTTGTTTATATCCATGGAAATCAAAAAATAACAGTGCGGTAAGTGAAATAGATGCGTGGTAAGTGAATAGGAGTGTGGTAAGTGAAATTAGCTCAAAAATGATTGTAATTATTTATTTATATTGAAATTAAAAGTACAATTTGAACAATTAGGAAAATAAATCGATTAATATGAAAATTTTCACTAGTTTGCACATTATTATTATTATTGTTGGCATTAATCTTCTTATTTTATTGACATTTCAAAAGGTCGTTCAATCATTAAAATTTTCTGGGGTTTTCGTAATCTTCTTTTCATTTTACGAGAATAAATTTGCGGCCAAAAATAAAATGCTTCATCAATTTCATTATTCTCACTAATATTATAGTTTAACAAACTATTTTCCTCAATTTTTTTAATAGAAAATTCAAAAAAAAAATATTCACGTCAGTGAAATATTGACACTTAATTTTTTATTTACAAATATAGTTGTCAATTGTCACTACAAAGATTCGTATCAGTTGTTATGAATATTTATAATATTTATTCATGGCATTCTATGTCATAACATAGAAATATAAATTTCACCTATATTATTCGAATTTTTTCGAATTTTATTTTGCTTCCGATACTACTAAAGTAGCGGAAGCATTGTGATCACTTTTGAAAAATAAAAAATTTTTTCTCTTCAAAATCAAATTTTTTACGCACATTTTACGTTTTAGAGCTTCCTGAACAATTTTGGTTTGGGCCGTCCGTATGTCTGTCCGTCTGTGTGTCTCCAATTTTGCACCAAGTGGCATAACTTCCGAACTATTCGATTGTTTTTAATGAAATTTTCAGAAATTATGCAGTTTGGATCAGCGATGGTCCCCTATGAATTTAATCAAAATTGGAGTAACGGTAGCAACGCCGCTACCATGTCATTCCAAAATTGCACCAAGTGGCATAACTTCTGAACTACTCAATTCTTTTTTATGAAATTTTCAGAAATAATGTAGTTTGGTTCCTATATGGTCCCCTATGAATTTAATCGAAATCGGAGTAACGGTAGCTACGCCGCTACCATGAAATCCCATTAAATGTCAATATCTTATTTACTGCTAGTCCTATCTCGCTCAAATTTTTAGGGTATATTGGGGGTTAGTTTCTAAAATATTTTTGCTATTATTTTATAATTTAGCCTTTAAGTCTTTTGAGTTACAACAGTTTTTTATAAACTTCAAGGCGAAAATATAATTTCACGGTATATAATAGGTATATTTGGTAGAATACTGTTTTAAAGCCTTTTACGACTACGAGGAAGCTGTGTGCCCACCCTATTGGCAGCGTATTTTATTTAACATATTTTTATTCTTTAATTATTTTAAATCGATCGTGCAAAAAATATTATACAATACACGATGCGTTAAGTGCATTTACTGATCTCGAAAATTGCAAAAACTCGACCCTGTGGGTCTGGTTTTCGCAACATTTTCTCGATCAGTAAAAGCAACTTACCGAACTTATATTGTAAAATACTATTAAGGATGGTACCCAGTCAAATCAAGTGCTACATCTAAATTTTTTTAAAAATTAATCATAATGTTAAATTATTACTAGAAACACTTATGTTATGAATTAAGATGTGTACTGTATAAGAAATTATATCAATTAATAAATTTTTTCTATAAAATAAAGATTTAATTTGATTATGGTTGACGTTGGATTTAGCATCTATCAGAAGTTATTATCGTGACAGTTGACGTATAGACTATGTTCCATTTAAAAAAAATTCTGTGTGACACATTGCATTTTCTTTTTTTTCACAAAAAAATTAATTTTTTTAAAATTTTATTGCAAAACTTATCTTTTAATTGCATCTAAAAGTAATTAAAAGGTTAAAATTTAAAAAAAATTAGTTTTTTGTGCAAAAAAAAAAAAAATGCACTGTGTCGTCTGTGTTTCCTAAATGGAAAACATTCATTATATTTTTACCACATTTCTCGTCGAAAATGGCGGGCACAGTTTTTTAAAATAGTGTCAAAATCGCGTGGTTCCGGCTTCTGATTTTTATTTTAATTTTTACGAAAAAGATGGGATCGGTTTTTTTTTTTCATTAAAAAATAATACAAAGTATTAGGTTCATAAAACTATTTTTTTTCTCATGAAAGTTAAAATAAAAATATGATCAATTTTATAAATTTATTCGTAGCTAAGCTATACTTCCGGTTCAAACAACACACGATAAGTGAGAACATTAACATTAATTATTTCGTTTAATTTGTCCGTGACATACAATTTTCTTTTTGCTAATCGATGCAGAATCGTCTATTGTTTAACATATTTCAAACTCAATGGAAAAAGTTGGAATTTTCTTTTGGGGTATCATCCTTAAGTGTCCTATGTTTTATCCTGAAAGGTAAAAAACTCTAGTCACGGAGGAACCCTAATTTAATGTACATGCCATACGCACTTGGCAAATTTTTTGTTTTGATATTAAAGACAAGTAATTATCTGTGTAAAATCAATATTATTTTCTTTTCAAATTTAATTATCTCTTATGCAAATGACACAAATGATGTATTTTCATATTAATTATCAAAAAATAAAAATATTACATGCATAAAATGTGATGAAGTAATATAACTACATAAGTAACATAGGTATCTGATAAAATTTTATAATCTGCTGATTCTATCTGCAGGTAAATATAATCATGGGTCACGGTTCAAAGATTTCCCTAACAGATTTTATCTCATTATCTAGCATAATATTTATTTATACATATACAGTCGACTCTCGTTAATTCGAAACTTGAGGGACTCTTAAAATATTACGAATTATTGAGAGATTCGAATTATCGCAGGTAACAATTTTAATTTTTTAAGCATTTGCGATGAATGAACTTGAACTTGTCTCAAAATTTACTTACAATCTTTTTGTCTCTTTCTCTCTGCAACTTTGAATTGTCGAGTGTTTGACGCCGATGAGTTCGAATTAACGCGTCATTTTGTTACGTAGCAATGATTTTTTCGTTCGAATTACCAAGTGCATAAAAATGTATTGATTTAGTTTGAAATATAAAGAGATTTTGTAGGGAACTCGTGATAACTTTGAATTATAGAGAGGTTCGAATTATCGCAGGTTTGAATTAACGAGAGTCGATTGTACATTAAATATGTATAACAATTCTATATACTATGAAGTGTTATCCTTTTTTTGAATGTATAAATATAAAAAAATTCTAAATTCTATTTCAGTTGTAATTTTGGTCAACCCTACTGATCGTTCCCCTTTTAGTGATTGTCATTTTTGGCATCTAGGCACATCAAAACAAATTTCTATCATAGTTCCGGGCAGAAGTTTTACCATGACAGTGGCTGTAATAGCTGAATTTTCCATTCGGAAATTTCCTAAAAGAAATCGTTGTACCTATTTAAACTTTTATGTTCTAAAAATTTAGAAAACTTAAAGAAAAATTTATTATTATTTTACATAATTTTTATGATTAAGAAAACTGATATACATAATACACATATTGCGCGTACTCTTTCTCAACCTCGTATCTGAAAAGTCCCAATTTTTGGAGACACAAAAAAAAAAACGTATTTAAATCTGTGTTTTAATCATTATGAACTTAAGATTTATGCTAATTACACCCTTTGATGTTGGCTACCTACATATATAAAAATATATAGATAAGTATATATATATATATATATATATATATATATATATATATATATATATATATATATATATATATATATATATATATATATATATATAAATACAATATTTAATGTTTTTTGTTTGTCCTAAAACATGCAGTTTTTGATATACGAGGTTGAGAAAGAGTACGCGCGATATACTATTTGAAAACTCTGTTTTAATTGATATTTTGATCAATCAATTATTTTTATTAATAAAAACAATAAATCATGTTTTCACATGTTATTATTCTTTAAATACAGATTTTCAGAAACGACTAGCCAATTAAATATTGCGTTTACAATATAAATAAATAATTTTTAATTAACGTACAATTAAATTTTAGATAAAAATATTTTTTGTACTAACTAAAACATTTAATATTTAATTAACAACTACATACAGTAAAATGCATAAGCTTGGGAACATATTCAGTTGTTATATTTATTCACAAAAAGAGAAAAAATAGTTCGACAAGTGATACTACTTTTTCTACGATCACAATTTTCTGTTGTATAAGTGACCGTTCGAAACTATAAATTTTGAATAGGCATGTACTTTATAATATAATTGGTTTAATTAAATAAAAAAATTTTTTTGTGGTGACTTTTAATTGGGACACTTTCATTTCATGTCAGACTATGTAATTCTTGCGTTGGACTGTTTAGAATAATAGAATTTACGATATATTCGATAAGATTTACATATAATTTATTGTCGATTTTCTTTTTTTTTTTTTGAATTTATTACAAATTTGAGCTAATTCGATCAGATTATTTATTTGTCGTATACCTACTTAAATCAGTAGCGTTTTACAGTGAATCGTTTGAATAACGTCACTCTTAATAATGCCGTTCCTCTACACCTCATAGTAGGGATGCTACCACCTCCAGCATAAAATTTCGTTCCATAAACCACAAATAAGTAAATCACATTAGGAATTAAGCAACTTTTTCAATCCAGATCTTGAATGTGTCCATCTGAATATTTCCATTTAAAATTAGTGTCATTCCCAAACACTGAAAATTAAACACTTCATTGGGTTAGGTATATTTAAAATTGCTTTTAAAGATTTCTTGAATGATTAAGAAAATTTCGATGATTATCTCAATTACACTGTAGACGAAGTGGTTGGAAAACGACATTTCATATTACACGGTCAAATGTTATTCCAACTAAGGGTATAGAAATGATTCCAAGCTACAAGAATTCTATTTAAATTTAAAGAACTTCTTTTAAACTCCCCTCTAATACTTAAGAAAGTGTTGGTACTTAGCCGAATTATATGGTCGACCAAGTGGTCGGGAAACGACATTTCATATTACACGATCTAATTTTATTCCAACTAACGGTAAAAATAATTTCAAGCTACAAGAATTTTATTTAAAACTTGCTTTTAAACTTCTCTCCAATACTTATAAGAAAGTGTTGATACTTATCTGAATCACAGTTTAAATAATAGTTTGTTTCACAAACAGTTACGAAACGAGATGACGTAAGAGTGTCATTTGGAATTCAAAAATTCCAAAGGGTTATCCATGTTATCCGTTATGTACCTAAATAATGCATAACATTATGTATACTAATACAGTGAAAATATCATCACTAAAGTAAATTTAATTTAGGAAAATAAATTTGCAGGTCAAATTATTTTGTGAAAATTTACAGTTGATAATTATGTAAATTATTTAATTTAGTCTAAGTTTCACTGACTTTTTTAAAATTTTTAACAACGATGGCAGTGGAATTTTAACTGTCATTAAATTTTTTTTATTTAAAGTTTATCATCAGTTATTTTTGATATTTCCTTGTAATTTGAGTGTGTTTTGTGATCTGTAAGATATTTCTGATATGCATTTAATTATTATTGTGGCTTAAAATGTCTGGTGATAACTCTTGTGCTGCTAAATTTTGTTTAAATCATTCAAAACAAAATTTCAATTTATGTTTTTTCTGAGTGCCGTTTGATGCAAATTTTTAATTATTATTATAATTTGAATGCTTATGTAAAAATACGTTAAATAATAAATAATTATTAATATTTTATAATAATTCAGTTAATGTTTTCGATTTCGACAGTGGCTGATGCTAATAGGTCGTGACGATCTAAATTCTCGTGTTGAATACTGTCATCAGTTTCGCGTTTGCTCAATTCATTTTGAAGAAAGTTGCTTTTAGTTGTTCATATATGTATAATTTAACATGACCATTATCAACCCTCAATCTCACATGTACAAACACATACAATCACATAAGTAAAAAAGGACATACATAATTGTTTGTACTTATACCAAAAAAGGATAGAAAGTGCGTTTCGCTACTGCCTATGGTAATAATCTTTTATTTATACTGCGTCTGAATTATTTGATAGATCAAGTGGTCGGGAAACCACATTTCATACTCTAAATATAATCTAGAATAGTATATTGTGCAATAAGTGCGGGAAATTGTCGATTGCGCACGAAAGCGAAGTTGAGCGCACGAATGTAATGTGAGTGCACTCATTCGCTTGAGTGGGCAATCGACAATCCCGTACGAGTTGCACATACTATTTTTTATTACGAATTTCACATACTTTTGCTATTATTATCACTATTTTTGACATTTTTATTACTTTTTAAAATAATATTTTTAACTGTACGTCTTTTTTTTCCTGAATTAAATATTGTTTAAATTACTTTGTTGGTGGTTTCTATAGAAATAATTATGAAATATTTATTAAATGAAAAATCAAGAGGCGGCTTTGCGTGTTTTGATTAAATTTTGCGTGTGGAAAGTTTACTTTCCGTACGTAAAAAAGTATGTGAGAAGAGAACAGTGGGCAAACAGCTATTTTGCGTATAGAAATGTGTGCGCCAAGTTAGTACTTCTCCCGTATGAGTAATAAAAAACTTATAGGCGTCATATGTGGTCCTATATTATGTGACTGATCCGCACAAAATTATCCGAGATTTTATCGGACTGTTATTGAAAAAAGGTTGAGAAATGATGTTGTAAACTTCTAAAGAATTTACCTATATATTAAAAGTGTTAGAATGACAATAGTTAACATATTTTCACAGTTTAATTACTCACTGTCAATGTTATCATTAAGTTACTTCATAATAATAAAACAATAAAAGTTCTAATGTCTTCAGTGCGGTCATAAAATAAATATATATAATTCCTAAATGGACTTTAATGTTGAAATAATCAGAACGTGAATTCCATCATAACAGAATGTTAAAATATAAATATTATTTTATATTCTACATAACTATATGTTTTAATAAACGAACATATCTTTATGATTCATTATAAGTAGGTATTATAGAAATAATCCTATCGTGCAGCATTTTGTGTAACGTAGAAAATTTCCCAGTTTTCATCGAAAGTGAGTTTACTTAGAACAGTGATTCAAAAATTCATCTTTAAGTGAAAATTTTTCTTTCTTTCCGATGATGGTGTAAATAATAAAAATTTTAAAAAACTTTTGAAAAAATTAGTTTTTGATTTTTCTCGAAAACTTAGAATAATGGTCCAAAAACCGCTTTGTGATTGTTTCTGCTTTTTCCGAAAAGTGTAAGAAAAATATGAAAAATTTCTGAATTGCAGCAAATTTTGGTAATAAACTTACTTTTTTGATGAAAAGTGTCCAAAAAAAAAAACTTATTCTGAAAATCCATGAGCGATGTGCGACGTGGAAGTAGGGATGATCGATATTCATCGATGTTGGAAAAACATTGATGTTTAGAGGGAAAACATCGATGTAAAAACATCGATGTTATGTCCTCGATAACATCGACACATCGATGTTACGAGAATAACACCGAAACATCAATATTACTCTAAGCTTTCAAGTATTCAAAAAGTCCTGTCGCTGATTTAAAACAAGATCCATTACTTTTATGGCAAGTTGTAGGATTCACTTATCCAAACTTGAAAAAAATTGCCATTAAATATTTGTATTTCACAGCAACTTCAACAGCTTCAGAGAGACTTTTTTCAAAAGTTGGGCAGCATTTGTATCAACAAAGGAACGTATTAAAAGCGAAACTTCTAACAAAGTGCTTTTTTTGCAAAGTGTACCAAATAAATGTTGGCAATGTTTTCGAACATCGATGTCTTTCTTTCGATATATATCGTATATCGATACTCTTGAATCGATGTTAACATCAATGTTTTTCTAATATCGATCATCCCTACGTGGAAGACGAATCCTCGTCCCATTTTTATGCTCTTTTGAAGCATTGTCCTCTTTGAGATGTAAGCATATGGGATCTTCAATACTGAGTACCGAGGATATTAAGATTGCAGATTTTAGTACAATCCTGAGTTTCTATGAGGGACTGGGCATTAGCTTGCCACTTTTCAATACTGTAGGGTACAGTGGGACAGCATTTGGTAGCCTACGTGTAAGGGGAGCTTTGAATCCGGACCCACTTACAGCATTCTTTTTCTTCTCCGTGAGCGATCTTTCTGGTAATAAGGTTTCAGAGACAGTAATTTTTAAAAGATCCGTAAGTAAATCGAGTGTTCAAGTATCAGCTACGCTGGACATCAGGAGGTGAACATATGAATATTGGTGTATGTATAAATACGAACAAAAGTTCGCCATATATTAATAATATTTGAAAGGCACTCGATAACATTTGAAATTAAAAATATAACTACGCCTCGCATTAAAGAGAGGATGATTGATTGTCGAATTGGAATGGCACTCGAACAGGCGGTTCGGTAGCCTAATTGGTACGGTGCTTGGCTGGCAACCAAGAGATCCGAGTTCGAGTCCCAGCCGATCCAGTGTGATAGTTTTTCAAACACTATGTGAATTTTAATTATATTTCCAGATTATTCTCTGAAATTAACTTCCAGAATCAAAAATCAACTTCACCTCTGTAACTTTTTATTTTTTTAACATCCTTGTTTATCGATTATCAGTTCTAAATAGAACTATAAATCGAGCGATGATAGAACATAACGGGAATGGTGATTGCCCACTGGTAATCACTCAAAATAAATTATATACTAAATATAATATACTATTCATTAAAAGCTAAATAAATCTATATCTTAATTCTAAAATATTCTGTCGATTGAGTCTATACAAAGAGTCACTATATTGTCAAGTAAGTTAAGGGCACACATATTAGGGTGATTTTCTAGGCGATGAATGTATTTATCACTGTATCGTACTATTTCCTCACGCACTGTGGGTACTTGAAGACTGCGATGTATGTCATCGTTATGCACGTACCACGGGGAAGCACTTATGGCTCGTAGAACTTTAGACTGAAATCGTTGCAATATCTCAATATTGCTAACACTAGCAGTACCCCAAAGTTGAATACCATAAGTCCATACTGGTTTGATGACACTTTTATAAACTAGCACTTTGTTTCTTAAAGGCAACTTTGATTTATGACTTACATCTGTAACTGGATCACCACACTATCTTTGTATGGAATTTCAAATTTTGACGTTGGATAGTTTCAGAGAAAATCGCCTGTGACAGGCGGACATACACCGAAGTGCTTCCATAAGTGTTCCGTTCTGCCAATTTTGGTGCGGAACACTAAATAGCGCGGTTAATGCACTTGTCTCGTTTAGCATTTACTCCACTTCATCCTATTTGTATGTATGTGTTAATATTATGATAATAACAGTGCGTTATTCTTAACTGGCTTGGCATGGCGCTTGCTATTTGCCCAAGGTCGGTGTCATGTTTTTATTGAAGAAAAACAATTGAACAAAACGGTGTAATACGTGAACAAATGGCAATGGCAACTCAACCAAACTCAAAGAGTATAAAACCAGTTTACCACACGGAGATTATGAAGGAGCGGGGAAGTATAATTAAAATATGTAAATATCTTGAAGATTAAATATTCATTGAATATTTGTGTACAGAAATTTGATAAAACTTTGTTAAATCTTCCATAAAACATTCTTTCTAATGCATTTCGCAAAAGGCTACAATTAAAATTTTACAATTTCAAAATCAAAATAACATTTCTTTATGACTTTTTGTGCTATGTATATAACTAGCTGTACGCGTGACGCCGTTCGCGCGGCACATTTACATGCTCAAAATGGTTTTTGAATTTTTCCGCGGGAAAGAAACATTTTTCTGTAATAAAAAAGTATTCTAAGTGTTGACGCAAGTAATAAGTTATCACCACACCAAATTTCATCAAAATCCGTTCAATAGTTTTTGCGTAATGTGTGCCCATGCTCAAAATAAGTTTTCTATTTTCCCGTGGGAATGAGACATTTTCTCGGAGTAAAGAATATCTTGGTTGTTGAGCCAGGCAACAACTTATCACCATACCAAACTTCATCAAAATCTGTTTAATAGTTTTTGCGTAATGTGTGCACATGCTCAAAATAAGTTTTCTGTTTTCCCGTGGGAATGAGACATTTTCCCGGAGTAAAAGGTATTTTAGATGTTGACCCAGGTAAGAGGTTATAACTAGGTATCGGGTTTCTTCGGACAGGTCAGGACCGTACTTATTTCAATAAAATTTTGCAACTAAATTACATTAAATTATGCACATTTGAATGAATATAATTGGTCAAAAATTACATTTTTCACCATTTAGAATACTAACAGCATTTTTTATTTGACGAAAATAAGAAAATTCAAAAAATCGGAAAAAATTGTTGTAAAATATATTGAAAAGTTGTTGAGTATTTAGACGGTCCACTATAATAGCTAAGACGTACGTATTTACTAAGATTTTTTATTATTGAAAAACAAATTTTTAACAAGCACTTCTATCTCTCAAAATTGAACACAATAAAAAAAGATGAATTTATTTAATTTAAATGACATGTCACATAAATCACATACATAATATAAACAAAAATACTTCTGATAGTCAATTAAAATTACAGTGGCACTTTTCAATTGTGCAGGTAATAAATAAAAGAAAAAAAAGGATGTTTACATAAAATACGTATAAATAATATTTTGATACACATATGTATGTGTGTGTATGTAACTTGTGTACGTTGTTTTTATGAAAATATTTTGAACTTTTAGTCACATTGAGTGCAATATGTATACCTGCATATGCTAAAGACGAAGCTGTCTGATCCGAAAGAAATCCGATACCTGGTTATAACCATACCAAATTTCATGCAAATCCGTTCAATAGTTTTCGCGTGATGCGTGAACAAATAGACAGAGAGACAGACAGACAATATTTACATCGATAACAATTTACAGTATCAGTACAATTTTCAAAAAATATTCCATGTACAGAAAAAATGGTCTCGTTACAGTTTTATTATATGTGTAGATAATGTACTAGCCATAGAACACTAGAAGCCAACTAACATAAAAAAAGTGAAATTCGCTTGGAGTCATTTGTAAGCCAGTCACAGCTTAAGGCATTAGTCCGTCAGTAGTCGTCGTCGAGTCAACACACCATTATATTAACAATATACCCATTGTTAGTTGAGCACGTTGAACAGCTCTCTCTGGTAATACGTGTGATGTGATTGTATGCGTGTATACACATACTACTACAAAAAACCAAACTAATACACTGCAAACAGTGTGTATGTACACAAACAGACTACGTCACAAACTCATTACAAGTGGAACAGAGGCAAAGCCAATCTAGTTTGTCCCCTTGGTACTAGCAAGTGTTAAGTTAGAATTAAAAAAGAAAAATGAAGACATCACACAAAAATTAATGAAGGGAAACGTAATTATTGCAACATTCTCTATGGTTGTAGGAACAATATTTTATAACAAACATGTCACCGTGTTGATATTGATCAGTTATAAAGAATTAAATGAACCGTTTCGAGACAACCTCGTCACTACGCTAATGTCTATAAATTATTTTATGATAATAATTATATGTATACATATTTACAATAATATTTGTTGATGAGACGTTTTTAATAACACCTTATTTTCAATATCTGTTTAAGGTACTTGGTGCGAGATAGTCAGGTACAAAAGTATAGCTCAGCGAAAAAATTTTCTTTTATGATCCATTTCACTTAAATTTAACCATGCTTCATCACTTACGAATTTAAGAAATTCCTGTTTTCTTAGTTTTATCTCTTTCATTGTTGCAAAAGCGTAAATTTTAAATTGACAGTTTTTCTTTAGTCAGTTTGAAACGGGGTATATCAAAAATTAAATAATGTATTAATATTCTTCAATTATTATATTTGTATACCACTTTTTTTTTTAATTTCCGCGCGTTTATGTTGTAGCAATATAAAAACATTGTTGTAAATGCGTAGTAAAAACGTTGTAAAATGATGTTTCTAAATTATATTTCAAAAACGGCGCGGTCAATAATTTTTATTTATTATTAAATATGATTTGTAAGGGTGTCTACACAATCAATGAAATAAGGAATAAGAAATAAGAAATAAGGAATAAGAAGTATGCCATCTAGTGGCGTTGAGTGGAACATTAACGTAACTGCTCATAGATATAAATATGTAGGTACTTTTGTACGTCAAAATTCGTGATTTTTTTTCACTCTAGTGACAAAAAAAGTCATCACGAACGTTATTTTTTCATGAATTTTGATGTACAAAAATACCTAAATACATATACCTATGGGCAGTTACGTTGAAGTTCCATTCAACGTCACTAGATGGCATACTTCTTATTCCTTATTTCTTATTCCTTATTTCATTGATTGTGTATGACCCATAACTTTGTATTTTATAACATATTAAATTTTTATCTAATTCCTTTGACACGTTTTCATTTTATTCAAAAAGTTAAGTTATTCAAAATAAGTAGATAAATTCACATAGCTTCTTTATGTAGAAATATCTATAGATTAATGATCCATTTTTTATCATTCTACATTTTACACTTGAATTCTTTAACATTTTTAATACTCCATTTTTATATACTCACAATCAGCTGAATCTTGTTTTAGTTTATATGATTTGTGATTATTTAGATCTACTAAACTATCACATGCAACTGAAACCACATAAAATATGCAATGCATCTACTTTAACCCTAGAATCATACGTTGGTCTACGAGTCAAGTTAATCATACATCGGCGTCGTTTCGACGAATGGACTTTTTACGGAGAGTTTTAGAGTTTATTTGCAAAAAACATTTTTTTTTACATAACAATACTACAAAAGCGAACAAAATATTTAAAAAAATTGGATTTGGAAAAATTTCTTAATGTAAATATTTATTAATTTTTTTTAATCTTTTTATCAAAGCATATTTTCATTATAAAAATTAAAAAATATATAAATACATCAATTGTAATAATTAATTTATGAACTATTATGAATCAGTGGACATGTGTGACTTTACAGAATGTGAAATTTCTCAGTCATAAATATTCCTATAGATATGTAGTTATTTCCCCATTAGGCGCATTTGTAAATTTTCTAAAATTTGTTAGTAATTTTTCGAATAAGATCTCAAAAAATTATAAAAATTAAAATATTTTCCACAAAATAAATTGTTAATCTTTTATTAAGTCATTTGAAACGCATTCTTTAGTTTTCGATTCAATATATTAAAGTTTCAGTATTATATGTCGTCTCTATAAGTCAAACAGCTGTAATCATCTTTCACATTATCATAATCATTGAATAAATTAATTATAACATTCATATCTTTAATAAATTTTAGAAAAATTAGGATAACTTTTATATGTGGAGTACAAAATCTATAAAAAAAAACATCGGTTAATCATACATCGTCGTCCTTTTGACGCACACTATTTCAGTATAAAAAAACGACAATAGCTATAAACAAAATTTATACGTCTTATGTGTTATAATAACAAATAAATTAGATAAGAGAAGTTTCACAGCAAGCAGGCAACGACAAGTTGTAGTATTGGAGCAGGTAGAGAAGTTCATTCGTCGTTTTGACGAGTACGTATGATTCTAGGGTTAAATTTCTTTGTATAATCCCTAATTAATTATCTCCAATAAAGTATCAATTTACCCCAGCCTGAGGAAAGTTGATACACTTTGACACGCTTTAGGAAAAGAATGATTAAAAATAAACTATTATTATTTCAGAAATAAAAATTATAGCTCTATTATATCTTAAGGTTCACACTATCAAAAAATGTCACAACTTGTTCAAAAATGTGCGTAGAAAAATTTTCAAAGGTAAAAAAGAAAAATTGTATCAACTAACCCCGGTCTTCCGTACATATATATGTATATATAAATTTTAGTGAATGTTATTTTCGATTTCTAGGGGCTCTAATAGCCGAATTCGATTCTGGAAATGCGCTAAAAGCAATTTATAAGGAAGCGAGTACAATTTAGACTACATATAATTATTATTACTTATTATAGCTATCATGACTTGTTAATAGGCACATACGCAGGCCCGGATCTAAGGGGGGGGCAAACCGGGGCCCCTGCCCCGGGCGTCAGCTTCAAGGGGCGCCAAAATCATACTAGGTCGGTTTATATCAAATGGTCTAAAATTAAAGTTGGTTGCTCGACCATTTTAGAAAAAATTAATATTCTTCCAGTTGTTTCTATATTATATTTGAAGTATTGAGAACAATTCTTAAAAAAATTATCTTGAACCGTTTAAGCGTGGTAGCCATTTTTGTTTTCCAATTTGCGCTGATTTTTGTGTTTGCAGCAACTTATGCCAAAGCACATATTTCATAAACCGTTCATCCTAAAAGGTTGAAATAAAATCCATTTTAAAGGTAATAAATGTCTCTTTATATTAAGTGATGTCCATATTTAACCTATTTTCGTCCCTTCCATAAGAAAACTTTACCTAAAGTTGGATATAAAAATTTAGCAAAATTCACTTTTTTAACATTTTTTTTCTTATAGAAGGAATGATTTAAACCTCTTAGTATTTTTTATGAGAATAGCTGTATACGGGTACAACTACCCATTATGAAACAAATACACACTATTTCAATTGTGAAACTTGTATCCTTTAATTTTTATAAACATCCGAAAACTGACTTTTTCCAAATTTTGGAAATTTGCGCCCCTGCATGTCTGACGGGGTTGGTGATAAAATTTTGAAATTTGCACAACTTGTAGTGCTTTCGGAGTAGATTTATTAAAATAAAAAATCAACTTGTACCTATATTGATCCTTTACAAGACCCTCAATTTTGATCATTGCCGCAACGAGAAAAATAGGAGTTTTGTAAAGGACTTATATACTTATGAGTTTTTTTTGACAATTTATGTCAAACGTTGGAGAGGGGGGGCGCCATTTTCAAGTTTTTGCCCCGGTTCTAAAAAATTCTAGATCCGGGGCTGCACATACGTACACATTTTCAAAGAAAAATATTATTATATTTTATACAGTAAATATCATAAATGTTTAAATTATTATTAAATTGTGATTATTTACGTATTACATTGTGAAATCTTATGAAAATTATATAATTGTGCAAAAAGCTAACAATTATGAAAATTGTCATTTTAAATTAATAACAGAAGAAGGAAAAATACAGCAAACAATGAATGAATTCTTTATAGTTTGTTTTAAACACCGTTTTTCCTTCAACAATAAAATTGTGTAGGAGTTTTTTATTTCCGTTTTCTAAATTATGTAAACCACATGAGATTTTATGCCGGCTTCACACTCTGTCATCATTATTAGTTTCACTGGTCACTGTCCCCAACATAGTCGGAACACAACCGCCAGTTTGAACTTTGAGACGTTCCTATTAGGGAGCCTATAGTGACACTCAACGTCGAGTATCCTAATTTTTTCAAATTTTCCATCAGTGTTTGCATTGTTTCACCGTGCATGCCTGTAGATGTTTTTTCTTTTACATATTTTGATTTTACTGGCGTACCACTTCGTATTGGCGCCAGCAAATCATTGCAAATGTAAACCTGTCATTAGTTTGAGTATTATGATTAAAGATTAAAGATAATTCTTGCAAGAAAAAAGTACTATCTTTCAGAAAATAAAATTTCATATTGCAGCATTAAAAGTTGGTACTCTAAGTTTTAAAATGCTTTTTTCGAAATCATTGTCTCACCATTTTTGATTGCGATACAAGAAAGGACAAATATTTTAAAAATTCTTGGAATTTCTTTAACTTTTTTGATGAGTATACAGGGTGTCAGAGAAATAAGTCTTAATATTTTGAGGGGTGACTCATAGCACCCTGTAGACACTAAAACCGTGGGAATTTTTTCGGAATTAACAGTCGTGTCACCCCTCAAAAGGATAAGAGTTATTTCCTTTACACTCTGCATATAATATATATAATTACCATGCTCTCTTATAATGCGTGCGCGATCGACAACCAAAGTAAAAAATATATTATAGCATGGTAAAATTTAATGTGCTAACACAACTTCTATCACACTCTTATGCATATATGTTATAGTTTAATTCTTGTTGTCGTACTCTTTCATTTGCGCATCTGACCCGCAACGTTATGTTGCTTGGGCTGTACCTGTAAAAACTTTGAAGATGCCCTATCTTTTCCGACGTTCGATTCTTTATGATGCATACAAAAATGATTGGCAACAATATATTCTAATACTGAAGATAATGAAGTAACAAAATGATGAATTAAAACGATGACCATCCGTCCTGTAAGACATTCTAATGAACACTGCTTCGACACCACACAACACTACACCAGCAGTAACCAGCTACTTGCAACACCACCAGTCTGGCTATGTGACCTTCATATATGATTGTGTTGATACCTTCTGCAGCTTGCCTCGCTATGTAACAGCGTTGATACCTTCTCTTTCTTTCTTTTACTATTAGCTTCTTTTTTTCTTTCTACTTTTCTTCTATTTGAAGACAGCATGGTAATTTTTGTAAGAAAAACAATTAAAAAATATTTTTCTGTCGGCAATGGAACTTTTTACTCTGCTGTTTTACAAATTTGACGGAGTTAATTTACGGAAAGAACATTCTGTCCTGTAAATTTTCTATGATTAATTATAATTTTTATATTTTTACCGTACAAAATTGAATATGTTCGCCTTTTACACGTCGATTGTAGTGCTGAGCACAGTAATTTTTATATGAATTGTCTCTCTGCTGTTGTTTGTAACTCTCACAAATCAAGCATGGATACCCCCGTTTCGAAACGATTGATGTAGATATTCTACATCAAATATTAATATACGTAGCTATAAATTTTAAATCGTATGTTTTATGTATATTTTGCACGTTTGCATAAATTAATTGCAACGTAGCTACGTCTTGACATATTTGTTCCGGTTGACATGATACCATATACACGGTCATTCTCATTATGTCATGTACGTACGCCAGTTAAAATGAACAAGTTGTCTTTTTTACATAAAACACCATAAATTCCTGTAAAATGTTTATTTAAAGACGTTTTATAGAAATTCTATTAGCACACTTAACTAATATTATTTTCTGTATTACGAAATGTTAAATTCATTGACAGTGTAGACAATTTTTAGAAATTATTTTGTTGAGCAAACTAAAAATCTAATGTGTTTCAAGGTGTTGTCTCTTTTTAAGGGGAGATTCGCTAAACAAATAAAATAAATCAATTTTTTTGTTTTACATAATTATGTTTCTTAAGGGTGTTAAAAATATTCTCCTCAAATTTTATTTAAAAAAAATGAAAAATCAAAAAGTTATGGACATTTTAGTGTACACACTTTACTATAATTCAATTTAAATAAAAAACTTTAAATGCTTTTTTCTTAAAAGTACGTTTTTCGACATGGTTTCTCATGTATCTCAAAAAGTATTTAAGATGTCGACATAAATCAAAGTGCATATATTCATCAATACCGTCATTTTGCAGGAACTACTAGGATCTTTTAGTTTTATAACATATTTTCAAAATGGCGGCTGTTTATAGTCGAGAAAATGCGGAAAAATAGAAGCATCTTAATGGAAAAAACTGTTGAAAGGGTAAAAAAATATAAATTTATCTTTTTTTTTACGACGGAATGAGGGAAAAAGCTTAAAAAAATTTCTGGCTTGTCTGTGGTGATTTTGATGTGGAATCATCTGACTCCAATATACTCCAATGTGGAGGTTGTAAAGAAAGTTACAGTTAATTGTTATAAATTTATTATTTTTGCCTTTTTACTTAATTATTAGATACTATTAAGTTTTATATGATTAAGGAAGTTTATATTAAAAAAATAATAACAGTATTTAAATCCATAATGTACTTACTCGCTTTGCGCAAAGAGAATTGCCCCGCTTATAGTACCTATACGGGCAAAGCGGGTTTTTGCAGAGGTTTTGTATTTTCTTTATTAAAGATAAATATCGTATAAAAATTTCTTAAGTGAAGTTTCATTTTAAACTTCGATAACTATTCTATCTGATAATATAAAAAAAGATCTGCTTATCGAGGTCAAAAGCCACTGTTTTGGGCGTTTAGTCTTAGCTTACCCGCTTTGGGCTACCTTCCCCTACTTCTCACACGATATAGTATATGAAATTCTTTTCTTCCGAATCCAAAAAATATAAAATCAACGCACGGAAACTAATTTAATAATATTAACGCTTCTTTTTGCTTTGCTTACATTGTTAATTAATTTTCATCAGTCAAACTTCGACTTAAGCGCAGTTCGTGTTTCACGTGTACACTTGCCTTAAGATAAATTCCAAAACGTAGTTATTATAAATTAAAACAGTGATGCAGATAATAAAAACAATATACACTGATCAATGGTAAAATTATTCATGGTAGCCAGCCAGCTTGGCCGGTCGCGGCCAAGCCTTGCTTCGGCCACGCTAAATCGCTCGGCTCCGCGTTTTTCAAATCATTAATATTATGTTTGGGTCGTTGTCCGTGCACAACGTATATTTTGTATTTATTTGAAAATATGAGACACATTCTTTTAGTAACTAACTATATATATACATGTACCTACAGTGATTCAAAAACGTTGGGTTACGGGTAGAGATGTCGATTTTCCAAAAAAGAAAAGATCAATTTTTGGATCAATTTAAATCGAAATCAAAAAAATCGATTAAAAAAAAAATTCGACTAAAAAAAATCGATTCTGTGAGATTGATCTAAAAAATCGAAATTTTGAAAAGTTTAATAAAATTAGTTGATAATTTTTAAGGGACTTACTTGATAGTACATAGGTAATATCGGTAATATCGTTTAAAAACGCCTCACATTATATTTGTAAAGGCGATGAATGAGTTAACTTTTCAATTATAATTATAAAAAATAAGACAATTGAATATGTAGGAAGAATACCACGAATTGAACCAAGTTTATTCAAAAATTTCAAACAAATTGACAAAAAAAAAATGTTTTCTAAATAAGTCGCTTTTGTGGGAAAGGGATCGTTGTTTGCACAGATACGTGGTCTCTTCTAGAGATGTGCCAAAATCGTGAATTCACGCGTGACCCGCCGGGTCACGCGTGACCCATCGTGATCGTGAATAATTTTCTACGATCGTGCGTGAGTGGGCGTGATCGTGACATTTAATTTCTTGTCGTGAATAATTCGTGAGTCACGAAAAGTTAAAGACCATGAATAAACATTTTTTAAATAATTTATTATTTTCAATTTTAGGGAATATTAACTAAACCAATTTGATATTTTAACTACAAAAAAATCTTTTAGCGAATTTCCAGAATGGAATTCAGCTATTACAGCCACTGTCATGACGCGACTTGAACCCGGGACCATGGCAGAAATTTGTTTTGAGGTCCCTAGAAACTGAAAATAATATTCACCAAAATTTATATATATATATATATATATTATATATATATGTATATATGTATATATATATACATATATATATATATATATATATATATATATATATATATATATATATATATATATATATATATATATATATATATATATATATGTGTCCGCACGATAACTCTCGAACGAAATGTCCTCGGTTTACGAAATTTGGTGAAAATGTTGGAAGTCCCAAACCGTTGGACAAGTTCGTTAGCCAGACACGTCGGGTGCCAGGAACATGGTGTTTGTTCTTGCAAAAAATTAGTTTTTTGCCAAAATTTCCACTTATTTAAAAATTTTTGCGAAATTTTTTTACATCATTTAAAAGAGGAGAAAAAATTACATAAAAAAGGTCTTTAAACTATTATTCTATGTCAACTAGTTTCCGAGAAAATTTAATTTTTATAAAAGGGCATTCGCTATGTTATGCAGGATGCTGCGACAGGGGTATACCTATATGCATAATTATATGAAAGAATGTGTTTGTGGTACAGGAAGATAGATTGTATATAAGTCATATACGTCATACATATGTATATGTTTGTATGTTACTTATATGCCGTTTTTTAGGGTTCCGAAGAAAGTTCTATTTTTTAGAGCTCCGAAATAAATCTCCCGAGACTATAATAGAAATTTGTTTTGGAGTCCCTAGAAACCAAAAATAATATTCACTAAAATTTATGTATTAAATTTATATTTAGTCCCACACCGTTGGACAAATTCGTTAGCCAGCCATGTCGGATGCCTAGAACATGGTTTTTTTGACCATTTTTCGTGAAAAAAATTAGTTTTTTGCCAAAATTTTCTAAAGTTAAAAATTTTTTTGACATTTATTTACACCATTAGAAAGAGGAGGAAAAATCACTTAAAAGGGTGAAAAATCACAGAAAAACGGATTTTTATAAACGGAAATTCGCTATGTTATGCAGGATGCTGCGACAGGGGTATTTTTTATGTATTGGTTTTTACAAGCACAAATAGGTAGAAATCCAATAACCCTTACTAACAAATTCCAGTTCTTTACCGAGATGCTTAGAGTGTATACAAAATGATTTACAAATTAGAAATATCCAACAGTGTTTATGATGTTGTTCTGATTCTTCCGTTTTTAAATAATTTCTTAAATTTTTAAGAAATTCTTAAAATTAGCCTGCATTTCTCACGATGTGTGGATATACGGTCTCAGTCAATGAGTATCATTGTAAATAACAAGGTCAGTTTTGAACAATATGGTCATGAAGACATAATATAAAGAGGGGTTACTTAAAGGAATATTATCTTTTTCAATATTTTAAGTTGTTTTATTATTATCATTATTTTTAAAAAAAACTATTTTCTATGTATTTATAGATACTAAAAAATATTTTGTCACAATTTTGTTAAAAAACTAGATATTTGGCTTGGTTGTGCGAAATGTCATGTTTATATACAAATACAATAAGAAAAAAAATTAAACAATAAATCATTAGATGAAAAATTTTGAAAATTTTCTCACTTTCCAGAAAAAATTAAATAGTATATAATTTGCATCAGTATTAATCTCAGTAATAATGTTAGCCATATTAACCGTATTCTGATTTTATCCCAAGGACACAATTTTAACTGATTGTTAAAGCGATAGTGATTTTTATTCAAAATTCCAACGATTAGTTTCAAAGATTTTTATGTTTAATTCGTAAGCGTGCGTGAGTGTGAAAGCATAAAATTTTTTTGTTCGTGATCGTGCGTGAGTGTGAAAAGAAATAAATTTTCTCGTTCGTGATCGGGCGTGAGTACAAAAACTAATTCGTGACTGTGCGTGATCGTGAGTAAAAATGCACTCACGAGCACATCTCTAGCTCTCTTCCTTCCTTTTGTATTAATAGTCTGACTTATATAGAGCCATAGGAGGGGTTCGTTGATATAACGAGTAAAAAGTGACAATTAACAATAGAGTTTTTGGTGTTTCATTTTAACACATGTTTCTTTGTAGAATTACTATTAAAATGAAGTTATTTTTGGAAAAAATCGGTTATCGATCTCTTACTTTTAATAATCGATTCATGAATCGATTCAAATGAAAAAATATCGAAAAAAGAATCGTTTTTTTTTAGCTTCGATTAATCGATTTTCGATTAATCGATTTAAAATCGACATCTCTAGTTACGGGGCCACGTGAGAAGTGACTACAGATTTTCGAACGTTACTGAACGTCTAGTTTGTTATATTATAAAGAGAGAGTATGAGTTTGTTTATTTATACGTAACGAATAAATTCACAAACTATACTGATGATTGATTTTAAAAATTTCTTCATTGTTAGGATATTTAACTTAAGGGGGTATTCTAGTCTAGACAGCAAAAATTTCCACCTTTCTTAGTAATTAATAAAAAAAAAAAACTATTAAGTGGAGATTCGTTAAGAAAAAAAAAAAGAAATCGATTTTTTTTTCATAATTATGTTCCATAAGGTATTATGTTCCATAAGGTGTTAGAAATATTCTCCTAAAATTTTATTTTAAAATAAAGTAAAAAAAATGTTTTTTAAGGAAAAGCTTTTATTTAAAAATGGGCTAAAAAAAGTAGTTATCAAACTTAATTAAACGCCTCAAGCTTTTATAAATTATGTTGCATATTGCTTCAAACTTCACTCAAAAGTTATTTTATTTTTTTTTTTAGCCCATTTTTAAATAAAAGCTTTTTCTTAAAAAACATTTTTTTTTACTTTAATTTATTTTTTACTTTTTAGTCAGATTACAATTAATTTTCAAAAAAATTAAAGAAGTAATTCTTTTACTTATATTTTAATCGGTTAATTTACCATAATCAAACATAACTATGGAAACAAAAAATTACAATATAAAATCAATGGACAATATTTAACAATTCGAAATGTCAAAAAATTGCATAGGACTAAAAATCATCAATTTTGGTTTGGGGGTGATTTATGGCAAAACTAATTATACAATATTGCATTGTCACCAAGGTTAGACACGTATGCAAAATTTGAAACCTTTAGCTCAGTTAGAACCTGTCTAAATTTTGATTCCAAAATTTAATCTAAACCAACATACTAACATAGCAAGTTAAATAAAAGCTTTTAAAAATGAAAAATCAAAAAGTTATGGACATTAGTGCACGCACTTTACTATAATTCATTTTAAAAAAAAAAAACAAAACATTAAATGCTATTTTCTCGAAAGTACGTTTTTTGACATGGTTTCCCGTGTATCTCAAAAAGTATTTGAGATATCGACATAAATCAAAGTGCATATTATTCCTCGATATCGTCATTTTGCCAGGAACTGGGATCTTTTGGTTGCGTAATATATTTTCAAAATGGCGGTTGTTTATAGTCAATGCAATAAAAGAAAAATAATAAAAAAGGTCGATATTTGATGTTTTTTGGGCGAATCTTCCCTTAAGATTTTTACCTACATTTTTATACCATCTGTTTATTTTTTAACGTTTCTTTCAATGTTTTTCATTTTTTAAAAAAAGTAAAAATTAAAATTTTGCAATATTCATAGTTTCTACCATAAAACAACATGTATAGTTCAGGTGCGGCCATGTTGCAACGATAGTACTGACAAATTGAAATGTTTGAGAATCACTGTTATTTTAACAAGAAATAATAATATAATGGTTACGGTGTTGAAGAGAAATGGGAATTCTTCATAAGAAATGGCTACATGTGATGCTATTTAGATTTCATAATTATCATTACATAATCTATAATTATCTATGTGTGCATTATTTGAATTGCTGCTTGAAAAGTATCTACTTCAAGTTTGAGTAGGCAATATGTCTATGTACATAATCAAATTATAAGAGAAAAATTCGGTAAGAGCGAGCTGGGCTCGCACAATTAAGGTTTCGTACTACAGTGAGCAGTCAATAGATCAAATTAAACTTTTTTTATTTGCGTTCAAATTTGCTTGTGATAACTGAAAAACGGATGAACTATTCCACATATCGTTGTCTATTACTGTGTTTCCCCTTGGTATTTAATTTTTTTCTTTCAGCGAATATTACATTGTCCAAAAAGCCCGTAGTTTTCCGGTAATCTATGATTCAATAGCTACTAACACTATTAAGGATTATGAGTCCTTAGGATCAGAATCACGAAAACCAGTTGAAACCTACAAGAATACAAAATCGGATAGGTTTTAGAATAAAAAAATTCCCTTGAAGTTTTATGTTGACTTGGAAAATGCACCACGGAATAAAATGCATGGTAATATTAGGTCGTTCGGAAAGTTCGTGTCTTTTTTGGTGACCAACCCGATTTTCTTCAAATGGCCGAAAACTGTGGATTTTGAATGCTCAAAAGTTGTCGCTAATTCTTAACCGTCTGCCTCAGGTTTCGCTTTATTTCTTGACGGATAAATTCATCGTCAATACACACAGGTCGACCGGAGGGAGCTTCACATACCAAAAAAAGATTACCCTTTTGAAATCTAGTAAATCACTTTCTATAAGTTTTGTCAAAAGAGCGCATGATCACTACAAAAACACTACAAATATTTTTCGTTGCGTCAGCTGCACTTTTTTTAAACTCGTATAACATGACATGATGTGCCTTGATGCCTAAGATTGCTCATTATTACTGACAAAAAAAAAATTATTTAAGCACTGTTGAAAGATGTATGATAGATATTATGGTTTATTTCAGTTAAATTTAACCATGCTTCGTAACTTTGAATTTAAATAATTTCCGTTTTCTTGGCTTTATCTCTTTTATTATTGCATTTATGTAAATTTTAAATTTGCAGTTTATTTTTAGAAAAGAATAGAAGATCGATTTGTTTCGAATATAAGAATTATTTAATTTTTTAACGAAAACTCATGATCAATCTTATCAGAAAAGAGGTATACAAGCAAAATTATCGGCCTAACACTAACATGTTGTTGCATGTTTCGTTTGCGGTTGCTACTTGAAGAAATATGAATTCATCCGACCGGCTTCGAAAATGGCACAAACTTTCCTGATTATATACAGGGTGTAAAATAAATAACTCTCGTAATTCCGAAAAAATTCCTGCGGTTTTAGTGTGTACAGGGTGCTATGAGTCACCCCACAAAAGGACGAGAGTTATTTGTTTTACACCCTGTATAACAAAATATTTGAAAATTATGGCATTTTTGCTATTTCGATGAAAAATGATTTAAATGAAAAAAAAAAAAAAAAATTGGAATAAATGAATTATTAATCTAAAATCTGGCAACATTCAGCACAAAAAAGTTTTCAAAAATCACAGATTTTTTACTGAGTGTACACAAAAATCAGACTGTGTACGGACTCAATGTCGTTAAAATCAAAATTTTAGCTTTGGAAATCTAGGAGATTAGGGGGAACGGTTATTTCTCTAGCTAATTTTTAGCTGTATCATTAAGACCATTGAACCAAAAATTATTTTAAACAAATATTTCTGGAATCCTTCAAGCTAGCTTTTTCAAATCCTACATCTCCTACATCACGCGGTTTATTTATTAAAACTTTTTTTTTTACCAAACTGACCTGCCACCAGCGATATATGTGCGCGTCATCAAGACCTAACATTACGCCAAATTTCAAATTTCTACGTTACATAGCTTTCGAGAAAAACCTTTTTGCTAGATGGACAGACGGACGCGAGAGGTTTTTAAGATGCGCAACCCTAAAAAATACTGTACAAAAAAAAAAAAAAAAAAAAATTGGATTGTGAGAAAGTATGCTGAAAACAAAACGTTTACTAACATTTAAAAATCTGACAAAATCTAATATTCTACCAGTAATTCAATACAATCAACAATGAGATCTAAATTTTCGAAAAAAAAATTGACAATTTCAAATTAACCTTGGATCAAATTTTTTCAATCAGATAAATCGAATTAAATTTGATTTTGGTAACATTTTTATTTTGGATATAATTTCGTTACAATCAGATTAGTAAGCTAGATTTATTACATATATATAATTTTGAGAAATGAAATTTTTATTAATGTAAAACCAGAACAGTGTTAACAATGTATACTTAAATCGAGTTTCACCTTGACACGTAAGGGAATTATTACTTTTATTTTTATATTCGTATGTGAATGAAACCAAATGTCAGAGATTTTAATTGTGAATATTAAATGGCAGCGCTTCTATCATATCCAACCCATTATTGAAAATGATGTACAAAAATACCTAAATACATATACCTATGGGCAGTTACGTTAAAGTTCCATTCAACGTCACTAGATGGCATACTGCTTATTCCTTATTTCTTATTTCTTATTCCTTATTTCATTGATTGTGTAGACACCCTAAGTGATGAAACCAATGAAGGCATTCATTCTGCCAGTTAGACTCACAGTCGAGTTGCGCAGTGGATGCATGTTGGCCCTAAAACGTAGACGTCAGTGGATCGTAACCACGCTCTGCTACCATTTATAGTAAATATTGCAAAAATGAATTTTGATTTTCTCCGTTGATACTCATAGATCTAAAGTGTTCATTTGTTTTCTTTCAGTATCGAATTCATTCATTAAAATTTAATCAATAAATTTTATTTAATTTAAAAAGTAAATAAATATGACCTTTCGGGCACGTCATCGCGGACCCAACTGTGCAAGAAAAATATTTTCACTTTTTTTTGTGATTGTAATTAATTAAAATCAATATTTTTGTTGACAAATTTCTACTTAACACTTGATTGTAGTTTATTAAATTGAACATAAATAAATAAAAAAAGTAAATAAATATTTTTATTTGAAAAAAGATTCATGACTGCAATAATATGAACATGGCTTTTTTTGTAATACATTTTTTATTACATTTCAATTTTTCAATATACAATGTCCAGGTGTGCAAATGTATGTAGACTGTACAGTAAATGATATAAAAATGTTCACAGAAGTGTTGGTCATCAAAATAGGCAAAAGGTATAGTATTTGTATGAGTATGTGTAATATTTAAGTTTGAAAATAGTATTTTTAGAAAAATTGGCTGGAAAAGCTTGGATTCAGTAATTGATATTTATAATTTTTTATGAATACTAGCAAAAAAGTAATGAAAAAGAAAAAGTATTCCGTTCAAAGATTACAAAGAATCAAAATTTACTTTGCGATTTTAGGAATAGATGGGTACCTTTTTAAGGAAAGTTGTCGGAAATAAGGTTGCTGTAAACTGAAATTTCTGCCAACCATATTTTATAGAATGTTTTAATCATATTTTATAGAATGTTTTTTTTTTTCTTTAATAAGGGTCTTTGAAAAAAAAAAATACAAAAAATCAAAATTCTCCTAAGTCACGTGATTTACGGAAAATATTTTGCCCTTGAAATAATGGGAACCTTTTCTTATACCTTGCATCTATAAGTTTCATCGATTTTCATAAACAAAGACCGCAGAAAATTGAAAAGTAAAATTTTTAAATTTTTCCAAAAAGTTGAAAATGGCGATAATTCTAGAACCACTGCCTTAAATGTATTATTATTATTTTTTTCAATTTCAAATGTTATCGAGTATCTGTGAAACATTATTAATGTATGGCGGACTTTTGTCCGTACATTTATTAATGTGTAGGTATGGTAAAATTGGTGTGGTTATTATATATTTAGTATATACCTACACTTTTCTAAATTTCTATAGCATCCTTTTTAGCGAATTTTCGAATCGAAAATTCAGCTATTACGGCTAAAATTTGTTTTGAGGCACCTAGAAACCAAAAATAATATTTACTAATATACCTACATATATATATATATATATATATATATATATATATATATATATATATATATATATATATATATATATGTGTGTGTGTGTGTGTGTGTGTGTGTGTGTGTGTGGTGTGTGTGTGTGTGTGTGTGTGTGTGTGTGTGTGTGTGTGTGTGTGTGTGTGTGTGTGTGTGTGTGAGTGTGCGTGTGTGCGTGGGGCATTTTTCATGAAAAAAATCAATTTCTTTGCCAAAATTTCCACTTATTAAAAAATTTTTACGAAATTTTTTTACACCATGAAAAGAGGAGAAAAAAATCACACAAAAATGTCTTTAAACTATTTTTCTACATATGTCGATTAGTTTCCGAGATAAACTAATTTTTGTAAGACGGAAATTTCCTATGTTGTGCAGGATGCTGCGACAGGGGTATTTATATTTCTATGACCACAACTGCACCGACAATTATACCGTGAAAATAAAGTGAAATTATAATTATTGTACATACATCATGTGTGTCAATTTAACAGACGCACACAATATAATAACATTTTTTTATTTCTTAAAATTTTTAACAATTAATTAACGCTGATGGTAAAAATAATTTTTCATTTCTTAAATGAACGTACAAAAAACTTGTGAAAAGGCTATACAGACACAGAGTGGCTGTGATGGCTGATGTGATGGCTGATAATGATTTGTTTACATATCCGTCAAATAATTGATAAACCGTCAATTAATTAAAAAATAATAAATTTAGGATTTTTACTATCGAGTCACATCAGAAGTGCAAGTGAAGAAAGAAAGTGAAGAAAGATTGTTCAAAAATGTACTTTTTTACAAATTAAAAGTTTTATCAAGATTTGTATAAAATTTATGTGAATGTAATATTATGAGTTTCTTTTGATTTCAATGATTTTGGGTTTCAGGGGAGATTCGCTAAAAAAAAAAGAAATCAATTTTTTTCCTTCATAATTATGTTTCTTAAGGTGTTGGAAGTATTCTCCTAAAATTTTATTTTAAAAAAATGAAAAATCAAAAAGTTATCGGGCATTTTAGTGCACGCACTTTACTATAATTCAATTTAAAAAAAAAATAGTATATTGTGCAATAAGTGCGGGAAATTGTCGATTGCCCACGAAAGCGAAGTTGAGCGCACGAACGTAATGAGTGCGCTCATTCGCTTGAGTTGGCAATCGACAATCCCGCACGAGTTGCACATGCTATTTTTTATTACGAATTTCACATACTTTTTTCTATTATTATTACTATTTTTGACATTTTTATTACTTTTTAAAATAATATTTTGAAGTGATCGTCTTTTTTTCTGAATTAAATATCGTTTAAATTACTTTGTTGGTGGTTTCTATAGAAATAATTATGAAATATTTATTAAATAAAAAATCAAGAGGCGGCTTTGCGTGTTTTGATTAAATTTTGCGTGTTTTATTGTCAATTTTTACGTGCGGAAAGTTACTTTCCGCACGCAAAAAAGTATGTGGGAAGAGTACATTGGGCAAACAGCTATTTTGCGTACAGAAATGTGTGCGCCAAGTTAGCACTTCTCCCGCATGAGTAATAAAAAAAAAAACTTTAAATGCTATCTTTTCGAAAGTACGTCTTTTTATGTGGTTTCTCGTGTATCTCAAAAAGTATTTGAGGTATCGACATAAATCAAAGTGCATATTATTCCTCGATACTGTCATTACGGCAGAAATTAGGATCTTTTGGTTCCGTAATATATTTTTAAAATAGCTGCTGTTTATAGTGGAGAAAAAGTGGTGATTTTTTAAAATTTATTTTCAAATTGCGATTTCTCGTTGGTTTTTAAATTTTTTTCTTAGATCCTAGTTAGTGCCATAACTGTATATGTATATTTTCAGAAAATTCTTGATTTTTTTTATTTTGGTTCACTGGGGATTTCAGACCGCGAGGAACCATCAAGCTGGAGAAATCTCTCAGGACCGACTTCAAAGCTATTTATACTCGCCTCATTTTTGAATTTTTGGTTTTAAAATTTTTGTTTTTGTAATCTCAAGACATGTAGAAATTATATTGTAGGTAGGGTAAAAGCCCCCTTTGTGGAACGGTATCTAATACTGGAACAGTTTTGACATTTACATATTTATTTCTTTAATTAAGTATGGAAACTTTAAATGCGAGGTGAATTTCAATTGAAAAACAATGATTCTATTAATAATTTTTGTTATCAGACGTTTCTTTCAGAAATAACTTCATTAATATGTAAATGTTCATAATTCGATACCGTTCCACAAAGGGGGCTTTTACCCTATAACTATTTAGTTTTTTAATCAAATATTTATTTGTATAAAAAAAATAATAAAAATGGTCAATTTTTTTTTTTGATGTTTTTTGGGCGAATCTCCTCTTAAGAAAATTATTTGTTAAAAAGAATTTTGTGAAAAGTTCATAAAATACGCACTGTAAACTTAGATTTAATATCGAAACACTCAATTAAATTAACTACCTATATGAATATATTTTTATATGTAATGTCTCTTCTCATCACAAACAATAAGTGACGTTACGCCTACGTCACGCTTTTGTGACTGTAAATATATATAATTTGTCACTTAACTCTATATAATGGATATATAATACACCTAAAGGTGTTGTTACATTAATTTAACATTTAATTGGGCGAATAAATGGTTAAATATAATTAATTTTTTTTTATATATACACTCATTTTTTACGATAACATTAAAATTTTGGAAATTAACGAAAAACCATTATTATTATTTACATTAGTACAGGGTGTACAAAAATTGACAATCAAAATATTATGTAAATGAGATGAAATACAATGCTTACTTGTTACAATACTTAGCGTGTTGTGTGACGTTTCGCGGTTAACGCCTTTCAGTACACACGCAAACTCATATACTGTTGTTTTCAATCAATAACACTTTCTATTATTATACTTTAAAAATAAATCGGTAACATGATACCTACATGAAAAATGAAAATTGGTTTTCCCCGAAAACAATTTTTTTAATTTGCATTCGCAAACAAACAACTTTATTGAACGCCACTGTTTCAATTTAAATAGTAATAATTAAATCTATTATTTTTGATGTCCGGAACCGGTTATGTCGATTATAGTATTTTATATGAATCAAGGATCTTTTTAAATTTTTGTAATAGGAAATATAACTTTCAAAATTGACAAATTTTTTAATTTCCTTCTTGTTTGGTACGAGACATTTCTTTTGTTAACTCTTCCACAAGCATTACAAATAAATCTTGATGGAACCATCGTGTGAAATTGAAATTTAATGTTATAGTTTTATTCATAAAAGATCTGTAAGATTTTTAACTCTTTAAATCAGTGTTTTTCAACCTTTTTCATGGCGCGACCCCCCTAGTATGGAAAAATAATTCGCGACTCCTTAGTATAGAAAAATATTTCGCGAGCCCTACCCTCTGCTATTTCTAACTTTTATTTTATATTTTATGTTATAGATATCGAATCCGTTCATCATTATTGATTATTTTCAATTAGGTGTCAATTAAATACATAAAACAAACGATTTTTGGATGTATTTAAACTACTTAACAGGGCCGCCTGAGTCCGCCCCTAGGCATCTTGAAAAATGCCGCCCCTACTTTTTATTTGAAAAAGGGAAATCTTAAAAAAAAACGTCAATCACAAATTTTTCCACCCTATTTTAAAAATTTACCTCACCCATGACCTAGGGTGGCCTATTGGCTAAGCTGGCCCTGCTACTTAAGTGACATCTACAATTTTAATATTGTAAATTACTGCAACATTGCCGAACTTAAACATACATTACTTTTGAAATAGAGTATACGCAATTAATCGGACTGTACAAGCTCAACGTCGTTAAAATCCTTTGAAAAAATGGTTTTATCGACCAACTACCTTAAATTGGTATGTTTTAAATCAAGATTATAATACTTGAATTAAAAATTAAATTCATTTTTGTAGACAAAAAATGGAAGAGATAAAAAATTTTGGTTTGAAATAATGATGAAAGTTTTTTTTAATCCAATATGGCAGCTGAAAATTACATACATTTTTTTGTTTAAAATCATTATTGCAATAAATCATTTTTGTATAAGACGCATCGAGGAATTGATAGCAATCGATTTTAGTCGAGCATAGCCGAAACATGTACTAATTTTGTTGTTGTCCGTTATTTGCTACTGCAAAAATATGCAATATTTGTGTAAAAAATTTAAATAATTACTTATAAATAACATAATTATATCACATTATGCGTAAAAATACATTTATTTTATTTGAAAATTTAATATTATTCAGTTAATAGAAAATCTACCTATCGTCCATGATAATTTATTAATAAATTATGTTATCATCAATAATTAAACGTAATAAATAATAATTTTGAATTTATTTCATTGTAAAAGAGTTTCATGTGGTAAATATGAGCATTTCTGAATTTAACGTATTTCGAAAATTTCTTTTCTTAAACTCGAAATTGGACTCCTATTAGACTTTAGAGGTACATTTTCGGATTGGAAAGTAGACAGAAAAAGATAAGGAAGACGATACAAATTTTTTTGTACATATCACATCGTGTTTGATACCATTAGAAAGAGTTGAAGTGTGAGGTTTTTTTTACCATTTTCGATTCTGAAATCTCGTTTCCAAAATATTGGGTAGCTTCAAAGTAGTCAGTCGTCCTTGCCCTGCAATTTGTCGCCCACCTGTAATTTTTAAGCTATATAAAAAGCTGAAAAAATTACAGGTATAATATTCCTTTATAAGATAGCTTTCAATTAAAACTAATTCGCAAAATTTTTGTCCATAATTTTACAAGTTGTAGAAAGTAACATTTTACATTTTTGTTATAATTTCAAACGTACCATACAGACCAATAATTCTCAAATAAATCTATTCTCTATCCAATTCTTACCCATTTCTATATATTTTAGGATCTTTTGAAATTTGTAAGTGCAAAGGGTGGGATCGTGAACCAAAAAATTTGTGAACCACCGATATAGGCCATTAGACTCAAACTCGATTACCTACTCAAATTCGATTTTGTTATAAATCATAAAAAATGTACTAAAATGCCCACAGTATGTCCTAAATGTCCAACACCCATTTGACAAATTTTTTATTTTAACTCTTTAAATGATTAAGACTCTTTAAATGATTAAGACATGTATTGGCTTTTGGACTGCAATCAGCTGTTTTATAGCGTCAACTGATCATCACTTAACATTTTCTTAAATGTTGCTTTTCTAAATAAGACAAAGCATTAATTTACACATAAAAACATTTGATTTTATTTTTATAATACCTGTTATAAAAATTGCCAAAAACACATCTGTAAGAAAAGAACTTAATGATCCAATAACTTATATTCTTATGTACTGATTAAATGCTTAAAATCAATCAATATTATTGAAATGCTAAAAACTTGGTTTAATCTCACCTAATACTTTTTTAAATATTTTTATAATGTATGTAAAAGGTTATAAATCTTACGCATGATTGTTATGTAACACATGTAATTAAATTGTATGTAGAGATTGTTAAATAAATATTCAAAGATATAATAAATATGTAATAATGATAATAATAACAATTATAAAACAATATTCTCTATTTTATACTTCTTTTTTTTATTCATAGATAAATGATTACATTTATTATATTACATTAAAATAATTAAAATAGTTTTTTTTTTAAACAAAAAATATGTACCTACATTAAAGAAATAGCTATGACTTTAAAGTGTAATTTAATTAATTCGAATAATGTTGTTGTATTTGATAGGATAGTTTTATTTCCTTTAATTTTTTTGTTTGAAGATAATTTTTATATAAGTCTACTAGCATATTTCATACTTATTTTGTATAAATTGTAGTAGAATTAGTTGAAGTGTGAATATTTAAAAAAATTTAATGTTAATAAAAGGAAAAATATTTATGGCAAATAATAGCTTTTAGACAGTGGATGGTTTTAAGTGGATTTGTTTAGGTCTAAATTGGCTAAGGATGTCCCCACACTGACAACTTTTAAGTCTAAAGAAAATTTAAAAATTAATCAGTAAACATATCACCGAATAGGTCTTTTAAAATCAAGTTGATGTTTCCTAAACTCTTTTACAGTCAAAAGTTCCATTGAAGATTTACATAATCTGAAAGTTGTTCTTCTAAATAACACAGGTCAACATTTGATCTACGCAGGAACGCCGGAAGCGGTCAGTTGCTCCTAGGGTTTTTGGGGTCGCTGATTACGATGAAGGGGTTGGCTAACCTCCATCAGGTCAGATTCAAGGTCATTTGAAGGTCAAATGGAGTAAAAACCTTTTAAAAAATTTGAAAAAAATCATACCTATTTTTTTAATGTTAGCGAATCGAAATAAGGGGTTGGCTAACCTACATTAGGTCAGTTTCGAGGTCATTTGGAGGTCAAGTGGGGATTTTTTTCAGATTTTTTAAAAGGCTTTTTCTCCATTTGACCTTCAAATGACCTTGAACCTGACCTGATGGACGTTAGCCGACCCCTTATTTCGATTCGCTGACCTCGAAAATATAGGTATGATTTTTTTCAGATTTTTTAAAATGTTTTTTCTCCATTTGACCTTCAAATGACCTTGAACCTGACCTGATGGAGGTTAGACAACCCCTTCATCGTAATCAGCGACCCCAAGAACCCTAGGAGCAACTGACCGCTTCCGGCGTTCCTGCGTAGATCAAATGTTGACCTGTGTAATTAAACAACGCTAAAAAACCACCTAAATAAAAATATGTAAATTTTAAAATAGAATCAAAAGCCCGACTGTATAAAAAGTGTATTAAAACGACGGAAACAAGATGAAATAGAAAAAATACCCCTGTTGTATCAATTTAAACAAAAATTTCTGATGTCTTCCATTGTTTTACTTTTTTGTTCTTTTTTTCAATTTTTTATAGCTATCGGGTTTTTTGATTTTTTAAATTTACTTTTTTTACAGTTTTTCACTGTAAGAGAGAGACAAAATGGTATGCTATCTCTCTTTGTACCCACACTCAGAAATACCACACATACAGTACTTATCAAGTGACCCATATTTTATAAATAATTATTTTTTTGTTTAAAAAAATTATCATGTGGTAGTAACAGTAACGGTTTTCGGCGATAAAAACCAATCGAACACGTGTAAAGTTTTATATTTATGTGCTAAGCATGTAACTTATGTATTTTTCATAATATCACTTCAATGTTAAGGCCGGGCGCACATTGAGACGCAGTTAACGCAGGCAGGGCAGTGCAGTTTCTGTGACCCATGTTGTAGAACGGGACAGCGTTCCGCAGAGCAGCACTACGTCGCACGAGATCGATGTGGCACTCGTGAATATGACACAAAAACTGCGCGATGTTGCGCGACATTGTAACACTTTCTTGTGTTTTAGTTGGTTTTATTTCGTTGAAATGAAAACAATTGAAGAAATCGAAGAAAAATATGTAATGCTTCTCTGCTCTGCTCTGCTTTTGAATTCGTGCTATCTCGTTCTACAACAAGAGTCACAGAAACTGCGTTGCCCTAATTGCGTTAACTGCGTCTCAATGTGCGTTCGACCACACGTGCTTTCCTGCTCTGGCCTGCGTTTACTGCGTGACGCAGCTCAATGTGCGCCTGGCCTAATCCCCAACAACGTATTTTTTTTGCATTAGAATCATCAAATGATTTGAAAAATTGTGATACAAAACAATATTGTTGGAATACAGTGAGAGCTCTTAAGGTACCATCACAGTGTAATCGGCCAAAAAATAGTCAATTTTCGCATTTTTTTTTTGGGTGGATAGGATGGTGGAATGGGGATGAATTTTTTTTGGGATTAATACCACTATTTAACAATACAAAAATATTTTTTTATTCATTTTTATTTATTATTTATAAATATTATGATTTTTTGAAAAAAGTGTCTTTAAAAAAAGACGGCTATTGGTGCCCGGTGTGATTGCAGCCGCAGTTTTCATTTGTTAAAAAAAGAAATCAAATAGATTATCAGTCTGTAAGTATGCCATTATGTTTCTACGGGAGCTTAAAGTACCATCACAGTGTGACCGGCCGAAAAATAGTCAATTTTCACAATTTTTTTTTTCGGATGGATACGATGGGGAAATGTTAATACCACTATTTAACAATATAAACATTTTTTTTTTGACCCCGAGTTGGTTATGTGGTTAGCGTCTCCGGTTTTGTCTAGTAGATCGTGAGTTCGAAATCGACCGGGGGAGATTCTTCATTTCCAACATTACCATACCTCACACTTTAATTATCAGTAATCATTCTCCCATCATCAAAAACAATAGTACTATCTAAAAACGATGCATATCACCTTAGTTGTGGCGCATCTAAACAATAGAAAAAAAAAACATTTTTTTTATTCATTTTTTATTTATTTTTTATAATTATTATAATTTTTTGAAAAAAGTGTCTTTGAAAACGGGATGCGATTGGTGCCCACGATTGCAGCCATAGTTTTCATCCGAAAAAAAAATCAAATCGATTATCAACCTGTCAGTAAGCCACCATGTTCCCATGGAGGTTTTTTTTTGATATTTGAAAAAATGGCGGCGGTTTAAATAAAGAGTACAAAATTTAGGCCTTTTTTCAACAGTTTTCCATGTGAAAAAATAGGAAGATTGAAATGATTAATCGATTAATCTGTTCAGTCGACTAATTTTGTTTACATTTAGCCATTTCTTAGTCGACTATTTTAATTGGATTAAATGACTAAAATGACTGAAAACGATCATTTTTTCTGTATATTATTTATTAAACTCGAAAAAATTAAAACTAAAAAATTATATGTTTGTTATAATTTGTCACTTTTATGTGATTTATACCTTTCTTTTTCTAAAACAAATTATTAAAAATCAATAATTAAATTTGAAAGAAAACGTCATTTTTGAAAGAGTCACCTAGATTACCCTGTTAATGAATTTTAAAAAAAAAAATTTAGTCGATTAATTGACTATTCTAGGCTCTATATTTTCGCTTAATGACTAACTTTATTTAAAAAACAACTTTAGTCGGTAAATCGACTAGTTGCTCAACATTACTATAACAGACATGACAAACCTATAAGGATTTTGTAGTTCGAGAATGAAATCCTTATAAAAAATTTACAACTATAGATAAATTTGGAATTATACTGAGAATTTAAAAAACATGGGATCGTTGCTTTGTCACTTTTCACAACAAAAATCGTATAAACACGAGTCGACTTTCGGCCATTACGCCATCCTCAGGTGAAGAACACAACTGTTGTGTTTTTAATATGGATTTTCACAAAGTGAACCTTTCCAATATTAATTATTATTGAGAATTTGTACTGTAAATAGAAAAATATGTTGATATAAACGGTAAAAACACATAAGCGACCAGCAAACAGTAAGATTGTATAAATGAGATAAAAATATGTAGCCTTTTAAAAATGGTAATTTATAGTCGATATTAGTTACGCTTCTATTATTTCCTGTATGTATTTATTTTAGCTTGATATACTTACAATAAGTAAATAACATTGTATACTCATTAATTTAGATTTATGAAAACAATCTCAAACAGAAGAAGATTGTTGTTAATAAAGATCATTAATAAGATCTAATTAAAACGTTTGTAGACGTTGCATCAAGGCCCTGGAGAGGAATGGGGGCCCACTAAAGATATAAGTGACGAGCAAAGAAGAAAAAGCTTCACTTTTTTCGGGGACCTCTACTAACATCTCCGGGCCCCTTTTCGTTGGGCTTGCCTAGTATTATTATAATAATATCGAAAGACTCCTTCTACAGTAAATATAAAAAAATGCGGCTACCTGGATTCGATAGTTAACGTTGAAAATATTTTTGAACTCCACGTTTCAGTAATTCCAAATTTTATTCTTTACTCCAACGTTACGAAAAAATTTAGACATACCGTAAAACCGTCTAGACCCGAACACTTTTTTACATTTTTTGGTATAGTTTTATGTTTATACATGTTTCCTTCATAGATATCACCAACAAAAGTATTACCATTAGAAAGAGCGTATAGTATTTGTTATATCCCTGACCCATTTGTTTCATTATAAGTAAAAATAAAAAAAATAAAAAATAATTAGTAAGTGTCCGGGTCTACACCCCAAATCCGTCTTGACCCGGACACTTACTTAAATAATGTAATAACATGCAAACTAACCTCTCCCGTCGAGTTTAGGACAGTGTTTTATATCGTCTGATGTTTTTGAACCTGTCAAAGACTTCAAAATATTTTGTGGAAAGGGAGAGGGGTCAATATATAGTATGCCTCTCTATGAAGTAAACATACGATGTGACACCAGAAGGAGGCATAAACCGCGTAATTCTGGCGGGACTATAACGTATGAATAGTGGAAGTTACAGCCAGTGCGAATCGCGACCACAGTGAAATAAACTGATATGTCCGGGTCTAAACGGATATATGTATATAGCATGTATTTTTTATGTATACATCGAATATAACTTCAGATATCAAAATTAAAACAATATGACAATTATGATGAAAATTACATGCCTAAGTTAGACACACATTTTATTTCTTTAAAAAACTGGAGAATATTAATCCTGTAAAATGAGATAGTAAAAGTTGAAATCCGTAGTTTTTATTGGTACAGCTGTTTAGAGGATGTTTTTCTCTCTCTAATGACGTCAAGAACAAATGTTTATTGTAGCAGGTTAATGTAGAAACTACTTACTTTGAAGATTGGTACGAAGTGTCCGGGTCTAGACGGTTTTACGGTAGATTATTCTTAAATTTTCTTTTTAACATTATTGTTTTATTAATTATTATTTTTTCTTAATTTTGATTTCAGGTGAGTTTCCAATTTCACTTTCGACAACGCTTATTTTAAATTTGATATTTTTTGTAATATTGTAAGTAAATTTTTCAATTTTTAGAATAGTTTTGCATATTTATAATTCATACTGGTTTTATTTAAATATTATACAAGTTCATTTTAATGACTTTCCTTCTACCGTTAACAAGTATTTGTTTAATCAATCTAATTTTGAATATTTAGACAAAACTAGTGTTAAAATATTTAAATTGTATTTTAATAACTATTTAAAACAACTTTTATTCTGTGAAATTATTATTAATTTTTTTTTTCTTTTAAAAAGCAATTTGAGTTCATTACTGTGTAGAAAATTATGTAAGGGCAGGGCGCAACAGCCAGGGCGTCAAGGGGTCCGGATCCCCTAGAAATTACGTATACCCCTCATAAAATTACGTAAATTTTCCTTTATTTTATTTATATTAAAAAGTAAAATTTATAATGGTCAACTGATATGTTTTGTTTCAAAATCGAATTTTCAGAGACGAAATTTTCGATAACATTCGGATTATTAAAATTTTTGTTGGACTCCCTCCCTGCGGATTTGCAGTTGTTGCACCCTTGTGTAAGGGGCAGGTTCTTGGCGATTTAAAGTCATAATATTTTAAACCTTAATATGAAACAGCTATTTTAGTAAAACAAAAAAATTATTTCTCTATTTGCTACCATCTGTTAACAGCTTTTCTAACTAAATAAGAATACAATAATTCTAGAAAGGAATTTCATTTATTTTTACTTTTTTTTTTTATAAATTTCTGGGAATTGACTCATACCCAGGTAACATAAGTAATACACGCTTGTATGTAGATATTTTAACAGGAAATACTTATTTACCTGTAATGTACAACAGTATCATTATAATATGAAGTCTGGTACAAGGCTAGCCTTCATCATCGTTTTAGAAAAAGACAGTGCGTGTCAAAATTTGGTCATACCTTTACCAAAATATGAAAAACCTTTTAGGGAGAAGAAAGCATTCGTAAAAGATAGGATATAATAGACTAGGTTTTATATTTTTAATGTTTTGGAGTGGTTAAAAATGAAATTTTTGAAATTCTAGGACTAAAATACATAATTTAGCTCCAAGGGACTAAAGATACGTTTACTCTTGCTTTTAAGCTGATCAGCAAGCGAAATTTATCTTAAATAGCGTTGCTAGATAATGAATTACTTATTTATATATATTGTGTGAGTTTTTCGAGAGCTGCCATTACAGCCAAACCGTTGATTTAATCGAAAAATTGCTCAAATAAGAGTCGTAGATATCGACGAGGGCAACCGATTGCTATAGTCAGGAGCTCTATAGCTCTTATGGTTTCCGAGCTATGATACAAACTTATAGATTTTTAAATGGGACTATATATTAATTTTTCGATAAAACTGATCTAATGCATTAATTAACAACATAAATGAATTTTTTTTACCCAAGTTTAATTTTTTAATTTTTCTTTAATTTATCAGTTAGGCGGTAAAAATATGCATATGTACTTGAGGCTACTTCAACCGATAGTGTTTTTCTTGGTTACATTTCCATTACATCCAAGAAAAGAACCTTTTCCAGTACCATTTCTGTCGTAAAAATTTGGATGTAATAGAAATGGCAACTCTCAAAAAACTCACATGGTATATAAAAGTGAATATTTCTTTGTTTGTCTCGTAGGCCTTCCTATACCATTCATCCGATTGCAATGAAACTCTGATGAATTGTTGTGCGCATGCTCGTGAAAGTTTCTAAATTAGTACAACTGTTTTATCGTAGGTGGTGTGCGAGTCGTTTCAACAAATTGGCGTATTTCATGTAGTTTATTGCGATGAAACTTTACTGAGTTGTTGTTGAAAATTGCAGTCACCATTCCAGTTTTGTCATTCTATCGTTTTTTTACGGTTTTTAGGACACTGAAAAATTTTAGGAAACATTCAAAAACGTGATGGTGCTATTAAATTAAAATTTTTCTTTTTTCTCACATCATGTTTTATAAAAGTGATTTGAACTGGCATGACTGGTTGAATTAGGGTGTTTTGGGTGTGAACTTCTCATTTTCAGTTGACTACCATTAAATTTACTTATTTTTGAAATACTTGGTATTCAGTACATATGCATATGCACACAGCAGACAATTGAGTTGCCTAGTATCAAAATCTACTAATTCCACTTTATAAAGATCATGGAAAATCGCAAAAAACCATAACTCAGTTCAAAATTAATTTTTTGATTAAAAAGTCATAATTATATTAACTAACAAGGTAAAAAAGATGATTAGTACTATTATCACAAAACAAAATTATCGTTTTACCCCTTTTTTTAATCAAAATTATTTGAATTTATTAGGTTTTGATAGTAACATTTATATAAAGTGTGTTTTAAAACAGAAATTATAAGGGAAATTTATTAAAAAAAAAAACTTGATTCAGCAATATTGGATGTATCAGGGTTATACGATACAATTTGTTTTGTAATATTGTAAACTATTTTCATTTTGTCACTTAAAACCAAAGTGCTTAATTAGTAATTCATTTACATCTACGATTTCATTATTTAAAATTTTAGATAAACACTAAAATACAAATTTTACGTGAAAACATAATTTTATACTTCGTACGTCCCGCATAAAAATTAAAATTTGAACGGCTAAAATCTAAAATATAGGTTATGTATGGGTATTTAGCAGGATTTGTCAAGTTTTCAATGTAATTTTAGCAGGATTTGAAAATTATGTTTCAGTTGCAGATTTCTTTAGTAAGCAGTTAAAGTTACAACAAAAAATGTTAAGGGGCATATGCCTTGTTGCATTTAAAAATTAATGGCCCTAAAAAATAAAAAAATTCGAAAAGTGCATTTAGTAGATTTTGATACTAGGCGACTCACATAAAACAAACATGAAAAAATTTATTCCACAATAGTAAAACAATATCATTTATAAAAGCTTGTATTTCATATTTAGTAATATTAGTACTAATAGTTATCATTTATGGCTAACGATCAATTAACAGGTTCTAGTTAGTGTACAGAAATGGATATTTTTTTTTTTTACTATATTTGTTCTGAAATTGGAAAAAAAATTGTAACAAGTAAAATCACAAGTGGTTTTACTCTGTCTGTCTGTCTACAAACGCTTGCTACAATATTATACATAATAAGTAAAAGTGCCTATTGCGGTTACAGCGATTTTATTTATATAAAATATTATTATTAGGTATATTTGATCAATAATTGTTTATGTAAACAAATAAATAAAGGTATCGTTAAGTTGAAAGGGAAAATTATTGAATACGCATAAATTTGAAATGATTAAGATATTAAAATACCGATGACAGTTATATTTTTGCAGAGCAAAAAAGAGAAAATCCAAACAATATTAATGACTATATTAATATTAATTATAACAATGTTTCCTTAGTTCGTGTTGGTACATAATTGTACTTAATTAACTCGAATAAAGGAAAGCCGATTATGGTGATCGGGTGTCTTGAGCCTCAATCTCACCAGGAACGGACGCTCGGATGATTGCCCGTAATGTTGCCGACACAACTAATTGGCTGAAATATGTAGGTAATTTTAATTTAATGTTCTTAGCAATTGCTAAATATTTTAGATCCACGATTAAAATGTTTCCGGAGGGAATGTTTCAATATTTCGTAAACGGAGCTTAAGGTATTTGGTGCGAGATAGTCAGGTACAAAAGTATAGCTCAGCGAAAAAATTTTCTTTTATCAAAAATTAAATAATGTATTAATATTCTTAAGTTATTATATTTGTATACAACTTGTTTTTTTGAATTTTTCCGCGCTTATGTTGTAGCAATATAAAAACATTTTTGAAAAAGCTTTGTGAAAACGTTGTAAATTGATGTTTATAAATTATATTTCAAAAACGGCGCGGTCAATAATTTTTGTTTCTTATTAAATATCGTTTGTAACTTTGTATTTTATAACATATTTTATCAAATTTCTTTGACACGTTTTCATTTTATTCAAAAAAATCGTGTGAATATATCAACTTGCAATAAGAGGCCATGTTAAAATTACAAAACTTTGAAACCGTTTTTTCCAAAATTGGGGCGATCAATTTTTTTTTTCGGTATAAGCTCGTATTATTGGTATTGAATTAAATAAATATTTAGTAAAAAATAAAGTTATAAAAAATTTTCATTCCCATATTCTAATATGGAAAACGACCTTAACAAATTAAGAAAATTATTTTTTTACTGTGTGTTAAGATTCACACCTGTAGCATATACATAGAAAATTTCAAGTTCATACAGGGTGGTCCAGGATTATGTACCGTAATTGCTGGAGCTGTTAGTATGTTCAAAAATAATGGTACCTTTTCATCTACACTTTTTTCCAAAACTCAGTAATAAGGGAGATAAAACAGAGGGGTAAAATGTAGAGGGGTGGAACGAAACTGACTTTTTTTTAAAACTTTTTAGGCGTTTTTGAATAATGGATTCATATTTTAGGGGAACGTATGAACATTAGGATAATTAAATTTATGGTACCAATTATTTCATCACTTATTATTAGGGGATAATTTGGAAATAGATACTTCTACTTTAAATTACTCGAAAACGGTAATATTTATCGAAATGTAACAAGTATACCTTTTTTTCGTGAAATTGTCTGAAGAATCATATTATTATCAGGGATTTTCTTTAAATAATTGCAAATTAAAAAAGAATAGATGTCATAACTCACACCTACCACCCAAAACCAGCCCTTAGTCATGAGTGGTGGAATAAGTGTTGACATAAATTTAATCCTTCTAACGCAAAATAAGTACCCCTAAAATATCAATCCGTTATTCAAAAGCGTTTGGAAAATATTTAAGAAATATTGGTTTTCGTTTCACCCCTTTACAGAGTTGTATCTCCCTTATTATTGAGTTTTGAAAAAAAGTGTACATGAAAAGGTACCATTATTTTTGAACGTACTACGAGCTCTACCAATTACGGTGCATAATTCTGGACCACCTTATAGGTCAAAAGATGTATAGGAATTATCGGAAGGCCTGACTGACAAACATAAAATTATAAGGTTTCCGAAACTTTTACCCACTAACCGAACATTTTTGTTCTGTTTTTTCACAAAATGAATTTATGATCGGTTCTTAGAGTACTGGCATTGTTTAGCTAGATTGATTACATTTATTTCAGTCATACATAAGCAGGGCCGGACCTACAGTTATTATGAGGGGGACAAACTTTGTTGTTGGCGCTCTCCTCGAGAAAGTCCCTAAACAAGTGACGAGCAAAAAAACCTAAAAAGTTCAAATGTGCCTCGGTTGCCTTACCGCCCCCCTCAGATCCAGCTCTGTACACAAGTTGTTTTCATAGCAAATTTTAACCGCTAGAAAATTATTTGCATGAAGTGTACGCTGTCTTTCGGCCTATTAGACGGAGGTTCAAGGTAATTAGACGCAGAATGTGATTTTAATAATTAAAAATGTGTATAATTGTGATTAAAAACGCTTTTAGTGTGAGATAAAATTTCATTTAATTTAACATAATAAAAAATATTATAATGAAAAATTGATCTGTTTTGATTACAATTGCTGTTTTTTTTTCTCCTATATTGAATTTATGTAAATTAATTAATTCATCTGCTTAATGAGTTTACCAGTCTGACGCTAACATACAAATACGTACCATCATTATTTTTCAATTCTAGGGTTCCGAAAAAACATTTCGGAACTCTTGTAGTTTTGTCGATTTCGTCTGTCTGTCATACCTTGCAATGAGCAGAACTTCTACTCGTATATGAGGCGTTCAAATCGAAAGTGGATCAAATCCACTAATTGTGATTTTGAGATAATTAAGATAGAATCCTAAATTTTTAAGAATCGTAAAAATTTAGAAGATTCTTTTGTTGTTAAATATGGGTCCTAATTTGAAAATTCAAAAATTATAATTAGTTTTAAATCGGTATTTACTGGGCTATCTGTTAGGACAACTGCTGCTATCTGTTAGGAAAGGATACTATTGCTCCGAAGAAGTGTTAATCGGAAATAATTTTTTTTTTTACTTTTAGACTTGATGCAGTTTGACTCTGAACGTCTCATATGCTAGAGGTACAAATATCAATAATTCATTGCGAAATATTTTTTTTTTTTTAGATTCTTGAGGTAGTTTTCCGTATTGAAAAGTGGGGATGAAAATTTTTTTCACGTATCACATCGCATGGGAACTCGCTAGAAAAGACTGATAAAATGACGTTGAAGCTCCCTTTCCCGTTTTTCATTTTTAAGCCATATTTACGAAATATTGAGCTCAAAATGGCGAGTAGCAGGAGTAATCAGTCCGTCTCCCGTATTTTTCTAACTGTTGATTCAAAAAATCTTAAAAAATTTCCTATAGCTACCACTTGCTAAAACCACTCAACTAAAATTATGTCGACTAAGTTGTGTCGGTAATTTTCGGAGATATAGACAAGCAAATTTTCGAAAATTTAAAAAGTAATTTACAGTAAAAAAAAAAATGTTTCCAATAAATGAAATTTTGCATCGAGGTATGTTTCTGCGTTCGAAAACATTCCCAAAAATTCAATTCCAAATCATTTAGGGAAAGGTTGGGAAATTTCGGTTTTTTTATAAGTAACTTCAGTAATAACTCTACGTACTTGAGAAGTTTTCTTTAACCACTTTCTATTTTACGAAAGTCCCGTTTACAAAATATTGAACTTCAAAGTTTGTACCTTTTTTACTAAAAAAAGTTCTGGGCAAGTTCATCTTTACATTTTTTTTTCAAAAGCTGTGAAATGCTGTAGTCACTGGGGAGCCTTAACTTATTGCGTGTTCAGCACGCACTCGACGAATTTTTTTATATAATAAATGCAATTTTATAATAACATGATTATGAATATTTTTATTACGTCTAATTAAAAAAAAAATTCTTACTCACAATAAATCATCTTTATATCTCCATAATGTATGAATTTTGATGGTAGAGAATAAAAGAATTTTTTGAATGAAAAGAATAAATTATAGAGAATGTTGTTATATTTAAGTATGGTTTCAAAAAAAGTTCCCAATGAGATTACCACGCCATTGAAATTTTTACACTTCTTTTGTATGTTAATTAGAAAGAGTGTAAATTATAGGGGATCATTTTGTTTTAGAAAAAATTCTCTTTTAATTTTGCTTTGAACTTGTGAATCACTTTAAGGGGTCTTTTACAAGTGATATGCTAAAAGAAAACGCTTTTTTGGGAATTTTTTTTGGAGAGACTATTTATTGTACCTCATGAAAAAAAAAGTTTTTTACTACTAATGCGGGAGAAGTACTAACTTGGCGCACACATTTCTGTACGCAAAATAGCTGTTTGCCCACTGTACATTTTTACGTGCGGGAAGTAAACTTTCCGCACGCAAATTGACAATAAAACACGCAAAATTTAATCAAAACACGCAAAGCCGCCTCTTGATTTTTCATTTAATAAATATTTCATAATTATTTCTATAGAAACCACCAACAAAGTAATTTAAACAATATTTAATTCAGTAAAAAAAAGACGAACACTCAAAAATATTATTTTAAAAAGTAATAAAAATGTCAAAAATAGTGATAATAATAGAAAAAAGTATGTGAAATTCGTAATAAAAAATAGTATGTGCAACTCGTGCGGGATTGTCGATTGCTCACTCAAGCGAATGAGCGCACTCACTACGTTCGTGCGCTCAAGTTCGCTTTCGTAGGCAATCGACAATTTCCCGCATTTATTGCACAGTATACTATTGCACATTAAAGTACATATAATTAAGTGTATCTTGAATTTTTTTTATTTTTGTCTGGCCTTCCGTCTGCTCTTGTAGGCCTGTTGAATGTCACATGTAAATTTTGTAATTCAAAACGGTGTCAACGATTCAAAAAAAAAACTATAAGCTTTCTGTAAGACTATCTAGAATCAGCCCATTAGATCTCGTACTTTGTTTTGGCATCATTTTGAATAAAAAGTAAGAAAAATTGCTCCATTTTTTGACCTTTCAGGCGTTCTAAAAAATCAAATTTTTTATATTATGGGTAGATTCTAGATAGATAGTCTTATAAAAAACGCCATAATAAAGAGAATGTATCCAATTTTAGTCCAATCAGACTTACAGTTTCCTATGAATTATTGGCACCGTTTTTTTAGGCCTGTGACCTTCAACAGGCTTACAAGGGCAGACGGTTGATCAAAAATAAAAGAATAAAATATTCAAGATACACTTAATTATACGTACCTACTTTAATGTACAAAAGTTTTCTTTCATTACGATAAATAGTTTTCCCCCCTAAAAAATTCCAAAAAAGTGTTTCTTTTTTTGATAGCACATCACTTGTAAAAGATCCCTTAATAGTGAATTTTTTTATCAAACGCAAAAAAAACATGGTAGTTTTCAGTATAATCTATACAGGCGATCTTTAATATTGTACAGTATCAGTTTTTACACAATATTATTGAGCCTGTAGGGGCCGCTTAACCCTATTTTTGACAAAAGCTAAAGTGAGGAACTATTCTAAACAATAAAATTTATCGAAAAAATCATTCAATACAGTTGATTCTTTTTTTGTACAGTGGATAGGGATCGCGTAAAAAAAAATCCTACAAATAAAATATTTTTATATCTATATTTAAGTAAAAATTTGGCAAAATTAAAAATTTTTCGCCATATTTAAAAAAAATATATTCAAAAATATCATAAATAGCTATAAAAAGAATAGTTCGATCCAGATTGTAAAAAAAAAACTTTTTTTATGCGATGGATCGGGACCGCATAAAAAAAGTTTTATTGAAAAAACATAGCTCAAAACACTCAAAACTTAGAAATTTCCTTAGAAGTTGCTTCTATAAACAAGATAAAGCATTAATTTACACGTAGAAACATTTTATTTCAATAGGTATGTTCCAACAAACACTCGAATTAATTCTCGTTTTAATGAGCATGCGCATAGTTGACTTTATTGTTCTAACTAAGCAGAATTGTAATTCCAGTTTTCAATTTCAATTTCCAGTTTTCTTAGCAGTTGCAGATAAAGCATTAATTTACGCGTAGAAACATTTTATTTCAATTTTATAATATTATGAAAATTTTGAAAAATACATCTGTAAAAGAAATTAAATAGATACAATAACTTTTGTTCTTATGCAAAGTATTGATTAAATGCTTAAAAGCTGTTGAAAAGTATTTTCATCAAAGAAAGCTATTATAGTAAATGTTCATGCTGTCTCTTGATTTTGATTTATATTATGCATTTTAATGGCCATTTTTTTAAAAATTGCATTAAAAAAATCGCGTAAAAAAAGGTTCAGCTGTATTTTGAAAAATTTGAAAAACAAGGAAATATAACACTTACTCTTGTATTAGATATTTGTTTAACAATATAATATGAGTATTAACGATATGACATGAACCGACTTTCAGTTTTTACGCAATTAAAAGGATACTTGTTTGTTTATTTAATAATATATTTTTTTTAGTAATTTAGACATGTAAATGTAATGAATTGGCAAATTAGAAATGACAAAGTGTTAAAACAAACATACACTTCATAATAGGTTCATTAAGTTTTCATAAAATATTAACCCAGTAATTATTTCAGAATCGTTTCAATCATTAAAATTTAGATGACTTCTTAATGATTTATGTCTATCCGTCTGTCTGCTTGTCTGTGCACATTTTACACACATATCGTAAAAATAATACGTTGATAACTTTCACCTTCTCTCAAACCGAGTTAATTATATGTCTCATTAGCTCAGCCACTCTAAATATGTATACATATGTAAAAGTATCATCTTAACTGAAGTTTTTTTTTTTTTGTTGTATAACCGTCACTCAATTTTCAAAACGTCAGATTCGTCAAATTCAAACAATAATAATAATAACAGTATGTAACATCGGGCCCCATCAATTCACTTTTTATGCAAATATGAAATGTATACACTGTTGTTCAAAAGAATTCAAGTGTTGATTGTATGACGAGTATTATAGAGGTAGGGCCATGCATGGTAAAATTTAATGTGCTAACATAACTTTTATCACACTCTTATGCATATATGTTATAGTTTAATTCTTATTGTCGTACTCTTTCATTTGCGCATCTGACCCGCAACCTTATGTTGCTTGGGCGGTACCTGTAAAAACTTGGAACCTGTAAGAACTTTATGATGCATACAAAAATGATTGCCAACAATATATTCTAATACTAAAGATAGTGAAGTAACAAAATGATGAATTAAACGGTGACATCCCCGTCCTCTAACACAGTGTAATGAATACTGCTTGCTGCTTGTAAGACAGTTTAATGGATCAAGGTGCTTGGTCCGACCCGTCCGACCAAGTTAGTCGTCCAAACCTATGGTTGGCTATGTGACTTGCTATGAGTGAGGTACATTTCAACAGCGTTCACAACACACGCAACCTTCTGTCTATTTTTTTCTTTCTACTATTAGCATATATAGCATTTCAAATATTATAATACAGCATGGTAATTTTCGTAAGAAAAACAATTAAAAAATATTTTTTTGTCGACAATGGAACTTTTTACTGTGCTGTTTTACAAATTTTACGGAGCTAATATTACGGAAACAATATTCTATCCTTTAAATTTTCTATGATTAATTATAATTTTTATATTTTTACCGTACAAAATTGAATATGTTCGCCTTTTACACGTCGATTGTAGTGCTGAGCACAGTAATTTTTATATGAATTTTCTCTCCGTGTAGTATGATTTTGGCGCCCCCTGAAACTGACGCCCGGGGCAGGGGCCCCGGTTTGCCTCCCTAGATCCGTGCTTGCTGAACTGTACTTTTTATAGCTATTATGAAGCTTTTGAATATTTTTTTGTGCGATTTTGTGCGATACAAGTTCAGCTGTACTGTATTTCATACAAACTGGTGGAGTTATAGGCTTCGTACAAATTTCAAATAGTCAGATTTCGAGAAATGGATATCGTTTCGACCCGAAAGGTAGTGTTACAACACCACAGAATACTTTTCGCTGAATATAAAGGAGGTCTAATAAAAAATATATAAAATTAAAATTAAGCTAAACGTAGTTTTTTGGGGGAAATAGTTTTCTTAGGAGTCTAGATTTGTGTTCTTATCATTCAGAATGTGTTGATTAATATTTGTTCTTACGAAAAATTGTTTTACTGTACAGTGGAGGAGAGAAAATCGACGTAAGTGTGCGTCCAAATTCGCTACTCCATTTGAGTTACATTATAGTCGTATTTACTTTAATATTATACAAAAATACGTACTCTTTTACATTGTTGATGAAAACGTTTATCAAATAATTACATATACAGTCGACTCTCGTTAATTCGAAACTCGAGGGACTGTTAAAATATTACGAATTATAGAGAGGTTCGAATTATCACAGGTAACAATTTTAATTTTTTAAGCATTTGCAATGAATGAACTTGAACTTGTCTCAAAATGTACTTACAATCTTTCTGTCTCTTTCTCTCTGCAACTTTGAATTGTCGAGTGTTTGACGCCAATGAGATCGAATTAACGCGTCTTTTTGTTTCGTTCAGATATCTTTGAATTACAGAGAGTTTCGAATTATCGCAGGTTTGAATTAACGAGAGTCTACTGTATAAACAAAAAGCTTCACGTAGTTTGAAAACGATTCACTATTTAGTTTCTAAAATAATGTAAAAAAATACTATACAAAAAAGTTATCTCATCATTATTTTGTTCACACTTCATCAGTATAGGTATACTGCATGTTTGTACGTATTAGCTGCTATGTCGGTTTCAAGATTGTTAACAACCTGCTAATATTAGAACCATACCACCTGATGTTAGTAATATTAACAATTCAGAATTTTGTGTACTTACATATCCAAATAGAACTAAGTTGTTCTTTAAATTTTATTTTTATATAAATGATTTAAATTAATATGTAGACCTTAAAATTTAAATTAATTACTTGTAAATTATAAACAAAATTAATATTTATATGTTTCGTATTAATTATAAGTAAGTACTAATTAATAAATAGACTGGTACCAACTTAGTTTTTTTTTCTTTATTTTATATACATAAACACAAAGGTATAGTAATGATCATTATATGTATTAAATAACCGTGTTAGGAGAGGATTACCTGTATCAATAATTAACGATCGATTCAGAATTATTTTTTTGAAAATGTCATTCATATTTTTTTTTTTTTTGAGTTTTAAAATATAAAAATTCGTTAAGTGCGTGTTTTTGACACGCACTAAGTAATGCCACCTCAGTGAAAGTGTTAATTTATGATTTTTTGTTAACTCTATAGTTGTTAACTCTACAGCCCTCTTGTGTTTATTCAATATGGATGTACAACTCTATAATTATTCAATATGGATATACAACTCTATAATAATGTTTCCCTCACTATGATCACACAACGATATTAATACGTCATCCTTCGATGACATAAAAACTAATATTACTAACTTTTCCTAAATGATATCACAACGGCATGCGTTAGCCCTTGATGTGAGGATTATTCCAATGGACATTGTGCCTTGTAAATTATGTATTTACAGAGCACTCTCCCATAACGCACGCTCCCATTTAACAATTAGGTCGCACACAAGATGTGTATGATGTGTATAATGGCACCCCTCCATGTTTTAAAGTGAATATGTTTGAATGTGTTAGTATCTAAGTAATAGTTTGTAATGCAGTAAATCATATAAATATATAAATCAGAAACATTGATGCACATGACCTTTGACTTTCTCATTTAATAATTTCGTCCCAGTAGATTGCGTAGTGGGAGAGTCCTATGTATATTAAAATATCACTGTGATAATATATAATTAGGTATATTTTTATAATTTTTTAATAATTTTTGGTAAGTGTTAGTCAAAAAAAGTGTCAAAATAACCCATTTTTTTCCAACTTGATTTACAGAATCCTGTATTTTTCTAAAATAAAGGACCCCGCACAAACCTTATGAAAATTTGGTCCCGGTTAATTTCTTCGAAACTTTGGGAAATAATAGTCCTTGACCTGTAGAACAAAAGTCTCCTGTAGAACATATATCTCAAAATCTGTCCATTATTGAGCTTTGCGCCTATGGAGATTTTTGTTCTACAGATCAAGGACTATTATTTTCCAAAGTTTCGAAGAAATTAATCGGGAGCAAATTTCCATACGGTTTGTGCGGGGTCCTTTGAGATTTTCAACAGTGAATGAATTTCCCAAGTCGGTTTATTTATTACAAATAAACGAACACGTGTTTATAGTGGTGTCCTTGACAATGATTTTTTTTTCAATTGTCAAATCAAATTTCACTCTCAATTTATTTATAATAATACAAAATTATGAAAATTATTTTATTGCATATACAGTACAATATAAAAATGTTATCTCAGATCATTCAGTTCTAAATATTACAATAGCAACTGATGTCATTCTATTCAAATATTTACATATACGTATTTCTTCATTTTATTAAATCATTAAAATTCATTTGAGCATAGATAGATGATTCATATTGCAAAAATAGTTTTTCGGGCAAAAAATACATAAATATTTACATGTAATTAATTCTTACTAGAAGAAGTAAAAACTGTTAAATTCCATTGACCTTCACAGACAAGAAGAAACTGATAATTTCATTTTTTTTTTTTTTTTGTTTTTAATAATAAAATCGAAGGTGGCTGATGAACAAAATGTCACAGGAAATCAATATAAAAAAAATTTTAATTAATTTTTTTGTGTTGTAACGGCATTTTAAAGTATTCGCACGGTAAAATTGTAAGTAAAACACGTTCACTGATATTCGAAAATCTAACAAAATGTATAGAAAAGTTGAAGGTTTATCGAATAATTTACCTCGCTAAACACGAATTGCATCCCGCGGTCAAAAATCAAACACATGAATTGCATCCCGCGGTCAATATTTTATTGCCTTTAAAGGTGTAGTTAATTACAAATACATACATACATACAATTTATTCATTATTTTATATAAAATAATTTTTTCCAAAATCATTCATATTTTTGTTTTATTCAAGCCTTATCTCACCTATTTATTGTAAGTATTTTAATAAAAAAAATCACCAAGTACGTATTCGATTTGCATTAAGTTAGGATTTCGTAGTCAGTGGTTTCTTAAACTTTTTTTTTATTATTTTTAATATTAAATAACTTGGAGGAAATTTTACCGGGAAAACTATCAGTAGATATTTTTTTATAACTTTCAGGATTCAGGAAAATTTAGTACATTCAAGTGGTTTTATATAAAATACAATGTTGAACATTTACTAAAATTTAGATATTTTCAGACAACGATTTTTATTTTTATTTTTTAATATTAAACAAAAAATGTTTTTGTTCAACCATTTATGAAATTGTCTACTTAAATAGCCCTGTCTTGATAATCTTAAACTACACGAAACTAGATCAAAATAGCAAATTAGAATTCCAGATTTACAGAAAAATGAAATTAAACTGTTTTCCCGGTAACATTTTCTCCAAGATATTTAAAATTAAAAATCATAAAAAAAAAAATTAAGAAATTGCTGATTACGAACCCTAACTTAATGCAGACTGAATACGTACTTGGGGATTTTAAAATACAATAAATATGTGGGATAGAATTTTGAATAAAACAAAAATATGAATGATTTAATTAAGAAAAAATTATTTTGGACAATTATTTCATATAAAGTAATGAATAAGTTGTATGTATATGTATGTATTTGTATTCACCTACACCTTCAAAAGCAATAAAGCAATAAAATACTGACCGCGGGATGCAATTCGTGTGTTTCCCTTTTTACCTTTTTTTACAACTTTAGGGTTAAGTCGACGTTTTTCAACCGCGGGATGCAATTCGTGATCAGCCATTTACCTAACGTTAGAATCTTTTCAACGCTTCCACCATTAATGTAAATTTTATTCAATGAAATTATTAGATTCCTTTCACTTGACTCTTTTATGGGCGGGGTGAGAAAATATTTTGGTTAATTAAATTAAAAAAATAATTAAAACTAATTAGTCATCTTTGTTAATTAATTTTTTTTGTTTTGTTTATTTTGATAAAAATTCAATAACTGAACCATGAATCCTTGACTAATCGATCATTGTATGTTCATTTAGATGCCAATCATCACGAAAAAATGGGAAAATGCGTTTTAAATAGACACGCAATAACGTTGTGGAGGCACCGCTTAAGTTGTAATCTTCTTTTTTGATAAAATGGTAATTTTTTTAATTTTATTAGACACTGAATATAATATCTATGCAATGTTAGGCTTATTTAAGCAGTTAAGCAGCAGTTTTGGTTAGTATCAAACTGTCAGAGTTATGCACAAAGCAAGTTTAGTATGCGCAGAGCGGTCTTAATAATTACTAAAAATGCTTTGCGCACAATCCTGACAATTTGGTAGTGTCCAAAACTGCTGCTATGTATAAATTAATAATCGTACAGAAAGCCACATAATCTTTTCTTTTGTATGACTATCCGAGTTTTAGGTACACATATTTAGGAGAAAAACGGTTTCAAGGGTTTTTTAGAGAAAAACAGTTTTCAAAGTTTTGTAGTTTTAACACGGGCTCTTATTGGAAGTTGACATATTCACAGGATTTTTTTGAATAAAATGAAAACGTGTCAAAGGAATTTGATAAAAATTTAATCTACTTAATAAATTTCTAACACTGACTGACTGACAGACAACGCACAGCCTAAACCGTTGGGTTTAGAAGAATGAAATTTTGCATAGGAGTTCCTTATGTAACGTAGATAAGCACTAAGAAAGGATTTTTGAAAATTCGTCCCCTAAGTGGGTTTAATAGGGGATGAAAATTTGTATGTAACTTCGTTAGTTTTGAAGTTAGATACGAGATATAAAAATATGTTACTATGACTATTTAAATAAGTAATATTTTATACACTGATTGACAGACAACGCACAGCCTAAACTGTTGGGTTTAGAAGGACGAAATTTAGCACAGGAGATATGAAGATTGATGTTTAGGCTTTTATTTATAAATAAAAGTCAGTTGTGTAAATTAATTTCTGGAAACCTTTCTGGAAATTCATTTCCTAAGGAGTTAAAAATGGAAATGAAAGTTCGTACGGGAATTTCGTATTTAGGCTTTTGAGAAACATTGAAAGTGGGCAGTGAGTACCTAATAGAAAGATGTTGCCGATGGGAAATTCCATCGGGTGTACGGCTAGTATATTATAAAATACAAAGTTACAAACCATATTTAATAACAAATAAAAATTATTCACTACACCGTTCTTGAAATCTAATTTAAAAACATCATTTTACAACGTTTTTGCAACGTTTTTTCAACAGCGCTTTTATATTGCTACAACCAGGGCCGTAGAAATGGCGGGCCCCGGAAATAGAGCACATCTCTTAAAAATATCCCTCCAAAAAATAAGCAACGAGCCAAAAGAAAGGTTCTTACTTTTTCCCAGGTCCCATTTTTCTGCCCGGGCCCCGGGGCTACAACTCCAGCTATCCCACCCTCTCGTCGGGCCTGGCTACAACATAAGCGCGCGGAAGTCAGTGAGTTAGAAGTGGTATTATAGAAATACTTATAATAACTGAAGAATATTAATAGGTACATTATTTAATTTTTGAGAAAAGAAAATTTTATCGCTGAGATATACTTTTGTACTTGACTGTCACTGACCAAATACCTTAAGGTACCACCACAGTGTAATTTACCGAAAAATAGTTAATTTCCGTATTCTCAGTTTTCCGTGCGAAAAAATAGGAAGAAAAAAAAAGATAATCCATTTAATTTTTTTTGTCAGATAAAAACTGCGGCCGCAATCGTGGACACCAAATTTCGGCATTTTTTAAAGACACTTTTTTCAAAAAATTATTTAATAAGTACAAAAAATAAATAAAAATAAATAAAAAAAAATGTTTGTATTGTTAAATAGTGGTATTAGTCGTAAAAAGAAATTTATCTCCATTCTCCCCATACTATCCATCCGAAAAAAATTGTGAAAATTTACTATTTTTTGGCAAATCACACTGTGATGGTACCTTAAAAGAACTATTTCCCCTGATAGAACTGCCTTAAATCATCGATTTTTATTAATATCTAATTTTGCTTGAAGCTATTTCAATCGTTTCAATTTTTACGTAGGCGTTACGTCTATTTGTCGGTCTGTCTGTCTGTCTGTCCGTCCGTCCGTCTATAAACACGTACATACTTTTTTTTTCTTAATTTTCAAATACAAAATGAAAGTAACCACAACTATAAAGTAAAACATTTAAGTATACTTAGGTACTTATCTCCCCATACAATTTATGTTACTTAAAAAAATCAGTTTTAAATTAATTGAAATTGTTTGAATATTAATCATTTTGAAAATTTTTGATCACGCGCGGCTCCGACTATGCGTTTACTGTTTTGTTTCGTAACAAACCAGCATAGCATTCATAACTTAAGGCGGTATATATGAAAACAATTACGGAACGATGATATAAATAGATAACCATACACTTTCTGTAATTAACCGTACTAAAATGGTTCGACGTAGAGATGTTTCCGGAATACATGAATCAAATGGCTTCAAAACAGTATTATAAATAGTGATGAGCAAAATTAGTCTTGGTCTTGCATTTTTTGCAAGACCAAGACCAAGACCATAAGTATGGCTGCAAGACCAATACCAAGACTCAAGTGAACAAGACCAAGACAAAAGCAAGAAACAAGCAAGACTCTTGCTAAACTATTTAAATAGTTTGAAAGTATAATTAATACTGTAAAGAGAGAAAATTCTGATTTTAGAAGGAAAAAATTCGCTAATAAAAAGATGCAAGAAATTGCAAGATTTTTTAGCAACACCAAGACCAAGACCAAGACTGCATTTTGCAAGACCAAGACCAAGACTCAAACTGTTCTAGCAAGACCGAGACCAAGACTATGTATACGAAGAGCAAGACCAAGACCAAGACTATAAGTATGGCTGCAAGACCAATACCAAGACTCAAGTGAGCAAGACCAAGACAAAAGCAAGAAAAAAGCAAGACTCTATTTAAATAGTTTGAAAGTATAATTAATACGTCAAGATAGTAAAAATTCTGATTTTAGAAGAAAAAAATTCGCTAATAAAAAAATGCAAGAAAGTGCAAGATTTTTTAGCAATAACAAGACCAAGACCAAGACTGCATTTTGAAAGACCAAGACCAAGACCAAGACTCAAACTGCTCTAGCAAGACCAATACCAAGACTCTTAATGCAAGAACAAGACCAAGACCAAGACTGCCAAGTCTTGGTCTTGGTCTTGCATTTGCTCATCACTAATTATAAACATCAGCAGGTCATATAGACTCGTTAGCTGGCTATAGGAAATCAAAAATACTATCAGTATTTAGTATTTGCGGGAAAAAGAATCATTATTTTGCTTCCAAAACTACTGAGTAACGGATCACTTTTAAAATATAAATTTTACGTTTTAGAGCTTTCTGAACAATTGTGGTTTTGTGGTTTTGTGTCTGTCTGTCGATCTATCTGTTTGTGTCCGAAAATTTTACAGGATAGCATAACTTCGGAACTATTCGTTGGATCTTTTTAGAAAGCAGAAATTATGCGAGCTGGTTTCCACTACCGGGAAATACCATGTCGATGTCTTGTTTCCTACGTGTCCAATTTCGCTCAAATTATGAGAATGTTTGGGAGATCCCCCATAATTTTCATTACAATCAGAGTAACTGGCAGCGTATCTTTTACTAGTAATTATAGACTTCGGTTTAGGTTTTCGAATTAAAAACTGTTCAATAATTTGATATTAGTATTTTGAATTTATGTTTTTTTCATCAAAACATTATTTTTTTCCTTCTAGGAGTTTTAAACCCGTGTCTTAATTTTTTAAGTCATTTTTGTGTATTTAAATAATAGTTTTTCGGGTCAGAAAGCCGACTTTCGAAAGAAAATTTCGATATTAAAAATAAGAAATTTAAAGCTATGATCCCTTTCACTTAAATTTAACCATGCTTGATCACATATGAATTTAAACAATTTCCGTTTTCTTGGCTTTATCTCTTTCATTATTGCACTTACGTAAATATTAAAATTGCAGTTTGTTTTTAAAAAATAATAGAAGATTGATTTGTTTTGAATATAAGGATTATTTAATTTTGTAACTTGGACTCATGATCAATTGTATTTGAAACGGGTATATCTGGGGATTAAAAATTTACCAGAATAAGTTCATTTTTTTTCTACACTGAATAAAAATAACAAAATTAAAAAAAAATAAATTTTTACTGAATACTGAATTGGACCATTTATTTTGGAAACGACTTTATCAACATAATCGTGACCACTTGATGACGAATGGCATCGTAAATTTTGGCGATTTTTTCTCAAAATTTTAATTAAAAAATTTGTATCACGCTTCTCGGTGTTTAGTGTGGATACGGAAGTGTTTTAAAAAAAATTACTTTTATATTTTTAATTTTTGTTTGTCTGTTGTATCTTTTTCATAATCTTTCTACAAATTTATCAAATTTTTAAAAATTTCAATAATAATACGGTACATAAATAATTAAATCCCACGTGCAGTTTCTTGTTTAAACCGTTACAAATGTAATTTTTTTTTTTCAAAATTTCATTAATAAATTCTTTTTTCTAAAATATAAGAATATCTCTGTATTGTTCAAAAAATTCTGAACAAGTCACTTACAAGTGTACATGCGTTTGCCCACAAATTCATTCACAGTTCATTGAACTTAGGTGTAAAAACGACAATAATTTTTAATACGTATGTTTTCAACAGTATTTTAAAACTGTGTTAAAACCATAACTGCACAAAGACCGAGTATGTGTGTAAATATATTTCGTAATATTAAACTATTTAAAAAATTTGCCAAGCGCGTTTTGGACACGTACTGAGCCAGAGTTCCACAATGGCTTAGCCTCTTTCTTCACAGCTTTCAAAATAAAATATTCAACTATATTTTTTACGGTTAATCCGAAGAATCCCAATTTAAACTGTGGTTTAAGGATGTTTGGGAGGTACAATCGGAGATAAAAGTACATGAAATTAGAAATTCGTGAATGATTGCGTTGTATAACAAACTATGAGGTAATTATCTTTGTTAAATAGTTATCTTTGTTAAATAATAGCTATCACTACAACTGATTGTATAATACATCAAACTATAGCTCTCAGCTGACTACAAGAGCTGAGTACATTCTGAGGATTTTTCGGAGAATTTCAAAATGCTACGAGAGGATTGAAAATTTAGTAGAATGTTCCTCATTAAATACTAAGGCCCCTGTGAAAATTTCAATTTCATAGGTGTAGTTTTTACACCTATCAAAAATTAATGTTAGTCCTAAGTCTGGAAAAAGTAGGAAGGAAAGTTGCTAGATCTTCTTTGAATTTTCCTTAAAATCTCTTATGGTGTTATTTTAATATTATAATAAAAATACCCCTGTCGCAGCATGCTGCATAACATAGCGAATTTCCATTTACAAAAGTACGTTTTTCTCGGAAACTAGTTGATATAGAGTAATTGTAAATAAAAACACCTTCTTTATGTGATTTTTCCGCCTCATTCCGCCAAATTTTTTTCACGAAAAATGTCCAAAACCCCGTAAACGTTTTCACGAAATTTCTTAAAAATAAGATGTTTCGTTCTTGAGTTATCGTGCGGACACATTTATATATATGTTTACTAAGTGTCCGCACGATAACTCAAGAACGAAACATCTTATTTTTAAGAAATTTCGTGAAAACGTTTACGGGGTTTTGGACATTTTTCGTGAAAAAAATTTGGCGGAATGAGGCAGAAAAATCACATAAAGAAGGTGTTTTTATTTACAATTACTCTATATCAACTAGTTTCCGAGAAAAACGTACTTTTGTAAATGGAAATTCGCTATGTTATGCAGCATGCTGCGACAGGGGTATTTTATGTAATTTTTTCTTCTCTTTTAAATGGTGTAAAAAAATTTCACAAAAATTTTTGAATAAGTGGAAATTTTCGCAAAAAACTAATTTTTTGCTAGAACAAAAACCATGTTCCTGGCATCCGACGTGTCTGGCTGACGAACTCATCCAAGGGTTTGGGACTTCCAATGTTCTCACCAAGTTTCGTAAAAATTGGATACTTCGTTCGAGAGTTATCGTGCGGACACATATATATTTAAATACATATATATATATATATATATATATATATATATATATATATATATATATATATATATATATATAAATTTGAGTGAATATTATTTTCGGTTCCTAGGGACCTCAAAACAAATTTCTGCCATGGTCCCGGGTTTAAGTCGCGTCATGACAGTGGCTGTAATAGCTGAATTCCATTCTGGAAATTTTATCATATATTTATGTTAACTTTCAAAATAATCGCCTGTATATGTTAAAAATGTAATACTTGTTTACATAAAAATCTTTGTTTACATTAAAAATTTTCTCACCTAGACTGTATATGTATATACAACACACACAAACCGTACGCATAATGGTAGTACGGATAATGAAATGGTCCTGTACCTTTATACATGTATCACGATTATGTGATCGTATCAAAAAGGATATCGTATACATATATATGTATGTTATATACAAAATATCCATATTGTGTCGAATATGTTCTCAGACTGTGCTTAGATTCACACTTTATACGATAAAATGATCACATTATAAACAACATCGTTTTTCTCGGAAACTAGTTGACATAGAAAAAAAGTTTAAAGACCTTTTTTATGTAATTTTTTCTTCTCTTTTAAATGGTGTAAAAAAAATTCGCAAAAATTTTTGAATAAGTGGAAATTTTGGCAAAAAACTAATTTTTTGCAAGAACAAAAACCATGTTCCTGGCATCCGACGTATCTGGCTGAAGAACTCATCCAAGATTTTTGGACTTCCAACGTTCTCACCAAATTTCGAAAACCTAGGACATTTCGTTCGAGAGTTATCGTGCGGACACATATATATATAAATACATATATATATATATATATATATATATATATATATATATATATATATATATATATATATATATATATATATATATACATATATATATATATATATATATATATATATATATATATATATATATATATATATATATATATATATATATATATATATATATATAAATTTGAGTGAATATTATTTTCGGTTCCTAGGGACTTCAAAACAAATTTCTGCCATGGTCCCGGGTTCAAGTCGTGTCATGACAGTGGCTGTAATAGCGAGTTTCCATTCTGGAAATTCGCTAAAAAGGCAGCCATCGTCCAATTTATGGTCAGGCGAAACGATACCACAATTTGAATCGTCAGGCGAATCGGGAAATTTTAATTGGTCAGGCGAATCAGGCATAAATTTTAAAATGTACGAATTATGGGGGGGGGGGGGTGTAACAGACGAACATGATGAAATTGTAAGGGTTCCGAGATTTTTCTTCGGAACCCTAGATAATATTTAATTTTATTTTTAGTGTCATAAAATATTTATGACTGTGGTTACATCAGAGGTCATAAAGATTATAAAATTGATATTTTGAATTCATAAATGATTTTTAAGGAGTTTCCACATTCTCGCCGAGGTTGGACGAAACGAGATTGTAGAGGGTCATTTCGTTGTATCTCGCGGTTGGTGTTTTAATGCTATTCATATGGCTGAGTCAACCTCAGCGAGGAACTCGATGAGGAACCTCGTCCAACCTCGGCGAGAATGTGGAGACTCCTTTATTATGTCATCGAAGGATTACATATTAATATCGTTGTGTGATCATGGTGGGGGAAACATTATTATAGAGTTGTATATCCATATTGAATAATTATAGAGTTGTACATCCATATTGAATAAACGCAAGAGGGTTGTAGAGTTATTAACTATAGAGTTAACAAAAAATCATAAATTAACACTTTCACTGACAAGGGGAGTGCACAGTTTTGGGGTCGGCGATTTAGCTGAAAATTTTTCTGGTGATGAGTACACCTAATATGTTAATATATTAAAATAATAGCGCGCACTATTTAGAAAAAACTCTAAAAAAAATTTTTTTAAATTTTAATCGAACTGGTATTCTAAATAAACCTGTAGAAGATACCTTTATATGACGTGTTCAGTAGACTAGTGGTAGTGAGTTGACTCCGTAACATAATGATCCTCCGTTCGGAACCAGCTGTAGTCAATGAAACTTTTTATCAGTTGTTTTTTTTTTTTTTTTTTTTTTTTTTTTTTTTTTTTTATTATTAACAAAAACCTTATTTATTTATAAAAATTATTATTTAAAATATGTATTTGTACCAAATCTTTAAAATAACTACTTACGACCTAAATTTTTTCAGTACCTTTTTTTTTTAAATTTACTGATAGATAACTTTTATAATCTTATAATACATTCATAGTTTTATTGGGAAAAATTTAATTATTTTTAATGTTTTAATTATTTTTTATTTGCTTCTTGCTTTTTTGGTAATATAGTATACGTAATAAGTATACGTAATAAGTATACGTAATATAGTATACATAATAAGTCGTAAGTAGTTATTTTAAAGATTTGGTACAAATACATTTTTTAAATAATAATTTTTATAAATAAATAAGGTTTTTGTTAATAATAAAAAAAAAAAAAAAAAAGTTTCATTCACTACAGCTGGTTCCGAACGGAGAATCATTATGTTACGGAGCCAACTCACTAGCACTAGTCTACTAAACACGTTATACGGGGTATCTTCTACAGATTTATTAAGAATACCAGTTCGATTAAAATTTTTAAAAAAAATTTTTTTTGACTTTTTTCTAAATAGTGCGCGCTATTATTTTAATATATTAACATATTAGGTGTACTCTATCACCAGAAAAATTTTCAACTAAATCGCCGACCCCAAGGCTGTGCACTCCCCTTGTGAGGTAACATTACCTAGTGCGTGTCAAAAACACGCATTTAACGAATTTTAGTGTTTACATCTTGACGGTTATTTATATTATAACCTACAATGACAAAACGTCCAAATGGTACACTATTTTGACAGCTAATACACTTTATATGAAATTGTTGACGTCGTACGACGTGATGTGTGAGGAACTCGAATTTTTATTTAAAACAACTAACAACATTTTGATAGTGTGGCATATTTTCTGTACTCCATTGTACTCGCTACATATTCTTCATACTTCGTATAAATATATTATAATAATTTTCTGTAATTCAGGAAATTACATGTTCGGAAATGTTAACAATTTAAATTAACCTTTTCGCGGTAAATTAACAACGGCATCACATGGTAGTTGACAAAAAAAAAAAAAAACGATATTAAATGCGGAGAAAACGAAGATGCTACCTGTAAAACACGACTACATAATTATTATTTGCTGCTACAAATAAACACTTTCATGTTTCTCACATCGAAATAATTGGATTCACTCATTGATATAATAATATTACAAATAAGTATTTTACCTATCTAATATTTATTTGTTGTATTTTGTACTTTTTGTTTTGGTTAAATGATATAAGACAAAACTGCAAACTGCAATAGTCTGTACATACACGGAGAGAAAATTCCTATAAAAATTACTGTGCTCAGCACTACAATCGACGTAAAGGACGAACATATTCAATTCTGTAAGGTAAAAATATAAAGATTATAATTAATCATAAAAAATTTAAAGGATGGAATGTTCTTTTCGTAATATTATCTCCGTAAAATTTGTAAAACAGCACAGTAAAAAGTTCCATTACCGACAAAAAAATAATTTTTAATTGTGTTTATTAAAAAAATTTCCATGCTAACATGCTAATAATAGAAAGAAAAAAAACAGAAAGAAGGTTGGTTGTGTTGGGATCGCTCTAATGAAATGTACCTCAATCAGCGAGTTACATGGGTTACATGCGAACCATATAGGTGTGGACTGTGGAAGAAACTTTGTCAGACAGCTCGCACCAGGCACCTTGATGCAGCTAGTTGTCAGTTGCTTTTACACTCTCTTAGGATGATGTCATCGTTTAATTCATCTTTTTGTTATTTACCTATCTTTAGTATATGTATTAGAATTATATTGTTGGCCATCATTTTTGTATACATGTTTTTACAGGTACAGTGCAACCAATATAAGGTCGCGAGTCAGATGCACAAATGAAAGAGTACGACAACAAGAATTAAACTATAATATACATGCATAAGAGTGTGATAAAAATTGTGTTAGCACCACATTAAATTTTACCATGCTAGCACATATTTTTTATTTTGGTCGTCGATCGCGCACGGATTATAGGGGAGCATAGTAATTTTTCTGAAATTTTCTCTACAAAAATTATAGGATCTTTCTCTCCGTGTATAATAAAATTATTGTAACGAGACCATTTCTGTACATGGAATATTTTTTGAAAATTATACTGGTATTGTAAATAGTTATCGATATAGATACCAAAATAGCGATTTTTAGAATTTTTGTGTGTCTGTTCACGCATCACGCAAAAACTGTTGGACGGATTTTAATGAAATTTGGTGTGATGGTAACTTATTACCTGAGTCAACATCTAAAATACTTTTTACTCAGGGAAAATTTCTCATTCCCACGGGAAAATGGAAAAACCATTTTGAGCATGTGCACACATTACGCAAAAACTATTGGACGGATTTTAATAGAATTTGGTGCGGTGATAACTTATTACCTAGGGCAACATTTAAGATACTTTCTACTCCGGGAAAATGCCTCATTCCCACGGGAAAATAGAAGAACCATTTTGTGCATGTGCACGTATTACGCAAAAACTATTGGACGGATTTTGATGAAATTTGGTGTGGTAATAACCTATTACTTGGGTCAACATTTAAGATACTTTTTACTCCGGGAAAATTCCTCATTCCTCATTTTGAGCATGTGCAAGCATTACACAAAAATTATTATTCTTTGCAAGTTCTGTATAATTATATTACACTTATATACTTCTCATTGAGTTTATAACAATGCTTTGCGCGAACGACGTCGCGGGTACGGCTGGTGCAAATTTTTAAAGGTAAAGAATAAAGATGTAGGTATCATTAAGGCATTACATAACTTTGAAAAAAAATTTTTCTCTGTAGAATGACATCCAGAAGGAGTTATGTCGTTTTGAACGTGATAATTGTTTTGAATCCGATTTTTGAAATGAGTTGGAGCGGTTCAGTCTGTGAATTTGACTGATTATGCTCGATCCACATTATAATGCCGATATCGGTACGCTCCCGCTCCGGTCTCGTTCCTATATAATCTTGTTGTGTTCACCTTCACATTACAGTGCTGATACTATGCTGGTCCTTATTCGTTCTCCATTTACATGGAGAATCAATATTTGTGAGAAACATGAAAATGTTTATTGTTTTTTTGTCTCTGCAAAAAAATCCTCAAAAAAAGTCTGATTTTCTGGTAGGTATAAGTCAGCTAAATGTAACTCCGTAACAAAAAGGAGTCTGGCTACTTTCGTATGTTTTCTCTACAAATTTCCACATTAGTTTCCAATAAAACGCCATGGTATACAATACGAGACTAAAATCCAAAAAATTCTTACTGGATCGCCTCAAACGAATCAAGTTTATACGTAACTTCTTTTCAAACGGTTCTCATTTCAATTTTTTGCAAATTAGTAAAACGAACAATCGGATTAAAATCAAAATTAACTTGCGGCTATACACGAATAAAATACGAACAGATAGATGTTACCAAGAATCAAAAGGGCATTAAATATCTTCCGCGTATCTAACATAAATAATTGACGCAACTAGGATATCACATTTTTTCTTCAGAATGAAAAGAAAGTGAAACTAATCTTTTTTTTTTTTGCCGAACTATTGTGAGATTTCGTGTGATATGTAAGTACAGCAATCCCCCGATGAACACGATTAATTGGTTTCGTGTTCTTTGAAACCGTGTTGTTCGAGACTACCAAAGACTTGATTCCATTTCATATGCAGTAATGTGTGTTCATTGCAATTAAAATGGAATGGAATTGAGCATTCATAAGCTCTGAAGTTGGTCTATCATAAAATGTATCTGTTTTTTTACTATATTTGTTTACAAAAATAATGCTTTACGTTATTGAAAACTTTGATCGTAAATATCTCGTATACGGTGCATCTCAACAACGCAGCAAGTTGTGGGGACTCTATACATATTGCGGTTGTTAAAACTTACTTTCCGTTATCGAAAACTATTGATACCGAATTGCGTATCATAAATTGGTTATAATTGGTTATTTTAGGCTCCATTAGTGAGTTGAGTTAGCAATAGAAAATTTAAAAAAAAAAATAGTTTTCGTTGCTTTTCGTAATTGTAAACTTTTGATCGTAAATATCTCGTAGTCGGTGCATCGTAATTTGTAGCTCAAAAATACCGAAATTTTTGAAGGTTTAAGCGAAGCAAATTGTAAGTGCTTCAAACATATTGCGGCTGTCAAAACCTACTTTTTGTTATCGAAAATTATCGATGTCGAAAATAATGAATTTTCAAAATTTAAATATGTAAATTTCTACATATTCGTTATTATTTTAATTATAAAATTCTCGAAAAGTTTTAGTAGTGTTTATTTCCAGTATTTTTCCTTTCATAATGACAGATTCAATTTACACGATTTTTATTCGTATAAATCAAATCCAGATGAAATGGATATATTCGCATACACTGAGGACCGGTGTAACTTTATGTCAAATGTAATATGTATTTTATTCTTTTTCAAAAGAATTACTTAAAAATTGTGTTGTTTGAAACCGGCAAGACTACGATAAGTACGGCGCAAAGATTTGATGACACTTCCTTATAGAAAACTTGACAAAATAAAACGAAAAACAAGAATAAAATTTTTCGAGATCTCGCTTCGTTTTCGAGTTAAACTTGTTTTTGAATTCCAATATGTTGTATATGTATGGGATGTGTGCACGAGTACGATATCCGAGGCGACAAAATTTGACAAACGGATCTGATAGATTTTGGCATTCTAAGCAAAAAATAAAAAGTACAAAATTTTTAAATTCGCCTTAGTTTTCGAGATATCGATCGTTAAACTTCTATTTAAGTTTTCATGAAATTCGGATATATTGTATTTGGCGAAATATTGGTGAAATATATTTATATCAAAAATCGAAGTTTATTGTCAAAACTGGCCTAACCTTCGAGGAAAGGGTAACCTTAACTAACCTCACCACTTAGTTTTTATATCAAAAATCGAAGTTTATTGTCATAACTAGCCTAACTTTCGGGCAAAGGGTAACCTTAAATACAAGTTTAACGATCGATATCTCGAGAACGAAGCGAGATCTCGAAAAATTTTATTCTTGTTTTTCGTTTTATTTTGTCAAGTTCTATAAGGAAGTGTCATCAAATCTTGGCGCCGTACTAATCGTAGTATCCCCTTGAAACCGTGGAATTCGGGGGAAGGTATCCGTGTTCTTCGAGTACCGTGTTCTTCGGGGGTTACCTGTAAACACAAAATTATTTGATTTACATAAATAATAATTGAAATCCGGCGTTTAAGTGGTTGTGTGTACATTGGCTTCAACGCTCATATCAATTTTAGTAATATTAAGTGCGACCGTGGTGATATTTTTATTCACAAAGGATATTAGTTTTTAATTAATAATTACCAATTTTAGTAGTAGACAAATAATTAATCATTGTAAACACGTTTCATTTTCAACAAGTATGATTCGTTTGGAAACACTGATCAGTTTACACAATGCTAAAAACAAGGTTAGTGTGAATTGGTTAAACATGGTAAAAACGTCAAATTGTATCTTTATTGTTCACATAAATTGAGATTTTGAAAATAATTTTGGAATACAAATTTTGAATCAGAAAGAAATTATATAGAATGTTGCTAATAAAATTATCAGCATGGAGATCTCGTAAACGGTGAAAGATACAGTTTTGGTTAAACTATAGATGAATAAATTATGCAGAAAGAAGCATTAGACGTTTTAAATGTTTTCTCCAAACTTACTAAATTCCATGTGGTTTAAGAGTTATTGCCAAACGATCCATAATTTCAAATAAGTTTTTGCTGGTAAGACCTGTGGTATCTTTATCTGCACATTCTGATAGCACTTTTTACTTACGTAGAATTAAAATATTTTTCTTAGAATGTTTCTATAACTACCCGTTTTCGAGTTGTCACCCTGAAATTTTGTTTTTCTTATGGAACGTAAAGTCGATTTTGCCACTGTGAAATTACTTTTTTTCCACGTTTTTCTATCGATATAATTATAATATCTCATATTTATCTTGAAAGATTTTAACCCCAAAAATGTAAAAAATTCGTATTTTGAAAATTTCTAGGTTTAGGTTGAAAAATAAACAAATTATGCAGCAAGTAACTAATTATATACGAAATCTAATCGCAAGGGATGAGATTTCCAAAGTTTTTACCAAATTTCTTAAAAATTGGATGTTTTGTTCGAGAGTTATCGTGCGAATACATATATATATATATATATATATATATATATATATATATATATATATATATATATTTTAGTGAATTCCATTTTCAACTTCTAGGACAGTGGCTGTCGTAGCTGAATTTTCTATTCGGAACTTCGCTTAAAAAAACTCTGAGATTTAAAAAAATTTCAATTAAAATTTTTTTCGAAAATTTTTTGATCCATAACTTTAGAAGTTGCAAGCAGTCAAAGTTTTTGATGATTTCCTTAATTAGACACGTCCGGAACCTCAAATAATAAATGTTTTACCAAAATTTATCAAAATTCAAAAGTTTTCGAATTTTTTTTTACGCCATTGCAAACTGCGAAAAAAGTTACATAACATACGTTTTTGAACTATTATCCTATGTAAGTGGATTTTCGAGAAAAAAGAAATGTTGTAACCGGAAATTCGCTATGTTAAACAAGATGCTGCAACAGTGGTATTTTGATTTCCGTAACTTTTAAAGTTATCGATCCAAGTAACCCGAAATTATTTTAATGTAAAATTCTTATAATAGAATGTTATCTGTAATTTCTTCAGATTTTTTGAATCTATATTTTACAAATTACGGACAGTACGAAAAAGTGTGATAGACGAAATTTAAGGGTTCCGAAATTTATTTATCAAAAAATGGTTAGACAAAAGATAGATAGTTGCGAACCCCTCACTGAGACATAATATTTCCTGCCGGTAAAATACTTTTAATAGCTCCTCATCCATTCTCTTAATTATTTCATAGTACGTGCGTGAAAACTTTCATATTTTATAAATTTTTATAAATGTGTGTTTATGATTAATGATTGAATATGAGTAAATATTGAGTCGACAGTTTCACAATCAGTTCCACCCACACTGTCAATTAGAGGATAAACAACAAAGATTAATATTATTATTAATATTTTTTTTTTGCTTTGTATGTGCCACACAGATGAATCGAATGAAAACAACGCCCCGTGGTTGTTATTTAATTTTTTTTCGGTGTATATTTGAAATGCAATTTATTTATTGTAGGTAAAATTTTTGAGAGAGATATTTCAAAATGTATTTTACGTTTAATTGATAAATCAAAAGAGAATGTGCGATTTATTTTATTTTTTTTCTAAATTAGAAGTAGGAACATAAATTTGACAGTTATTACCATCGATAGTTGATTTTTGGTTATTTATTTGGGTATGATTGACGTGGATTAATGTATAAAATTTTATCATTTTATTGAATATGAGACGACTGTAATTAGGTTTCTTAAGGGGAGGTTTACTCGAGAGTCCTTAAAAATTATGTATTTTTCTAGAATTTTTTTCTTAAGAACGGGAGTAAATATCAATTTCAAATTTTGTACACATATTTACTAAGTATTAAACTATATAAACTATATATCAAGGAAAAATATAAAAAATTGTCCATTTTATAGATACTGCAGTGTGACGATCCGAAAATCCAATGCCTTGTTGGCGAACATCCTAGCGCCGGTAATAAACCACCGAAATCCAAAAACAAAAAAGATTTATAAAATATATCAAGAGTACCGGCACCTATACCTATAATATCAATAAATTGCTGAAAGAAAAAAAAATGGCGGATGTTTGAACTTTTTATTACGATTTTTATCTTATTTTTCGCTCTTTAAAGTTAACTTAAAAATAAAAAAAATATTGAAAGTGTATCGAACTTAGGTAGAGGTGCCGAAGAATTGAATTATCTTTAAGATAAAAAATTTAAAAAAAGGATCCATCGAATAGTTTTTGAGTTATCGTGTTCGCTAGTTCCAAAAATGTAGTTCCGAGATATTATAAAATATATATAAAGAAACGTAAAAACGAAAATTTCGATATTCATATTATGATCTTAGGTATAAAAAAAATTACATAAAAGTTTCTGATAAAATCTCAAGTGAGCACAAACGTTGATGAGCCAAAAAACAAAGAAACCTGCTACTCGACGAAAAGAATAACACCTATCACATGGCGAAGTCACGAAGTTACTTTTGCCCGGGTTTTTATCGAACCCGAGCCCCGCAGCTACAATCCCGACTGCCCCTCCGCTTCTCGTGGGGGGGGGCGGCAGTCCACCCCGTCCACTGCATACAGTGGACCGTCTCCTTTGTAAGTAAAGCTTCTTTATGGAATAATCCCTTTTTACGTCGCCTAATTTCATTTTTACTCACATTTTTTGTAAGAATACATATCGAGCCATTACCGCCGATTTATCGTAAGCGACACTTTTATCGAAATTGAGATTTTTATTACAAGCAACATTTTAAATTGTAACGGACCAAGCAGTGTTAACGTTTTTCTCCAAAATTCGTTAATTAACGAGTTATAGCAACTGCTTAGTTTTGTCGTTAATACAACACATTTTCACATTTTAGCGTAATCGACAATAACCATCTTTATCGTACAAGGTTAATAAAATAATAGGAATAATACGTTCAGGCGTAATAAAATTAAGATAGCAGAAATATCGCAAGCGCTATACAAATATTTAAAAAAAATCCTTCTCCTGTAAAATTTGATATTTGTCGTTTACACTAAAATGGTGGTAATAGCTCGATATTTTAGCCATAAATTAAATTTCTCGGCATTAAATACATACATAAATGGAACTTGTCAGAGTCATCATAAACATTTTTCAATGGAATTAATATTCGTATCACAATCGTGTAATGTTAATTACCGAGTACCTATGTGTTAATTACATTCGTTACAGTTATCTCCCAAATGTTTTAATGACTTTAATAAAATTTCATGTATGCTAAATTAATAATTAATGTTTTTTAGCTGTAGCATGGGTTCAATGAACCGCTGCATTTATGAGCTATTATGAATATTTTACGAAATGTTTTTTATTACAAAAATTTTTCAGCGTATAAATACAGCGATTAATTAACAGAACAATACTTAGATTGTTATATTATGCCGTGTTTTACAATGTCACGGTTAGAGTTAAGAATTTCTTTAATTCTTGGTATTTTTTTTTTTATTTTGATATATAAAATTTAATTTGTTAAAAGGAAGTAAATTTTTTCTAATTTAAATAGTTTTTAAGTAAAAATCACCGCTTTTTCTCGACTGTAAACAGCCGACATTTTTGAAAATATGTTACGGAATAGTGATGTCGGATAATTAATCGATTAGTCAGTTTAGTCGACTAATTTTGTTTACATTTAGTCATATTTTAGTCGACTGTTTTACCTTCGATTAAATGATTAAAATGATTAATTTTTTTAAATAACTAAAAAAACGACTAATTTAACAATTTTTCTGTATTATTTATTGAACTTTAAAAAATGGAAACTAAAAAATTATCTATCTGTGTGATTTTTTACTTTTATGTGATTAATATATTGCGATATTTCACATATCTTTTTCTTAAAATAAAAATATTAGAAGTCTATAATTAAATTCAAAAGAAAACCTCGTCTTTGAAAGAGTTACATAGGTTACTTTACCATGAATTCGACTAAAAATTTAGTCGATTAGTCCACTACTCTGTGCTCGACATTTTCGACTAATGACTAATTTTATCTGAAAAACAATTTTGTCGATTAATCGATTAACTGTTTCTCGGTCCGACATCACTGTTACGGAACCAAAAGATCCTAGTTCCTGCCAAAATGACGGAATCCAGGAATAATATGCACTTTGATTTATGTCGATATCTCAAATACTTTTTGAGATACACGGGGAACCATGTCGAAAGACGTACTTTCGAGAAAACAGTGTTTAAAGTTTTTTTTTTAAATTGAATTATAGTAAAGTGCGTGCACTAAAATGCCCATAATTTTTTGATTTTTCATTTTTTTAAAATAAAAATTTAGGAGATTATGTATAACACCTTAAGGAACATAATTATGAAGAAAAAAAATTTTTTTAGCGAGTCTCCCCTTAAACAGAAAATTACTTTAACCACGAGGCAGCTGTGTGCCACCACCATTAAATTTAATTTTTAAATTCAAATTTAAATGGCAACAAAATAATTGTTTGTTAGGTATATTAAAATTGGTGTATAAGTATATAATTTAAATAAAATTTTATGCAATTATTTTACAAATTGTTTATTACTCGTATTAAATTCCGTAATTTTTCGGTGGTACACACAAAATAGTTTTTTTTTAATTTTTTTTATTTGGTAAATTGATCTGATCAGTGCAAGCAAGCACTTCTTCAAGTACGTGTTACCAATAAAATAAAATAGAAATTTAATTTTATGAATTAATTTAGTAATTTACATCTTACAATACAAAATACCCCTGTCGCAGCATCCTGCATAACATAGCGAATTTCCGTTTATAAAAATTAGTTTTTCTTGGAAACTAGTTGACATAGAAGAATAGTTTAAAGACATTTTTTATGTAATTTTTTCTCCTCTTTTAAATGGCGTAAAAAAATTTCGCAAAAATTTTTGAATAAGTGGAAATTTTGGCAAAAAACTAGTTTTTTACCAGAACAAAAACCATGTTCCTGGCATCCGACATGTCTGACGAACTCATCCAAGATTTTGGGACTTCCAAAATTTTCACCAAATTTTGTAAAAGTAGAATATTTCGTTCGAGAGTTATCGTGCGGACATATATATATATATATATATATATATATATATATATATATATATATATATATATATAAATTTTAGAGAATATTATTTCCGGTTTCTAGGGACCTCAAAACAAATTTCTGCCATGGTCCCGGGCTCAAGTCGCGTCATGACAATGGCTGTAGTAGCTGAAGTCCATTCTGGGAATTCGCTAAAACATAATACGTATTATATCTTCATAATTTTATTCATCCGTCTTTTTACCCAGCATCGTGAAATACTTTCATTTTAGCCGATTGAAAGAAAAGAAACAAATTGACGAAATTTTAATTTAGGAATTAAACTCTCCCCAGGTACCATACTAACAATTTTTTTCACGCTTATATTAATTAAAATAATTAGAGGAATTTAAAAGTGTGTGTTTTATATTACTACTGTGTTTTATAGACCAATGAACACTATTATAGTAAAATAGACAATTCGCAAAGCCAGTTTGTGGGTTATTTAACTGAAACATTTAAAGGGATGTGATATGTGAAATATAATGTGCTGTCTGTTATTCAGTAAATAGTACCATATTTATTGCAATACCATTTATTTTTTAAAATTTTATTATCAATATTGTATTTTGAAGATAATTTTAAATGACACTAAAAATTGTTACTACAATTATTGCTGCGGTTATTGTATTGATAACAATATTACAAAGTAGCAGTTGGTCGTATTTTGAGCGCATCTTGCGGCTTCATCTATTCATTGATACACTCAGTCTATACATTATATATAATATAATACGTTCATTGATCAATGTTTACTATTAATTCTTGTAGTTAAGATGTTTCTGTCAATTTTATTAGAGTAAAAATTAGGTAAAATGTAATCTGTTAGGCCGAGTCGAGATCCGAAAACCAGGGTATTGACCCGATTGCCTCCCCTTCCGCCAAGCCTGGTAGCATTTAAATAAATTTGGTAGCAAATTTTAGTTTTTGTTGGTCAAAGTGTTCAAATATTATATGATGCATATAGCCTTAGATGCTGCGCATCATCAAATAAAAAAAAAAAGTGTTCAACGGTATAAACACTTATTTAAAAAGTTATCAGAACAAAATCTTAATTCAAAGACATTTAATTAATAAAATTTTTATATATACATTTGGCATGGCATATTGACATAATTTTTACTTTAAATTGTCGTACAGTTATTTAAATTAATTAAATTAATTTTGATTTTCTAATCTTTTTATATTATTCTGTCATCTTTAATTGACAAAAAGAACTAATTTGAATCAACGGAAAACAATATAAGTAAGAGCAAAACCTCTAATCAAACAGAATAGTAGACATAATATTTAACCTCCATTTGGAAAAATATGTGTCAAAACGAAAATTGGAAGCTTCATAAATTGAATTCAAACCTTTACATAAATTTTTTCGTTTTCATTATAATTACGTAGGTACGTTCTTTAGTGTGTCGAAAATCTATAAAACGTTCACTTGTAAAATAAGAAAAAAAAGCTGGTAGACTTTCTAATCAACTTGTATATTTAGACGCGCATAATATGGCTGCATTCGACTAAAGCCGGTTCTACACCATGCTACGAACGTTCCTTCCAACGTTCGAACGAACGTATGAAGCAGATAAGTTCGACAGTTGGTGCTGTGAATGTTCCTGCTACACGGTGAATCAAATGTTTGATCCAATACATATGAAAATAATTTGGTACAAACGTTTGTGAAATGGATGAGGATGTTGTTTGTCTGATGTTATCTCTAATGTTATACACTGATGTTATACACTCAGTGGCGGTTATTCCAGGTATGCGGGGTAGGCGCCGCTTACCCTAGCTGTTTCTTAAAAACTGAAATAAATTTATAACGAAAATAACATTGTTTACAAAATAATTTAAATATACAATTTCCATATGATTTACCTTACATTATTGCATATATATTGCACATTAGAATGCATATATTATACCAATTATACATACCTAATTATGATATACCTAAAATGCATAAATATGGTCCACAGTACGTGTTACATATAGACACGATCAACAATAGACCCTGTAGCCAGTCTATGTAGCTGTGTATAGGACGTACATACGCATATGTACCTACTCAGCTATGCGATCATCATCTGAGCATATCCGTGTGTACTGAATCTGCATATGCATATTATGTATCTGTGCAGTTGTATTAGTGGTTTATAATACTGGTAGTCCTTTGGCATGGTAGGCACCAGGATCGGCGCATATCGTATATTCGATAACAGTCGATGTAATGGCTATACTGAATCTACATATGTATATGTATATGTGCAGCTGTATTAGTGGCTTATAATACCGTATAGTTCTTTTCCATCGTAGGCACCAGGCTCGGCGCTTATCGTATATTCGATAACAGCCGAACTAACCAAATCTTAACTTGTGCTCTAATCACCTCAGCTTTTAGATTTTTTAGCATGCTTCCTATACTTATAAATTTATCGTTGCTGTCAACTGTGATTTGATTATTAAGATTTTATTACCTACTGTCTTTTTTTTAAATGACTAAAAACAACGGTTGCGTTATTAACACAACATAAAGTAATTAACACAACTTTTTTTAAGGAATATTGACGAAAATAATTTTTCTTTAGACTATTGAAGGTAATTTAAATCGTGTTTATTTAGCCTCATAAAAATATTGCTGGTGTTTTACTTTGACTGTGAAAGAAAAGTTATTCCATATTTTTATATTTTTCCTGAATCTTATATTTTCTACAACTCAGTTTGTTACAAAAAAGCGTTTGCACATCATTTTCCAAACTTCTTTTGATAAATATTCTAAAATTAGGTGGTTGTTTGATACCAAAAAAGCTTTTCTCTTGTATGTTATTCAGGCCCGGACTTAGCCTAAGTGGCGCCCGGGGCAAGGTCAAAAAATGGCGCCTCTGTAGAAAAAGTATTTCCTTTTTTCCTCCCAAAAAGCAAGTGACGAGCAAAAGAAGAAAAAAACCTCACATACCTAATTTTGGCGCCCCTCAAAACCTGCCGCCCGGGACACGTGACCCACCTGCTATTTTAGTACCTCTTTACACATTAAGTGTGATTTACCTTTTTGAAAGCGCATACCCAGTCTTAAAGCTCACGAGCCGCCACTGTATACACTGATGTTATCTCTCTTCATATGAACGAGTCGTGTAACCGTTGAGTCGAACCAACGAACATTGTCCTTCAAACGATGGAAGCATCCTTTTGACTCGGTGCAAGAATACCGACATCGGCCGGAACATGGCCAAATACGAACGTTCGAAACTCGCTATTGGACGCTCGTAGGTTCGAACAACGGCTACACGATACGATGAACCATCGAACGTCCAATGTTGGAAGGTGTTCGTAGCATCGTGTAGAACCGGCTTAACACAAACATATTCAGGAGACTATTTTCAAAAGTGGTCATCTCCAGTTTATGATATTAAGAAAAAATCACATGTTTTTGTACGAGTTCTAAAAAAAGTTAGGCTCGCTAGTAAGAATTTTTTTGAGTTATTTAAACATCAAGTAATATAAAGAACTATAAAAAATATAAACATTTACAGAGATTACAGGAGAAAAAAAAAGGAATTTAAAGTTAGATTTGACTAATTTTGTTTATTAGGTAGGGATTTAGACAAATTTGAAAATAAGAGAGTGGATTTGACCAATTATGACGTAGATCGATTAGGATTTGACTATATTTGAATGACTATCATTAATATCATAAAATTGAAATCAGGGTTGTAAAAAATTGTATTAAAACAAATAAGTGAAAATATTTAATTTATACATGTACATTTCCATTAAATTTTGAATATTGTACAGTTAAAAAGAAATTTTTAATAAAACTTTAAATATAATAAGAGATTAAGAAAAATTTTAATCTATTATCTGGTAATTATTTTATTTCTATTATCCATTGATAACAATATTTAATAAAAATTAATGATAATATAATATATTATAAACAAACTTATGATTGTGACTATATTCCTATTATAAAATAAAAAATTTTATTATGAAATGTGCAACCCTAATCTTTCGAACCTATTATAAGTGCATGAAAATAACGTATCTTTCCTTCGTTGCTTGAAAGCGTTTATTATTTTGTAATGTTGCTGTTCTTTTCCTGGATTGATGAGGCAGTACTTCTTCTACGAACTTTTCCATTTTATTGCATAAATCTTAATGCTTTTAAAAAGAAACCATAGTTAAAGAAAGAAGAAACCATAGTTTTGAACGAAAAATTCAGCTTTTACATTATGAAATTTAGTAATGCTATGTCTAGTAATTGCTATAACTTTTGCTTCAATAAAACAATGTTGTTACAGGTCCTTTTATAATACATAATATATTATATATATTCTTTCGTCATTGATTCCAACTAACGATTGCAACAATCCTAGGTTACTAGAATTTTGTTTAAATTTAAAGAACTGCTTTTAAACATTTCTCTAATGCTTAAGAAAGTGTCAATATTTATCTAAATTACATTGTAGATCAATTGGTCGGAAAATCACATTTCATATCAAATATAAATGTAATTTAGAAAACTAATAATCGTCACACTTGATTCTACCGGTCCGCACAAAATCATCTGAGATTTTATCGGACCGTGACTGAAAAAAGGTTGATAAACGCTGATCCATAGCTACAATTAAAGAATGTTAATTTACAGTGACGACTCGTGCTGTGAGACTTTCTTAAGGCTTAGTCTTCGAAGAGCAATGGACTTATCTCATCAGCATAAAAATCATAATCTTAAAGCTCATAATGTATCTATTTAAATGGTGTATAATGTAACTATTTTAATGTATCAGAAATTAACAGAAATTAAACAAAATTGCAATAATATTTTGTGATTAGAATAGAAATTTTGCGGGAAATTCACGATTAATGTACAAAATGCGACTAGGTCTACGAAAACGGATGTTCGTTCGATTGTTTTATTTAATTTTTTGTCATATCCGATTTTATCCAAACATATAATTAATTATGGTGTGATAAATACATTAGTACTTCGATAATTTATAATTTGACGAGTTTAAAGTAACTGTCTATTAGGTTTAATTTTTGTATGATTACCATTGATCGTAAAAGTCACGGGGTTGACAGTATTGTCTTTATTTTTTTAAGGTTTTAAAAATTTTTATTTATTTATTTTTTTTTTTAGATAAAACATTTTGATACGATTTTAGAAATAAATAATACATGAATATATCGTTTTATATCCGCATATTTTAAATATATTTTAGATGTGCATGCATACATTTCTTGTCAAAACTTGTTTGTGTAACTTTAATTCAAATAGATACTACATCATATGTATTGTGTAAGGTATTGTTACAAACAAATGATTTATGTATATCAATTGTGTTTCGCCTTCCAGTAAAATGTACTGAGAGGGATAACACATCGTTTTTTTCATAAAAATATTTTTTTAAATGACAACGTATTTTTTTATTAACCAGTTTTAAGTTACAATCGGTCACTCAAATCTTCAACAATTTTAATTTTAAAAAAAGTTAAAATTATTGTAATTTTCTCAAATAAAGCGTTTTAGTTGCTTTAAACTAATTTTCATTAACATAGCTAATGGTTAATAGAGAATATATCCATATAAATTTTTTTAAAAAAATGTGTTTACACACATTTATTAACGTTTTAAATTTTTAAAATATAAGTACGGTCCTGTTAGCACTGTAAGCTTTCGAAGTATAATGATTACAAAATGACTTGTTTGTGCTGTTAATTCGTAGGTACTTTTATCAAGTTATTACGACAATTATCGAAGCAATAATGTAAATATTTTATTTAATGTTATGAAAATGATCTCGTGGATAAAATTTAATGACGCGTAAAATTATTATTAAATCATTAAAAATGACCTTAAACATTAAAAATTATTTAATTACTAATTTTTGTAAAGAAATTGAAAGTTTTATATCTCTCAAAGTACCTAAAGGAGCAGCCTTTTATGTATCTAAATGATCTCAAAGTTCACGGAAAAAGTTACTTTTCTTTGAGTTGGTGAAAATCTAACATTTATAAAACAGTGCGTCAATTAATTTATTAAATCCAAAATTAAAAAGCATTAAATTAATTAATTAATTTTATTTATTTTTTAAAAAAAAAATTATTTTTTATAAATGTTTTTAAAAACTAGTACACTATGTTAATTGGAATTTCAAAATATGTCCAAAAAAATTATCAGACTAAATATATAAGTATAGGTTAGATATACATGCCGTGCAAAATTGTGCAACTATCAATTAAATAATAATTATTCATTTTTACTAAAATTTCAATTAGAAAAGAAATCTATTTTAACGACTTGCAATTTGGTATGAGTGTGAGTATGGAACATTTTAGCGCCCCTCAACTTGCATTTTTGGCGTCACTAGTAACCTGCAGGGGGCACGTGCCCCTCCCCCCGAGATCCAGCCCTGCTTGACCTAATAAATTTTTTAAAAAATTTTGACAAATATTTTCATATTTAGAAAGGATATTTATTTTAATAATTTCTTTTTTTTTTCGAATTAAATTTCAGGACATTTTTTAAATTGTCAGAATTTTAACTGTTGGTTTTGAAATACAAAAAACTCAACAAAAATGCTGAATTTTTAATTATAAAAAATATAATAAATATTTCAAGAAAGAAATGTCAAAATTTTTTTTGTCGTATTTATAGAAAAGACTACGAATGATAAATATCTATGCAAAAAATAATATTTGATATTACTTAAAAGGAGTTCAGAAAGATTTTCAACATTAATTTTTGAGTCAACGGGGCCGTATTCGTTTCTAAGTATTTTAACAAAAATTTTATATTTATAATTTAAAGTCCTTGGAGTTTAAAACATTAAAGATATTTTAATTTTACTATTTACATTTTTTTTGTTTATAAATAAATGTTATTATTTTTTTTTGTCATTAATATAATTTTTTTTAAATTAGCGTATGGAAATACCATTTATGTCTTAAGTAATCAAGTAACGGACATATCAGAGTTATCCTACCGTAAAATTAAAAAATTTGGACCACCTTACCTTACAAATAAAAAATTCGTCAAATGCGTGTTTTTGACACGCACTAAGTAATGTCATCTCAGTGAAAGTGTTAATTTATGATTTTTTGTTAACTCTATAGTTGTTAACTCTACAGCCCTCTTGCGTTTATCCAATATGGATGTACAACTCAATAATTATTCAGTCACACAACCATATTAATATGTCATCTTCGATGACATAAAGAGATTTAAATTTCTTAAAATTCCCGCCACTACTAGAATTGACAGTCTGTTGTATTTTGAGAAAACATAACCTAAATTCTTAAACTATTCAAATAGTGTAAAAGTTGTTCTGAAAATAAATATGTGTCAGTATTTTTGTAACCGAACTGTACACAACACCATAAGAGCTATTTTATTATTTTAGAATGTGATTTGTTATATTTATCTTGTCAACCTTGGGCAATTTTTGTACTAATCAGAATGGACCTAGTTGCGATCAAACGATCTAAAAAACAAAAACATTCTATAAAGTCCTACGTTTCCTTATGTATGCTAATTTTAAATATTGTTCTAAATATTTTTCCCCGTTGCTTATATGAATAAAATTAATTGTAACTGAAGGGTATATAAACATATTTAAATTGCAACAGCCAGAACAGAAAAAAATTCGAATTAGAATGTGCAATAAACGATTTCCCGTTTAGTTTATTTATTTATCACTAGAGGGCAGATAAAATACAACAAACATTAACGTCCAGTAAACGATTAATGTAAACATATTTGAAATTTAAATTGTTCTTTTATCGAACGGATAAATGGAATGAAATTTAAAATGGTTACTATATAAATTGACAGTTTTGATTGAAATATATTGGTTGCGTTCAGTTAGTTTTTATATAATTGCGCATAGAGTAATTTAAACTGTCAAATCATCAATAAGTTCTTTAATTGGATTGCTACTGTATAATTTAATGTAAAATGTGTAGGATTTTTACAAAATTATTATGCTTAATATGTATATAAAAGTAAAGCTAGTGATTGTATGTTAAGATACAAATTTTTAGATTATATGGATAAGGATTCTTATATAATTATAGGTCAAAACTGTTTTTGGTTTTGTGTGTATATAAATATGTATGTACCATAAATAGGAATCAATCGGAACTGAAGGGTGAATTGGCGAAAAAATTTATTTTGAACTTGATTTAAAAATACTAGACGTAAAGTTGAACATATGTCTTTCTTAGACTATAGTAGTATAATCAATCTTTTGGATAGCAGTAATGGTTAAGCCTGAAATTGGATGAAAAATATTAAAAAAATCAATTTAAATTGAAGCTAGGTTGGCATATATCTTTAATAAATTATATTATATTAAAGAATAAATAATCATAAAAGAAATACAAAAAATATATGATGTGAATTTTGAATTCGTACCAATTTCTTCCAGTTTACGGTATATTTTTTGTAGTGTTTATTTGCATATATTACTAAATTTTGAATAATTTTAATAAAAGGGAAACATTAATGTATTCAGTTATTTTAAAAATCAATTTAAAATACTTAAATATTATATTTCTTTAATTATATAAAAAATTAACATTATATGAAATTATATATATGTATCTGATTTTTGTAATACTTATTTGCATGTTTCAAAATTTTTCAGAAAATTTACATAAACGATATTTTAAGGAAATACTTTTCAAAATGTAAGATTTTCAATTATCTTAGTTAATTGCAGGCGGCATAATTAATAAATAACATTAAAATGAGAATGTGCAGATTTTTGCAGCAGGTAATTATATTTTTTTAATTCAGTAATTTTTATTGCCAAAAAAAAAAAAATCAAATTCGACTGTGACTTTCACTTTGAAAAACTTCCAGTCAGTTTTACGGTAGCGATTTAATTAAAATATCGAAGCGAATGATATATTGAGAAAAAAAATTGACAAAAGAAATGCCCTTTTTAAGAACGGTACCCACTCTCAGAGGGGAAGTTTTCAAGCTATAGGTTCGAAATTTTGACAGAATATTCTTTATTCCATTCTCCATGTACCTATGGAAGCTTTTTTTTAATTTTAGTATTTTTAAGAATATGGCCTGAAGAAGAGTTTTTCACTCGAGACGTACGTAGCTAAATAAAAAAATTTTTCAATAGAATACGGTGATCATTTATTGCAAAATTCTATTTCAGTATTCTATTAAAAAATTTTTTTATTTGGCTACGTACGTTTCGAGTGAAAAACTCTTCTTCAGGCCATATTCTTAAAAATATTAAAATTTTTTTAAATATTGAATATGGCCTGAAGAAGATAACAGTTTAAAATACGCGGAAAAATCATGGTTGGAGAAAGTATTGTTAAGAGTAGAGAAATTATCCAGTCAAGATTAGAGAGACAGCAAGTTTATGGAGCGCAAATTTAGGGAGCTTCTACTGTAATAAAAAGGCGTATTATTTTATTTTACTGAATGAAAGTGATTTTTCATTCTGTTATTTAAAAATTCCAACAAACAATAAACAAAACAAAAAAATAACGCCACCGGCCATAGGGGCCGCGAATTGTTTGTAATAAAAACAAGTGCCTCACGACTTTAATAATATACAAGAACCAATTATTTTTATTGTTGAATCGAATTGTATCTTTAATAATAACACGAATGCATTCTGTATATATCAGTTATTGCCAATAAAAAGATATGCAAAGAACTAAATAATTGAACACACCCACGGTTACATAGGTGAATAATCGCTGAATTAGTAAATAATTGTTGTAAAGTGATATCTAAAATCTTTTTGTACGTAATTGATATTAAAACTGTACCAGAATTTGTTTTCTAATAAAATAATTCAACATAGTGCCGTGTGTTTCAAAAATTGAAAGAGATTCGAACGTTAAATTCCATATAAAATAGTTTGATATACTCTCAGTTTTGTTAAGGGGTTACATTACTCTGAAAATACAAAAAAAATTATAGGTATTTTCCAAAATCTTTCAGCGAAATATTTTGTTTTAAAATTCATATTTACGGCACAGTATAAATAAAAGATTATTACCATAGGCAGTAGCGAAACGTACTTTCTATCCTTTTTTGACATAAGTACAAACAATTATGTATGTCCTTTTTTACTTATGTGATTGTATGTGTTTGTACATGTGAGATTGAGGGTTGATAATGGTCATGTTAAATTATATGAACAACTAAAAGCAACTTTCTTCAAAATGAATTGAGCAAACGCGAAATTGATGACACAATTCAACACGAAAATTTAGATCGTCACGACCTATTAGCATCAACCACTGTCGAAATCGAAGATATTAACTGAATTATTATAAAATATTAGTAATTATTTATTATTTAACGTATTTTTATATAAGCATTCAAATTATAATAATACTTACAAATTTGCATCAAACGGCACTCAGAAAAGACATAAATTGAAATTTTGTTTTGAATGATTTAAACAAAATTTAGCAACACAAGAGTTATCACCAGACATTTTAAGCTACCATAATAATTAAATACATATCAGAAATATATTACAGATCACAAAACACACTAAAATTACAAGGAAATATCAAAAATAACTGATGACAAGCTTTAAATAAAAAAATTTAATGACAGTTAAAATTCCACTGCCATCGTTGTTAAAAATTTTTAAAAATTCAGTGAAACTTAGACAAAATTAAATAATTTACATAATTATCAACTGTAAATTTTCACAAAATAATTTGACCTGCAAATTTATTTTTCTAAATTAAATTTACTTTAGTGATGATATTTTCACTGTATTAGTATGCATAATGTTATGCATTATTTAGGTACATAACATGGATAACCCTTTGGAATTTTTGAATTCCAAATGACACTCTTGCGTCATCTCGTTTCGTAACTGTTTGTGAAACAAACTACTATTTAAACTGTGTTTACGGTTTAATGTTGATAGTCAACTTAAAGAATATCAACAAATTGACAACAAAACCTCAATAATTTTTGCACATCTTGTAAAATTGTACATATTGCACGTATAGGAAATTAAAATGCACTGACGGAAGTTGGTTAGATGTTACAATTGGAAGCGTGTGTATACAATTTAAGATACATACTAGATATCGATTTTATGTAAAAAATATTTTTTAGTATTTGAAAATTTATTATAAAATTACAAAGTATAGATTTCAATTGACAAACGAGAATTTCTTTTTACGTTTATTCAATGACCATAAATTATAAAATAAGTGACATTATTGAATTTTGAATTTTAAACGTTTTTTCTTTTTAAATAATGTTTCCTTCTATTTCAGTGTTGCATCGTATTAATTAGAAAGGTTTTTGCGGCAGAAATAAAACCAGTAGTTAATACAATGACTTGTTCAATAAGTTTTTCTTTAAATAAAAAAATTTAAAAAAAAAAAAAAAAACGAATTTTATAAATCATCGTCAAAGCCTGAGTGCATTAGGCTACAATAAATTAAAAAATCAAAAATATTTTTATACAAAAAAAATTACTTTTCAAATATTTTGATTAATATGAAGGGGGGAAAAAGAGGACGAAATTTTCAGAAAAATTACTTCACTTGCTGACTGATGAAGTTTCTAGAAATTCAGTGTGCTAATTGGTTTAAAATCGGGAGTAAATATGTCGCTTTACTGCCTATTATCGAGGATTTAAGTATGTATTTTTGTCCCAGAATTGCAATAAGTATATTTTAAATTAAGGTAGCTGGTTGGTCCATAAAACGATTTTTTCAAAGGATTTTAACGAAACTTTTCTAGATATTTATTTAATTCCATACCAATAATATGAGCCTATTCCGATTATAGACTACCCCAATTTTGAGAAAAACGATTTCAAAGTTTTGTAATTTTAACACGGGCTCTTATGGGAAAACTCTTTTACTTTTTTTGAATAAAATGAAAACATATCAAAGGAATTTGATAAAAATTTAATCTATACATATAATAAAACTGTAACGAGATCATTTTTGTACATGGAATATTTCTTGAAAATTGTACTACCACTGTAAATAGTTATCGATGTAGATATCAAAACAGCGATTTTTAAAATTTTTGTCTGTCTGTCTGTCTGTTCACGCATTACGCAAAAACTATTGGACGGATTTTAATGAAATTTGGTGTGATGATAACTTATTACCTGAGTCAACATCTAGGATACTTTTTATTCCGGGAAAATGTCTCATTCGCACGGGAAAATAGAAAAACCATTCTAAGCATGTGGACACAATACGCAAAAACTATTGGACGGATTTTGATGAAATTTGGTGTGGTGATAGCTTATTACCTGCGTCAATACTTAGGATACTTTTTATTACGGGAAAATGTGTCATTCCCGCGGGAAAATAGAAAAACCATTTTGAGCATGAGCCTGCATTACGTAAAAATTATTGTTCTATGCAAGTTATGTATACTTATTATACTTATAGGTATACCTCTCATTGAGTTTATAACAATGCGTCGCGCGAACGACGTGGCGGGTACAGCTAGTATGTTATAAAATACAATGTTACAAACCATATTTAATAAGAAATAAAAATTATTAATTACGTCGGTTTTGAAATATATGTAATTTATAAACATCACTTTACAACGCTTTTTCAACAATGTTTTATATTGCTACAGCATAAGCGCGCGGAAATTCAAAAAAACCAAGTGGTATACAAATTGAATAACTGAAGAATATCAATACATTTAATTTTTCATAAAAAAAAATTTTTTTTTGAGATATACTTTTGTACCTGACTATCTCAGAGCAACTACGTTAAGAAAATTATAATTTTCATAAATCACCATCGCCATATTGGCAGTTAATATTAATATATTTAATTACCAACAGATGGCATGTAGAGAAAATACGGGAATTACAATTTTATAACTGATAAGTAAAACTAATAGTTTTCAATATTTGATTGATACGAACAGGTAAGAGTTTCCATCTGCAATAAAATATTTAATTTTTAAACACAAATTTGGTTTTAAAGTGATTTATGTGTAACTTGTAAAAGTTATTTAAAAATAAGAAGGGAATACATTCATGTTAGGTCTATGATTTATCAATATTGATTATATATTTCCAAACAATTCGATTCAGTAATAAATCATTTTTATTTTTAATCAAAATTAGAACATTGAATTAAAAAATTCACTTTTTATCTTAACTGCCAAGTACGGAAATACAGTGTCTCACAGATTTGATTGCAGTGTTTCCACACATTGGATAGGTACTTTCAAATTTTGTACGCAAATTATTATTGCAGATTCCGTCACCGACACACTTATGTATTTTTGAAGGGGTTCAAACATAAATAAATTTTACTTTTTTATCTAGTATGATGTTTTGACGTCTTTAAAATAAAATAAAATAAAATGTATAATTGATTGAATTCTACATTTGTTTGAAATTGAATCAAAATGTTACTTTTTCGTTGACCTTTTGATGCGAAAAAGGTTAAATTGGTTTGTGCCACTTTAAAATTAATAAATAAAAAGATATGATTTTTGACAGAGTCGGTGATTTTTTTGATTTTTGATAATAAAATATACGGATTAAATCGTGTCTGTCGGTTAATATTCATACATATGTAGTAAAAAATATATTCTTCAAATGTGTGTTGGACATGCATTGAGTCAGGGTTCCCCAGGGATTTGATTTTTACGGTTTATCTAAAGGTTTTTCAGTTTAATCTGTCCATAACAGAAAATTTTGAAGTTCAGTATTTCGCAAACGAAACATGAAAGTTGAAAAGTGATTAAAATGATTTCAACTTTATTTTTAACGATTTTTGATGACATTTCACACAACATACAAGCGCGTATACAGAAGGGGGGGGGTCAAGGGGTTATGACCATCCCCGAGAATTAAAAATTAGATATTATTTAAGTTTAAACAAAATATCGGTAGATTTACTAGTTAACTTTTTTTTTTGGTCATCAAGGGTATGGAGGAAGTTTAATTTATTATTTTTTTGTTAATTTTGTCTTTTTTTATTTTATGCGTGAACCCCCACGCCCCCACCCTCCCACCAAGAAGCTCGGCTGTATACGCCCCTGACAACATAGTATGTAGAATTATTTCTGAAGTTACTTACGAAAATTTTGGACATTTTTTAGCATTTCCCTTATTTAAATTAAAAATCCCAAAGTGATTGAAAAAAAATTATCCGGATCGGCCGGGAATTGAACACCGGATCTTCCGGTAACTAGCCAGGCGTGTTAACCATTACTCCAACGACCCATGTGCTTCGACAGCCGCCCGATACAGAAACCATTCAATCACCTATGTGTATTAGTACTCATAGGTGTCAAATATTATCGAGTGCTTGTCATACGTAGTAAAGTCTCACAAGCACTCGATAATATTTGAAATTGAAAAATTGTAACTGTTTCTCGCATTAGAGAGTGTACTAATACACATAGGTGATTGAACGGTTTCTGTATCGGGCGGCTGTCGAAGCACATGGGTCGTTGGTGTAATGGTTAACACGCCTGGCTAGTTACTGGGAGATCCGGGGTTCGGATGCCGGCTGATCCGGATAATTTTTTCAATCACTTTGTGATTTTTAATGTACATGTGGTTTTTGGCCATACTATACCAAAGAAATCGAGTGCTTAAAAGTTTCAGTTTAGCTGAACGATAAGTGCACATATGAATACTGCGTGTGTTAAAATGCAAACAAAAGTTTGCCATACGTAGTAATGTCTCACAAGCACTCGATAATATTTGAAATTGATTTCCCTTATCGATTTGAACTTAATTTTTGGAAGATATTTTCCAATACTGTAACATATCGTTGCGCAAAATTTCATTAAATGAAATTTTCAATAAATTTTATTGAAGATGATTTTCTTTACTGTAAATTATACTTTTTGAATTTTCGAAATTTTAGTTGCTTATTTCGGCGAAAGTTATCGATTCTAATTGGATGTTTTTAACAGGAGCTAGTCTTTATTTCAGCAAATTATAAATTTCAGGGGGGGGGGCAAGCTATTCGCCACTCTAGAGTTCAGTATTTTACACGGTGTAACGTGTGAAAGAAATTTTCACCCCAGTTTCCATTACGGAAAATTACCTGGCAAGAAATTAAGGAAAACATTTTCCCTGTAGCATGTACATGCAAAATTTCATGTTCATAAGCCCAAAAAGTTAAGTATTGTGAGGGTGTGACAGACAAACAGACAGACAGACAGACATAACGAAATTATAAGGACTCTCAAATTTCTTCTTCGAAGTCCTAAAAAAAAAGAAATTTAGGAATATGTTTATTATACTCTTTCTTGGATTTGATGTAAATTCGATGACTGAAATTTTGATAAGACAAAGCCAAGGGAGAGGAAGATGTTTAATAAAGAAGGTGGTAAAACCAGGATCGGAAATAGAAATGGTGTGGCCCGGGGATAGTCAAAAATTTTTCCCGAAATATACGCAGTTAGTTGATGAACGAAAGAGAAAACGTTTTCAAACACGGACTCCGGGGTTTCAGTCCTGACTACCCTCTCCTCTCCACGGCCGTGGATGAAAGCTTTTACAATCCACAAAGATTTTTCACTAAGAATAATCGCTTCCTTACTTAACGCACCATTTTGGACCACAAAATATAGTCACTTTGTCGTTGAATAGTTGAAGAAAACCTGTATTTAAAAATTATTTATAATTTCACTTTTCACATTTGAATTTTCATTATATAATTTATTAATTTATCAAGTGAAAATGGTATTTATAACAAGTTAAATATATAATTTATTAGAATTAGTTAATACATATAGTAAAATATCTACAGGTTCATCTTATTAAAGTAGTAAGCAAATTACAGTAATATTTATACATATTTAACCATATAAATTATTAAAGATTTCACAAAATATGATAATTAGATACCTATGTTTCTAATATGACAAAAAAATTCGAAAATTTATTTACAAGATTCATATTTTAAAGCATGATTATAAAGTTGTCTAGCGCATAACCTCACTTCCCATATTTTGTGATGAACTTTTAAGAAAAATATTGCAGATGTAGGTGATGCATAAAAATATTTCACAAAAAAAAAAATTAAAAACTTAATTAGATTTGCAAAAATAATTACAAATTTCATAAAAATATTGAAATATTAAACAATGAACATAACCTACTTGTACGTACTACGCGTGTACCGCGTGTACTGTACTAATGGCGCCAATTTTAAACCTAAATATGTATACTTAATAAAACTTGTTTTTTTATTTATTAAATATTAAATCACGTTTAGAAAGCACACATATATGTTATTACACGAGTGAGAAGTGAGGGAGTGTTATTTTTTTTTTCTCTCATTTGTGATGCGAATGTAACATTTCTAATTTATGTACCTATTTAAATTGTAACAAAAGTAACAGTAGTAGTAATCTTCATTTCTTTTGCAAAAAAATCAATAATTTATCACTAGAAAGATGAATTTTATTGAAAGCTTTCAATTATTTTCTCCATATATGAATAAAAATCAATAAAATATATACATATTTTTAAATACGTAATGAATGAACGAGTCTTTAAAATGAAGAAAGTTCAGTTCAGATCTTGATGTATGTTATTACATAGTTGTCTAGATGCGTTTTATATGTAGGTATACGAAAGTAGATAAATTGCAAATATTTTTTTCGTTTACATTGTGTAAAATATTTTTTTTTATAAGAGTATTCGATCATTTTTCACTTAAGGTAGTTGGTCGATAAATTGATTTTTTCAAAGGATTTTAACGAAACTTCTCTAGATATTTATTTAATACAATACCAATAATACGAGCCCTTACCGAAAAGAAACTAAGCACCCCAGTTTTGAGAAAAGCGGTTTCAAAGTTTTGTAATTTTAACACGGGCTCTTATGGGAAAATTCCATTTTTTTTTTTGAATAAAATGAAAACGTATCAGAGAAATTTGATAAAAATTTAGTATGTTATAAAATACAAAGTTACAAACCATATTTAATAAGAAATAAAAATTATTCACTACGCCATTTTTGAAATATAATTTATTAACATCATTTTACAACGCTTTTTTAACAATGTTTTTATATTGATACAACATAAATTTAAAAAAAAAAGTGGTATACAAATATGATCACTGAAGAATATTAATACAAAAATATTAGAGTAATGTAAGGTATTGAGGTAAGTGAAATTGAAAAATTAATATACTATTTATTTCTTGATAAAAGAAAATTTTTTCGCTGCGATATACTTTTGTACCTGATTATCTCAGAGCTACCCACACTGTCAGCTTCCCATTGGATGCCCTTAAAGACTAGAGACTATTGCACGTGGATAATTTTTTTTTAATTCAGGGGACTCCTCCCCTGAGCCCTCGGTAGAGGCTTTGCCCTTTGCACCACACCGGGAGCTTTGCCTTCTGTACCTCTACCCTTATCAAACAAATGATAACATTTTTTTTTTAATTTTATAATAATTTACTGGCGTTTTTAACATCAAGGAAGGTTCTTAGGCCATTATATAATAAAGACATGGTTAAAAATCTATATGATCCATGTTGTGTTAATATAATTCCGTTCTTTTTTTTTATCACAAAAAGCAAACCACTAATCCCCGAATTTGCTGAAAACTTTATCGGGTCTTCATTCTTTAATTATACATCTAATGAAATTAGTCTGGAGTTGCGAGATGAAAAGAAATCCTGCGACTGGTAGCCTCGTCGCTACCATTACTCCGATTGCGATGAAATTCATAGTGGACCATCCAAAAATCAAACCACCAAACCACCAACCAAATTTGTCAGGGCGATTAAATGGTTCCGAAGTTATTAGTGCAGTCAATGGAGCATAATGCCTCCGATTTGCTTGCCTATCGATGGAATGACTTAAAAATTTGGAATTAGGCTTAGCTTAATCTTAACTTGAAAGGTAACATTGACCCGTGGAGTGCTTTTATCCTGAGGGGGGGCGGGTGCCACCCTATGTCGGGGGTGGAAATTTTTTCGGCCAAAATAACATCAGAAATCGATTAATTGACTTATTTAAAGAAAAAAATGTAGTATGAAGTTTTTTCGTAGAACTTATATATTATTTGCCATATTCTAAACCAGTGGTTTTCAAACTTATTAGTCTGTGAGCCCCCTTTGCACTTAAATATTTCAAAAGACCGCTGAAATATGTAAGAATTGGTAGGAAATGTGCATAAAGGTGTAGAAAACTACACTTTGAGAATCACTATTTTAAATTATAATGAAATTTTGAATACGAAATTCTAGCAATTTTTATTAAAAATTTTTTTAGACTTTTCTCGTTGTGGGTTTTTGAAACATCTCTTTTGCCATAAAGCCAATCATTTACAGTATAACAATTATGGCGGTTTAGATTACTTTTTTAAAACACTTTTTTTCAAATGTCTACTTAAAATAATTCAATGTCTTAAATATATTTTGATTAGTGACTGATAACATCATCTGTAATTAAAATTGCAAAAAAGCTAAAAATATAATGACCTATTTAAAAAAAAAAAATTTTATTTTATGATTTGCATTCTTCGTAAGTATATCTTAGTACAGCTTAAGTAATTCATAAATTATATTTCAAAAATTCCTAATCTCGTAAAAATTTATTATTTCCGCCAATGAAATGCATTTCCGTTCATTATCAAAAAATATTTATTAATTAATAACATAGATCTCAACAATAACATCCGGTAATGTATATAAAAAGGTTAGGTAGCGTAGAAAATATTAAAATATTAGTTGATACAAAATTACAAACATCTGTAATCTATAATAATAATTGATTTAAAATTACACATTAAGTAGTAAATTAATGTGTGTGTAAACTAATCATTACTTTTTGTTGTTATACGTACATAATTAGAATTATGATTATTAGCGTTAAAATAAAATTAACGTGTGAAGTAGCCTCAGTACATTCGAATACAGTAAATTCAAAGTTTTTCGTTCACATGTACCTGGCTATAAGGAATAATCTCTTTTCATTTGGTCGTGTTTGGTGTGACTTTTTTATGCGGTTTTTAAAAAAAATAGTAAAGTGTGCAATAAGTGCGGAAAATTGTCGATTGCCCACGAAAGCGAAGTTGAGTGCACGAACGTAGTGAGTGCACTCATCCGCTTGAGTGGGCAATCGACAATCCCGCACGAGTTGCACATACTATTTTTTATTACGAATTTCATATGCTTTTTTCTATTATTATCACTATTTTTGCCATTTTTTTTACTTTTTAAAATAATATTTTTGAGTGTTCGTCTTTTTTTTCTGAATTAAATATTGTTTAAATTAGTTTGTTGGTGGTTTCTATAGAAATAATTATGAAATATGTATTAAATGAAAAATCAAGATGCGGCTTTGCGTGTTTTGTTGTCAATTTGCGTGCGGAAAGTTTACTTTTCGCACGCAAAAAAGTATGTGGGAAGAGCACAGTGGGCAAACAGCTATTTTGCGTACAGAAATGTGTGCGCTAAGTTAGTACTTCTCCCGCATGAGTAATAAAAAAACGTCTTAATTATTTTTCAATATAATAAATAATTATTCATGATCTTATATTATGTATTTAAAAATAATTTTCAAATTGTCTATCACGCATTATCAAACAATTAATAATATAGTAATGATTAGGTTAGGTTAGGTTAGGTAAGGATCCTTTAATAAGTCATAACTTTTCCAATCAAAATTTCCAATCTGTTGGGTTTTATTGTTTGATATCACTTGGAATTAAAAGCAAAAGTTCGAACAATAGTGTGCACATTTAACAATTTTACAATATCTCCAGGGCCGAATTACCCAATAGGCGAAGGTAGGCCATGGCCTAGGGGCGGCAAATTGAGGGATTTTCTTTTTGCTCGTCAGTAATTTTTTTAGTGGAAAATCGAAAGGAAAAGTTACGGTTTTCTTATTTTTGAGTAAAAGGTGGGGGCGACTTTTTTTCACTGTGCCTAGGCGCAGCATATGGGTTAATCTGACCCTAAATATTTTTAATATTTTACTAAATGAACATGGGTAGGTAAAGTTATGAATTCGTTGACATTTTAACCTATTACTCCTCTTTTAATTTTTGATTAGGTAGTAGCTTAAGTCTGTGGAGAATTTATTACTTATTGTTAGATAAAAATTTTTTATCATTTTATTTCATCACAACAGTTAAATATATCCAAATTAAATTCGTCTTCATTTTATTCAAATTTGAAACGAAAACTGTGGTAGCTAAAGTGTAATAGTGGTGTTACATTAGTGTAGTTTGAAGACGGTTGTATTTGAGTTTACCATAAACTGTTGTTAATAAATAATAATAAATTAATTTAAATTAATATCAAAACTGATTCCATCATAAAATAAATTGCGTTTGAAGAATTGATAGATCGCGACCCATAGTTTAAAAAAGTACATGGAAATCGAATTCAGATATCAAACATAATCAAATTCACTCCGTTTGACGGTATATTGTGTTTATTCTGATAAAAAAATGATAAAAACAATTTGAAACTTAGTGAAGAAAGTAATTGACCTATTTAAAGCAATCACCCACTAATTAAAAATTAGCTTATAGATAATTACAAGCAAATTTGTTTAGCTAACTGGTTAACAAACTAAGTCAAATTTTATCTTCACACAAAAACACACCTTCATTCGATATTTGCAAACATTAATATGTGCAAATTTTATGCATAGATATGTTGTATGTATGTACATAATATAGTGCATAAAGGTGTACACTTTCTATTTTAACAAATAAACTTGATCAGTGGACAAAATAATTCAGTATACAAGCAAATGCATATGGCGATAAAATTACTTTATGTGTTAATTCGGGGCAAATAATGTCTATACCTATACCTTTAATCTAATTCGGTTTAGTTATGGGGGCATGATTAAGTAATTTGTCTTGTATTGCTCAGGAACCTCTAATCGAGATAATACTGTCCTGTATGTCAGGGGTCGGAAACCTTTTTTGGATGGCGGGCCATTTAGAAAAAGGCTATTTTTAAGCGGGCCTCACAGTTAGATATTTTATAATGTAATATGCAGCTAAAATAGATTTTTCCTTTTAGCGAATTTTCGATCGAAAATTCAGCTACCGATTAGAGCCACTGTCATGACGCGACTTGAACCTGAGACCATAATAGAAAATTGTCCCTAGACGTCAAACATAACATTCACTATACATGTATTTATGTGTCCGCGCGATAATTCTCGAATGAAACATTCTATTTTTACGAAATTTGGTAAAAATGTAGGAAGTCCAAAAATCTTGGATGTGTTTTTCAGCCGGACACGTTCGATGCCTGGAACATAGCTTTTTATCCATTTTTCGTGAAAAAAATGTTTTTTTACAAAATTTCCCCATGTTCAAATGTTTTTACGACATTTTTGTAGATCGCTGAAAAGCGGGAGAAAAAATCGCTTTTTTTTAAATTTTTTTCTTAGATCCTAGTTAGTACCAGAACTGTATAGATAGGTATATTTTCAGAAAATTCTTGGTATTTTGATTTTGGTTCACTGGGGATTTCAGAACACGCGGAACCACCAAGGTGTAAAAATCTCGCAGTGTCGACTTCAAAACCATTTATATTTAGCGTATTTTTGAATTTTAAAAAAAAAAAGATTTTTTTTGTAATTTCAAGACACATGTAGAAAAAGTGTTGTATATTTAGTTCAAGGGGTCAAACTAAAATGTCTACCAAACTGTGCCCACTGTAATCAATGGGTGACGTAACGCAGCACACATACAATCACAACACACGATGTATGGACACGAATATACCAATGTGTTAGTAATATATTTTGATGATGATATATGCAGTTCGCATACATACACTGTATACTATGATGGCCGACCTATTTGACAACTAATCAACAATTAAAAATAAATTAAAAAAACATTATTTTTATTTTGACGTGAACACCACGGCAGTCAGTAACAGACTAAAGCAGTAGTAATGTAAATTGCTACTTATTGCAACTTTAAGATTTCACTTTTAGCGAATTTCCAGAAAGAATTCTGGAAATTCAGCTATTACAGTAGGTGTCATGACGCGACTTGAGCCCGGGACTATGGCAGAAATTTGTTTTGAGGTCCCTATATATATATATATATATATATATATATATATATATATATATATATATATATATATATATATATGTATATATGTATCAGCACGATAACTCTCGAACGAAATGTCCTAGGTTTACGAAATTTGGTGACAACGTTGAAAGTCCAAAAATCTTGGATGAGTTCTTCAGCCAGACACGTCGGATGCCAGGAACATGGTTTTTGTTCTTGCAAAAAAAAAGTCCTTTTGCCAAAATTTCCACTTATTCAAAAATTCTTGCCAAATTTTTTTACATTATTTAAAAGAGGAGAAAAAATTACATAAAAAAGGTCTTTAAACTATTATTCTATGTCAACTAGTTTCCGAGAAAAACTAATTTTTATAAACGGAAATTCGCTATGTTAGGCAGGATGCTGCGACAGTGGTATTTTATATGTAAGCTTGATCTGTCTCATCTGTGATTTAGTTTTTTAAAAAAATATTTTTTTGTATAAAATAATAATAATAATAATAATAAAAATCGATTTTTAATGTTTTTTTGGCGAATCTCCCCTTAAGCAACAAACAGATGTTATTAAAATTGACTGCGACCATTAATATTCTGATCTTACTGAATTTTTTTGTCCAAAGCTATATACATGTGCATAATATTCAAATGATGCTTGTACTTGTAATTAGTATTAACAAATAGATATGTACGTAATGGTTAACTGTAATGGTTAACATATTGTATGGATGTTACTTTTTTTACGACTATTATAGCGGATAATGTTGATTCACTTTTTATTACTTTATAAGCGCTTATATGTAACGTTTTTTTTTAGAGGTAATTAGAAAAATTAAAAATGTAAATATTTAATTTTTTTTTGTTATATTTTAATCAAATTTCCTTTCGTTTAAAGTAAAAGATGATCGATCGATTGAATATGTTTGTTTATTTATTGACTTGCATTTTGTAGCACTTCCTCTTATAATTGAAAGTAAAAATTTTAATTGAATTTATCTGCAAATTTTGATTGATTAGACTGCCATATAAGAAGAAAATTCTGATCTGCGGGGACCATATCCTACAGTGTTTTGACCTGCCCGCTGAAATCAAATTTTTCATCATTCAGTTTTGGATCCGCACATTTAAGGGAAGATTCGCCAAAGAACATCCAAAATCGACCTTAGTTTATACATGTCTTGAGATTACAAAAAAAAAAAAATTTCAAAAAAAGAAATTCAAAAATGAGTTGAGTATAAATGGCTTTGAAGTCGACACTGCGAGATTTTTCCACCTTGATGGTTCCTCGCGTTCTGAAATCCCCAGTGAACCAAAATCAAAACATCAGGAATTTTCTGCAAATATACATAATATACAGTTATGGCACTAACTAAGATATAAGAAAAAAAATTAAAAACCAGTAGTGATGAGCAAAATTAGTTTTGGTCCTGCAGTCTTGGTCTTGGTCTTGCAAGAAATGCAAGAACAAGACTATGTATGCCAAGAGCAAGATCAAGACGAAGACTATAATTATGGCTGCAAGCAAGAAAAAGGCAAGACTCTTGCTAAACTATTTAAATAGTTTGAAAGTATAATTAATACGTAGAGATAGTAAAAATTCTGATTTTAGAGGAAAAAAATTCGCTAATAAAAAAATGCAAGAAAGTGCAAGATTTTTTAGCAATAAGAAGACCAAGACCAAGACCAAGACTCAAACTGCTCTAGCAAGACCAATACCAAGACTCTTAATGCAAGAACAAGACCAAGACCAAGACTGTCAAGTCTTGGTCTTGGCCTTGCATTTGCTTATCACTAAAAACCAGGCGCAAACAACAAAGTATGCCCTCCCTTCATAATAATTGTAGGTCCGGCCCTATTTCAAAATACTTTTTTATCTTCAAAAGATCACAAGTTTAAAAACACAGAATTTTATAAAACATGATAATTGTGTTTAAGTAAGGATTTTCAAAAGAGAAATTTTCTTATTATACCCCGTTTCAAATACAATTGAGTTATCGTTAAAAAATTAAAAATAATTCTTATATTCGAAACAAATCAATCTTCTATTCTTTTCTAGAAAGCAAATCTAAAATTTACGCATTTGCAATAATGAAAGAGATAAAGCCAAGAAAACGAAAATTGTTTAAATTCATAAGTATAGACCGGATGAAATAATTTTTCACAGGACCGGCTTAACGATTTCAGTGTAATACTGTTAGACTGTTTGTATTTATGTATGAGTTTGCTACAACACAAACAACAGAATCCTGAAAATTTATTGAAATTCAACATAGAGAAGCGAAAACTTTTTAGAAAAATTTTATTATGTGAGTTTTATATCAAAAATAAAAAGGGGCCCCAAATTTTATTGAATTAAAGTTTTGCAATATTTATTTGTCTAACTAGCTCGCAAGTATATATAAAACAAAATTTATTGTCTTCTTGTCACCGGCGGCTGTCTTTCAGTATCAATTGATAAACAAATTCCTTATCTCTTTTTAACTTTTTAAAATTTAATATATGTACCTTGTTTACAATTTTTTAAAATTTTTAGTTTTCTGCACAGGTACATACATATGCAGTGTACATCAAGCAATATTTAATCTAGTTGTACATTTCATTCAAACACATAAACAAAACATCATTTTGATGACATCGTATAATATATGATTGTATGTATTAACCACAGATACTATTGTCTATTGATATTAGAATATTTATATGGACCATACAATAGATTTTTAAATTTTTAAAGTTTTTTAGATTTTATTTTTTTGAAGCAAAATCGTTATATTGGTTAACACTTTTTATAATCTACAAACACAGAACACCTACAAACTATCGATGGTAATGAATATTTTTTAATTTTTATGTGATTTTTGTTGTAATTTGAGAGTATTTATTAATAAATGTTCTAAAAATGTTTATACCAACAAATATAACTTCAGTTAATCTAGAAAAATTTTAAATCCCATCTTGATTAACCATCCATATTCGTCAACACTTTAGTCACTTTTTATTTTCATATAGATTGTGTATGTGTATAAGTTTTGTTCCCTCTATTTATTCAATGCTCAAAAGTATATATAAAAAAAAATATTTGTTAGCAAAAATGAAATGAATACCTACATAATATTTTATTAGATAACACATTAATTATTAAGCTTACATCTTTATTTCTTAATATGTATACTTTTATTTGTGTATAGTTTGTTGGCAAGATATACTAGTTTTGTATGAACATTTTTTAAGGAAAAATTAGTAATATTTTCTAAAACATATCATGTTAATTCGATTTAATTTAATCAATTTATGTATGTATGTATGTAAAGGAACATTATTTGCTCTTGCAGACTCATACATAAATACAAACAGTCTAACAGTATTACACTGAAATCGTTAAGCCGGTCCTGTGAAAAATTATTTTATCCGGACTATATTCATAAGTGATGAATGGTGGTTAAAATTTAAGTGAAATGGACTCGTAGTAAAAATATTTGTCAGTTGACAAAACAGAAAGAACATTATTATCGCCGGTAAAACAGAGTCCACAATAAATTAATAATGTTCCGTCCTATTTAATTGAACAAATGAATTCCATCTCGTCTTGTAACAGTTTTTAAAATTTCTATCATGAAAACAACCTTTTGTATTTCTTTCCCGGAAATGTAATAAATTTTTCCGTATATCACGATTTCGCCATTTTCTCACGATCACCAATTACTTACTTAGGTACTTATTTAACGTAACTTCACTTACTTAAAATGATAAAATTTATTTAGAAATAAGTCACATTCCTAGAGTTGAACAGTATGTTTAATGTCACTTTATAATGTTTTAGAATGGTTTACTCGCGGTTTTTTTTTTGATAAATTGCGAATATGTTTGTATTAATTGGTTTTGTCAATACATTAAGCAGATGTAATCAATTGCCATGAATCTAATTGCAATAAATTCTCTCTATGTAATTTATTTATTTATATACATATTATGATAAATACTATGTTTATACATATTTGATAATAATATTTAAAATGTACTGTTATAAAATGTTATAAACAGGTATCGGATTTCTTTCGGATCAGACAGTTTCGTCTTTAGCATATGCAGGTATAGATATTGCACTCAATGTGACTAAAAGTTCAAACTATTTTCATAAAACAACGTACACAAGTTACATACACACACATACATATGTGTATCAAATATTATTTATACGTATTTTATGTAAACATCCTTTTTTTTCTTTTATTTATTACCTGCACAATTGAAAAGTGCCACTGTAATTTTAATTGACTATCAAAAGTATTTTTGTTTATATTATGTATGTAATTTATGTGATATGTCATTTAAATTAAATAAATTCATCTTTTTTTATTGTTTTCAATTTTGAGAGATAGAAGTATACATAGTTGCTTGTTAAAAATTTGTTTTTCAATAATAAAAAATCTTAGTAAATACGTACGTCCCAGCTATTATAGTGGACCGTCTAAATATTCAACAACTTTTCAATATATTTTACAAAAATTTTTTCTGATTTTTTGAATTTTCTTACTTTCGTCAAATAAAAAATGCTGTTAGTATTCTAAATGGTGAAAAATGTAATTTTTGACCAATTATATTCATTCAAATGTGCATAATTTAATGTAATTTAGTTGCAAAATTTTATTGAAATAAGTACGGTCCTGACCTGTCCGAAGAAACCCGGTACCTAGTTATAAAGTAACTTATGCTATACTGCATGGTCAGATAGTAAAATACTTGTTACTTCGGAATCCTCAAATGTGTCTTTTAAGGTTCCGTAGTAAAATCTCGGAACACTTATAATGTCGTCACGTTTCATAGTTTCGACATCTTTAAGGTACTATTAGTGAGTAAAGTTGACAAAAAAAAAAAACCCTTTTTAAATATTTTTTTATGGGGAGATTTGCATAAAGAAAAGAAGATATTGATTTTTTTCTTCCTAATTATGTTTCTTAAGGTGTTAGAAATATTCTCCTAAAATTTTATTTTTAAAAAAATGAAAAATCAAAAAGTTATGACCAGTTTAGTGCACGCACTTTACTATATAATTCAATTTAAAAAAAAAATTTAAACGCTTTTGTCTAGGAAGTACATTTTGCGACATGGTTCCTCATGTATCTCTAAAAATATCTGAGATATTGACATAAATCAAAGTGCATATTATTCCTCGATACCGTCATTTTGGCAGGAACTAGGATCTTTTGATTCCGTAATATCTTTTCAAAGTGGCGGCTGTTTATAATCGAGAAGAAGCAGTGGTTTTTGAAAATTTATTTTCAAAATGTGCGATTTCTCGCTGGTTTTTTATTTTTATTTTATTTTATTTTATTTTTTTTTTTATTCTAGTTAGCGCCATAACTGTATACTTATGTATATTTTCAGAAAATTCTTGATTTTTTGATTTTAGTTCACTGGGGATTTCAGAACGCGAGGAACCATCAAGGTGGAAAAATCTTGCAGTGTCGACTTCAAAGCCAATTATACTCAACTAATAGTTTTTATTTTTTTTTTGTAATCTCAAGACATGTAGAAATAATATTGTATATTTAATTTTTTATTAAAATATTTATTTCCATAAAAAAAATAATAAAAAAAGGCCGATTTTTTGATGTTTTTTTTTTTTTTTTTTTTTTTTGGCGAGTCTCCCCTTAGCATATAGTTTTTTCACAAATAATACTGAACTCCTAAAAGTTCCATTTTCTTTGCTAACGGAAATGGTTTAAATATAAGCCAATGATAAAATAACTTTTTTTCTTTAAAAAAAGAATTATGAAATGTAAAGTTAAAATTATTTTTTCCACTAAAAAAAATCAAAATCCATCAATTTTAAACGTAAAATCTAAAACGTGATTTTATATTTTATCTTTACAAAAGTTATAATTATTACGGTAATCACATCTGTTGTTGTTATCATTGCGCTGTACAAATGAACATACAAACAGACAAACAGACGCAATATGCCGATCAACAATTGTGAAGCCACAGAGGGTATAATTGTAGAAATTGATAATTCCACATTCAGAGAAAACTAAGCTATACTTGTAAACGATAAAATTACGCTTGATCTCAAATAATAATATATACTTAACGTATCGTTGTATCTTAGAATTATATTGAACATTTTTTCGTTCGTAAGTACCATTATCTTATTGTTTGTAATAATAATATTATATTTTCCAAAAATTAGGGTAATGTTCTCGTCAAATGAAAAAACAAATATTTTACCAAAACGGTCTCAAACAAAACTTGTTACAATTTTACAATGGAGTACCTACCTGACTGAAATTAAAAAGCTTTTGTAAAAGTTATCAAAAAATTGCCACGAAAAACCGTACATTGTAATGGGCGTCACAATTATTCCAGTAATTGCTTTCTTTTAACGGTTTCCTCACATCGAAGTAACAAATAGTAAATAAAACCTATAAGACAGAATACTTGGGCTTCGCAATCTTAACACCCCAAACACATCATTCAAAAGGTCAGAAAAAGGTCATAAAAGGTCAATTGAGTTAATTAATTGGTCAACGATAGAAATTTTTTTCTTATTAAGGGTTAAAGTTTTCAAGGACATTCAAAAACTTAGCACTTCATATGTGAAAATTTGAATGACAAATTCGATCATTTAAAAGTGGTCATAAAAAGTCAGTTGGTTTGAATAATTGGTCAGCGATAGAAATTTTTTTTTATTAAGGGTTAAAGTTTTTCAAGGTCATTCAAAAATTTAGGACTTCATTATTAATAAAATAAATATCCCTGTCGCAGCATCTGCATAACATAACGAATTTCCAAATATTGGGCACTGGCGGATCTCATCTAAGACCTGTATTAGAGATGTTGATTTTAAATCGATTAATCAAAAATCGTTATAATTTCATTTTAATTGTAATTCTACAAAGAAATATGTGTTAAAATGAAACACCAAAAACGTTATTGTTAATTGTCACTTTTTACTCGTTGTTATCAACGAACCCCTCATATGGCTCTGAATAACTACATACATACAAGCACTATCTTGTCCAGTAGAAGACTGTTAATACAAAAGGAAGGAAGACCACCTATCTGGCAAACGATCCCTTTCCCACAAAAGAGACTTATTTAGAAAACATTTTTTTGTCAGTTTGTTTGAAATTTTTGAATAAACTTGATTCATTCCGTGGTATTCTTCCTACATATTCAATTGCGTTATTTGCTACAATTATAACTGAAAAGTCAACTCATCGCCTTTACAAATGAATCGGTTATTTCAGAAAAGGCACATGTATGTTTTTCTTTATATTATTTCAGCCATATTAAGTAGCTAGAGTTAGAACCCTAGTAACTTAGAAGCTAAAACTAAAGCAAAAATATTAGAGGTATACAATTTATACAAATTTTTACTAGTAAAAATTACAAGTCTTTTCAGCTACATACTTTTTCACAGGGAAGTTTTCTGTTACTCTACATGAGATATTCGAAAATGTAACATGTGCCCTTACTGCAATAACCGATTCAAATATAATGTAAGACGTTTTGACACGATATTACTCATGTACTATCAATTAAGTTCCGATTTTTTTTTTTCCAATTCTTTTTTAATCGATTTTTTAATTTTAGTTTAAATCGATCCAAAAATCGATCTTTTTTTTGGAGAATAAACATCTTTATAAATAAATTGTTACTTCTATTTTCGCCAAAAAAATTTTAAACTTGTAATTTCATTATTTGACTTTATTCGGCGATAAACCTCAATATTAAGACAACTGGTGGCTTTTACAGATGTTTTTTTTCTAAAAATGATTTTTTCTTTCTTCTTTTACCTTTTCTGTTCTCTAGTGCAAGTTTGGTCTTCAGATGTTTTGTTGTTTCACATTTCCGTTTTCGTATATCATTTTTAGTGATGTACGTATTTCCTTTTTTGCAACCAACGAGTTGCTATATTTGAAATTGTTTGATTTGATTGGTTTTGATCCAAACTAAAAGGTTTTTAGTTTCTTTTGTTTATGAAAATTTTTTTTTTTAAATTGATGTTTTGATAATGGTGTTTTGAGACACCGAAACCGGTCGACATGTTAGAGATTGGTTAAAAAATTCTGTTTGGTTTTTTGCTGGTCTTAATATTGAGGTTTATCGGCAAATAAAGTCAAATAATGAAATTACAAGTTTTAAACATCTTTAGTTTGATAATAATCACTTACAACTAAGCAGTCTCGTGTAAACTGATCTTTACAGTGTCACTATAGTGTTTATTATATTAATAATTCACGAAGAGTCCCTTCACTTCATTTAAAATGTTTCGTCTTAACCACGTGTACTATTGGGAGGTCTAATTTATAATTCTGTATCATATATTCTTCATCTACATACTTAGATCCACGATAGATCTGGGTCCCATTTCACCGATCCGTTCATGGCAATCGCTTACGCTCGATGATCCACATATTTATTTATTTATTTTTATTTTTTTTAAAAATTCAACCTGTTACTTACTTAAGTTACTTACGTATATGGAATGTACAGTTTTCTACAAGTTACTTTATGAAATCGTGACAATCGAAAACAGATAATACTCTATCATTCAGCAATTTTTAATTATCAGTAAAAATAATCGGTAGTTTTATTACTGTGCTGATATTAAACAAGACAATGAAATATTTTTATTGACTTTATGACGGAGAAGTTTTGGAGGATTAAAAGTGTGCTGTGGTCGATTGGCTACTTTATATTTAATAAGTATATCGTGTAGATTTTGAACTCACGATTTTGCATAATGAGCATCCATAATAATATCAGTCGTCTTTTTAAATGATAATGCGTTTAGTGGAAACAATAATAATATATCTGGCACGTTTGGGGGCCAATATTTATAATGAATTGTTGAACACACTTCAAAATTTGAAATATGAATAAGACACACCTTCGAAAAACCATCGATCTACAGGATATTAGAATATTATCATCCTTATTTTGAGCCAGTATTGTATGTTATCTTATTTACCGGTGTTTTTTTGGTGTTTTTAGATTTTTTCATTTTGTTAAGGGGAGGTTTACTCGAGAGTCCTTAAAAATTATGTATTTTTCTAGAATTTTTTTCTCAAGAACGGAAGTAAATATCAATTTCAAATTTTGTACACATATTTATTAAGTATTAAACTATACAAAAAAAATTTTTCAAGGAAAAATATAAAAAATTGTCCATTTTATAGATACTACAGTGTGACGATCCGAAAATCCAATGTCTTTCTTGTTGGCGGACATCCTAGCGCCGTTAATAAACCACCGAAATCCAAAAACAAAAAAGATTTATAAAATATATGAAGAGTACCGGCACCTCTACCTATAATGTCATTGTCATTGAAGATTTTTATTATTTTTTTTTTTCGCCTCAAGTCCATTTTGGAAAAGTTTTTAACTACGCGAAGTTAGCGCCACGGAATTTTTTTCTTTTTAAATGTTTTTAATTTTTTTCTCTCTAATTATATAATTAAATCCAAAAAGAATTTTGCGCTTCGATGGGGCAAATTTAAAAGTATTAGGAAAAAATATTTTGATGATTAAAAAACTTTATTTATTGTTTTAATGCTAATTTGTATGTCAAAATATTTAAATAATATACATATATAATGATAACTTATTAGTGTTAAAAGATACAGCTAAGGCAATTTTATATTCGGAAAGGACATTTAAAGGGCATTTTTTTAAACTATTACAGCTTAATTTAGAAGTTGATATAAAAAAGAAAAAAAGTTTTCGCCTCGTCGCGTAGCTAAACTTTTTACTTTACTTTTTACAATTACAATAATGCCACTAGAGCGCACTACTCTTGAGCTAGGCAGCTTGTCTATTACTACAGTAAAAGCGTCGCTCAAAACGATCGAACCGTGCATTTCGGGTAGGCAGCAATTTTTTTTCTGAAATTCATAGAAGGGCCTGTGGTGAATATAAAACTGAGTTTTCGGGACTGGGGGTGTTGCCGTTTAGCCGCCATCTTGGAAAAAAGGTCAAAATTAATTTTTCGATTATCTCTGTAACCGTGAGGCACACAAAAATTTTGTGAAGACCATTTTTATAGAAAATTTTATTTTCTACAATTTTTATTTGAAACATTTTGTCAGAAAACCGATATTAAAAAAGTTATTCACAAAAAACTGTGGAAAATTAAGGAGTGGAAAACTTTGAGGCCATATAACTTTTCTATTTTCAACCCGACAAGATTAATGCTTCTTATATTTTTCATAGGAAATTTCTTAACGAACAATTTGATGTACTTATTTTTATTATTAAACATACAGTTATCGAGTTTGCGCGCTGTAAATAAAGGTAAGTGAGGTATGTAAATAAATAAAACTATTATTATTGGTTCAGTTGGGTACATTATGTCTGGTAGTGGATTAGAAGAGTTGCTAAAACTAATTTATGCTGATAATTGTGTTAATAATATTATGTCTGGCCACGCGTACGCAAGAGCAGTACGAGGTCATATTTTGGTGCACTTGTCTTTGGCAAAAAAAAATATGGAATTTATTGATTTCACTGATGAAGAACGAGACTTAATGGACAGTATTGTAAGTAATAAAACACAGATTTTACAAGCAGCTGAAATCACGGCATTTAAGGAAATAGCTACTAAATTCGAAGATGCTGTTACAATGTTAGAACATGGTACGGAATTTTTTGGAAAAAAATCACCAGTTTATTAAGGATTATTTAGTTTTTATTTTTTTTAAGCAACGTTTCGAGACGCAATGCTGTCTCCTCATCAGGCCCTAAATAACATATTAGTATTATAACAAAAAAACAATTTTTTTGGAATAAAATTAATAGAACTAAAAATTACTTACAGTTTTTTTATAAAAGAACAAAAACAAAAACAAAAAACTTATTCTTCAATAAAATGTCAATAAATAAAATTAATTGAGCAACATTGATTGTCACATAAATAAAATAATAAAAAAATTTTTTATATAAAAAGATTAACAATTAAAATTTTTTAAAAGAACAATAAAAACGGATTACGAAACGAGCACATAATATATTGTATTGAGACATTTTTATTGACTAGTTGAGATATGTTAAGATATTTCTGCCGACTAGTGTATTTATCGATAAAAACAGTTTTTGTGTTACCGACTGCTATGATCACTTAGGATCTTCTGCGCAGATACACACAGCTGATGATAAACTGTCAAATTCGAGTTGTCAGTTTGTCAGTTTATATATGAGTTAACATTTTTTACTAACTTATTTGTCGGATTTACTTTTAATTTCAGGTATACAGATTCATCAAGAATTAAATTATTGGTATTATGGATGTAATTTTGTTCATGTACTAAAACAGTTTTATTCCCTTTGTCAGATTTTAAAATCAAAATAAAAGGATGTTGTTTTAAAAAATTCTTGGTTTGTTTTATTATATCCAATAGGAAACTATCCAGGACAGAGTCATTATATTTCACGTTATTATTTAATGCTTTATTTAGATATTGCGATATTTTTTGACGGATGTTATCTTTATCGATAATAATGGAGTCATTGGAAAAATGTGATTCAATTGAAGCAACGACGTCGTACACCGTGGTAATAAACCGTGAATCACATTTTTCCAATGACTCCATTATTATCGATAAAGATAACATCCGTCAAAAAATATCGCAATATCTAAATAAAGCATTAAATAATAACGTGAAATATAATGACTCTGTCCTGGATAGTTTCCTATTGGATATAATAAAACAAACCAAGAATTTTTTAAAACAACATCCTTTTATTTTGATTTTAAAATCTGACAAAGGGAATAAAACTGTTTTAGTACATGAACAAAATTACATCCATAATACCAATAATTTAATTCTTGATGAATCTGTATACCTGAAATTAAAAGTAAATCCGACAAATAAGTTAGTAAAAAATGTTAACTCATATATAAACCAACTGGAGACATTAGGATACATTTCTAAAACTAATTGCAGATATCTGAAACCAAAAAATACTCACCTTCCAAAGATGTATTTCTTACCAAAGATACACAAACCTTTTAATACTCTTGATGACTTACCTTTTCGGCCAATCTGTTCTACTTCAGATACTATTTTATATAACCTAACCAAATTTTTCTCGGACATTGTACAAAGTGCGTATTCGAGCAAGTATGACATCAAGAATTCGTTTGAACTAGTCAAACGAATTCAGAATGCAAAAATACCTTATGGTTATAAGTTAATTAGCTTAGATGTACAGACACTTTTTACAACATGTCCTACAACCATTTTTCTGGAATGGGTCGAAAAAAACTGGAGTTATATACAACCTTTTACCACTTTGGATTACAATACATTTTTGAAAGGTTTAAATTTAATAATAAATAATTCCTTTTTTACTACAAAATATACAGAAGGTGTTTTTAGGCAGGTGTCTGGATTCCCGATGGGCAGTTCTCTGTCAGTGGTTGCTTGCAATGTGGTTATGGATTTGCTGGTTGATCACTGTCTAGAAAAATTAGATTATACAATACCTTTTTTTTATAAATATGTGGACGACATATTAACAGCGGTGCCATATGATGGTATGCAGCACATCCTTGATGTGTTCAACTCCTTCTCCGATAAGTTACAATTTACGATTGAGCTAGAAGAGAATAGAAGTTTGACATTTTTGGATGTGCTAATCACAAGAGATGAAAATAACATACTTGATACAATGTGGCATAGAAAGTCTTATTGCTCGACTAGGCTGATCAACTGGCACTCTGGACACCCGTTGCATGTCAAGCGAAACATTGCCTACAATATCATAAATAGAGCCGTCAATCTGACTCATCCGAAGCACCGCCCAGAAACACTAAAAATTGCCAAAGATATCTTAAAAAAGAGTAATTTCCCTTTACCAATAATTAACAGCACAGTAAAAACAGTTGTACACCGACACTATAATAATTTCACACCATCTAATAATACCGACAATACGACAAAATATAATAATTTTTTAAAAATACCATACTTAGGACAACATACTGGCCCCTTATCCTCTCTTCTGCGGTCAAATGGCTTACGACCGGTATTTAGTTATCCTTTCACTATCAAAAATTCCCTTTACACCAGACAAAAACCAACTATACCACCTGAAAAGAAGGATAATCTTATTTACTCCATTCCGTGTGCTGGTTGTCAACTTTTTTATATAGGCCAGACATCGAAATCGTTAGAGCTACGTCTGAAACAACACCAGTGGGATTTATCTAGAAGTGATTTTCGTACCGGATTAGCGCAACACTCCAATGAAAAAGACCACCGTTTTAATTTTCAGAACACGAGAGTGCTGCAATATGAGAGAAATCTCAAAAAAAGACTGAATCTAGAAAGCCTGTGGATAAATACACACAAAAATTGTAACAATCAAACTGACAACTCGAATTTGACAGTTTATCATCAGCTGTGTGTATCTGCGCAGAAGATCCTAAGTGATCATAGCAGTCGGTAACACAAAAACTGTTTTTATCGATAAATACACTAGTCGGCAGAAATATCTTAACATATCTCAACTAGTCAATAAAAATGTCTCAATACAATATATTATGTGCTCGTTTCGTAATCCGTTTTTATTGTTCTTTTAAAAAATTTTAATTGTTAATCTTTTTATATAAAAAATTTTTTTATTATTTTATTTATGTGACAATCAATGTTGCTCAATTAATTTTATTTATTGACATTTTATTGAAGAATAAGTTTTTTGTTTTTGTTTTTGTTCTTTTATAAAAAAACTGTAAGTAATTTTTAGTTCTATTAATTTTATTCCAAAAAAATTGTTTTTTTGTTATAATACTAATATGTTATTTAGGGCCTGATGAGGAGACAGCATTGCGTCTCGAAACGTTGCTTAAAAAAAATAAAAACTAAATAATCCTTAATAAACTGGTGATTTTTTTCCAAAAAATTCCGTACCTAATAATACATCACCAAAAAATCCTTGATAATGTTAGAACATAAAGGACCAACAGCCAGGCTCTGGATACAGTATTCCAAAATGATCACGCTTTTAAAACAATTCATTGAATCTGAAAGATCTGGTAACTGGACCCTTCATTTAGATTCAGTTCAAAAAATGCTCCCTGTATTTCACTCTAGTGGGCATTTCTTGTACGCAAAATCAGCTCAACTCTACCTACAAGATATGCAAGAACTAGACAAACGTATGCCTCCACAAGAATTTGAGGTCTATACTTCTGGTGGCCGATTCACTATCAGACGGACAAACAAATTCTGGAGTGGAATAATATCCAATCAAACCATTGAACAAACACTTATGAGGATGATGAAAACGTCTGGTGGGTTAACTCATCGTGGAATATCTGAAAGTACGCTTGCTTCCTGGATACTGGGAATGATATCATTGCAAGACATCTGCGAGCAAATAGAAAATTTCAGTGTTTCCTTGGAATATTCGGAACAACACGTCGATCACAGAGATACACGAGTCATCAGAGATAACGAAGATGTTGAAAAATTGGATCACTGGTTGGCATCTTATGACCCGTTTTTGGAAAGATCGGAATTAATATCAGTTTTTACTGGCATTATTGCCCCAGATTATATTAATTGTGACCGTGCAATTGAAATTGGAAAAGCCATGATCTCTCAAAATATTGACAAGAATTTCAGTAATTTATCTTTCAAAAGAAAAAATAAAGTGCTTCCTTTGAGCGCAGTCTCAAGATCTATTGAAGTGGATAAATCTCCAATAGTAGTTAATCCTTTGCTTATTTTCCAAAGAATATGTATATCCAAGCAGTCAATCACCTTTTCCATTATCGTTGTTTACAGAGGACGGTATGCAGAAAAGCATGAAATCCTCTTTATTCAAAGCATTTTTACCACTTAATACACCCGTGCAGCTTGGAGAAAATAAATTCTTCATTATTGACGGTGGATACCTTCTCCATACAGTTGTGTGGGAGCGGAACGTATCATTTAAAGTAATTTGTCAAAATTATGCCAAATATATTAAAAATCATTTTGATTCATCGGTAGGTATAGTTTTTGATGGTTACTCTGACGATCCAAACATAGCTGGCACCAAATCGTGGGAACGTCTTCGGAGGTCGAAAAAGCAACACTGTGCAGATATAATTTGCAGTAGCAATAGTATTCCGACAATTTCACAAGAAAAAATTTCTTTCAAATTAAAATAACAAGAAAAATTTAATTACTCTTCTAAAGAAAGAACTGCTGGAATGGGACTATAATATCGAGCAAGCAGAAGCAGACGCGGATTCACTAATTGTAAATTCTGCTCTGGAGAAGTGTGATTTGTACGACTCCGTTGCTGAAGATATAGATATACTGCTGGTTGGTTTTGGGCGTAACAAATCAAATGTTTTTTCTTTAAACCAAAAAAAGGCAACACGCCTGATAAAATTTACTCTACATCGAGCTTGAAGCATGGGGATGTAGTAAGTAATAACATTTTGTTTATTTATGCTTTTTCTGGGTGCGATACAATATCGGCAACCTACAATATGGGCAAAATGAAATTTATATATACTCTTGAAAAAAATTCAGAGCTGGCTTCAGGAGTAGAATTATTTCAGAACGAAGAAGTAGACCCCATTTTATTGAGTGCTGCTGGAGAGCGGTTTTTTATTGCTTTGTATGGCGGTGATAAGCATGAAGAATCGATCAATATATTGCGTTACAAACGATTCGCGAAATCAACAATTAAAAGTAAATTTAATCTTGCCTCGCTCCCGCCCACACAAGATGCAGCTCGTATGCACACATTCAGAGTGTATCACCAAGTACTGTCGTGGTTGGCAAGATACAAAAATCCAGAATACTGGGGCTGAAGGAGAACCTTACGAATGTTCATCCCTATACAGTGCGCCAATGAACCCGCACCTCCCGAGTTACTATAATTTAATTTTGTAAAACATTGTTCTTTTAAATAAAAAAATGGGCGTTTTTATTAAACAAATAAAAATGGATGAGATTTGTTATGAATGAGGATTTAAGCTGTTAAAAGAAATATTAAAAGAGAGGGGCTTTAAGCGTCACGGGTGATGCGGAAAGGTGTTAAATTTCAGGTTAATATGTAATATCTATTTTTTCATAAAATCATACTAGCCAAGAAAAGTAAAACAATATAAAATAATTGTATTTTAAAATTAATATGTCACTTAAGAGTCGACGATTTTTTAGTTACAATTTTTACCTACCTACTTTTGGAGAGCTATAACTTCCTAACTAGAAGTCGGATGATAAAATTTGATACCTCAAATTTTTCGTTGAAAAGTACTCTATAAAAAAGATAAGAAGCATATTTTTTGTCGGGTCAAAAATAGAAAAGTTATCTGGCTTCAAAAGTTTTCGTTCCTAAATTTTTCATGGTTTTTTGCTGATAACTTTTTTGTTTTTAAAGTTATATAAAAAAGTTTATAACAAATTTTGTAGAAAATGAAATTATCTGTAAATAAGGTCTTTACAAATTTTTTATCAGACTTACGGTTTTGGAGATATTCGAAAAAATAAAATTCGACCTTTTTTCGAAGATGGCGGCTAAACGACACCACCGCCGATCCCGAAAACTCGGTTTTATATTCATCATTGATCCCCCTACAACTTCCAGAAAAAAAATTGCTGCCTACCCGAAATGCACGGTCAAAGTATGCTTTTACTGCACTATATACCATTTTTGTAGTTTAGCAAAAACTCAACCATGCTATATCAAATTTGACATATCACGTAAAAATCTTTCGTGTTCATATCACAATAATAAAAAATATATTTTTTATGATTACGAATTTCTAATTCTTATTTATTTAATAAAATTAATTATAATTTTAATATTTTAATAATGATTTATATTAGACATTATTGATAATAAACAATTAAATTTATTTAACATTCAAAAAAACAATTAAAACAAAAGAAAACAGTGTGAACAATTTTCACTTTTTAATAATTGGCGACGCATCAATCGCGCAGACGCAATTGTAACATATCTGATGATCGTCTATATTGAAACAAACGAAACAATTAAAAAAACAGTTAAACAAACAATTTTTTTGAAATAACACAATATATTATTATGTAAATGAAAGAAATTGAGATTTAATTATGAAGAACTTTTGATCTTGACAATTTTTTTTTTGTTTGAATATAGTTTTCACATATTTACAAAATTGTTATTTTAATTACGAGACTTTAATTGTTTTATTGTGTGAAAGAAAGTATTGTTACTATTTTACTATTTAAAACGATACTTGTTGATGGCTTTTTGTAATTTAATTTATTTACAATAAATTAATTTGTTCAACAAAATATTATAATGTTAGAAATTTGCCGATTGCGTGTTAGACATGCATTAAGTTAGGGTTCTTCAATAGCTATAGTTTTTCACAGTTTTCGGTATAAATATACTCGACAGTGTTACTATCAGTTTATGTGACAGTTAAGGAAAATATTTTTTAAGAGTGTTTTTTCTTAGGAATGTTTTCTAAAACGAAAAAAGCCGACAAGTTGCTTTACTTTCTTTACTTCATTTTTCTTTAATTTACTGGCAAAAATTTGATTACTTATATCTCTGAAAGTTATTGACAAAACTTAATCGAAATAATTTTAATGAAATCTTTTTATCAAGAATGCTATATATAGCAATCCCCTGAAGAACACGATTAATTGGTTCCGTAGTTGTTGCGCCCCTGCTTTCCGATATTAAAAATAAAAGAAAATCGCTCAGACAAGCTGCTGAATATTTCCATGTTCCCAAATCGACCTTGCATGATAGACTCAAAGGCAAATCGAAATAAAATTCATTTAAATCCAAAATGTTTTATTCCACCCATCAAAATTCATTCGCTGATGCAGATATTTATCTTAGCGAATTTCCAGATTGGAAATTCAGCTATTTTTATCTTTTTATGTCCGATTTCACTCATCATATGCATGACTGAATGTGATTTATATTGCCAATAAAACACTGTCCAGATTCGCCCCACACTTAGGGGCGAATCTGGACACTATATAACCAAAAAAAAAAAAAATGTTGCAGTACCAATTTTGATATTTTTATTACTGCCCTATATGCTCGTGATATTAAAGCATTTAAATTATTTTTTTAGAATTTTTTAGGTAAACTCTAAACAATTTATTGTCAAAAAACTGAAAAAATCGTCTAGATTCGCCCACAACTGACGGTACTAAAATGTGTTTAAACGTCTCATATATATCTATACAGCTATCATTAATAATAATAGTTACTAATGAATCAAAAAAAATAGAAAGATCCATTTCTCATTTTACATTTTATTTTTTGACTCTCGCACACCGCATGTTATAGTCTTATCACAATCATGTCGTGAACGATTTCGCCAAAAAACAAAAATGATGATCAGTTTTTTTTTTTTATTTTGAAAACAAAAGCAAAAACAAAAACAATTGGAGATCACGATTTTTAATTGTTCACATTTAATAAATAACTTTTTGTTTTAAAACAAAATTAATAAGTGTCACAACAAGCCGTAATAATAAATAAGTAAAATTTTAAAACAATAGCATTTATTTTGTTTTCTTCAGTTGGCATACTATGCCGGGCATACCAACGTTTCATTTTTATTAATAAATTAAAGATCATTTCAATGAATTGGTCTGTTGTAGAAGTGAATGGTTTGTTTTTGATTTGTTATGGACGCGCGATTGTGGGCCAAAATTGGAATGAATTTATGAAATATTTCTCTTTTGATTTCATTTGAAACAGCGATTTATTGTTATTCGATTTCAATAAATTGTATCATTAATATTTTTATTACGTGGGAACCGTTTTAAGAATATTTAAAAAAACATTTTTAACACATGGCTCGTTTAGACAAATTCGAGTGTTTAAGGGGTTACATACCAATGACGTGTCGTGACTCAAAAAATTTGACTGTCCCTTTAAAATAATTATTTTTTTGTATGTTTTTAAAATATCAATAAATAGGTGTTAAAAAAAGGATAATACTAAAAATATTAACATTTGAAAATTCAGTTATTACAGCGGCTCTCAGCAAGGCCGGATCTAGAGATATTAGAAGGGAGGGGCAAAGTTTCCTGTCGGCGCCCCCGGAACAAAAAAAAATTTTTTCCTGGAAGTGAGATGACAAAAACATGTTAACTGGACCCTATCATAAATGGTCTCTGTCGACCTTTTTTTTTTTGATCATCAGTTCCTTTTCTAGGAACAAATTCACCTGAAGCCTATCATAAATAGTGTCTGTGGACCTTTTTTTTTTTTGGCCATCAGTTCCTTAACGCTCTCATTAATACTCACTGTCGACCTTTTTTTTTTGGTCGTCACTTCCAAAATTTTCTCAATTTTACTGTGCCAAACAAATTTTCACCACTTTGGCGCCCCTAAAACCTTACAAGGGGGGCACGTGCCCCGGCTTGCCCCCCTTAGATCTGGCCCTGGCTCTCAGGTGAAGACCTGAGCCAGGGACTATGACAGAAATTTGTTTTGAGGCCTCGAGAAACCCAAAATGACATTCACTAAAATTTGTATATACGATCTCTATTTGTATGAAGCATCCAATTTTTTACTAAATTTGGTGAAATGGTCAAAAATTCCAAACGTCAGTCAGACACGTCTGATTTTTAGAAGCTAAAATTTTGAGTTTGTCATTTTTCACCATTTTTAATGGTTTCTTGCAAAAATTGGCCCGATTAAAGATTTTTTTTACACCATTGGAAAGAGCATAAAAAATTACAAAAGATATGCTTTGGAATCATTGTTCTAAGTGAACTAGTTTTTTGAGAAAAATTAAAAATTTGTTGAATTTCTTTACGATAAATGCTTCATCATTTTTGTCGTTACAATATTTAAATCTGTTTCATTTTTCAAAATAAAAATTAACTAACTTTTCAAGAACGCTGCCATACTGATTTTGAAAATTTGTTCACTGTTAGAGAGCTGAACTATTTTAGATGGATATAAGTTATGTTACATGAAGTCCGTCAGAGTCCTGGGTTTCCAGAAGCAAAAAAAAAAATTAACTACCGATTTTGAAAATTTTTTTACCATTAAAATTTAAACTACTTTAAATGAATATAGGCTATATCATACGATCCACCAGGATCTTAAAGACCTAAAGCGTCAAAAATTAACTACTCAACCGATTTTGAAAATTTTTGCACGGTTACAGAGTTAAACTACGAGTATTTTTGACGAAGAACTAAACTATTTTAGTTGTTATATGACATTCGCCAGCGACCAGTCTTTGGAAATTCGTTAAATTATACAGAGATGCTGCGACAAGGGCATTTATTATTAAGCGCCTTAAAAATGCCAAAAGTATCGCCTCTAGACTACACTATCCCTTTATGCCACCAACTTAATACATTCAAGCAAAATAATTTTATTTATCATAAAATACAATCAAAATTAAATTGTATACTTTTGTATTGTCAACAAGATTTTATTGTAATGTCAAAAACTGTTACTGATTTCTTATCGAATTTATCACAGATCCTATCTTATGTATTTCATGTTACAACATTACAATGTCGTTTTCATTCGACCGTGTTGATAAAACAATACACTATTAATCGAGATAATAGAGAAACTTTTTTTTTTAAAAAAAAGGGAAAGATTTTGAAATTAAAATCTTGTGAAAAGTAATACTTGTGTATTTTGTTTGAAAAGTCTTTTTCCACTACTTTCATTTAATTTATTTGTTTAATTTTTTTTGCAAAAATTTACATTGAATGGATACATAGATAATGGATATCACATTTCAATTTTGCATAAAAAAATTGCAGGGTTTTTTTGCTTTAAGATAATTTATACAGATAATTGTTATAATTGACAGAAAAAATTTAATATATATCGCATAATCTTATATTAATAATGAATTATGTGTTTTTCTTTCACCTAGAAAAAGTCACATAAAAAAATATCGTGGGTCTAATAGATCCATTACACATTTTAAGGGGGGTTCTTATTTTTCGATCGAAAAAGGAAAAAAGCAATATTCAATAATTTTTTTCTTAGTGATACTACTAACTAAAACTAGAGATACAATTTTGCTTTCGAGACTGCTAAAAAAAATAGCGGAGGTACGCCAACTGAAGCGGAAGTAGGCCAAAATTTTAGTACAGCTAATTTTCGAAAAAAAATCATTGTAATTAGAGCTTGGATACCGGTATTCCGGTACTACCGAAAAACCGGAAAACCAGAATTTTTTAAACGTTTTGTAAAACTGGTATTAAAATTTCAAATACCGGTATTTCGGTTTCGGTATTAACAAAATCAAATACTTTATATCCTTTATATATTACATATTTTGAATATTTTTTTTTTTTTACGTTAGATTTACAACATAAATTTTATTACAATGTCTTTAGTTTTGCTTAATGTTTTCCATATGTACAGATGACCAGATATCTTATACTTATTCATATTTTTTCATAATTCTGGAATATTTTTAAGTATTTTTCTATAAGAAAAAATACAAAATTATGTATTTAAATTTTTAAAATCCAAAGATGCTCTGGTTTTGTTATTATTTAATTTTATTAAATGAATTTTAATGTTTTTTCCTTTTTTCTATACTATCTTCATTCAATACCGAAAAAATACCGAAATACCGGAATTCCGGTATTTTAAATGCTAATACCGAATAAATACCGGTATTATAAAAAGACACCGGTATTCCAAGGCCCTAATTGTAATATTAGATATCAGAATATTTAGAATTGAAATTTTGAATTTCTTTTATATTCAATTACTACTAATCATTTTTCTTGTTACAGGTTCGTATTCTTCATATCAAATTTTTGAATATTTGTCTAAGCATTAGTGGTAAGTAACTTTTTAACCGACTTCAAAACGAGGAGGTTCTCAATTCAACTCGTATGTTGTTTCTTTTTTATGTATGTACACCGATTTCTCCCACATTTCTAGCCCAATTTGCGCCATTCTTTTTTTATTTAGTAGATAAAGTTCTCCAGGTGGTCCTATAAAAATTTTGTTGACATTGGTTGAGGAATTTTTTAACCATCTTCATAATAATATGAACAATATGAATAACTATGGCAAATCTAAAATTTGTGTATGCAAGATTATTTACTTTAATATCTATAGTAACATATTTTTTTAAAATTTACGTTGATTTAATTATCCTAAAAATAATTTTCTGTCAGTACCCAGTTTAAAAAATTCTTTGATTTGAAAAATTGGTGGATTTTCATTGATTTCTTATTTTCCTAGTAATTATTACTTTAAACATTATTAATGTTCCAAATTTCAAAGCAAAGTCAGTGAGTGCCCAAAATTATGATTTTTGGACACTGAACGGTGTTTTGGAAACTATTCCACCTAAACGTATGAAATTTGGAATTTAATAAAAAAAAATTTTAAAAACCAAATAAAAAATTGTAATGGGGTGGATTTATAAGCATTGTAATTTAAAGGTATGAAATAAAAGCTCTTTTAAAAAACCGACTTCAAAAAGTAAAAAATAATTAATAGCACGAATTTTGAAGTCAGGTGGGGAGTAGTATAAAACAAAATGTAGATCTTGAAGAATTCATAAATTTTTCAAACACATCAAATCACAATTTTACATATGACACCCCGCCTGACTTTAAAATTCGTGCTATTAATTACATACTTTTTACTTTTTGAAGTCGGTTTTTTAAAAGAGCTTTTATATAATTTTTAATCTATGCTAATACCTAGTGTAGCACAACAATTTTCGTTCCATATTTTATTTTCACCAGGGGCGTAGCTACCGCCGTATCAGCCGTATCAATGACACGGGGCCCCCGGGCTACAGAAACCCCTAACGTGTGTAAGCAAAAATTAGTAAAATGTTATCCACAATGTCACTTAATCTCGTGCTTCCCGGAAAAAAAGACATACAACAAAACTGTCATACGAGAGAATTTCAGACCCAATGTATACTATTGCTGTTTATTGCTTTGTGACCTGAGTAATATGTTCGAAGTATTACAACCGGAGAAACTCCTATCTTCTTCAAACGAAGTGATAAGAAACGCTTCCGGAAAACTGTCGGCTAAATACAGTAAAGACATCTCAGTTAATCTTTATGAACAATTAATTGCACTGAAAACATGCTTAAAATCTGAAATTCAAAAAATTCATTCCATTAAGGAACTCATGGAATTATTGTTGATAAAATTCAATAGCCTTGCATCCAATTTTCCGGAGGTAATAACAGCATGCTTTCTATTTTTGACCCTTCCAGTTACAACCACAACAGCTGAAAGAAGTTTTTCAAAATTAAAACTGATAAAAAATTACCTAAGGACTTCGATGGGGCGGGAACGGCTATAAGACTTGTCACTGTTGTCCATAGAGGCAGAAATTTTAAAAAAAGTGAAACCGTCTTCAACTATAGATGAATTAATAAATCAATTTGCCGAAAAAAAGGCAAGAAAAGTATATATTTGATTTGGCTAGCTCAATTTCTAGGAGCTCAATTTCTTATAATCAATAAATATTTATTTTAATTTAATGTAAGCATTTTTGTTTCTTTTGTGAGAAATCTTTATCCTTCATTTGGGCTCCCCAACTAATTTTGATACAGGGCCCCTCCAAGGCACGCTACGCCACTGATTTTCACGTATGTATTTATACATATTTACACAACGTACGCCTAAGTTCCTCACCGATTACTTCTTTTTTATAACTTCGACATTTCTCGACTTATACGTAAACTAATTCATACAAAGAATTCACAAATTATATGTTGAAATTTTCCTCGAGTATTCGTCGAATATTCGACGACTATTCGGCCTAGTTTTTGGCCGAATATTCGGTATTTGGCCGATTCGTTATATGCAGTGTTGGTATTTTTGTTTTTAAATTATGTGATCAGGCTCGCCAAATTGGAATATTTCGTAATATTTCTTGAAAAATTATGAAACAAGTCAAAAATACAGTTAAAGGAGCAAGAAAAAGAAAAAATTCTTTCAAATGTTTCATTGATAATTATGTCAAGCGTACTTTAATTATGTTACAAATGCCAACACTGGTTATATGATTCGTTACAAGTCTATTAATTAATTATTGATCTATAGACTTGTATTATTTTGTATACACATACGATAATATTAATGTATGTAATTTGTTATAGTAACGGATTCTTTGTGATTTCTTTTTATTGCTTTTTTGTATTTTGTATTTTAAATAGGTAGCGATGTTTTTTTTCTTCAAAATCTTACATACCGCGTGCAGAATATACATATGTATGTACTATGTAGCAGAATACGGCAGTGTTTGCAATAATATGAATCTTACACCTGTAACGTAAGTAATAGCGAGAATTTTATGTAATTTATAGGTTATTAGCGTTATTAGTTTGTTGAATGTACATACATATTATGTACATCCATATGTGGCACATTGACCGACAGTAATAACAAATACATACTGTATACATATAAATAAATAAAAATAAGTGGCGGTCAATAAAAAAAAATTAAGTAAGTTTAGAATAATAATTTTTTTTTTTTGAATGCCGAATTTCATTTGATACTTTTGTCGTGCATGAAAATAAAAAACAGCGTCACTAAAAACATTTTAATACGTTAGAACTTGGAAAATCATTATAGTACAAAGAGGATACGTAGATTTTGATTGAAGCAAAGTGGATGACGCGAGCGATAACTGAAATGTTCAGAATATTATGGCCAAAAATCTGTCAGTTAACACATAAACCAAGATTAATTAAGAAATATCAATGTCACAGCTAACTTAAAAGATAGATATTTTTATGTAAATATTAACTATTAAATATAAATAGCATATAAATTATCTGTTATTTATTTATTTCTAAACTAATCAATAAATAATTTTATTTTACGTTTAATTTTTCTAAAAAAATATTTTGAATTTGAAAATCCATAATTCGGGAACGAAATCGATTAGCCCTATGTCTGATATAAATCAAGCATAATAAAATATAATCGTATAGGGTTTCGGGCATAAGTTAAGAATAATTAAAGCAACACTAACTTTGCTTAAAACTTATTCGACATAAACCACTTTTCGGTGGAATTGTTTTTCGGAATTAACAGATATTGAGAAATAAATTATTAACACTTTCAGTCCCATAGCTTCGGCATCTGAAACCAAACAAAACATCCACAGAGGCCGACCGCGATCAATATTTAGAATAATAAACAAAACAGAAAATATTCATAAAAAAGATTTTATGTTATTCTAATAAAAATAATTTATTACTACGTATCGGACACTTTCCATTGTTTGTACATATAAATAAATATACATAATATGTTTTATCATCAAAATATCTAGGATATCTAGGCTTCATCTTTTATTTACAATAATATATTTATCCACATATAGATGTATGTGTGTGTTGTATACTTGTATGTAAATGTGTATTTTATCAAAATAATAATAACTATGTATTCATCTTTTGACATGCATAACACATACATGTTGAATCACTTAGTGTTCTGTGGAATCCGAATCATTTTATGTACTTGTTTACATAAAATTTGTTTAAAAATATTGTCGGCTTCCGGGGAAGTTTACTGTGAAAGTGCTCGGGCCTCATAGTGTTAATTAATAAATAAAAATAATTGAAGTGACATCAACTTTACCTATATAGCTTTCGATGTAAATATTATATATTTTCACTTTATGTAAAAATTCAAATTTTTTACGTAATGATTAGGGTAAAAGACCCCATTGTCGATCGGGGTTATAAGTCCGATCAGTTTTGACATTTATATCTTAATGAAGTTATTTCTGAAAGAAACCTTTGATAAAAAAAATTATTATTAATAGAATGATTATTTTTCAATTTAAATTCACCTCACATTTAATGCCTCCTCACTTAATTTAAGAAATACATATATATATCGAAAAATTTTTGTTGAATTCGTGAATTTTTAGTATGATGGATGATCATTATTCAAAACACATGAGTTATAAATTGTAACATTTTTCACCGAATTTTTAAAGTTATTAGCATAATAAAAGTATACAAATAATTGTTATTAGTCCACTTAAGAGATTAGGATAGCTAAATTAAATTTTATATGCGTTAAATATTATTTGTATGACTGATTCTTCTTGGGATCTGAGTTTTACAGTTAGGTACCGCATTTTGAGAATTATATATTGCATACCTATTTTATAAACATTTTTAACTAATTTTTGGGTTTAAAACACTTAACTAACCGTTTTTATAATTTTACTTTAATATTTTATTTATTTCAGAACGTAAAATCAATTGAAAAATAATTGATATTGAATTAAAACTTCCAAATTGTTATTTATATAGGTATTTTCAAATAAAAACGTCAAACATAATATGTATGATATGTATGTATTACATCTGAAACGACACATACAGATACAATATAAACTAAATTTAACTGTTTAAAAATTCACAATGGTTAACGGCTAAGTCAGATCTTATACAATGTTTTTTTAAAAGATCAGCAGAGAGCGAAACGAAATTGTGATTTTAATGGTTTATTTTATCGAATATTTAAACCGTTCTTGGCTTTTGCTTTGACGTTCTATGTTTCACTAGATGTCACTCTATGATAATACTCTATGACATATAGCCTCACCTAGTAGTGGATAGAGTGTCAAAGTGGCTGAAGAGAATGGTTCAAATATTCGATAGTAGAAGGTACTTCATGTACATTAATGCGCGATTTTTCATAGGGGTCAGTGTATTGATCTTTCAAAGGAGGTTAATATTTTCTGTCCGCTTTTTTATAGACGTCAACAAATTATAAAACAAAAACATTAATAAATCAAAATTTTTGGGTTATATTTTCTTAAAAACATATCCATTGGATTAAAAAAACTTGGTTTCATACTTATTAAGAAAAAAAAAATGGGTGTTTTGTTTATTTTTTAATTTTTTTAAGCTAATTTAATGATACAGCTAAAAATAGTGATCGGTCATCGGGTCTCTTACCCTAATACAAAAAAAATATTTATTTGAATCTACATATTGTGATCGCTGACTCGATTGCAAAATGGAGCGATGCCCTATGGCAGGCGACTGCATTTATTTTGTACAATACCCACTGATTTATTAGAAACGTTCTTGTCACTAAAAACAATTGCTGCAGGCATCATACGACATGAAATTTTGATTTATTTAATATAAAATGTTGTTTGGTAATGTTACTCGTCAATCGGTAAATTTAGGTGGTTTGATGGGACCGAAATTTTTTTATTAGGAAACATTCAAAATTTTAAAAGATTTTTTAAAATAAAAAAATTAGTGCACACTTTGCATAAGTAACTAAACCGTCACTGTATAAAAAGCATGGTTCACTAATAAAATTGTTTCTATTTATATAATTAAACACTATTATTAGTAATTATGTGTATTGAATGTTGTAATGCAATGCTGAAATATTATTTATAAGTATGATTTTTTGAAATTTCTACCATTTTTTAAATTATTTTAAAAACATTTGTAGAGTAGGTAGTTATCATTAAATTAAATTCTAGCAGTATGTAATTTTAAATAAAAATAACTAGGTAGGTGCTGTTTTCAAGATTTTATTAAATTTGTCACGATCTTAATCTCAAAATCGATAACCATGATACTTCCGGACAGGGGCGTCGTCAATCAATTGGCCAGGAGGGGCGTAAGGTGACAAAGAGCATTTTTTTAATTCTTAATAATGCCTTAAAAATAAATAACCAAAATGCACAATGGATCGGTTTACTATATTTATGTCTAAATTATTCTATTTTTTTCTTAAAAACACAAACTGTTTTTTTTTTATTATCCATATTTATGTGTATGTATGTAAAGTGTGTGTGCTTGTTACCTATCATTTCGTTGTCATAATCACGGTATGAACCATAGAGTAATAGAGACAACATATCTATCTCTATACTACTGGAACCAGTGTAACCAGTAAGAGAGGGAAAATATGTTATATACGTGCACGGTGTTTACTTTGTATTGATGCGATATTGTGTATTTGTGTTAGTAATCATTGGTAGTAGTGGCCGTCACGTGACCGTACTTAGCATACATATGTATGATACCACAACGCTCCGTGTGGAGACCTAACAATGCCAATAACAATCAAATCCATTGTCTTGTAACTGACCTGCACTTATCGAGTGCCAGTGAGAAAGTGACTACTAAGTTGCCTAACGTACACAAAAATGCACACTGCAGATTTCATGATAGAGATAGTTGCTGTGCCTCTATTACTCGAGGGTATGAACTATGAACAAACATAAGCATAATATATAAGTATTATAAATCAATAAGTTATTAAAAATGTACCGGTGGCATACCTACCTTACTTCGTATACAAGGGACGTGAATTTTTTAGTCATATGTCGTGAACAATTTTGTCCTTCTTAATTAATGACATTATTTAGAAGGAGTGAAACGAAATGAGGCGGTGAAGGACACAAACTTAGCAGTAAAACTTTTCCAAGGAGTTTACTCCCCTACTGGAGAAATTTGGCATTATTGGGAGCTTCTACTCTAGGTACAGTGTTCTTTTTAAGTTTTTTTTTTTTTTTTTTTTTTTTAATTCAAGAAAAATTATAAACATTTTGAAAATGTTTAATTGTTACCGAACTTCTACCAAAAACATTATTGTCATTGTATTTTCTGATTTTATTTCTCTGCACTTGTTGATTGATTTCAACTGTAACATCCTGTACGTTACAATAACAATGTTAAAATCATGTGAAAATGTGTAGGATGTTTAAAGTAAATGTATACAAATTGTTTCATTATCTAAATGTACAGTTGCCTTTTAAGATTATTCAAAAAATTTGTGTTTTGTTAGAACCTCCGCATATTTGAAAAGAGACCTTGACTTTACATGCAATAGTAGTTTCATAATATATTGTTTATAATTTATATTATCAATTAACAGTTTTCGATTTTTTTTTAAGTAAAATTCGAAATATTTTGATGCAAATCTATTAAGGTATTTGATGCGAGATAGTCAGGTACAAAAGTATATCTGTAAAAAAATCGTGTGAATATGTCAACTTCTCATAAGATCCCGTGTTAAAATTACAAAACTTTAAAATCGTTTTTCTCAAAATTGGGGCGGTTAACTCTTTTTCGGTATAGGCTCACATTACTGGTATTTAATTAAATAAATGTCTAAAAAAATTTCGTTAAAATCCTTTGAAAAATCGTTTTTTGGACCAACAACCTTAAGTATCATTTGACACCCAGACAAGTTTTCAGTCTAATCAAATTCTGACAAATTTTTCATTCTTTTATACAATCACTCAAGTAAAAACACGTGTAACCAAATTATCTGTCATGAAAGATCTAGATATTCATCCTACAAATAATTTCTTTTAAAGCATTTTTACATTTATAAATAGCTATTTTTTTAAATTATCAAGCAATAAACCTAAATCTACTTTTCGGTTATATTGGCTAATTTTATTTATTAACATTTTTAAATAGAGTCGTTTAAAACAGTATTTAATGAAGTAATTTATGCATGTTTTTAAAAAGATTGTTTAGTGATGTTCAAAGCAGTAATTTTAAAAGAAATCACCTAAAGATATACACAAATGTTATTACATTACCGTACGAACTATTGCCTACATTTAAGATTCCAAATCACTGTTAACGTCGTTGTTAATGTACGTAACGCGGTGCAATATAGGCAATGTGGTTACATTAAAGTGATGTTAATTAAAACGATTGAATACTTTTGTCTATGCCAAAGGAATATACTTCCATATATTTATGTATAATGATTTTAAAGTTCAAGGTGGATTGAAATCAACAACGGAAGCTTTTATTTTATAGCCATTAGCCACAATTAAAATACAACATTACATATCTTTAATTTATATTTGATAAAACACCTTTTTCAGTTATATTTTTCTCATAATTATTTCTGTTTATAATTGCAATTACACAAACAAAAATCCAAACTAGTTGAAATGTGATTGTTACAACAAAAAGGTCGGTCATTATTCTGAAATAATGACCCTGATTTAAAAATAGAAAATTACTAATAATAGATTTTGGCAGTGTTTCATGAATGCCGTTTTCGATTGCATAAAATTTTATCATATCAAAATGAATATAGTCGTGTAATCTTAAACTTGATTCACCAAAATTTCAGTTCATTACAGAATCCTAATTTTTTTTTATAAAGTTTAACATAAATTATGTCAGCAGTCATTTACGACTGCTCTTTTAAATGACACCTCACACGATATATGAATTTTTTTTGGACCAAACCTATCCCCCATTTTAATCCAAAATAATTATTTTTTTATTACTCATGCGGGAGAAGTACTAACTTGACGCACACATTTTTGTATGCAAAATAGCTGTTTGCCCATTGTACTCTTCCCACATACTCATTTGCATGCGGAAAGTATACTTTCCACACGCAAAATGTAATCAAAACACGCAAAACCGCCTCTTGATTTTTCATTTAATAAATATTTCATAATTATTTCTATAGAAACCACCAACAAAATAATTTAAACAATAATTAATTCAGAAAGAAAAGACAAACACTTAAAAATATTATTTTAAAAAGGAATAAAAAATAGTAATAATAATAAAAAAAAGTATGTGAAATTCGTACAAAAAAATAGCATATGCAACTCGTGCAGGATTGTCGTTTGCCCACTTGAGCGAATGAGCGCACTTACTACGATCGCGCGCTCAACTTCGCTCTCGTGGCCAATCGACAATTTCCCGCACTTATTGCATAATATACTATTCTATCGTTGACTAATGATATAATATGGTGTGTGTGCGTTATCAAGACATAGTTTTCGAGGAAAACCTCTGTGATAGACGAACAGACGGACACGAAAGTAATATTACATATAATGGTTCGGAATCCTAAAAACAAACTTATTATCTGTTTGAATATTTGTTTAAATTGCACCGATAAAAAAAATGAAAAATAGCTTATATTTTTTTAATGTGCATAAATTGTTTTCTCATATTTTGATTGAGTGTCCTTGGCATATAACCCAATGGCAACAGTTCTTTAAACATTAAAGCAGAATATACATTTCTACTTGCATTTAAATAATTTAAAAACAATTTTTATTAACTTCCCATTGGAAGTTATTGTAATTGGTCCGATTTTACGAATCGCTAATTTTGACATATCTCCACGTTTCAAGGTCACTAGAATCCGAATCCATCGTTTTTAGCGTGATGTCTGTGTGTTCGTACATTCGTTCGTTCGTTCGTGAATTTTTTTTCGTCTCGCATATCTCGAGAACAAATGATGATATCAACTCCGGACTAATTTCATTAGATGCGTAATCAAAAAATGAAGATCGGATAAAGTTTTCAGCAAATTCGGATTAGCGGTTTGTTTTTTGTGATAAAAAACGAAATTAACTTTATTAACATAACATAGATTATATGGATTTTTTACCATAACATTATTACATTATTATAATGGCCTAAGAACCTTCTGTGATGTTAAAAACGCCAGTATATTATTGAAAATTTAAAAAAAAAATACTAAACGGAAAAACGAAATAAGAAACTTTTTGTGAAATATTTTTTGCCTTGCGTATCTTGAGAACAAATGATATCATTTGTTTGATAAGGATGGAGCCCCCACCCTTAGGTACAGAAGGCGAAACCTCCGGTGTGGTGCAAGGGGCAAAGCCTCTATCGGGGGTCCAGAGGAGGAGTTCCCTGAATTAAAATAAAAAAAAAGTTATTCATTTGCATTAGTCTTTAAGGGGCATCCAATGGGAAGTTGACAGTGTGGGTAGACCTGTCCCCCAAATTTTTATAATTTTTATAGACACATATCATAATTTCCAGTTGAAAAGAACCCGCTTTCTCCCTTATCAGGCTTTCTCCCGTTTCTTTTGTCCTTTATGTAACGTTATCCTCAAAACGTAAACAAAAGATTGCCGTCATTTTAACTCATCAAACATCAGTTTTTAAACAAAAGACAAGCTTTATATTCATATTCCATTGTTTTCGTTCATTAGGTAACATTATAGGGATGTAGGACATTTAAAATTATTTCTCTCGTCTTAGTTTTTATATGATAGTATATTACTTACCGAGGCTCGTAAGTTCTATTTTTCTGACGTCGCATAAATCGAAGGTTCTTAAGTATCCATGAGAAAATATTCATGCGTCACAGAAATCTATCAAACTAAAAAAATAAAATAATAGAAAATACGAAATTTCGTTATTTTCATAACAAAAATTAGAAATTTGGGCAGACAGGTCCACATACACTCTCAGTTTCCCATTGGGTGCCCTTAAAGGCTAGACACTATTGTACATGAATATTTTTTTTTTCATTTCAAGGGGCTCCTCTTTAAACTACCGGCAAGGGCTTTACCCCCTTACATCCTATCCCATCAAGTAAATGCTACTATCATTTATTGTCAAGATATGCAAGACCAAAAATATTTCTTAAAAATTTTTTAATTTGGTTTCTTATTATAAATACCCCTGTCGCAGCATCTGCATAACATAGCGAATTTCCAAATCTTGGGCACTGGCGGATCTCATCTAAGACCTGTACCTATTTAAAATAGTTTAGGTTTCTAAGAGTAAAAGAATTTTTAAAATCGGCTGGGTAATTAGTTTTGGTATTTTTGGGGACCCAAGAACCCGAACGAATTTTGTGCAGCATAGTTGTATCCATCTAAAATAATTTAGTTCTCTAGCAGTGAGAAATTTTTTAGCATCGGTTCGATAGCTTATTACTGGCGTTTTCGGATCTGCAAGATCCCGGTGGACCTCATTAAAAAATCAGCTCGACCGTATATTCTAGGCGGACTTTATGTAATATATATATATATATATATATATATATATATATATATATATATATATATATATATATATATATATATATATATATATATATATATATTTAAAACCCGTTGTGTAGCATTCTACGCCGCATTTGCATCCGCAGGACAGTTGTGGATCTCAGATAACACAACCTGTACCTATCTAAAATAGTTTACCTCGGTAATAGTGTAAATAAAAAATTCGTCAAGTGCGTGTTTGACACGCACTAAGTAATGTTCCTCACAATCAGTGGTCATAACTAAAACTTCTTAACCCTAGAATCATACGTACACGTCAAAACGACGTACGAACTTCTCTACCTGCTCCAATACTACGACTTGTTGTTACTTGTTTGCTGTAAGATTTCTGTTATCTAACTTATTTGTTATTATAACACACCACATATATTTATTTTGTTTATAGTCATTGTCGTTCTGTTTGTATTGAAATAGTGTCCGTCAAAAGGACGTCGATGTATGATTAACGTATGCTTTTTTTGAAGATTTTGTACACTACGTATAAAAGTTTTCCTAATTTTTTTAAAACTTATTAAAGATATGGATGTTATAATTAATTTATTCAATGATTATGATAATGTGAAAGATGATTACAGCTGTTTGACTTATAGAGACGACATAATACTGAAGTTTTAATATATTGAATCGAAAACTACAGAATGTATTTCGAATGACTTAATAAAAGATTAACAATTTATTTTGTGGAAAATATTTTAATTTTTATTATTTTTTGAGATCTTATTCGAAAAATTACTAACAAATTTTAGAAAATTTATAAATGTGCCTAATGGGGAAATAACTACATATCTATAGGAATATTTATGACTGAGAAATTTCACATTCTGTAAAGTCACACATGTCCACTGACTCATAATAGTTCATAAATTAATTATTACAATTGATGTATTTATCTATTTTTTAATTTTTATAATGAAAATATGCTTTGATAAAAAGATTAAAAAAATTAATAAATATTTACATTAAGAAATTTTTCCAAATCCAATTTTTTTAAATATTTTGTTCCCTTTTGTAGTATTGTTATGTCAAAAAAAATGTTTTTTGCAAATAAACTCTAAAACTCTCCGTAAAAAGTCCATCCGTCAAAACGATGTCGATGTATGATTAACGTTTCTCGTAGACCAACGTATGATTCTAGGGTTAAAATATAACAGTCCGGACACATACGTTCACGATGTGACACATACGAACACGATCGTTCTGAAACCAAAAAGTAGGTTATACTTTAGGAATAAGATTTATTTATTAGGAAAAATATTTTATCCACCTTCATATCCCGTTATAAAAAATTCCTGATTGTACGGAACACTGATGAAACAACTGATTGTACGGAACACTGTTAGCGCAAGTACAACTTGCACTTGACGACTTGTTTTTATTAAAGCTAATTATGTACAGCCAGCCACACTCGTATTCGTACAGCAGCATATTTTCTCATATGACAAAATTTAAACCAAGTGAATTTTCATAATTTCCCACAAATTTGAAATTTTTTGTTTATAATATTAATATTTGGATCTTCTACTTCCTATACAAGCTAAAAAAATTTCATTAATAGTTTTTAAAAAAAAATTCTCAAGAAAAATGTTATGCATGCAATTTGTATCAACATGTCCAACGCCACATTCGTATTCGTACACCATAAAATTTGATAAATATTTTTATATGTTTGAAAAATTAATTACTTGATTTTCAAATTTAGAAGTATATTTACGTAGGTATGTACCTTTATTTTAAATAAACATAAAATTTAATAATCCTTAAGGTCAAATTTTTGATTAATTTGCCGAAAAAATAGAAAAATTTTAATGGAGTTCAAGCAATTGTTATTGATGTATGCTAATAAAATAAATTCCTACAGAAAGTCCTTAAACCTCTTAAATAATAAGTGAACAACTATTTCACATTTAATTTGTCATAAAGGGTAACCAACAGGATAATAAATTAGAAAATAACTCTTGAAATATGGATAAAGAATATTACATCTTACACTAAATTGTCATTTTTTAATGAAAAAATTAACAAAAATCCATAAAAGAATGATAGAATGGTCAGGATTAAGTGAAAAGGTTACTTAGCAAAGTATTGTTGTCCTGGAAGAATGTCTCGCGTTATTGAAAGACGTGATATATACCGTGGGAATGTACGTGATAAGTAACATAAATAAATTATATTGCTCTAAAATGTAGGAAAATAAGGATTTAAGGACATGGTCAATGATGAAAATCTTAATTTTACGTTTATCTGGGAATATTTTGTTACATCGAGATTCAGAATCCTTATTTATGTAGTTTCTGGAACAGTCTATTTATCCTTGTTTATATATGTTATTTACATGCATTTTTTCCCACGGTATATATCACGTGTTTTAATAACGTGAGAAATTCTTTCGGTGCGAAATTTCTTTGCTATGTAATCCTTTCACCTTATCCTGACCATTTTAGGGCTCTTTGGTGGATTTTTGTTAATTTATTCATTCAAAAATGACAATTTAGAACAAGATGTAGTATTTTTTATCCATATTTCAAGAGTTATTTTCTAATTTATGATCCTGTTTGTGGTCCTTTATGACATATTAAGTGTTAAATAGTCGCCTACTTACAATTTAAGTCCTTTCTGAAAAATTTATTTTGGTAGCATAGATCCATAATCGACTTTTTGGTCTCTATTAAAATTCCTTTAATTTTTCAGTAAATATATGGAAAAATCGACCTTGAGGATTATTATGTTTTATGTTTATTTAAAATAAAGGTACATACCTACGTAAATATACTTCTAAATTTGAAAATCAAGTAATTAATTTTTCAAACATATAAAAATATTTATCAAATTTTAAGGTGTACGAATACGAATGTGGCGTTGGACATGTTGATACAAATTGCATGCATAACATTTTTCTTAGAAATTTTTTTTTTTTTAAAACTATTAATGAAATTTTTTTAACTTATATAGGAAGTAGAAGATCCAGATATTAATATTATAAACAAAAAAGTTCAAATTTGTGGGAAATTATGGGAATCCATTTGGTTAAAATTTAGTTATATGAGTAAATATGCTGCTGTACGAATACGGGTGTGGCTGACTGTATATAATATATACACGTTATTTTGTCCACCTACGTGCACATTTTTTTTTTCATCATATCAAATCTTTACGGACGAACGAACGGAAACGGACGAACTATGACGAAACGAATAGGTATAAAATAAGCGAAAAAACGGACACTGAGAGCCATCTTACAGTTGGGGAGAAATACAATGATGAGCAATATGGCCCTATTTTTTATAGGATTCTATATGTATATAATTTTTTCTATGAATTATGTGGACTGGTCGGCAAGTATGTAATTATCACAAATACGTAAAGATGGCTCTCTGTGTATTAAAATAAGTTATTAGACAAAGATAACAATTTTTAGAATCTGTTCCATTATTAATAATTTTAAGAAAAAACAGCGAAAGAAAGAGATAAATATATACACGCTTCTATAAAATAGAAATAGAAAGAGAAATTTTTTTTTATTGCAATTTTGTGTACAATCAAGTAAACTTGATTGTGCATTGGCCACCAAACCATAGAATTCACAGGTACATGAAATACATACAATACATAGTCCTCTTGCGTATATTCAATATATGAATGTAAAACTCTATTATTATTTACCATTTGTTCTCTGATTTACCACTTCTCTCAAATTTTCGGTTACTCACCAATCTTATAATGTTCCGAACTTACACGAAGGTAGTTCGGAACATAAAAAGTTTCAAAATCGGTCAGTTATTTTATTTTTGACACTTTTAGGTCCTACTGACACTGTCAGACCTTACATAACGTAATCTATATGTATCTAAAATAGCTTAGCTCCCCAACAGTGAAAAAATTTTCAAAATCGGTCGGTTAGTTTATTTTTGACACTTTTGGATCCGATGGACCCTGGCAGACTTTACATAACGTAATCTATATTTATCTAAAATAGTTTAGCTCTGTAACAGTGAAAAAATTTTCAAAATCGGTCGGTTAGTTTATTTTTACCACTTTTGGGTCCCATGGACCCTGGCGGACCCTAAATAACGTAATGTATGTCTATCTAAAATAGCTTAGTTCCCCAACAGTGAAAAAAATTTTCAAAATCGGTCGGTTAGTTTATTTTTGACACTTTTGGATCCCATGGACCCTGGCAGACCTTACATAACGTAATCTATATTTATCTAAAATAGTTTAGCTCTGTAACAGTGAAAAAATTTTCAAAATCGGTCGGTTAGTTTATTTTTGACACTTTTGGATCCAATGGACCCTGGCAGACCTTACATAACGTAATCTATATTTATCTAAAATAGTTTAGCTCTGTAACAGTGAAAAAATTTTCAAAATCGGTCAGTTAGTTTATTTTTGACACTTTTGGGTTCTATGGACCTTGGTGGACCTTACATAACGTAATTTATATTTATCTAAAATAGTTTAGTTCTGTAACAGTGAAAAAATTTTCAAAATCGGTCAGTTAGTTTATTTTTGACACTTCTGGATCCTATGGACCCTGGCAGACCTTACATAACGGAATCTATATTTATCTAAAACAGTTTAGCTCTGTAACAGTGAAAAAATTTTCAAAATCGATCAGGCAGTTTATTTTTGACACTTTTGGGTCCTATGGACCCAGGCGGACCTTACATAACGTAATCGATATTTATCTAAAATAGTTTAGCTCTGTAACAGTGAAAAAATTTTCAAAATCGGTCAGTTAGTTCATTTTTGACACTTTTGGGTCCTGTGGACCCTGGCGGACCTTACATAATGTATATTAAATCTATCTAAAATAGTTTAGCTCTGTAACAGTGAAGAAATTTTTAAAATTGGTCGTTTAGTTTATTTTTTACAATTATGGGATCAGTAAATCCTGGCGAAACTCATACAAGTCTAGTACTCAAACAGTAAGAAAAGGGTTCTAAGTATCTCATATAACTTATGGCAGTCCGTAAGCTTCTTGCGGACATCATTTAATTAATTAATTCAAATACTTTAACTTACTAACTGTGAAAAAATTTTTAAAATCGATTGGTTAATTAATTTCTGGCCTTTTTAGGTCCCGAAAACCTTGACCTCACATAAAATACCTTAAATCCATTTGAAATGGTTTAATTTTTTAACATTATTAATTATTAGTGAAAAAATTTTCAAAATCGATTCAAAATATTTTTCCGTGCATACATATGTACATTGTACATATTTTGTTTTGTTTCATATTTAATAATATATCATAACATAATCTTCAATTTCTTGTTTACTTAAAAATTCAATAAAAAAAAAAATTCTTCATTACATTAGCTTAGAAAATCTGTTTAATTTACATTTTTTAACATGAAATAGAACCATGCTAATTATAATGCAATAAATGAGAAACAAAACTCTAGACATGTATGTGTGTTATAACACATGTATGTGAATAGCCTTCACTTGTTCTCACAAAATTCTTTAATAAAAAAGTGAAATATTTCTATACTTCATAAAGAACTGAGATAGAAATATAAATTACTTATTACAATGACAAAGAGAGCAAAATAAGGCAATAGTGAAAATTACGATTTTCTCGAAAACTACTTAACATAGAAAGAAAATTATAAGAACATTTTCTTCATAATTTTTTTTTCCTTTTCAACGATGTAAAAATCGAACTGTCTTATGATAGGATCGAATGATAAAAAATGGCCAGAAAACCTACTTCTGGGCATCCGACGTGTCTGGCTAACGAACTTAGCCAAGCCAATTCAGAATCCAGTCCGCACACAAAATTTCATAAGCGTTAGACGTTTCGTTCGAGAGTTATCGTGGGAACATATATATATATATATATATATATATATATATATATATATATATATATATAAATTTTAGTGAATATCATTTTCGTATTCTAGGGACCTCAAAACAGATTTCTGCCATAGTCCCGGATTCAGATTGCGTCATGAGACCTATTGTAATAGCTGAATTTCGAGTTTTCGAAATTCGCTAAAAGCAACCCTCTTACTTAAACCGAAAATTTAAACTGAAAGTATTAAATACCCCTGTCGCAGCATCCTGCATAACATAGCGAATTTCCGTTTACAAAAATTAGTTTTTCTCGGAAACTAGCTGACATAGAATAATAGTTTAAAGACCTTTTTTATGTAATTTTTTCTCCTCTTTTAAATGATGTAGAAAAATTTCGCAAAAATTTTTGAATAAGTGGAAATTTTGGCAAAAAACTAATTTTTTACAAGAACAAAAACAATGTTCCTGGCATCCGACGTGTCTGGCTGACGAACTTATCCAAGGGTTTGGGACTTCCAATGTCTTCACCAAATTTCGTAAGAATTGGATACTTCGTCCGAGAGTTATCGCGCGGACATATATATATATATATATATATATATATATATATATATATATATATATATATATATGTATATAAATTTTAGTGAATATTATTTTCGGTTTCTAGGGACCTCAAAATAAATTTCTGCCATGGTCCCGGGCTCAAGTCGCGTCATGACAGTGGCTGTAATAGCTGAATTCCATTCTGTAAATTCGCTAAAAAGTGTGACCTCGGCCTACTATGAGAACTTGATCCGTCCTTGAATTAAAGTTATGTATTGTTATGTATTATTGTATAATTTTTTATGTTTTGATCAGACATTTTATCTTATATCAAAGTTCGAAAAATTGCTCCAGTTATTTTGTTTGAATTTAGCATACGTCCATGAACCGGATTTAAGGTCAATATTTTTTATGGTGTTTATCGGAATTTTGGTGTTAATATTATAAATTGATATAAAATTTTAACCCTAGAATCATACGTACTCGTCAAAACGACGAACGAACTTCTCTACCTGCTCCAATACTACAATTTGTCGGTGCCTGCTTTCTGTGAAACTTCTGTTATCTAATTTATTTGTTATTATAACACATAAGATGTATAAATTTTGTTTATAGCTATTGTCGTTTTTTTATACTAAAATAGTGTGCGTCAAAAGGACGACGATGTATGATTAACCGATGTTTTTTTTTTAAGATTTTGTACTCCACATATAAAAGTTTTCTTAATTTTTCTAAAATTTATTAAAGATATGGATGTTATAATTAATTTAGTCAATGATTATGAGAATGTGAAAGATGATTACAGCTGTTTGACTTATAGAGGCGGCATAATACTGAAATTTTAATATATTGAATCAAAAACTAAAGAATGCGTTTCGAATGACTTAATAAAAGATTAACAATTTATTTTGTGGAAAATATTTTAATTTTTATTATTTTTTGAGATCTTATTCGAAAAATTACTAACAAATTTTAGAAAATTTACAAATGTGCCTAATGGAGAAATAACTACATACATATCTATAGGAATATTTATGACTGAGAAATTTCACATTCTGTAAAGCCACACATGTCCACTGACTCATAATAGTTCATAAATTAATTATTTGAAAGACATGTTTTATGATAAACTTGATGTAATTATCTATTTTTTAATTTTTATAATGAAAATATGCTTTGATAAAAAGATTAAAAAAAAATAATAAATATTTATATTAAGAAATTTTTCCAAATCCAATTTTTTTAAATATTTTGTTCACTTTTGTAGTATTGTTGTGTAAAAAAAAAATGTTCTTTGCAAATAAACTCTAAAACTCCCCGTAAAAAGTCCATTCGTAAAAATGACGCCGATGTATGATTAATTTGACTCGTAGACCAACGTATGATTCTAGGGTTAAGAAAATATTAAAATCAAATTTCGTAGAGAAGAGGTTCAGATAACCATATTATTAGTAAATTAAAGGTTAATTTGAATATTATATAAGAGCAATAAATATTTTGTTTCGAGAATTGTGTAAAATTCTAGCTATATTGACTATGAAAACCTGACTTAAGACGTGCTTAACACGCACTTGTTTTTTATTTTATTAATTTATGTAATTACTATAATTCAGTCTGTTATGATTCGTAAATACCAATCAACCAGATCATTTAAAAAAAAAAAGATTGATAAAAAATTTGCATATTACAGCTATTATGTAAAAAAATAATGAAAAAATATGTAGAGTTAAAAAATTTCTTTATTATATAAAAAAATAATTACATTCGAAAATAGTTTATTCCATACAGGTGCCTTCTAATCGATCTACCATAGCATGGGGCACATCAAATCGTAATGTTTTGTCGTCAGACGTTATCACAAAGTCATAATCAACTGATTCGATTACGAATAGTTTTGGATACGGTGTCACAATAGCAAAGTATTGTTTATCGTCGAACTCCAATGACACTGCTCCCATTTCGGGCGTTATTGCATCACCATTTATAACGTAACCATCACCTTTTGGCGCAATTTCTAACGTGTGGTTAGCACTTTCAATTTTCAGACCCTAAAAAAAAAAATGCTCAAGATTATATTATGATAATTAAATAGTATATTATACAGGGCTGAGAAAAATGGTTCATAGAAACCATTTAAATAGAAAATGGAAAATGGTTTCCAAAAATGCATTTAAAATACAAAATGGAAAATGGTTTTGCTGAACATATTTAAAATAGAAAATGAAAAATACCTATTTAAAATGGATTATAAAATGCAAAATGCTTTTTATACTTTTTTATTCTATAAATTTTTTATTATTATTTTAATTAATTATAAAAAAAATTAAGAAAATATCAAACGTACTTAATTTATATATCAAAATTAACAATATATCAAACGTACTTAATTCAATAAAAGCAGTCTTTTGAGAAAATTTTGTCAAGTTTTCATGATATGAAAAAGAAACTTAACTCTTCAGATATTGTTACTTAAAAATATTGTAAAATTTCATTCGGGTTTGACATATTCAAACCTTGACTACGCTACGACTGCAACTTCTAAATATAATTATGAAAATCATTTACTCGAAATACAAAAATACTTCTTATCAACGTGTCTTAAAGATAGTAATACACAACTTGCGTCAGAAAAGTTTAACTTAAGAGAACTGCAACTCTAGTAACAAATTTAAATCAAGTGATATTGTAAGTCAATTAAATCAACTTACATTTAACTTATAATTTGTTAAACTTCAAGTTGTTCAATTCAAGTTCTATAATTAATATTGTATACACATAAATTTGAGTATACATGCATTTTCATTTTAAATGTAAAATGGATTCAAATTTTCATTTTAAATACAAAATAGAAAATAGTTTGACCGAACTTATTTAAAATAGAAAATGCAAAATGCCATTTTGTATTTTAAATACATATTTCAAATGAAATCATTTTAAATAGTTCGCAGCCCTGATATTGTACACCAAAACTATGGGATGTTATGATACAGTCGAGTCTCGTATGACGCCGTTTCCATAGAACACGATTTTCGTACAAAAAGATTTCAAGGACTCAAATGACTTGAAAACATTGTTTATAGCAGCACCTATTCAATGTGTTAAATTTTTTAAATGTGTCTAAAGTCGGTCTATCATAAAGTGTATCTGTTTTTTATTATGTTTGTTTATAAATGATACATACTTTTCGTTATCAAAAATTTGGATCGTAAGTATCTCCTAAACCGTGCGTCGTAACGAAAAAATAACCAAATTTTTGAGGGCTTAAATGAAGTCAATTGTAGGTCTTCCAAACATATTGCGATTGTTAAAACCTACTTTTCGTTATCGAAAATTATCGACACGTCATTATGGAAAATTATCGATCATAAGACGTCAAGTGAAACCTTACTAACTCACACACCACGTCGCAAGACGCCAACAATTCCATATAAAATATATTAGTTGTCAAAATAGTGTACCAGTTAGGCGTTTTGTCAGTATAGGTAATGACCATCATGGTGTTAAGTTAAATTTCGCTTCATAAAAGCGGAAGCAACAATAGGGCCGTAAGTAGGTCTTCAGGGGCCCCGGAGCAGAAAGTACATTCGGGGTCCCTACGCCGCCCTGGGCAAAAACAAAAAATTCAGGCCCCAGCAAAAAAAAGGTGATTTTTTTTTGCTAGTCAGTTGTTTGCCGCCCTAATTTTACAGAAATGTGGTTCTTGAAATTCCGCCCCTCGGCAAAAAGAAGCGGTGACTTTTGTTTTTTTTTTCTGCTCGTCAGTCTTTTGCCGCCCTAATTTTACAGAAATACTTTTTTTTGTTTTGCTTGTCGGTCGTCTAATTTTACAGAAATACCGTCTTTAAAATTTACCAAGAAATAATTCTTGTATTCTCTTGGGACCCCCCTTTGGCTGGGGACTCCGGGGCAATACCGCGGCTTCCCCCAACCTACACCATATAATTTTTGTAGATAAAATTTCAGAAAAGTTACCATGCTCTTTTATAATGCGTGTGCGATCGACGACCAAAGTAAAAAATATTTTACGATCATGTAAATATTATTAATTAAAAAAAATATTTTTTTGTCGGCAATGGAACTTTTTAGTGTGCTGTTTTACAAATTTTACGGAGCTAATATTACGGAAAGAACATTCTATCCTTTAAATTTTCTATGATTAATTATAATTTTTATATTTTTACCGTATAAAATTGAATACGTTCGCCTTTTACACGTCGATTGTAGTGCTGAGCACAGTAATTTTTCTATAAATTTTCTCTCCGTGTAGTTACGGCCTTGAGCAACAATAACTTTGCGTCATAAGGATTGAAAAAAGTGTGACTAAAGTATAGATTTCAGTTCCGAAATTGTAAATATTAATATTTTACGTACCAGTGAACCGGTTTCGTCGAGGCTTCGAACAGAAAACGTATACACAGCGTTACCCTCGGTGTCTGAAGCTTTAAGTACGCTCGTGTACTCCTTCGGCACTGGCGTATCCAAAAGTTTATACTGATCAGTCAATGTGTACTTTGCATTGACCAAACAGTGTCTAAAATTCGCGATAACAATCGTTTCATAAGCTAAACTCTCCAAACTCCACATTGTAAAGTATGGTTGTAGAAGGCCAAAGAACGTATAATCGTGTTTGTGTGGAATTCCCACATAAGTTTCCGTCACATTACCAATTTTCATTTGTACATCCACTTCGTCTCGCAATATTGGTAACACCAGATCGATATGATACTGTTTCTGATTCTGCATTTGGGTCACGTGATTTATCGGTTGACGATACACGTAATATTTGGATCTGAGTGTGCGTAGTGCGCGTAAAAACAACGAAACCAATTTCACTTTGTCATTGTTGACTTGAATGTCCACCGAATATTTATTTAACGATGATGCGACACGGGCACACCGTTGCGAGTAAGGTAATATCACCGAACTCTGATACACATGTTGCCTACATTGTGGATAGTTGAAATTTTGCTGTTTGGCCACACGTTTTTGCTCGTCGCTCAACATAATTCCAATATTTATATCCATTACAGATTTTTCATTGCCAACGTCGAATTTAATTTTACTCGCGTACTGATTTCCATGTTTTCTATGGTCGAAATGTGCGAAAATTTTTGTTTTCAAAAATGATTTCTCTTCTCTCGTGTACGTGAAATGTGCACTGAAATTGTCCAAATTTCGTCGATTTTCCACCATAAAATCTGTTTCGAGCATAAACGTCTGTTTCACTATGTGTGAACTGTTCGCCGCTTTGGCTGTGAGTGTGATATTGGTGCCCATTGACGATTCCGTTGGGTATGGATCGAAACCGAGGACACTTTTGAGATTAACGTATCCGCCATGTACTCGCAGTTCGACGTGATCCACATTGGGTAGATCGTGAAATTGGATATTGAAAGCGCACGTTTCAACGCCGGGCGTAAGCATCAAATATTGCTGCAAGACGGTCCATTCTAACCATAGTGAGAATTCCGTGTCACCGTACAACGACTCGGCTCTGAGTAGATCGGTGATTAGAGTGCCGCGAGAAACGTTGCGTTCGCAGTTAAAGAATGCTGCTTCCACTCGTTTGCCAACTCCATTGAATGTCGTGTCAGTAACGGGAACCTACAGGAAGAAAACATATCTTTCGATAGGAAAGTTCATTTCAACAGTATATTTTGTGTTACTACTAAATTGTTTTTTGTGGTTTATTAACTATTAAATCTAAAATTAAAAAAAAAAAAAATGTTAGCAAATTAAGAATCAGATATCTTTATTCAATTGGGTATTTGACTGATGTAGTTATTGGTAATGAAATATTGTGAATAACATAGAGTATAATTCGAGGATAATGATTAACCATTTAAATTATTTTAAAAAACCCTATAAATTTTTATCTTTTTAATTGAAAATTATGAATTTAGAATTGGCGGTTGGTGTGATGAAAACGATTCATTGACGTGTATGACGTCAGAGCCCAAAGATAGTTCCTCATAACAAGAAGAGATTTCGTTGTCAATGGTAAATGAAATGTGTAGTGAGATATAGTTTTAATGTAGGCCATGTCTCATTTTTTGGAATCTATGTAGAGTTTGGCTTTTGTTAAAATAAAAACAGGATATTTTTGGAAACAAGTCGCACGCATAAATTTTAATATATTTTTGTAATTTATAATAAATGTTTATAATCATATTTGTGTTACATAAAAATAATAATAAATAATTTAGTAGTAAATTTGGATGTTTTTATTGATAAAGGAAAAAATATATAATCTTTAAAGACAGACATTCATCATCACTACAAATGTAAAATTATTAAATTGCGAAATAGGTGTTGGTAAAGCAAATTTTTTGATCTGTTGTAAGAGTGGTACTTACAAATTATCAACAGATAGCACTACAAATTATCAATATATATTCAATAATATCGTGAGGAGAGCGACATCTCTTTGTTAAGTGATGAACTGGTGCGAAAATTGCAAAATATACATAGGTAAAGAAACAGAATATTGCAATAATTTATATAGGTACTTAGAGACAATTCCGTAAATTACGTCACGCAAAATTTTTAAGCCCGCCTCCTCTCTCGTCGTCACGCTACATCACATTTTGTCGAACCACCATCTAATATTACGTTACAAAACTCAAATATAATAAACTATTCTTTTTTTGCTCGATAACTATAATTTTGGGAAGGAATTGTTATAATTTTTTGGCTCGTCAACTGTAAGACAAGTTTTTTTTCAAACGTGACGTCACGTTTGCTCGGACCCCGGACTTCCCTCCTCGTCACGCTTCATTACGCTAGGCCACTACCCTCATTCCCCTTGTTTGCGTACATAATTGATAAATGATTCCTTATGTAATATGATGATCAAATGTGTTAAAATCAGTCAGCAGCCAACTTTATTGTAAATTAATGTTCAAATTTCTTACTTTTTTCATAATATGCGCACTAATAGGCATTTTTTTGAAAACCGCGTAAAAAATTCGCATAAAAAAATCACTCAGAAAAATAGGTTTATCTATACGTAGAGGAGACACATATGTACACTTGGCGTAAACGATACAGACGGTTGAGATACCATTGCGCATCATGTGCAAGTTATAGTGGGAGAAAATGTCAAACATTTTGAATCGTAGTACAGTAACGCTCAACGAATGGTATATTATCCATTGTATTTTGTTGTGCAAATAGTTTAATAGTTATACTGAGTTACTATCTTGTCGTTTGTTTCATCATTGTTTTAATATTTGATTTTTATATAAAATAATATTTTTAAATCAAAAATTTAAATTTTTGATTTAAAAAAAAATAACAGTACTTTTTGTACATATTTTTAAAATTTACAGTATTTACATAAAAATTACAGTACTTTTTGTACATATTTACGTGAAATATATATCCGCAGTACATTCTTTCTCAGCCGTCTGTATCGTTACAGTCATTTATACATGAACTACTAACTGCAGAAAGGAAACATGTCCAAAATTTTTAAAATTTTTTTGTTGTTTTAAATTCAAGATGGTGCATAAACTTGTACTCTATCTGCAGTAAACACATAAATGAACTACTTACTATGGCCATAACAGATGATAGAAAAGTTCCCTTTCTGTTGTAAATTATCCATCTATACATCATCTTTAGTTTGACACAAAAAAAAACGCATTTGAAAAATTTTGGACTTGTTCCCTTTCTGCAGTTAGCAGTTCACATATCTATGTATCTTCACTGTATTTAAAAGACTAATAAAAAAGAGAAAGATGAAATACACGGTTACTTCTAGCAGTAATACTATTTTAAAATAAGATAAAATATTCGCCATTAGTATTTGAAACTGTACGATAAATACTCACTCTCTTCTTGTATTCCCCTGCGCCGGCCACTGTTTCAATAACTTTTGCCCCATTGCCAAATTTTCCAAGAATTTCCTCAACGTTCGGTCCATCCACATAAATTTTTGTTGTGGCGTACATCTGTAGCCCCGTGCTATCAGTGTGCGAATTCTTTTTGAATATTACCGTTACTACACGATCCGGTGCTACACTTACTTCCAAATTCAGTGGCACGTTCAAAGCCATCGACTTGAAACTGATCAGTCCATGGTATAGATCATTAATTGGATTATACACCCGCAAATCAAGATCCCGACTACCAAGTATCGCCAACCGGAAATTAATGTTTAGTTTATCACCACTAGAAAAGTCGAATTTCAACGATTGAATTATTGGGACATTTTTAATCAAAACAATTGGAACACCTATTGCGTTTGGTATGACCCGTTCATATCTGAACGGAATATTGAGCACGGGAAGGAAATTGAGTTGATTACCCATTAGAATGTCGAAATTTCTTAAAATATTCCTGACTACATCCAATGTCACAATATCTACCGATTGCGTTGAGATGGTTCTACCACCCCGTTGAATGATTAACTCGAACGGGAAATTGAACGCAAACAATGGATTCGCTTGTCTGATTTCGTCCGATACCGGATCGGTAACGCCAAACTGGTTGCGTCCTTCATGTTTGCGGATAAGTCGCAGGAATACATTGCACATTTCGTAATTATAATTGTTAATTCGTGTTAAAATTCTCGACTGTAGTATAATTTCTTTTTCATTGTCCACCAGTGTGTGGTGAAGTTGTGCGCCAAAACCGTTATCCGGATCCATATATTCATAGATATACGTGCCGTCTATTTGTCGTTCGTTAATCGGCGGTTGAGCAAAGCGCAATATAATTCTGGCCAGTTCACCCTTGACACCCTCAAACGACGAACCGCCCAATCGACTCAACGATTTTAGGGTGTTGTAATGAAAAGTGTACAGGCGTTGATTACTGTCCCCGGCTAACAGGAGATGTAATCTCAAGAAGCTTTCGTAGGATGGATTTGTATTGATATAGATATTGTAAGCGGCTACTCTTAAAGCGGTGTTCAAATCTCGATCGGCCAAAATTGGCATCACAATCGTATCCATTAGCGTGAAATTTTTCGTTAATTGTGGTGCAATCGCTTGCAACGCTAAACCTCGTAGTCGATCATCGACTTTCGTATCACCGTTAACAATTGGTGTCAATTGTTGTAGAACGGAACCGATGCCAATGTTCGCAAGTGCTTGTAAATATTGTACCCTTGTTGGATGATCGGGGGATGAATTTAATTTTGTCACAAGTTGAGTTATATATTTTTCTAGGAGTGGTGATTTTTCATCGAAATTTTCGAATGTTCTGCGAACCAAACTTGCAAATGTTAACACGAGGGCGTTATGTAACGAAGAATCTTCCTCGTGCAGTGATAACATATCCTCGAGTTCAATCAGCAATTTCTCACAGGGACACCTTACGTGCGCCGATAAGTCTTTCAGAATCATCACGGCTAAACTTGAATCAATTTTTTGTTTACGAATCAAATTGCGAACTAAAATGGCCGACGCTTTTGTGCCCACGTGTGGTAACAGTTGAACGTATAAATATAATTTATCATTTTCATTTGGATCACTTGCACTTTTTTCGTGTAAAAGATTGAAAATTTGTTGCAGCACTTCCAAGTGTGCACTTTCTAGAAGCGTTAATAAACGATAAACTAATTTTACATTCTTGGTTGCGGGTTGTTCAAAACTGATATGATTTTCTTTCAGATAATTATTAAGTTCAGTTAAAAGTTCGTCTACACTATGGACCAGTTTTTCAGGATTTGGTTGTGGCCGGCGTCCACCAGTGACATCGAACAAACTATTCAGTGGCAATTCTCGACATTTCATCAATGGTTCCACATATTTCAACGATTTCAGCGTTTGTGGATTTTCGATTAAAATTTCTTTGGCTTTTGGCACTTCCTGTTTGAACGTGAAAAGTTGAAGTGTTTTTGCAAAACGTACACCATCAACGCCTCCTTGCGGATACATTTCTATTTGAGAATTAGTTCGAATCTTGGTGAGACGATAGCGCTTCTCGCTTGATTTTTCGAAAACATAGGTACCGCTGTTGACAGACGTCATAATATTACGATTACGTTTTAAATCCAGTTGATTGTCACATTTTTCCGGTTCAAATGTTTGGGTCAAAGCCACCACACCACTTTTTTGCGGGTACAAATAGTATTTTACATCACACAATCCATAAATTGTATCTTCGCGGAAGGTTTTGATCAAGGTTTTCCCATCATAGTCGTCAAGGATTACAAAAAAAAATTGTAGCGTTGACGCAATCGATTTCTTGATGTTTATAGAAAATTCTTTATCGGCATGATCCAGAGAAACTTGCGAAATGCCCGTTTCATCAAACTCTATCTTAAATGGCATCTCTAATGATTCAAATTCGGTTGGGACATCGACAAATGGTCCCAGACCCAATGTTTGATTGTTGATTAGACGATCAAGGGTCTCGCGACCGTTGTATAAGCTGTATTTGAGGTCTGTTAGATACACATTAAGCGAATGCTTTCCCTCCAGTTGTATATGAAGATCACCCATAAATTTATATACCGATGCAAATTCGCCCGGTTGCGATATGTCAACAAGGACTGTTGCTTCATACTGGTAGACCCATTCCTTGTCTGTTGGAAGCGATTCTAATCTAAGTGTTGCAACACTGCTTAATGTGCAGAGTGCACTCACCAAGATTGCCACTGAAAGAGAAATAAACAAAAATATTTAAAACAAAAATCTATTTAATAACCAACTCATTTTAAGGTGACGAAATTTCCTTTTCATTTGAATAAAAGTAGTACATATTTTATTTAGCAAAACAGAATCGAAGCTGACATTTGAGTGTCAAGGTGCATAGTCTAGGTCAGCGTTTCCCAAATTGTGTTCCCCAAAACAATAATGGAATTAATAGTCCAAGCAAATTACTGATTAAAACCTTGTTTTTCACCAAAATTAGTACCTGGAAGAGAAAATATGAAAAAGATAGGAATAATCCGTAGAATTCGATGAACTATTTTTAAACAGCTGAATCATTGGAGACCAAATGGTGACCAAAGAGCGCCAAAAACAGTTTTTTACATTTTTTTAAAGACTGAATTTCGTACCTAAAAAAAGTTTCGTACAATAGTTGTAGAACTATTTAATCTTAACAGCATAAGATCAATTTCATGCAAATTAGTGCATAAACAAATAAGTTATCGCAAAAAAACCGCCAAAAATCGCGATATTTTCAATTGATTATATCTTAAAGGGAGAGAAATATTTTTTATGAAACTTGGCGAAAATATAGTCCTTGGCAAGTAGAATAGGAACGTTTTTGAAAAATTGCAAAACATTTGGTAGTTTTTGCAAAAATCAATTTTTTCGAAAAAAGGCGTTTTCGCAGAATTCGATTTAATCAGGTTCTGAACCACCTAATAATGGTCTTCTGGACCGATGCACTAATTTGAATGAAATTGGTCTCATGCTGTTGATATTAAATAGTTCTACAACTTTTGTACGAAATTCAATCTATTTAAAAAACTGTTTTTGACCTTTTTTGGTCGCCATTTTGAGAAACTTCTCCAATGATTCAATTGTTTAAAAATAGTTCATTGAATTCGACGGATTTTTTCCTATCTTTTCCATATTTTCCCTTCCAGGTATTAATTTTGGCACGTAAAAATTTAATTTTCTTGGACTATAAGCTTAGATAATAAGACCGTATATTTTATTAGTTTAACACAATCTAACACTATCATTAAAAAAATTTTCGGGAAAATCAACCAGTTAAAAGTTGAAAAATCAATCAATTGCATAGAATTATTAAAGTGAAAACCTTTATAGCAAGGGCAGCTTGCGTTAGGATGTAATGAAATCTGTAATGTATGAGTGTTATAAAAACGGTAAATACTTGGACTGTAACGAAATTTATAATGGTGAACCTATGGTGAAAAAAACGCTACTGGGTTAGTTGATCATTGTTAAATTATTTAATTTATCCACAACATTGTTGATGTCATATTTTATACATATTATGTCAACTTATTAATAGTATATACAGGGTGTCAATTTAAAAATAAGACAGGCCTCATATATATGAGGCCTATAAAAGAACTATAAAAGATAATTAAAATTTTTCAAAACTGTTTCTGTAATATGGAATGAGAACCACTATGACCCACATGGGAATTCTCTATAACCAACCCCTAAGTCTCCAGTCCCCCCAAACTTATTCTTTTAAATTGTAAGACCCCACTTGTGGTACATCATTAAAAAACATTTTAAAAATGCTGTTCATTAAAACCAAACATAATGTTAATTTATCGATTATTATTTGAAGAATACGGAAAATAAGTTTCAGTAAATTGAGATGTATTTTTTCTTATTCAAAGTTACAAATATCACATTATTAATTAATAAATTTGGGTTTGTCTAACGAAAATTTGTTGCCTAGCAATTTAACGAGTACAACTGTCAACTAACAAAAATGCGACATAGTGTAATTCGCTCCGAGCCGAAAGTATAGCCACCTACATCAAATGATTATTTAACAATTTATCAGGACATTTTACTATTACAATGAATGGAAAATATATTAAAAAACTGAAATTTGTTTAATAAAAGCCATACATCTGTTCACTTTACGTCAAGAATGTCTGAAAATAGAATATTTTTCAATAATTAACCAAGAAAAAGCATAGAAGGTAATTTTTATGATATTTTTTTGAAAATTTCAAAATAAAATGACGTTTAATAGTAATGTTACAAATAATTTTTTTTTATTATTTTGTAGAATCTAATAAATAGACATCCTAATAAGTACTCGCTTTGAAAAAATCAAACAAGTATACTTAAAAAGAAAACTTTTTCTTAAAGAAAATTGTAAAATTATGTACAAATGCCGTCCTGATAATTTGATATATTTGCCCACCTTAAGCGCTGTAGTCGATTTTTGTATCCCCTCCAGGTAAAAGCTCATAGCGAATACGGTTAAGACAATTTAACGAATAAAATGAATTAGTATAATTCATATTATTATTTAATACATTGTTACTATGGTTCTGAAATCAGTTAAATGTACCAATACGAATTTTTGTTTCGATTTTATCGTGTTTACTTACAATGAAATGACCAATGAAATGTTTTATACCATTTTTTCGCTGTAAAAATCTGTCCTAACTTTTTTTCCATGGTAAAAGTGAAAATACCCCTGTCGCAGCATCCTGCATAACATAGCGAATTTCCGTTTATAAAAATTAGTTTTTCTTGGAAACTAGTTGACATACAGTAATAGTTTGAAGACCTATTTTATGTGATCTTTTCTTCTCTTTCCAATGGTGTAAAAAAGTTTCGCAAAAATTTTTGAATAGGTGTAAATTTTGTAAATTTCGTAAACCTAGGACATTTTGTTCGAGAGTATTCGTGCGGACACATATATATATATATATATATATATATATATATATATATATATATATATATATATATATATATATATATATATATAAATATATATATATATATATATATATACATATATATATATATATATATATATATATATGAATATATATATGTATATATGAATATATATGTATATATATATATATATATATATATATATATATATATATATATATATATATATATATATAATTTTAGTGAATATTATTTTCGGTTTCTAGGGACCTCAAAACAAATTTCTGCCATAGTGCCGGGCTCAAGTCGCGTCATGACAGTGGCTGTAATAGCTGAATTCCATTCTGGAAATTCGCTGAAAATCATTTTATTTAAAAGCAATATTTTAAACAAATATGAGTCTCCATCCACCGCCGGAGTTTTCTAGAACCACCCCGGTAGCGGGTGGTGGGTCCAGAACTGTCCAATTCTGTCTACTGACATTTTTTTCTTATTTTCTCAAAAACTAGCTAAGCTAGAATAATAGTTCAAAAACCTTTTTTATGTGATTTTTTTCCGTCTTTGCAATGGTGTATAAAAATGTGGCAAAAACTTTCAAATTATAGCAAATTTTAGCAAGAACAAAAACCATGTTCCTGGCCTCCGACGTGCTTGGCTGAAGAACTCATCCAAGATTTTTGGACTTCCAACGTTGTCACCAAATTTCGTAAAGCTAGCAGTTTTTCCTGAAGAGCTATCGTGCTGATACATATATACATACATAAACTTATACATACATATATATATATATATATATATATATATATATATATATATATATATATATATATATATATATATATATATATATATATAAATTTTAGTGAATATTATTTTTGGGTTCTAGGGGCCTCAAAACAAATTTCTGCCATAGTCCCGGGCTTAAGTCGTGTTACGGCTAACACCGTAATAGCTGAATTTCCAGAATTCTTTCTGGAAATTCGCTAAAACTACAATATTCTTATAGGACTTGATACACGTGAATTAAATTGTCTTTAATAATAATAACATAAAATAAATATATATTTTACGTAAAATAAATATATAATATTATATAGTAAGAGCATTCCTATGATTAAATTAATACATATCCACTAAAAATTCGATAAAAATCACTTTTCGATAAAAACCACAATTCCATTATTATTACCTATCAGTTAATTTCTTAAACCACAAAGTTACATAATATAGGAAAAAGTAAAATCAAATTTTCATTCAATAAAAAACAAAATTCCTAAATATTCAACAAATATTTTACATTGCAAAATACTACTTTTATTTTGAACAACTGAATATTCGAAACAATATTGTTACAATTGACAAAATATAAATTAGTATTTTACAAAGTAAAATATTTGTTTATTATTTACAAATGTGGAATACCATAAAGTGACGCTCAAATCTATTAATATTAAACAAAATTCCTTTTAAACTTTATAAACAAAATTTACTTACCAAACAGATAGTTCATGTTCGGTTTAAGATGAAATTTAATCACTAACTAAAAGTAATTTTATAATTTGCTTACTTATATTTCTTCTACTGGGCTAATTATCTTCAATTATGCGATGCTATTTGAACTTGAGTGGGGTCGCTCAAATTGAGATAAATAACAAAAAAATTTGTGAAAATTAACAACAAGAAAAAAATGATGACGTTTAATAATAAGCATTACATATTATTATTATTATTATTAAAGATAAATTAATTATCGGAAATTGGGTTGTTTTTTTTAAATTTTTTAAGTACAATTCGACTGCGTTCAGACAGTGCTTGAGACCTTGATTACGTCATTGGTCTCACATCGTTCTTAGATTATATACGTCAAACAATATTTTGAACCGATTCCTGAAATTCAATGTCATTTGTTTCGAGCTAACCAGCAAGTTTGACAAAAGCTACTAATTTTACGATGATTTTCGATTCACATTTAAATAAAAGTAGAACGAATTAACGATTTTGATGAAACAAAATGATAAGAATCTTTGATTTTATATATATATATATATATATATATATATATATATATATATATATATATATATATATATATATATATATGAAGGGCCAGGGGGAAAGGGGGGTTAAGTCACTTTAACCAATTATAAACGTTATAAACATTGTGTTGTTTATTTGAGAAACAGCTGTAAGCCAAGTCAGGAACAGTACACAAAAGTTGTGGACTTGACTTGTTATTCCCTCTACGCGCTCGTTTGACCCTTTGTTCCCTTTTTGCCTCTAGCTTCGAACCGGTTTTTTTAGGTGACTTGACCCGTTTTTCCGATAAATTGTTATAACACGTGACAATACTCTTGAAGAACTACAACAATCAATCAATAACTCATTTTTCAAAGAAATGTGACTTAGCCCCTTTTTCCCCTCGGCCCCTCATATATTAGTGAATATTATTTTCGGTCTCTAGGGACCTCAAAACAAATTTCTGCCACACTCGGGCGTTATGACAGTGGCTGTAATAGCTGAATTCCATTCTGGAAATTCGCTAAAAATAGTCGTATGTTTTTGACTGTCTTTTTTTTTCTTTGACTTATTAATAATAACATCAAGCTCAATATTTCATAAACGACTGAATTTACTATTCTGGGAATTCGCTAAAACAACAGAAGTAAATTACAAATTCGTAAAATTATATGCGAAAATTAAATCACATTTCTTGAAGAAATTTGGGAAACTTGCATAGTAAAGGAGGTAACATCGCTGATATATAAAATCATAGTACTAACAATAATTATAAACTAATTTGTTTCTTAATACTATGATAAAATAAATTTAGGTAATATATTGCCTATAAAATTTATTTTTTGCAGTTCCGGGACTAAAATAAATGATTTAATCCTTCAGAAGAGGGAGTAATGTGTCACTTTTAATCCCAAAGGACTAAAAAATTCTTTTGCTCCCGCTTTTAAACCAATCAACATGCACAATTTACAGAGCATCACCAATCAGCAAGCGAAGTTTAAATTAAATAGCTAGGTATAAAATAATGAACAAATTTGTAGATAAAGACAAACAGTTATATTGCCTTGTTTAATTAGATTGATTTATCCAAAGTATACTTGATGTAATATTGTTTCATACAATTTGAATGACATTTAATTATTTAAATAATTTTTTTAAATTTTTACAATTTTAAATTAACTGGAATTGCAAAAAAAACAGTATATACTGGGTGTCCCGGCCGGATGTATACATACGATTTACATGTTAATTGGTAACATTGGATTCTCAAAAGGAAAAAGTTATGTCACAAGAGTGCTTTGGATAAAGGTATTCCTATTTTTGGTAATTTTCTTTTATAAAATAATTTTTTCCCACCAAATTATCTGCACTATTTCTTCAACAGAATATTCTTTTGGTATTTTTATAATTTTAATATTTATTTTCAAGAAAATAAAAAAATGCCCTTTGAATTTATAGAAAATGACAGAAATATTTATTATGTAAAAATGTGAATTCATTTATTTTACTGCATTATTATTGTTAAAACTATAGTAACAGTAGTTAAAATATTAAATTGGTATTATTATTTTGTTCAAAGCACTCTTGTGACATAACTTTTTCCTTATGGGAATCCAATGTTATAAATTAACATGTAAACCGTATATATACATCCAAATGAGACACACGGGTATACCCCGCAGGACTCATCCCTCGTGTGAATTGTTGCTAGAGAGCCTGTAAACTTCACACCCACAATTATAACTCACACTTTAGTCCTTTGGAGATCGATACTATTATAAATTCGAGGTGCCTGAGATGAAAGTTTAGGACAAAATAAATGTAGGGGAGAGCGGGGCTATACCGTACAGCGAAGCTAAACCGTACACCCCTTTTTCGTGTCTAGATTTCAAGCTAGACAAGTCCAATCGTTGTCGCAACCTAGCGCCTGACCGCGGAAAATCACAGCATTGAGTTCGTTCCGCTGTGCGTATAAATGCCAATATGACGGTGAAAAAACTGGTTTTTATTATTTCTCTTATAATTTTGGGGCACTGCCAAATAAGAGTTGGGTGGAGAACCTTTACTTATGAGCTGATAGCGATAAGATCACGAGAAACTACTTTTCTTAAGCTCTCTCTTGATCACTTGTGAAGACTAGTTAGGCGACGGAATTTGAGGTTAGGTTATGAAACTCGCACAAGGTACAGGATGGGGCTAAACCGTACAGGAGTGTACGACCTATCCCCAAATGGTTTAATATGGCAACATTAATAAATTGTAGTTGATGCAGGAAATACCATAAACATTATAGTTTTAGTGCTGCCGAGTCTGCAGATAATTTTACTTCTGATTTTTGTTTAAATGTATAAACTTTAAATAAAATACTTTCGTTCTATAAACTTTATCACTTTTTTTGATAAAAGTTAACCTAACACTTTTTATACTTTTATAAGCTGAACTAAATATACCGATAATACAAGTTACGTTATGATGTTTCTTAGTTGAGTCGACAATAAGTAATAAAATGTGTTTTCTACAATAATTTATTGCATTACTCTTATTTACTTCCTTAGCAAGATGATTTTTTACAATAATTTATTGCATTACTCTTATTTACTTCCTTAACAAGATGATTTTTTTACTGTACGGTATAGCCCCTCCTACCGTACGGAATAGCCCCGACCCCCGGGGCTATTTCATACAGAGACACTTTTTTGTAATTTAATTTAAATATGTAAACAGTGGAATAATTCAAATTTCTTTGTGTGAAATCAATAGCCAATAGTCCAAATTATATATTGCTAATTTTCTTATAATTTTATACTCGATATTAGCTGAACAATAACAGCTCTCCCTTAAGTGTACGGGATAGCCCCGCTCTCCCCTAAGAATATTAAAATAAAAGTAACATCTGTTCAAATGTCTGATTTCCAAATGGAAACACTGTTTGTTTTGGCTTAGTAAAAGTATTTTAATTCAAAAATTCATCAAGATCAATAAGCACTGTTGTAGATTTATCGATGTTCTTTATCGATGCATTTTCCTTGTAGGTCCTTAGTGTCGTAATATGGATAACTTCTTATATTTAATCCTATTGACGTGCCATCAAATACAATATTAACAATATTAATGCTTGATTTGACGAGCAATAATTTTGGATATGGTGTAACCGTAATCTCCGTAAGTGCTTTGAAATTTTGTTTTCCCATACTGGACGTTAGATTTTTACCATTAACCATATAACCGTCTGTTATTGGTACAACCTCAATCAATTCATCACCGAATTTATATTTAAAGCCCTGAAATCAACAGGGAAGTTTATTCGATTACGAATCAAAAACGAGAAAGTAAAAAAAAAAATTGGTAGATTTTTGACTAATAGCCGACAAGTGAACTTCAACCGTAAAATGAGGAAGGTGCTGTCTGTTTCCGGTATAATGGGTAACGATAGAAAAATAAACCATTATTATAAAAGTAAGAAACTTAACCCTAGAACGACAAGGCTCTGTTATGGGACAAATTTAGCAAGTGAGTGTCATACATTACACATATACCTTTTCTTTATTATGTCCCGAACTAACACGAAGTTAGTTCGGGACATATTAAAATCCTTGAGTGATCGAAAATTTGAGAGAGGTGGTAAATAATTATAGAGTTTTACATTCATATATTGAATAAACGCAAGATGGCTGTATTACTTGTGTATTGTATATATTTTATGTATCTGTGAACTCTATGGTTTGGTAAGAAAACGATTAAGACGCCATCCAGTAGCAAGTAGTGACTTTGTATATTTAATATATAGTATAGCATCACGTCAAGTTACTAATTGTTTTGCTAGATGGCATTAAATGTATTAAATTAACAAATTATGGTATATTATCTGTTTTGCTACATTAATTTGTATGTATTTGTGTGTTAGGTGTGTGTATGTATTACGTATATGTATTACGTATATGTGTACGTATGTGTCCGGACTGTTATATTTTAAGAAGTTTTAGTTATGACCACTGATTGTGAGTGAGGGACATTACTTAGTGCGTGTCAAACACGCACTTGACGAATTTTTTTTAAATTAATTACCGGTTCTAGTGTGTCAAATCGATATTTAGGGTGAATGCGGGAGAGATGCCGCACATTTTGAAAACACTTGATAATTCTTAAAGTATGCATTTAATTGATTTGAAATTTGGTATACAATAAATGTAAATATTGTTCTTTAAAATTATTTATAAATAATTTTAAATTTTGAGTCATAAAGGATTCATAATTAACATTTTTGTAGAGCCTGTAAAGCGGTGTCTCTCCCACCCCTGTGGGAGAGATGGAAGAAGGTGAGACGCCGCATAATTCATATTAAAAATTTTGCATTTTACACACATCTCCATATATGATGCATGCCATATGTAACCATTTTTGGCACTTTATACATCTTAACCATTCAACTTTTTTTTGTTTCAGTCATCATTATTTTCGTTATCTTCACTAATATGAAGGCTCTTCTTGATCCATTAATGGATCTTTTATATTTACGTGGCATAATTTACAGTCCAAATAAAAATTGCATAATTAAGGTATATCAGTCTATGTTTTTAACATGTAATATGATGCGGCATCTATACCAACTTTAAATGCGGCATCTCTCCTTTTTGTTGGGATAGATGCTGCATGTTGCTATAGCAAGCATAGTGCGGAATTCCAACCTAAAATTTTATACAGTACTTTTAAAATATACCTAAATTAATAACAAAATTCATTTTCATTAAAACAATGAAATATACATTCATAAATTCTAATGAATTAAATGCTTCATAAAATATTATGTTAAAAAACTTATGGGTCATACACAATCAATGAAATAAGGAATAAGAAATAAGAAATATGGAATAAGAAGTATGCCATCTAGTGACGTTGAATGGAACTTTAACGTAACTGCCCACAGGTATATGTATTTAGGTATTTTTATAGATCAAAATTCATGAAAAAATACAACAAAAAATAAAGAACGACGAAAAGTTTAAATTTATGCCGATTCATCTCGATTTATGGTGTTGTTTCACTTGCCGTCATTAACCCTAGAATCATACGTTGGTCTACAAGAAACGTTAATCATACATCGGCGTCATTTTGACGAATGGACTTTTTACGGAGAGTTTTAGAGTTTATTTGCAAAAAACATTTTTTTTTTTTACATAACAATAATACAAAAGCGAACAAAATATTTAAAAAAATTGTATTTGTAAAAATTTTCTAATATAAATATTTATTAATATTTTTAATCTTTTTATCAAAGCATATTTTCATTATAAAAATTAAAAAATAGATAAATACATCAATTGTATCGTAAGACATTTATTTCAAATAATTAATTTATGAACTATTATAAGTCAGTGGACATATGTGACTTTACAGAATGTGAAATTTCTCGGTCACAAATATTCCCGTAGATATGTAGTTATTTCCTGATTAGGCACAATTGCAAATTTTCTAAAATTTGTTAGTAATTTTTGGAATAAGATGTCAAAAAATAATAAAATTAAATTATTTTCCACAAAATAAATTGTTAATCTTTTATTAAGTCACTTGAAACGCATTCTTTAGTTTTCGATTCAATATATTAAAACTTCAGTATTAGGTACGTCGTCTTTATAAGTCAAACAACTGTAATCATCTTTCACATTATCATTATCATTGAATAAATTAATTATAACATCCATATCTCTAATAAATTTTTAGAAAAATTAGGAAAACTTTTATATGTGAAGTACGAAATTTAAAAAAAAAAAAAACATCGGTTAATCATACATCGTCGTCCACTATTTCAGTATAAAAAAAACGACAATAGCTGTGAACAAAATTTATACGTCTTATGTGTTATAATAACAAATAAATTAGGTAACAGAAGTTTCACAGCAAACAGGCAACGACAAGTTGTAGTATTGGAGTAGGTAGAGAAGTTCGTTCGTCAATTTGACGAGTACTTATGATTCTAGGGTTAAATGGACAAAAAATCGACCCCGACCCCAACCCCCCCCCCCACCACAAAAAGGAAAAAAATCACTCTACTTACCAGTGCGCCTCTATTATCAATTGTTTTAACAGAAAGAATTAAATATGATCTCGTGTCTCTCACAATTTCGGTATATTCCGCGTTTAGTGAAAATGGTACAATATTAAACCGATCAGTCAATATATATTGTTTGTTGACGGAACAATATTTGTAGTTAACAATCTCTAGCGCCAATTCACTTGGTGTAGTAAATTGCATTGAAATAATTTTATATAAATAGTAATATATTTTATCTAATTGGCGTGAAATTCCGTAGTAAGTTTCGATAGTTGTGTTGGTTTTCACCACGATATCAAGCTCATTTCGAAATATTGGTAATGTTATGTCAATATGGTAATATTTTTGACGATCAAAATCAGTTGATTGAATTAACGGTTGACGATACATGAAATATTTGGATCTCAGTGATCGTAATACGTCCAAAATCCATGAAACTAATTCAGATTGATCGTTATTGATTAGAAGATCAATAGAAAATTTTTTTAGTGAGGATGCCTCCTTAGCGCAACGTATTGAGTACGGCAATACAATTTGATTCTTGTACGTTTGATTATAACATTCATTGTATATGAAATTTTGCTCCACAACCATAAGTTTTTGTTCATCGCTCCTTAAATTTTCAATATTTACTTCCATAACGGACTCTTCTTCGTCGACATTCAATGTTATTTTTGTTTCATACTGATTGTCATGTTTCTTCTCGTGATTAACATGTACAAAAATTTTATTTTTCAAAACGGAATTTTCTTCTTTTGAATACATAAAGTATGCAGTGACATTTTCTAGATCTTTTCGATCATCCGAATTTGATAAATGTTTGAATACAGTTGTAGGGTATGTCTTGTTAAAATATTATTGTCTGTTTTACTTGTAAGTGTGATCGTACTTCGTGGAACTAAAACATAAAATGTGGAAAAATCAAATTGTATATATTCTATATACCGTTCAAATTGTATTTTCAGTTCAACTTGCTCCACATCCGGTAAATCTTCCAACAGTATTTGAAAGCCACAGTTACTAACGCCGCCTAGTGTTGAAATCAAATTATATAACTTTGTTAACGAAATTTGGAAATCATATAGTGATTGCTGTCCCATTAAATTATGAATAAAGGTACCACGAGACACACTGTTAGAAACACATTTGACGAAAGCGACGTCTAGTTTTTTGCCAATATCACTAAGTGTTACGTTGGCGATTGGAATCTAAAAATTAAATTGATATTACAGTATAGCACCGATAATTGAAACATCAGTTTTAGAAATTTTTGGAGAGGATCAAATTAGTCAACATCACTTTTGGAAAGTTGCATCAAAAATTTCAAGTATATAAATATTAAATCCATGTGTAATAGACCATGACGCATGATTTTATCAAAAGAAACAAATAAATATACCGGTAATAGAAGTGACAAACAACAACAGACCTCAAAGCGTGGGAAAGTGGATTTTAAATATTGTACATAGAATGTTTATCTATATGTATTTTGTTCTGTGGCGGCTTTTATCATACGTAAAATGTAAACAAAATTATTTCAAAGCAAGTTAATAAAACGATAAATGAAAAAATATTTTCTCAGATAAATAATTTTTAATTCTTCACTTCTTTTTTTCTTTTATTAATATTTAAAAAAAACATAATTTAATTCAAAACATAATCTTACGATATTTGTGAATCGCCCCTGGTCAAAAAGCATCACTTTTGTCAAGCACCACTTTTGGAGACTACTTTTTCTTGACAAAACTGATGCTATACCGTATTTGATAATTTTTATCAGATTTTTTAGACCGTTAGCCAGCGACAGGTGAAAAGTTGTGATTTTTTTTTATCTGCCTTTTCGGAGGAGCGGTCATTCAGTGGCTAAGCGATGGGGGTGCAAGGGATACTATCAGGACCCGGGCGCCACATTGAGAGGGGCGGCAAAAACTCATAGGAGTGGTGCTATTACTTTAAAATTTTTTTCTCCGGGCTACGAATTATATTACACAAACCAATTCCCGGCGAGCAGAAAAAAGGTCGTTAACTTTTAAGAAAAAATTTAAAATAGAAATTTATGGGAGGCAATTTTTTCCAAAATTTAAAATACACCGTTCCACTATATACGTAAAATTTTTAAAATTTTAAAAATTTAGCGGGGCGCAAAAAAGTGTCATGCACCGGGCGCCAGTTATGCTTGCTACGCCTCTGCGGTCACCCCCCGCGTACTAATAAAGATAAGCATTGTATTAACCGTGGACCCGATAACGGGAAAACGAAAAATCGATTTTTTCGGAAACGTATTTTTGGAAATTTTTGATGTTTTCTTTTTATCTGCCATTGCATAAAATGAATGATATGGTATAATGGTGCCCATCGAGAAAAAAGTGGTAGGAAGTTTCCACTGGCCTAAACGGTGGAAATAAGGATATTAACTTGCAAAAAAATTTTGAAATTTTCCACGACTTTATTTTACCTGCCAATTAACAGAGAAGAAGGTTAAGCTGTAAGTAGGGGAGAGGTGTGTCAATAGTAACAAAAAAAATATACAGGCTAGTAATTTTTGTATCTATTAGTCACAGAGAGCTAAATTTTTAGTACAAGATACAGGCATTTTTCAGGTTTTGAATGAGCTTTACAAAAATACTCTATGTTGACTTATAATTAAAATAACTACATTTATGTGGACCAAAGTGTAATGTTACAATCGTCACCAATAGAGGATAAATTGTTACAGGGCTTAGGTTCAATTGTAACACTCATTATTTAGTTGAATTTACACGTTAGTTATTATAATTAATCCAATTTTAAAAATTCTTTCTTACATATTGAGTGAGGAAGGTGACAAATAGCACAGTCTCTGGCAACAGCTCTGAATTTTTCTCTTTCTATTACTCTTTTAACGGAATTCAAATATACATCATCGAATATAGTTCCTATCCTAGTTTTTCGTTTTATTCTGAAAACAGTATGAATTAGATTAGAGACTGAACCTACAAGCAAAACTAATCTTGAACCGAGACATCGACTTAATCGTGTAACCATTAATGGAAGGATTTTGTTTCTTCTTTTTTTCTTTTAAATTATTAACCGAAGTCGTTACCTTTATTATTCTGATTCATACATAACATATAAAGTTTAATTTTGTTCAACTAAAATTTTTTGTCATTTGTAACATGTTGTACAATCGATACTACAGAATTTGTTACAATTGTTCCAACGCTGTTTCATTTTATAAAAAAATTCATAAAATATAAATTATGATTAAAAAAGCGAAACTACCTATCTGATAATATTATTTGATTGCTTATGTGTCCAATAAAATCACTTTTCTTCCAATCGATGGAGTATTTTTACTGCAAAAATCCAAAAATTGTTAACGCACTCAAAATTTACGTTTAACTTATATAAACACATTTGATATTGTTGAGAGAAAACCGCCAAATGATATTAACTGAAAGTTTTGTCAGTAAAGTACAACTTTAGAAGTCACATTATGATACGTAATAGGATTGATAGATGTCTCACAAATTTTGAAGTTACAGTTGACCCACTGTTACTACTGACACACCTCTCCCCTAATTGATAAAAAAACTGGCAGGTGGTTTGGACATTACCAAGTACAATTTCCATCAGCAATTTATAGCGTAACCTTCGTCGTGGAAAATTTCAAAATTTAACACCCTTATTTCCACTCTTTCAGCCAGCGGAAACTTCCTACGACTTTTTTTTCCGATGGGCATTATTATACCATTTCTTTCATTTTATGCAGTGGCAAGTAAAAAAAAAAACATCAATAGTTCCTAAAAATGTGCTTTCGGAAAAATCAATTTTCCGTTTCCGCGTTATCGGTCAGGCCATTTTTAGTTGATTTAATATATACACAGATACTTACTTTTTTGTTCAACTCTCCTACACCAATAGCTGTTTCATGTTCCCCCTCTTTTCTTACATTACCGTAAAACAAATGATAGATTTCTTTGTTTAGAAATTTCTTAATGTAAACGTTAGTAGCGTTTGTATAGGTTTCTAAGCCTATCCATCCAGAAGTTTCAGGACTATTCTTGAACAATATTGTTGGTCCAGGTAAAGTATCTATTTCCATATTCAGTGGCAAATGGAAACTAATTAACGTATCACTAGCTACTCCATAAAACATATCCGTCACCGGATTGTACACGCTCATACCGCGACTTCTCTTCCCAAATACCGATAACTTCATGTTAGTAATCTTTTTGGATTGTGGAGACATTTCTTCGTATTTGAAGGAAAATATTATTGGCAGTTGATCGATAATTATAACTGGAATGCCCAGAACCGTTGGTAGTGTACGTTCGTATTTGAATGGAATTCGAAAATTCAGTGAATGTTGTAAGTTGTTCATGAAAGTTTGCAAAATTTCACTAACGTCTCTTCCGGTGTAAATCATCACCGTTCTACCATCCTTTGAAACGACTAATTCGTATGAAGGATTAAAAGTTCCATCGTTAACTCCACGAACACGAAGGAAAACCTTTAACTCGTGTTCGTCATCACGTTGATAATCTATTATTTGAATATGAATGTGAATTACTATGTCATTTTCAACAATCATTAACATCGTCTTCATGAAAATAATCGTATTAAATTCATCGTTCGTGTATTGATAAAAATAAATACCATCCATAAAATTGTCATGGAGTGGTTGTCGCAAAATACTTAATAGAGTTCTAACATCTTCTTTATTTAGATTTGCGAATGGGAGACTACTTAATTGACTTAATGACTTTATGGTGTTGTAGCAAAAACTGTAAAATCTTTCATCGGTTTCCGTTCGAAATATTTCGTACAAATCTATGAAATTGTGCTTGTAAACAATGCGCTGGAAGTATGAGGTACTAAAAGCGAAAGCTCTTAAAACATTGCTTGAATTCTTATTAGTAACAATTAAGATTTCAGCAGGCGTTAAGATATCAAATTTTCCTCTAATATCACCTATTATTAAGGCACGTAAATATTCGTCAATTTTTATTTCACCCTTCCTAATCTTTAATAAATATTCACGTGCAGATCTAATGCCGATATTTTTTAATCCTTGCAAATATAGAAGTTTTGTATCGTAATCGTCTGCTGAATTGACCTTATCTGTAAAGTATTTTACATATTTTTCGAATAGTACTACGTCTTCATCAACATCTTCATTATCTTCGTACATTTTTCGAATTAAACTGGCGAAAGTTAAAATACATGCGCGATGTAAACGAATATCGTGCTCACAATCTGTCAACAAGCTCTCAAGTTGCTCTAATGTTATGTCATCTGCACAAAAATGTTCCGGTAATGCAGTTAAAATTTCAATGGCTAGAAAATTTGTATGAATCACTTTTTCACGAATTAAATCACGAATGAAAATTGCCGACTCTGGTATTCCAATATATGGTAAGAGTTGTAAACCCAACGTAAAAATGTTATTGTCTTTTTTTTTGAGCAGATCAAAAGTTTCTTTTAATACGTCTAGTTCCACCTTCTTGAAAATGTTTAATAAATGTAACACTTTTGGTATGTGAAAAACGGTCGGTGCTTCGTAGGAGATTTCGGATAAAATTTTATATATCATGGGTGTCAGTTTGTCAGGTGTTATGAATATCAGTACGGCAGGTGGTATTCTTCGTCCACCAGTAATGTCTGGGTAATTGCAATTTTTTAATCCTCTGTATTTTAATGTTTCGAACTTTCTTCTATAAGAGAGCAAGCTAATTTCCGTAGCTGTTGATATTTTGTTATTTAGACTGATTCGTTGAGTAACTTTCGTAAAAAAGACATCACTCACACCAAAGTGTGAATGTTTCACTATGTGATCATTTGTTTCGATTTCAGTGATGCTAATTTTATCGCCGCCCGTTTTTTTGAATCTATAAAAGCCACTGCTCCTTTTAGATATATAATCATCTAATTCGTTTCCTTCATAACTTTTAATTAAAATGATATCGTCACCTTCTTGATACATTTGATATTGAATATCACTCAATTCACTATGAATTGTTGCTTCATTAATCCAGTCCTTCGTCAGAGGTTCTCCCTTAAAACTGTAAAATACCTCTTTGTCAATTTGTAGAATGGAGGCAATCGCTTTTTTCATATTAACTGAAAATTCTGCGTGGAGTCCGCCAACTAAGAGTGCCGAAAATTTGCCATTATCATCGTAAACTATTTCAAAAGGTGATGTGAGTGATTGAATTTCATCAGGAATTGGCTGATACGGTTCCCATGTTTCGTTATGTAAATGAGGATCAGTAATATCGCCGGTTATACGTCCATTAAATGATTTATGTTTGAGATTTGATAGGTAAATACCAATCGATCGATTTGACAGTATTTGACAATGCAGATTGCCCTTGATTTGAAATGATGATGCATAGTGGTCCGGTTGAGAAGTGCCAACGTGAAATATCGCTTCATAGTCATAAATCCATTCTTCCACTGCGCTACTTAACGCACATATAACACTTAAAATTGTCACTAAAATAAAAGGCGGATAATTATTAACTTATAAAATTCTAAATTCAACAATCGGTCACTTACCTATTAAATAATAATTCATAATTATTTTCGTAACTTATCTAAATTTTGACTGTTTCAAATGCCTGTCTTACATTCTGCATTTATCTTCGATTAATTATTAATAGCTATTTGAACTTGACATAAAATTTTGGGTCGCTTATAATAAGATTGATGGCGATTATCTTATGCAAATAAACAAAAATATAAAAATAGAATGTATATTTTGCATATTAATTTGATGAAAAAATTGATTTCGAGAGTATTCAGACCTTCAATTTTGCAAAAGTTCTAAAAATTCTCTTACATATATTTTGTTAGGTTGCGCTCATTTTTGCTTTCATTTTCGAATGGGTAATTCTCTGGTAACGGGAACCACTCGAAAAACTCATAGTTTTAAATTTTGTTGATACGTTAAATTACTTTTAAATCAAATTTTCCAAAATTCTGTTCAAAATCAATTTTATTTATGATGCTTGCCAAATGCCATCTTGGTATTTCAATAGTATGGATGATTTCCGCACCGTAAAACCTCTAGGTAGATGTTCGTACTAATAATTTTAGAAGTATTTTATCAAGATTTCTTCAACTTTTTAATTTGGACCCTATTTGGTGGCACTGACGGACAATTTTGACCACACGTTTATTTAAATTCTAAGATTCTAAGATTTTGTACAAAATCAGTTCCTTATAGGGCTTCGCATCGCTCATCCGACGTCTCTAAAGTAGCTAGACTTATATCTTAACCCTAGAATCATACGTACACGTCAAAACGACGAACGAACTTCTCTACCTGCTCCAATACTACAATTTGTCGGTATCTGCTTGCTGTGAGATTTCTGTTATCTAATTTATTTGTTTAAAATAAAGCCACTTTTTTGGGCGATTAATCTTAGCTTACCTGCTTTGGGCTACCTTCCCCTACACATGTCGATAATTTTTCATGCACTTTAATTTTTGACTTTTCTTGAGGTCTTAGGGATCTGGAGAAAATTTTTAAGCTCACATCAATTGATTTCGGAGTCTTAATACTATTTGAGGAAAATTTGGTCAAGATCTGCCAAGTCGTTTATTTTGGATAGTTTTTGGGTCCATACACGGAGAGAAAAATCATATAATTTTTGTAGATAAAATTTCAGAAAAATTACCATGCTCTCTTATAATGCGTGCGCGATCGACGACCAAAGTAAAAAATATTTTTTGATCATGTAAATATTATGAAATTGAAACGTAAAAAGTATTAGTCATGGCTTCATAAAAATTGCTGTGCTAGCATGGTAAAATTTAATGTTCTAACACAACTCCTATCACACTCTTATGCATATATGTTATGGTTTAATTCTTGTTGTCGTACTCTTTCATTTGCGCATCTGACCCGCAACGTTATGTTACTTGGGCTGTACGCACTGAGGAACAATCGAGGCAACAATATATTCTAAAGCCGCTGCTACACGATGCTACGAACACCTTCCAACATTCGACGTTGGATGGTTCATAGCATCGTGTAGCCGTTGTTCGAACCTACGAGTGTCCAATGTCGAGCGTCAAACGTTCGCATTTGGTCGTGTCCCGTTCGATGTCGGTATTTTTGCACCGAGTCAAAGGGATGCTTCGAACGCTTGAAGGTCAATGTTGGTTGCGTTGGTTGGTTCGACTCAGCAGCTGCACGACTCGTTCATGTGAAGAGAGACAACATCAGTGTATAACATTAGAGATAACATCAGACAGATAACAGCCTCGCCACTGAGTACCAACACATCATCATTCGTATTGGATCAAACATTCGATTCACCGTGTAGCAGATACATTCGTCGCACCAACTATCGAACTTAATTGCCTCAAACGTTCGATCGAACGTTGGAAGGAACGTTCGTAGCATCGTGTAGAACCCGCTTAATACTGAAGATAGTGAAGTAACAAAATGATGAATTAAACGGTGACCGTCCTGTAACACATTCTAATGAATACTGTTTGCACATCACAGTCATCACACCACATCAGCCTGGCTATGTGACCTTCATGTATGATTGTGTTGATACCTTCTGGAGCCTGCCTGGCTATGTGACAGCGTTGATACCTTCTGTTTCTTTCTTTCTACTATTAGCAGATAGCATTTGAAATATTATAAGACAGCATGGTAATTTTTGTAAGAAAAACAATTAAAAATATTTTTTTGTCGGGAATGGAACTTTTTACTGTGCTGTTTTACAAATTTTACGGAGCTAATATTACGGAAAGAATATTCTATCCTTTAAATTTTCTATGATTAATTATAATTTTTATATTTTTACCGTACAAAATTGAATATGTTTGCCTTTTACACGTCGATTGTAGTGCTGAGCACATTAATGTTTCTATGAATTTTCTCTCCGTGTAGGACCCTGGGGGGCACTTTTAACCTTACGTTAATTTTTTTTCAAAATCTCAATACTATTTGAAAAAGTTCGTTTTTGAACAGTAAAAGGCTAAATTAACTTTTAAATGTATATACATATATTTATATAAAAAAAATTACATATCATATTATTCACTGTGTTATCAAATTTTGTACATTTCAAAAAATATTACAATCACAATACATTATTTATTTTCAAGGTTTTTGTATCACAGATGCAAATGTTGCAAAGCAATTCGTTTTATTTTCGTTTTGAAATCATTCAATGTTTACGCTCAAAACACTTGCCACTCAGAGAATCCACATGCGCTTTTGGCATATCTAAACGTACTGTGGTGTCATCAAATGTGACACTAATAAGATCGTCCTTGGTGGCCAGTAGTAATAATTTTGGATACGGTGCTACCAGAACGGAAAATTTATCGTCCACATCCTGTTTTCCCATATCCCATGTCATTGTTTTATCATTAACCGTGTACCCGTCTCTGGTCGGTATCACTTCCACCGATTTATCTTCCAGTTCAATTTTAAACGCCTGAAACATAAAAACAAGTCATTAGTCAGATGCGGTACAGGTTGTATTTACGCCGTCAACAGCATTCAGCACTACAAGTTAATTTTTATGGCGAATAAATTTTATTCATGAAATAAATTATAATTCTCTATTTTAAAACGATCGTATCATTATCTTGACCTATTTACGCATACCAGAAAGAAACAGGGATATTTATTGTATTTTTGTCAGTTTTTTTTGTTTTTAGATCTTTCGGATCTATTATTTTTATGGATACGCTAACAAAAAACTATTGTAACACGGTCCATCGCCTAACTCACCACCAAACTCAACAGTCACCAAAAGTCAGTAGCAGTAGAGCCATGGTAGTGAGCGGACATGTGCATCTTATTAGGAGTGTTATCGTTTTTTTTATATTATAATCTGTTTGACGGACATTTCATTTAATTCAAAGAATTATTATTTTTATGTTTCATGAAAATCACATTATTCTGTTATTGATTCAACCAAACGAACTCAATAAATAAATAAAAATATTTGTAACATTTAATAACTGTTATAATTTGGCTCCCAACTTGGGCTGACAATAATACGAGTGGTGTGTTTTCTTGGAACTGTGTCTCGTTCGTTGTGAAGATACAACATATTAAGTACATACATACGTACAATACAGTGCAGTACGCGTTCAATTCATCAGTGTACCGGTGTACGTCGCCTTGTATTCGTTCGACTGTTTAAATTACACACACATGTATGCATTGAGTTCCATTGTGTATATGGTATACGATTCATTGTAACTGACGTTCAAGTGACATTATTTTATAAAACTTTTACATAACTTTGTGCTAATTTTAATGAACAATGGGTCCAAAGAAAGACGGTAATAATACCACAGATAATATGTGTGCTTCTGTTAGTAATCAAACGCCGATTATTATGACAAATGAACAATTAATGGTGTTAATACAAAGTGTTCAATCGTCTTTAGAACGTGGTAATGTTCTTGACTCATCGGACAGTACAAGTTCAGTGAAAGACACTCCAATACAAGCTAGTTTTGCACAGTGTTCATCGCGATTTGACGGTTCGGAAGACGTAAATTCATTCATAAACGCGATCGAAGTTTACAAAGAGTGTTTAAACATTAGTGATAACATGGCTTTGAAAGGTTTACCGATGCTACTCACCCAATTTGCAGCTACTTGGTGGCAAGGTGTGAATTCGACCATTTCTACGTGGTCAGAGGCTTTAGAGAAATTACGTGCAGCATTTGGCAGGAAGAAACCGCCATATCGTATTTTTACCGATATTTTCTCACAGGCACAACCCTCACACGTAAAAACCGAAATTTTTATATGCAAATTTCGAGCTCAAATAGCACAGTTACCATATCAGCTTGCAGAAAATGTGCAATTGGATATGTGCTACGGTTTGTTGAACCGCAAAATTCGGGAGCGAATTTCTCGCGAACAATTTAGTTCTTTTTCTGAGCTACTTACGCTAGCACAATCGGTAGAATTTTCGATGGAAGAAAATTCGAACATGGAAGCAGTCATTCTTGGAAACGAAGGGAAAAATATAACCTCATCAGGAAGTTCGGTTAGAAAACGTCCGAAGTGTAGCTACTGTAAATTTTTCGGTCACACTTATGACGAATGCAAGAAACGATTGTCCAAAGAAGCAAAACAGATGCGAACTAATTCTACAACACAACAGTTACCTAGTACTGTTAAATGTTATGGATGTGGCAATCCAGGTGTCATAAAATCTCAGTGTCCAAAATGTAAACCGACACAAACAGATACAGTAGATGTGAATGAATGCAATACTTTTTATTTTGTGGATTCGTATCAAATTTCACATCGAAGGCCCATTTTACCAATTCGAATTTCAAATTTCAAAGGCGTCGCGTGTGCAGATACAGGAGCTTCTACGAGTATTGCTGGTCAGAACTTATATAATTTAATAAAGGGTCAGCATGATTTTACATCAATTCGTGCTCAATTACGTTTCGCGGATGGTAAAATCAAATGTGAAGATGTACTAACTGCCATTATACCAGTTCAAATTCAGTATAAGACTATACCAACCAATTTTATTGTGTTACCAAATGTGGTTGATAATCATACGCTACTTGGTGCGGACTTTTTGAAGAATGCCAACATTGTATTAAATTTGTCAGATGATGTATGGTATTTCGGGGACAACCCAAATCAAACGTATTCGTTTGCAAAAGAATTTAAAGCAGCTGTTAGTGATATTAATGTTCAAAGTGCTACGATACTCACGTTACGTCCAGATGAAGCTACACAATTAACGTCAGATCAAAAAGCACAACTAACTGAATTGTTACTTAAGAATGAAAAAGTTTTTACAAAAGGTGGTGAAGCAACTACTTGTGCCGAACATTGTATTGATGTGCCAGATAACCAGGTACCAATTGCAATGCCTCCATACAAGATGCCGCAATTTAAGAAGGATATCTTAAAAGATGAAATAGAGAAGATGCTGCGGGATGATATCATCGAAGAATGTGAATCACCGTGGGCTGCACCCGTAGTACTAGTTCCAAAAAAGAACGGTAAAATGAGAGTCTGTATAGACTACCGACGGTTAAACGAAGTGACCGTAAATGATGGCTATCCACTACCTAGGATGGATGACATTTTGCACGAAGCTAAGAAGTCCAACTTCATGTCGACGCTTGATCTCCAGTCAGGATATTGGCAAGTACGGGTTAGGGATTCGGACAAAGATAAAACAGCGTTTGTTACCCCTATGGGAATGTATCGTTTCAAAAGAATGCCATTCGGTCTGAAAAACGCGCCGAAGACATTCCAAAGAATGGTCGATCGGTTTAAAACAGGATTAGATGTCCGTATTTACGCATATCTGGATGACATGATCATTACTTCTGAAACTTTCGAACAACATCTAATGGATTTGCAAAAGGTATTCGACCGGTTACAGCAGTATAATTTGTACGCAAACAGAGAAAAATGTGTCTTTGTGAAATCCGAAGTACAGTATTTAGGGCACATAATATCGACGAGAGGTATAGAAGTAAATCCTTCGAAGGTAGCTGCTATCCGTAACATTTTACCGCCCACAAATGTTAAACAATTGAAGACTTTTCTGCAAACAGCTTCTTGGTACAGAAAATTTATACCAGGCTTCGCTACCATATCTCGAAGTTTATGTGATTTGACCAAGAAAAATGCCGTTTGGAAATGGACGGAAATCGAGCAACAGTCTTTCGATAAATTGAAGGAATCACTCACAACAGCACCTATACTTAAACAGGCTGAAGCAGACAAACCGTATGTTTTAAGAACAGACGCAAGTGATTATGGTCTCGGAGCAGTTTTACTCCAGGGGGAGGGAACCGATGAAAGACCAGTGGAATACGCAAGTCGTGCGCTAACCCCAGCCGAAAGAAATTACACCACGACAGAGAAAGAAGCCTTAGCTGTCGTGTGGGCACTTGAGAAATTCCGAGGTTATCTGGAAGGATCAGAAATACAAATTGGCTCTGATCACCAGCCATTGAGATGGCTACTAACATTGAAATCACCAACGGGTCGTTTAGCCCGATGGGCTCTATTAATACAATCATATAACTTGAAAATTGAATATACCCCGGGTAAAATGAATGTCGTCGCTGACACGTTGTCTCGCGCACCAGTTGCAGATAACGAAGCAACTAAAATTGACGTCAATACCTTTGAAATTGAATTGCGAGAACAAAATGCTAGTAACTTGCGAGCGGAACAACTAGCCGATCCGGAAATTTGCAAAATCATTCGAAGCTTCGAAGATAAGGATCATCCTGATCTATCTAATTGGCTTGCCAGAGGATACATTATGGATAAGGGAATACTCTATCGGTATATTCCGGAGCAAACTACTGAAACTCCACAATTAGTAGTGCCTAAGTCGAAAATTGGGAAAATACTTCACGAGTATCATGATGCCCCCACAGCTGGACACTACGGTGCAGAGAAAACTTGGCAACGTATATCTGCTAGATATTATTGGACGGGAATGCGAAAGCAAATTGAGGAATATGTTAAAAGATGTATCCAGTGCCAACGATACAAAGCTTCTAATTTAAAACCCGCTGGATTATTAAGAACCCCCGTGCAATCACAGAGATTTGAGGTTCTAGCAATGGATTTATTTGGACCGTTACCCCAGACTGATGCAGGGAAAAGGTGGATATTTCTGGTAGAAGACGTAGCGACAAAATGGGTGGAAGTTTTTGCTTTGGAATGCGCCACGGCGGAAGCCTGTGCTCGAGTTCTAATCGACGAGATCATACTAAGATTTGGGACACCTCGAAAGGTGATATCCGATAACGGGCCCCAATTTATAAGTGCGGTAATGCAGCAGGTTGCTCACGTTTTAAACTTTGACCAAGCTCTTATACCTGCTTATCACCCTGAAGCTAACCCTTGTGAGAGGAAGAATCGCGACTTAAAGACACAACTGTCTATCCTAGTAGGTGAAAATCACCGAAAGTGGGCTGACGATCTTCCGGCGATCCGATTCGCCATCAATAGTAGCATTTGCCAGTCTACTGGGTATAGCCCAGCAATTTTAACGTTTGGTCGTGAATTAAGAACACCAGACGATTTGAACCGCGATCTATGCGCCATAGTACAAAACGACAACTTTGTCGATGAAATCACACCATATTTGAAATCGATGGCTACCGTGATGATGAAAGCCAGGGAAATTCAAGAACACCAGCAAGATGTGCGAAAGAAGTATGCAGATACGTTTAGAAGAATTTCGCCAAAGTACGAAGAAGGGGATCTTGTCTTAGTTAAATCCCACGTTCTAAGCAAAGCTTCACAAGCTCTCACTTCTAAATTCATCCCACGTAGGGATGGCCCCTACCAAATCCATAAGAAAAGATCCAGCACATCATTCGTCGTCGCCGATTTAGATGGGACTATCATTGGAAACTATCACGTTTCGGATTTAACGCCATTTGTCAGTACTCCGGAAACGGAAGTCGCACCGGTTAACCCAAAGCGAAAACGCGGTAGACCCAGGAAGAAGATAACCAAGAAGTGTTCGGAATCAAACGCGAGGTCGCCTGTTTGATCCCGAGGGGGAGTGTGTAACACGGTCCATCGCCTAACTCACCACCAAACTCAACAGTCACCAAAAGTCAGTAGCAGTAGAGCCATGGTAGTGAGCGGACATGTGCATCTTATTAGGAGTGTTATCGTTTTTTTTATATTATAATCTGTTTGACGGACATTTCATTTAATTCAAAGAATTATTATTTTTATGTTTCATGAAAATCACATTATTCTGTTATTGATTCAACCAAACGAACTCAATAAATAAATAAAAATATTTGTAACATTTAATAACTGTTATACTATGAAATATATTAAAAGCACAGCTAAACCTTTTTTTATGCGATTTTTAAAAAAATCGTCTTTAAAATGTGAATCAAAATCAAGAGAAAGTAAGAAACTTAAACGTTAAGATGAAATTGCCCAGGGTATAGTATTGCATCTAAGTGAGTAATAGCCATTGCAAGCGAGTAGACGACGATATTTTTTCTACGACTTTTTTCCTTTTTGATTTAAATAAAATTGAATATAAATTTTAAGTCAAAAGAATACAATTCTTGATCTATCTCTAATTTCATTAAATGTTTATATATGTACAAACGATGAAAATAAAATACCAGCTACTTTGTTTACTCAGATGTTACTACGTAACATACTTGAAATTAAAAATTGATACGTATATTATACACAAAACAAAAGCCAACCCATTGAATAATGGTTAATACGGTGATTTCATTGGTCAAAAAGGTATAGTGAATAATAAAAATTCCTTCACACCTTTGAATAATGCCTAACTTTCTCAACAATTAACGGATATGTAATGAGTGTGTTCTTCAACAGAAGTAGAAAAACATATTTTTTTTTAAAATTCAATTAATAACAAACAAAACAAAAAGTTTATAACATAAGGCAACTGGATTAAAATTTTTTGAGCATATTTTAATTTATATCTGAAATGCAGTACTTCAAATATAAGACATAAACTTCGTTTCGTACGATGTCCCGTGCGTTACGTGAGTTTATGCCTTATATCATGAGTACTGGATTTCAGATAAAAATTAGAATATGCTCAAAAAATTTTAATTCATTTTCTGCGTATTATAAACATTTTGCTTTGTTTATTATTAATTGCGTTAAAAAAAAAAATTGGGGGACAGGTCTACCCACACTGTCAACGTCCCATTGGATGCCCTTAAAGACTATTGCAAATGAATAACTTTTTTTTAATTCAGGGGACCCACGATAGAGGCTTTGCCCCTTGCCCCACACCGGGAGCTTCGCCTTTTGTGCCTAAGAGTGGGAGCTCCACCTGTATCAAACAAATGATAACATGATTTGTTCTCAAGATACGCGAGACAAAAAATATTTCACAAAAAGTTTCTTATTTCGCTTTTCCGTTTAGTTTTTTCTTTTTTTATAAATTTTACAATAATTTACTGGCGTTTTTAGCATCACGGAAGGTTCTTAGGCCATTACATAATAAAGACATGGTAAAAAATCCATATAATCTATGTTATGTTAATTCCGTTAAAGTTAATTCCGTTTTTTTTATCACAAAAACAAACCGCTAATCCGAATTTGCTGAAAATTTTATCCGGGCTTCATTTTTTGATTACGCATCTAATGAAATTAGTCCGGAGTTATAATATCATCATTTGTTCTCGAGATATGCGAGACGAAAAAAAATTCACGAACGAACGAACTAACGAACGCACACACAGACATCACGCTAAAAACGATGGATTCGGATTCTAGTGACCTTGAAACGTGGAGATATGTCAAAATTAGCGATTCGTAAAATCGCACCCATCACAATAACTTCCAATGGGAAGTTAAAAAATATTTTTGTTGCTAAAATGTCCCGTGCGTCACGCGAGAATCGTCCAGTTAGAAGTAATTTTTTACTTACCAACAAACCAGTATCATCGAGAGCTTTGGCACGAATCGTATAAATCGTTGTGCCGTTACCGTCCATTGCCTCCGCGACCGGCACATATTCCGACTCCAATTTTGTTGGTACGATATTGTATTTATCCGTTAAAATATACTTGCCGTTGACCAAACAGTGTTTATAATCTTCCACAATGTCATCGTAATCGATCCGATCTGCAAGTTCGTCAAAAACAAAGAACGGTTCCAACAGTTCGAAGAATATATTGTTCAATTCACGCGGGACTCCTTGATACGTTTCCAGGGCATTGTCAGTTTTAATCGATAGATCGTATTCGTCACGGTAGATTGGGAACACTAAGTCGATGTGATAGTGTTTATTTTGTGCAAAATCAATCGTTTGACCGAACGGTTGCCGGTACATGAAATATCGGGCACGGATCAGTCGTAACACGCGTAAGAACAGTGAAACCTCTTCGTGATTATGATTGTTTATTTGCACGTCCAGTGTGTATTGATTTAATGACGTGGCAGCGCGAGCACATTCTTGCGTGTATGGTAACAAGATTTGATTTTTGTACACTTGGCGATAACATTCACTGTAGATGAAATTTTTCTCTTTAGCCATACGTTCTTGTTCATCACTCAGTTTCGTCTGTACTCGTGCCTCCATGACCGATTTCTCCTTGTCCACGTCCATTGTGACTTGAACGTCAAATCCATTCGTCGATTGTTTGTGCGCAAAATGTAGTAAAACTTGCTTTTTAATGACATCTTTCTCTTTCCGTGTATACGTCACATGTACCTGTTTTGTATCCAAAGCACTTTCAAATTGCAACGTTTGTGTGACCAGATCAACATTATCCGCGGTTCGCGCTGACACTTGTACAACAAAACTTAGCAATTTACCCGCCACAATTGACTTAAGATCATCCAATTGGGTTGTGCCCAAATAAAATTTCAATTGGAAATGATCTACGTCGGGTAAATCGTGAAGTTGTACTGCAAAACCACAATCACCAACGCCTGGTATCAATATTAGATACTGTTGAAGCACCGTCATCATTAGCGGTAATGACAGCGGTTCGGATTCGTCATGCGTTTCATCACCTGCCACGGTGTAAATGAACGTGCCACGCGATACCGGCCGGTTACAGTTGAAGAACGCGGCTTCAAGTCGTTGACCGGTTCCCTCATCGATCACATCAGCGATTGGAATTCGCTTCTTGTATTCCGGTCCTCCAGCAACTGTCTGATACACATTTGCGTCCTTATTGAATTTCGCCAATTCTTCTTTATTGTGCACTCCTTTTATATAAACTTTTGTGGTGGCGTACGTTTGTAGCCCGGTCGTTTCACCCGTCTCACTCCTCATGAATGACACCGCAAAATCTTTATCGGTTTTATCCACTAACAAATTCAACGGTAAATCAACCGCCACTGATTTCACATCGACAATACCGTGGTATAGATCCGCCACTGGATTGTACACTCTCATATTTAGGTTTTTGTGCGCGAGCAATGTAAACTTCAAGTGAATTTTCAATTTATTTTTCAAATTTTCCGTAATCTGTTCAAAATTGAAGTCCACTTTATGCACGATTGGTAAGTGTCCCGTGAAGATGATTGGAACACCCAAATCAGTCGGTACAATCCGACTGTACACAAATGGCATTTGAATCACCGGCGGCAATTTCATATCCTTCGTCAATAGAACGTTGAAATTTCGTAAAATGATCCGAATCACTTCAAGGGTCACCACGTCGCTCGAATAGGTCATTATGGTTCGACCGCCTTGTTTAATAATCAACTCAAACGGAAGATTGAATGCAATTGGGCTATCCTGCTTCTTATCTTCGTCCACCGGCATCTTCACACCAAACGGATCCGAACCGGCGTACACGCGAGTCACCCGGAAATAGATGCTAAACATTTCGTAATCCACATTGCTTAGTCGTGTCAACATTCTCGAATGAATCATGACTTCATTGTCGTTGTCCACAACAATGTCTCGAAGTTGGGCGCCAAAACCCCATTCAGCATCTTGATATTCATAATAATAAGTACCATCCACCAGGAGATCGTTGATCGGACGTCGAGAAATACGCAATAAAACTGACGCCAATTCTTGCTTTTTACTGTCAAATGACGGCTCGCTTACCGTGCTCAATGCTCTTAGCGTGTTGTAATGGAACGCGTATAATCGTTCATTCGGCTCCGTGCGGAAGAATAGGTGTAATTTCATGTAACTGTCATACGAAGGGTACGTATTGATATAAATACTGTACGCAGTGGCTCTTAAAGCGGTGCTTAAATCTCTGTTTGCAAGAATCGGCATTGCAATTTTATACATTAGCGAATAATCTTTACGTAAATGTGGCGAAATCGCCTGCAAAGCCAATAACCGTAAATTCTCATCAACTTTCACGTCCCCGGTAACAATTGGCAATAATTGTGTCAAAACGGATCCGATGCCAATGTTTGAAAGTGCTTGCAAATATTGCACTTTTGAATTATAATCCGTGGCCGAGTTCATTTTCTCCACAAAATATGCGATATGTTTCTCGAGAATCGGTGATTTCTCATCGAAATGTTCGAACGTGCGACGTACTAGTGTGGCAAACGATAAAATGAGCGCGTTATGTAACGCTGCGTCGTCTTTGTGAAGTGTCAACATATCTTCAAGTTCCGTAAGTAATTTCTCATTCGGACACTTCAAATGCACGGGCATATCGGCCAGAATCATGATTGCCAAGTCAGTATTAATTTTTTGTTTGCGAATTAAGTTGCGAATCAAAATGGCCGACGATTTTGTACCAACGTGTGGTAAAAGTTGAACGAATAGGTACAATTTGTTTTTCTCATCGATACTGCCCATGCTTTTCTCTTGAAGATGATTGAAAATTTGTTGCAACGCTTCCAGTGAGGCACCGTTTTCTAAAAGATCCATTATTTGATGGAGTTTAACAATATTTTTAGCAGCTGGTTGTTCAAAACTGATATGATTTTCTTTGAGATAGTCATTGTATTCGCTGAGAAGGGCGTTTACATCGGATACCAATTTCTCGGAACTTTGAACCACTCTTCGTCCACCAGTCCAATCGTACAAAGCATTCAGTGGCAATTCTCGACACTTTTCTTGCGGTTCTGTATATTTTAACGTTTTGTGGATTTGTTTGTTGTCAATTTTAATTTCGCTCGCGATGGCAACTACTTCTTTCAATGTCATTGTTTGGAAAACTTTTGCGAAACGAACGCCTGCAATGCCTCCTTGTGGATACGTCAGTATGAAACCATTCGCCTTAATATCTTTAAGTTGAAGATTATTTTCACCGCTCTTTTCGAATTTGTAGACGCGAGTATTCTCGAATGTCACATAATTTTTGCCACGTTTAAGATTGAAATGATTATGACATTTTTCTGGTTCGAAACTCTTTATTAAAACAAGGCCATCGTCGTCGCCTGGTTCCATCAAATATCTTACGTCACAAGCGCCATAAAGTGTATCTTCTGAAACCATTTTCACAAATTCCTTCCCCTTGTAGTTGTTTAGTGTTTCCCAGTTGAATTGCAGAATTGAGGCGATCGATTTTTTTATGTTGACCGCAAATTCTTTATCAGCTTGATCGACCACAAGTTCTGATAATTTACCACTTGCATCGTAAACGATTTGAAATGGTGTGGTAAGTGTTTGAACTTCAGCGGAAACTGGTAAGTAAGGGGCCCATGTTTCATTGTTCAGTCGATGTTCAGGGTTCACATGTCCGTTGTGTAAGTTGTACTGGAGATCCGTTAAATAGACACCGAGAAGATTATCTTTTAATTTTTGCGCGTGAAGGTGACCTTTAATGTGGAATGCGGACGTAAAATGATCCGGTTCGCTTGTGCCAACGTGAACTTTCGCTTGATATTCAGCAATCCATTCTTTTCCTATTGGAATTCGGTTTACGGTATACTTGGTCGCATTGCTGAGTGCACAAATGGCACACAAAATTGCCACTGAAATGAATCAAAAGAATAAAATTTAAAAAAACCTGTAGACTAGGTTTTAGAAATAGTATTTTTTACAATTCCTGGACTAAAATACATGATAGGGAGTAAAGTGCCACTTTTAGTCGCAAGGGACAAAAAATACTTTCGCCTCCGCTTTTAAGCCAATCAACAAGCAGAATTTACAGAATACATATCACCAATCAGCACGCGAAATTTAACTTAAATAACGTTGTTAGATAATTTAAAATAATAAACAAATTCAAACTTATAGATTAATATTATGTATCTCATTCAATGTGAATGACACTTAACCTTCACCTTAGTGTATAATAATATACTTTTATCTTCGACTACCATGAAATTGCTTGTTTATTGTACAAAACACTATCTAAGTAAGCTACGTTTTACATACAGCCACATATCCAGCTGTACAAAAAATTGCCCTTTACACGCATGTATGCTAAAAATAACAACGCCTACTACACTTTTATTAATTCTTATCTATACATATAATAAAACTGTAAATCTGTCTCTGTCTGTCTGTCTGTCTGTTCACGCATCACGTAAAAACTACTGGACGGATTTTAATGATTTTTGGTGTGATGATAACTTATTACCTGGGTCAACATCTAAGATAGTTTTTATTCCGTGGAAAATGTCTCATTCCCACGGGAAAATGGAAAAACTATTTTGAGCATCTACACACATTACGCCAATTTACATATTTCATAAAAAATTTCATAACTGTAGTAACAAAAATTGTAAATAAATTTTGTAGTTTGGAAATTTTTCTGAATTTTAAATAAAAAAAAAAAATGTTGCTAATTGTGTACAGAAAAATACAATAAGTACACAATTGTCAATTTCGAGACAATTTAATGCATTTTGTGTTGTAAGAAACTACAAATTGGAAAAAGAAACTACTCAACGTTTCGCGTGAACAACGTCACGGGTACGGCTAGTAATTATTATATTAAAAATTTTACCTAGCAACTGATTGTTTACGTTTGTTTTCAGTAAAATATTTCAAATACTACATAATTTTAATGTATTGGTATTTGTAGATTTGTACCAAATTTTTGTCGTTTATTGTGAATTTCATGTTAGTCGTAGATAAAGTATAGTACGTAACTCGGTTTTAAGGCATATTACACACTCGCGCAATTACGCAGGAGCCGCGCAGCTTAATAACTTTTTCGCTTGTGTGTAATATGCAACTTACAACCTTAATCACGTAATATGGGACCAAAGTGTGACTTTTAATATCCCGAGTGTAAAGTTTGTTGCCAGAGGACCTATAAAGGGCCAAGGACAAAAAATTATACAAAGGATAAAAAAAAAAACACTTTAGTTCCGTGGCGTATATACTATTTTTTTGCAATTCCAAATAATTTAAAATTATCAAAATTAAAAAAAGAATTATTTGAATGTCATTCAAATTGTATAAAATAATATTACATTAAGTGTACTTTGGATAAATCAATCAAATTTAAGAATACAATATAACTATTTGTCTTTATCTACAAGTTTGAATTTGTATATTATTTTAAATTACCTACAACGGTATTTAAGTTAAATTTCGTTTGCTGATTAGTGATACTCTGTAAATTCTGCTTGTTGATTGGTTTAAAAGTAGAAGCAAAAGCATTTTTAATATTTTAGGACTAAAATTGACATTTTACTTACTATTAGGGTTTCCGATCTCTGGCCAAAAAATCGATCTTGTGGATCGATTCGAATCGTTAAACCAAAAATCGATGCAGCAGAAAATCGGCTTACAAAAGATCGATCTGACGAAAATCGATGCAATTTTTGTACTACAGAAAATAAAAGATGTATAAAAGTTTTAATGAGGTTTCTTATTGAGTCATCACAAATCAGTTTCAAAAAAATTTTTAATTTCCTTTGAAGATGAACTGCTGAATTTAATATCAATAAAATGCGTTCCAGTTTGTGCTAAAAGTGTCATATGAATCCAAAATTTGACTCAGTTTTCTATAAATGAGTCATAAAAGTGGTAAAATTATTTAACAACATAAATAGTTAAAATATATTTTACAATAATTTTGAAAAAATACCATATTTGTACTAAAAATATTCTAATTTAAATTCGAAAAGATCGATCGCCGATCCTGTAAATTTTTCACGATTTGATCTTCAGAGAATCGATTCGAAAAATCGAAGATCGACACTCCAAAAATCGATTTTCGATAAAATCGAATCGAGATCGGAAACCCTACTTACTATAAGAGATTAAATCGTATATTTTAGTCCCGGAATTTAAAAAAAAAAAATCAGCTCAATAATAACAAAGAATTAGTTTAAACACATGCTACAGTTTAAAAAAAAAATAATATAAAATAAATATGCAAAAATTATATTAAAATTAAATTGCTACAAAGTATGGTGAAAATCAGTTGAAATCAAGAAAATTGGACAAATATTTTTTAAAATCTATTCGATTTTGTTGGTGTCAGTTGGTTTTCATTATTTTGATTCTCAAGGGACTCAAAGTCCAAACAAACAAATCTGCTTAAACACGTATAAATAGTTTAAAAAAATTCACCGAGTACGTGTTAGACACGCATTAGGCTAGAATTTCGTAGTCAGTAGCTAGAGTTGTTCACAATTCTCAGAAAAAAATATTTTTTATTACTCATGCGTGAGAAGTACTAAACTTGGCGCACACATTTTGATAGGTACGCTGTTTGCCTGTACTATTAAATTTATACTCTTCCCACATATTTTTTGACAATAAAACACGCAAAGCCGCCTCTTGATTTTTCATTTAATAAATATTTCATAATTATTTCTATAGAAACCACCAACAAAGTAATTTAAACAATATATAATTCAGAAAAAAAAGACAAACACTCAAAAATATTATCTTAAAAAGTAATAAAAAATAGTAATAATAATAGAAAAAAGTATGTGAAATTCGTAATAAAAAATAGTATGCATGTGTAACTCGTGCGGGATTGTCGATTGTCCCACTCGAACGAATGAGCGCACTCACTACGATCGTACGTTCAACTTCGCGCCAACTGTCGCGTCGTGGGCAATCGACATATTGCACAATGTACTATTTTGCTTTTACTTTTTAATATTAAAATTTTTTAATTTGTTATTAATATGATTATCTTAACATTTTACTTGCAACATAGGTAAGCTTTAAAAAAAAGTCAATAACAGTCTTCAAAAAACAAAAGGCAACACACTCTATTAAATTGAGTAAAATCCGGCACTAATTATGAAACAAATACGAATAGACCACATATTGCAATGGGGAATTTGACTAATTTTGGGAAATTATTTTAAAACACACATATTTATGTATTATGCATGTATACGTTTTTAATTTTTAAAAATAATGCCGAAAATTGTTAGAAAAAATTATTTTAGTATTTGTTCTCAAAATTTGCGCGAAAACGTTTACTAGCTGTCAGTTACGTCACATTCTCCTGTAACTAAGAAAAAAAAAGTTTATTTTTCCTGTAACTAGGAAAAGAAATTGTTGATTTTTAAAAAAATTAATTAAATTTTGATTAATTTCCATAGTTATGTTTGCTAACCGGAAATTAAGTAGCGACATTAGTGGTGATACTGTTGAAATATAAGAGAAAGCAACGTCACAGCCAGTTTCTGCTTACGTGGATTTTAGCTAAAAAATTATTTTTTTAATTAAATTTTTTTAAATCAAATAATGATACCTAGTTAAGATGAATTAGTATAATAAATTGCTGTCTTTTATTATCAATTTTCATTAAAATTTGTTTTTAGTTGCTTTTCTTTCTTTGATACTGTCAAATACCCCATGGCAGACATGACGGAATTTATGAAGATTTCGTGATTAGCACTACCAAATCCTAAAAATTAAGTCTAAAGATTCGTTGTTTAAAAAAAAAATAGTTCTTGTAGTAAATAAATTATTAAATGAAGCGAGGTTGGGAAATTCAAAAATAAAATGAAATAATATTATAGGTAACTTATAAAATCACAATTCAACAGAAAAAAAGTAATCGTGGGAATACTGTCAGACTGTACAAATCCAACTTTTCTATTTGATAATAAAATTAATGAAAAGATAATTTTGAAGAACTTACCAAGAAAATACTTCATAATTGTTGTAACTGATGGAACTTACACACTAAACAATAACTTTTGATTGCTCTATCACACTATTTTATAGTCTTCAGCAAGGTTTATCGAATTGTACATTTTTAATTGAACTCTGACACTCTAACTATCTTTCGGGTCATTCATAATGAACATTGGGGGCAAAAAAATAGACTAGAGAGCTTTAACCAGGAAAAAAAATTGTAAACAGACTTTAAATATAAGTGTGATAAATGCAATTTTTTTTTAATTTTGTTACTATGAGTACATAATTATAGATTCTATTAGTTAGTATTTTTATATTCTAAACCAGTGTTTCTCAACCGCCGGTTCACAAAAGTACCGTAGATGTGGGTTATTTGAGCCCTGGGGTGTAACTTAAGCCCAAAACGGAAAAAGTATTATTTTCTGTTTTGTGCTTATATTATTCAATAGTAGAAGTTAGATGTTTAGCTAATAGGTAACAGCAGTATGTTTACGGTGTTTAAGTTTAGCTAGTTCTGAAAATTGACACTAGACGTGAGGCAAGTATTGTTTACTCTCTGTTTGAAATTGATGTTTTGTTACGTTGCTAACTTTTGATTGTAAAAATAATTGTGATAGCCTACAAAGAAAGTGTATAATTTTAATATTTTGTTCATTACTAAACTAAATTCAGATATGTTCATATGTCAACTATTTCGTTAATTTTTTAAATTAAGGTTTTGATAAATCAGTAAAATAACCTTAAAATTAGGGTAACTTGAGCCAATTATAACTTTGGTATAAATGGTGCAGAACTATAGCAGAAATTCCCAAAAGTCCCAAACCGTTGGACAAGTTCGTTAACAAGGCACGTCCGATGCCGAAAACATGTTATTTTTGAAAATTTTTGTAAAAAAATTAACTTTTTTCCAAAATTTTTCCTTATTCAAAAATTTTTACATTATTGAAACGAGGAGAAAAAATCACACCAAACAGGTCTTTAAACTATTACTCTATGTCAACTAGTTTCCGAGAAAAACTTATTTTTGTAAACGGAAATTCGCTATGTTATGCAGGATGCTGCGATCGGAGTATTGAATAAATAAAGTTCCTTATATGTTTGTACAATGTTTTAATTATTAACCAACATCCTACATGGTCTCAAACTGTTTTCAAATGAAAATCACCTGGAAATTTAGGTTTGGGCTGAAGTAACCCGATCTTGAGGTTAACTTGAGCCCAAAATCTAAAAAGCTATAAAATTTATGAGCCATAAGAAAAAGATCCATATTATATAATAAACTAACCGTATCCTATCCTAAATAAATATAACAGTTACGATAAATTTTTGAAATTATTAGATGATTTGCAAATCTGGGCTCAAATAATCCGCATTTACGGTATCTCACCAGTTCCTAGAAAGATGTGTGAATTACCGCGAATTATAAAAATGATTATAATTTTTATTTTCTCCTTTAAAAAAAAAAAAAAAAAAAAAAAAATTGCGGGGCCAGCTTAATGCAAAAAGAAGGTTTTTCGGTCAAGTGGTCGGAAAACGACATTTCATATTACACGACCTAATGTTATTGCAACTAATGGTGGAAATGATTCCAGGATACAAGGATTCTATTTAAAATTAAAGAATTGCTTTTAAGTATTTCTCTAATACTTAAAAAATATTTATAATACTTAAAAAATACTTATTTATCTGAATTACATGGTAGACCAAGTGGTCGGAAAACGACATTTCATATTACACGACCCAATTGTCATTTCAGCTAAGGGTGGACATGATTACAGGAGGCAATAATTTTATTAAAAATTAAAGAATGGCTTTTAAACAGTTCAATAGTGCTTAAGAAAATGTCGCTATTTATCTGAATTACATAGTAGACCAAATGGTCGGAAAACGACATTTCATATTATACGACCAAGTATTATTCCAACTAGTGGCGGAAATGATTTCAGCATACAATAAGTCTATTTAAGATTACAGAATGGCTTTTAAACATTTCTGTAATTCTTAAGAGAGTGTCGATATTTATTATTATAGTATTTTGATTACATGGTTGGCCAAATGTCGGACTACATTTCATATTAAATATAAATGTAATTTAAATAATTGATAATGGTCATATATTATGTGATCGGTTCGCACAAATTTATCCAAGATTTTACCGGGCCGTGACTGAAAAAAGTTGAGAAACGCTGATTTACATAATATATTTATTTGTTTTAGCGAATTTCCGGAATGGAATACAGTTATTACAGCCACTGTCATGACGCGACTTGAGCCCGGGACTATGGCAGAAATTTGTTTTGAGGTCCCTAGAAACCGAAAATAATATTCACTAATATATATATATATATATATATATATATATATATATATATATATATATATATATATATATATATATATATAAAGTCCGCGCGATAACTTTTGAACGACGTATGCAATTCTTACGAAATTTAGTGAAAACATTAGAAGTCCCAAACCATATTAGATGAGTTCGTCCGCCAGACACGTCGGATGCCAGGAACATGGTGTTTGTCTTGCAAAAATTAGTTTTTTGCCAAAATTTCCACTTATTTAAAAATTTTTGCGAAATTTTTTTACACCATTTAAAAGAGGGAAAAACAATTACATAATAAAGGTCTTTAAACTATTATTCTATGTCAATTAGTTTCCGAAAAAAACTTTTTATAAACGGAAATTCGCTATGTTATGCAGGATGCTGCGACAGGGGTATATGATTTTTAAACCCGTTTAGTAAACTGCAGTTACCTCAGTCATGATTGGACGTTGGCAAAGCAGAATGTCATACATACATCTATACACAGATCCGACGAAGGGGGGGGGGGAGCTGGTATCTGAAAAGGGGGCCCGACGTAATCGGTTTTATTTTGGCGTATCCATTGCATTTTTTGGGAACATTTTATTTGCCCTCGAGCTTCGTTATTTCTCTCCACAGGCAGCCCCTATATACCATGTGAGTTTTTTGAGAGTTGCCATTTCTATTACAACCAAATTTTTATAATTGAAATGGTACTGGAAAAGGTTCTTTTCTTGGATGTAATGGAAATGTAACCAAGCAAAACGCTATCGGTTGAAGTAGCCTCAAATACACATACATATTTTTACCGCCTAACTGATAAATTAAAGAAAAATTAAAAAAATAAACTTGGGTAAAAAATTTTTTTTTACTCATTTATATTGTTAATTAATGCATTAGATCAGTTTTATCGAAAAAATAATATATAGTCTCATTTAACAGTCTATAAGTTTGTATTATAGCTCGAAAATCATAAGAGCTATAAAGCCCCTGACTATAGGAATCGGTTGCTCCGGTCGATATCTGCAACTCTTATTTAAACAGTTTTTCGATTAAATCAACGGTTTGGCTGTAATCAAAATGGCAACTCTCGAAAAACTCACACAGTATATGAGGTGCGTTGATCAAAAAAAATTATATGGATTTACAGGACATTAGAGTTGTGATGTTGGTTCTTCATTTATTTTTCGTTCATTTTGCAAATTCTGTAGTAAGCGCCACAGATTCTTTACTCATAAAAGTTTAATCAATTCATACTAAACATAATTATGTAATGTAAATACATCATACATGTATTCGAAAATGTAATAAAAACATTAAGTAAAACATTTAAAATATTGATAACAGTTCTTAAGAAATCAATTACAAAATAGTTTATTGAGACATTAAATCTTGTTTTGATCCAAAATTGCAGATTAAGTGAAATTTATCAACTTTCGCGATTAAATTGATACGTAAATATTATTTCGAGAAAATTTATAAAATAACCTATCATACTTGCAAAAGTGTTGCGAAATTCCTATAGACAGTCTCTGATTTATCATTTTTCGGTCACACTAAGTTTTCTGTAAACTAACAAGGAAAGGTTCCCAGGTGTCCACCTCCGATTTCAATGCTGCTGAAATATGTTATTCTACGTCGAAATCTAAGAGACACGTATTTTGTTTTATCGGCGGAAAAAACGGTTGGAAGGGGTGAAATCGCCCTTCAAAAATTGGGGTAAAAATTTAATTTTTCAAATATCTCGAAAACAGTAAGAGATAGAGCAAAAGTTTAAATTGGCGATATTGCTCTTTTTTAAAGAGCTATCTATTGATATGCAATTTGTTTAATTTACATCAACAAGGGTGGTTGGGGGTTAATTTTGCAAGAAGGAGTGAAAATTAAAAAATATAAAAAATTTGTTTACAGATTTGAATTCTACGTCAAAAAATCTAATTGACCTGTTTTTGCTCAATGTCCTAATATTAAGTCTAGGGGTAGTTAACTAGGGGGTGACTGTGTCGAATAGTCGTACTATTTGGGTAGTTCAAGAAGTTCTTCTTCATGGAAAATAGTTTAAGACAATTAGAATAATGTAGAAATGAAATTTTCGATTTCAAAATTCAGTTTGAGCAACACTGGCGAGGGGGCAAGTCACCCTCTTAAATTACATACTAGTTTACTAACACTCTTTTGTACTATTAACACAATGACAGTGGGTAATAATGTCACAATAAGTGGTTCTGAAGTTGGACTATCGTATGTAAGGTTTTTATAAGGTTTGTTAGTAGTAGTAAAAATTTAGACAAAAAGAAGGAAAAATTAGAAAAGTCTTAAAAGTATGATCTTAAGTCAAGTATTTCTCTGAATTCTGGAACTTTCCTCTCAGTATTGTCGGTGATATCTGTAAATACAGTTCCTGCTAAACGAAACTTCTTTATTGTGAAGAGGATCAAATCCTGCTTAAGACAATCATGAAAGGGTTAATAATCAATAATTAGGATGTCATCATTGCTGTAAAATGAAAAGACTGTTATTGTTATAACTTAATGTGTAATATTGATTTTGAAGGGAGAGAGGAGACAAGACAGGGCAGAGCACATCAGTGCCAAGCAAATATCGGTCTGTCATCTCAATTAGAGTTAGTTATAAAAAAGAACGGTGGAAGTAGCTGAGGGGCAAGATGGGGCATACATTTCAGCTAAACATATCAGTTGATAATTATAACGGTCTTGTTCTGCTGGTATCCGTTTTGCCATATAGGTGGAGCAAGACGAGGAGATATGCAATTTTTTTGTTCTTATGTATTTTAATGGAAATCTTAAGCGTTTTTTGCTCTTTTTTGGTTTAACTTCAAAGACTGATTATTTATCAAAGATAATATTATAAATCATTAGTAAAAGTTTTGATTTCAAAAACTTTGAGTTTATCACCAAAGCTTAACTGCATCCAGTCTAGCCCCCACCTTCCCCTATTTAAAAAAAAAAAAGAAACCGAAAAGTTTCTCAGAATAGTAATAATAAGATAGTTGACATTATTTCTCTCATTTTAATAAAAACGGTCTTATTGACCTCATGTCGCCAGTTACGGGTTAAAAAGTAATATTATAGCCCGAGAGCCCGCCGTATACAAATCCTATGTATTAGATACATGAATGACTGTGCGTGAGCAGTACTACTACAGACCTAAAAGGAGCCTAAAACTGACTTAAATAAATGTGTTGAAGCCAGTTTTGTCCGCATCACTGAACATGACGTTACTTTTGATTACGATTCAAAATGTAGATTTCAACGTATACAGTGAGTTTATACTGAGGTGCGAGACTTAATTAACGCTCAACCCTATGGCACTCTCGATTAATTAAGCCTGACATTCCAGTACAACCTCAATCAATTATGTATTACTCAAAAAGTGTATCTTCGATTTCGATGAAATTTGGGTTGCTGTAAGTAAATAAGGTAAACAATATTCTGTATTTTTTTTAAAGGTGTAAGTATACTAGAACCATACTAAAAAATAAAATATATATTTTTATGCAATTATTTTGAACTTTTAAAATTTAGGGAAAAATATCAAAAAATGTATAATATAGTCTCAAGTATTACCTAAATTTTGGCGTCGGTTTTATTTTTCTAGGTGTTATAGTTTTTGAGAAAATTGAGTTTAAAAAATTGCTGCATTCACACATATATATATATATATATATATATATATATATATATATATATATATATATATATATATATATATATATATATATATATATATATATGATATATAATATCTTAAGGACAAATCACGGTCTATAAACATCAGACAAAAGGAAGAGATGTAATATTTGAGGGCGAAAATTTACAACGTCATTATTAGTCTAACTGCGGCGTTTTGTTGCGGTTATTATTGTGAGGCGTGTCATAAACCTTTTAGTGCAATCACTTGAGGTACCAATGTTACTACATATATTATTTCAGACATCGGCTATGGGGGCCATTTCCCTATGCCTATCTTGCTATACCCTTTCATTCCTTAAGTCCTTAATGTATCTTATTCACAGGATTTGTATACGGCCAGCTCTCGGACTATTAATACTTATGTAATATCTGCAACTTATTACAAATATGCATAGTAACAGAAAATTGTTTATTGGAAAAATTTGCTTTCAACCGCAAATTTTGAAAAAGTACAGTTTACAATAATTTCAAAATAAAAAGAAATTTTATTATCAGTTATTACTCATTGTCAGTTATCAATTATCATTTTTGAAACTTCTATCACTTTTATAGTTTTGTTTATTTACATTTTGTATTAATTATTTTCATTCAATGACACATTTTCAAGGCAATGTCAAAAGTACGAATAAAATCCTAGAAATAAAAACATTTTTCGAAAAGATCTAACAACATAATATGTAAGGTAAAAGACCCGGTAATTGACCCTGGCCCAGTTTCTGAACTTTTCAACTTTGTTATAAATTAATAAAAAAACTATATTTTAAATAAGAAAAAAAATAAATTCTTAATTTAAAGTAATCTATTCTGTGTCTAATGAACAGCAGTTGAAAAAGTTTAGAATATATTAACTAAATAAAAAAAAAAAATTTTAAGTTTAAAATGTGTGTAAAAACTATTTTTTTGGTAGTTTCCTAACAGTTTATGTTACAAAGTACTCATTTTGATCTGTGCAATATTCATCATGTAAGTATGAAAACTTAATTAAAAATATATGAGCAGGTTAATATTTGTTTAAAATTTATTTTAAAATATTTATAAAATACCTTAGAATGATTTTTATTATTGAAATATGAGGGTCAATTACTAGGCTTACTTCTAAAGTGGTATGGCCCAATTAAATTCTAACCAGTTTTTGTTAGTTATTTTGTTATTTATAGTTATCTTCGATTAGTTTTTGTTATTTTTCATAACGCATATAACATTAAACATTCATTTTTATCAATAAAAAATTATTTATAAATTAAATTTTAAAAAACTGTATTTTTAAATTTAAGGATCAGAAACTAGGCCACTGTCAGGGTCAAAAACTGTCACATGAGAAATTTTGAAGGTCAGAAACTGGGTCCTTTTTGTCAATTTTTAAAACATTAATTTAAATTATTAATTCAATTCAAATAATTATTTTACTTGTATGACTTTATTTTGAAAGCCATAAACTAGTTGATAAAATTATTAATTGTCTCTTAAGTTTAAACTTATATTTATTACTGTCGTTTAACCTCAGCCGTCACTCTTAAAAGGTCAGAAACTAGGCCCGTTACCTTATTCAGAATATTTCAAACAATAAAGTATAAAAATCGACAAATAGAATCCTTAATTCCTTAATAGCCTCCTTCAACATTCTTGAAGGCATAATAATAATAACCAAGGTAGATTAAGATAGGTACGCCATGTGGGTACGCCGACTCGCAAATCTTGATGACGTAGATGGCAAATTATATATATACAGCCTGAGTTTTTTGAGAGTTGCCATTTTTACTACAGCCAAGCCGTTGATTTAATTGAGAAATTGTTCAAATAAGAGTTGCACTTGCAGATATCAACGGGGGCAACGATTGCTATTGTCAGGATCTGTATAGCTCTTAGCTCTTGTCAACGGTTCGGCTGTAATAAAAATGGTAACTCTCAGAAAGTTCACACTGTATAAATATAATAAGTAATTGTAATGTTGTCTTTTTCAAAAAATTCAAATATGTGATGTATCATCAAAAAAGCTTATTTTGGACTCAAGTGTAGCATGGGCTGATAATACCTACATATATTAACCCTTTGCGCTTATAAAGCGGGTTCTACACGATGCTACGAACGTTCCTTCCAACGTTCGATCGAACGTTTGAGGCAATTAAGTTCGATAGTTGGTGCGACGAATGTATCTGCTACACGGTGAATCGAATGTTTGATCCAATACGAATGATGATGTGTTGGTACTCAGTGGCGAGGCTGTTATCTGTCTGATGTTATCTCTAATGTTATACACTGATGTTGTCTCTCTTGTATAATGTTTTGGGACAAACGTTTATTCAGTGGACGACGATGTCATCTGTCTGATGTTATCTCTAATGTTATACACTGATGTTGTCTCTCTTCACATGAACGAGTCGTGCAGCTGCTGAGTCGAACCAACCAACGCAACCAACATTGACCTTCAAGCGTTCGAAGCATCCCTTTGACTCGGTGCAAAAATACCGACATCGAACGGGACACGACCAAATGCGAACGTTTGACGCTCGACATTGGACACTCGTAGGTTCGAACAACGGCTACACGATGCTATGAACCATCCAACGTCGAATGTTGGAAGGTGTTCGTAGCATCGTGTAGCAGCGGCTTAAGACATGTACAGCATGACAAGGTGGTTTGTCCATTAACTCTACCATATTTAAAGGTGTTTTGTCTGTTGGATCATAAGGCATGTACCACATGACACACTGAATGTTGAACTGTAATGACTGCTCATACTTCACATTACATGAATATTTTATTTAATAACTGCAAACACATTCATTTATTACAAAAATTGTAAATAAAATAATACAAAATCACGTTGAATTATCTTTTTAAAATTAAAAACTAATAAAAACAGCACTGAGGACGTATTTAGCGCATTTAGTATTCAACTTTGGGGAAACAAGGTTAGAACGTCAAAATAATCCGTCAAAAAAAGAACGTCGGTCGTTGTCATGTACTACATATCTTACCAGCCTATTTACAACTCACTTTTTTTTTGCTTGAGTGCAAAGAGTTAAAATTGAAATCAATACATTCCCATTGCGCAAACGCACGCACGCCATTAAAAATTCACAATTATTGCAACTTGAACAACAAAATACAAAGATTACATTAAAATTCACATTGATCAATACACGAGAACATCTTGAAATTTGTTCCATTTATCTGTAAAAAAAAATATTTACAATAAAAAAACCGATAATAACACAATTAGTATCAATTTAAACAATGGAATTGGTTTTGAAATTGAAAACCACGACGTATAAAAAATCAGTACTTGCGCAATTCAACCATTAACCGACTGGTATGAGTCAACTGTACCTTTGAACGAGACTCGCTCTAGTCTTGTAACATGAGATATATGTGAATGTGACATTAAAAATACGATTAACAACAGACGAGCGGCGAACAAGTGTTTCAATTGTTTAGTGTTTGTGATACTGTTCGAAAAACGCGCAAACTCAAATCGGGGTTCGGTAGCACAGTTCTAAAAAAAAATCCCAATACAAATCTATTCGAACAAACTCCAGCCTATGATTCGCTCCAGTATTTTGGAAAATTTCCGTATGAAAAACGAAATGGTGTTAATTAATTTTCAAAAATGTTCATTTTAAATCGTTTTTGTTTGTTTAAAAATTTAAAAAATCGTATAATTTCGAACGTAACAAACGAGTGCCATATTTTTTAAAATGTTTTAGAAAAAAATTTTTTTTGATGAAATAGTATTTTTGTAACACAAACATTAAGTGTGAATCACCTGTTTTGTTTATTTGAGTATTTTAAATTTTTTTTTTTGGATTTAATGGCAACAATAATGACTACAGCAACAACTAATGGAACCGTTTTTGAAAGTACTGTCTACGAAGATGGAAATAGCGGGCTGGATTTAACGCCCGAGGATGAGGAATTGGCCAAGCGGCAAATGTTAGACGGTATGTGTCGATATTCTTTGTGTTGTAAATAAATTTGAGAAAATATTTCATATTGGCAAATTATGGCGATGTTTTTTCACTGGCGTTATTGATTTTTTCCCACTTGCTCTGTTTATACCGGCATCGCGTAATACACGTTATTATGTTATATCACCCTGTCACCCCCGCGTATGATTAATCAATGTGGTACCGGCACATTACGACGTAATATTTATTTGAAGAAAGACTGGAGATTTTTTTGAATGAAGTGATTTTTTTATAATATGAAAAAAAAAATTCAAACACGAATTCAAAGTAGTTTCACAGGGACTTGTATCCAATTCAATATAAAATATCTGACCTCAGAGATGTTGATTAGGTTCCCTTAAGGTTATTTGTCGATCAATTAATCTTCGACCTCAAGGTTTACGGTTAGAAAAATTGTTACCTAATTGATGCAGTAACTAATAATTTTTTTTTAATAATAAAGTTGCAATTATGTACCTACCTATTATTTTTTTTTCAAATTTACTAAAAAAATATTACATAATTAGGTAATTAAAATCGAATAATCTAAAATTAGCATAAATTCTTATAAGCATAACCATTGGTTAGGTACTATTTTATGTAAAAAATATTTTTTTTTTTAAATATTAATTATACATTAGTGTCAAAAAGTATGTTAACGCTTCGATTAACTTGATAAAGTTGATAAGATGTACGTAATATTAGTTTAAAAGTGGAATCTATCCCATAAAGTCTATGTTTTCAGATTCTTTAAACTAAATTAGACGGAACTTGTTTATACATAAGTAGGTAACTTAAGGTAGTTGGTCGATAAAACGATTTTTTCAAAGAATTTTAACGAAACTTCTCTAGATATTTATTTAATTCAATATCAATAATAGGAGCCCTTACTGAAAAAAAAAATTAACCATCCCAATTTTGAGAAAAACGATTTTAAAGTTTTGTGACTAATACGCGGACTCTTATGGGAAAACTCTTTTTTTTTTCTTTTTCTTTTTTTTTTTTTTTTTAATAAAATGAAAACGTATCAAAGGAATTTGATAAAAATTCAATATGTTATAAAATACAAAGTAACAAACCATATTTAATAACAAATAAAAATTATTGACCGCGCCGTTTTTTAAATATAATTTATAAACATCATTTTACAACGTTTTTACAACGCTTTGTTAGCTTTTACATTGCTACAACATAAGCGCGCGGAAATTAAAAAAAAAAACAAGTGGCATACAAATATAAGCACTGAAGAATATTAAAACATTATTTAATTTTTGATAGAAGAAACATTTTTTTTTGAAATATACTTTTGTACCTATCTCAGAGCAACTAGTACGTTAAATCATTGTTGAGTTACTTTTGATTATGACTGTACGTTAAATTACACTTTAATTTTTGTTGATTATTTATAAAGATCAACATTATTGAACTTTAAACTTTGTATAATTATAATTTAACTAATTAATATTACCTAGATAAGTATTTTCCATATAACTTTTTATTTTACATCAATTAAATCTGAAGTACTTTTTACTCAGGCATGAAATTTAATCAAAACTCTTATAGCATTTTTTTTTATTGATATCCGATACACCTTTTAGTAAATTTCTGAATGGAAAATTCAGCTATTACAGCTAGTGTTATGGTAAGACTTGAGGCCGACATTATGATGAAAGTGTATAATATGCGTCTGCACAGTGACTCTCGAATATAAAGCATCCATGAGTTCTTCAGTTAGGCACAGTGTTGGCATTTGTAACATAATTATAGCACGCTTGACATAATTATTAATGAAACATTTGAAAGAATTTTTTCTTTTTCTTTCTCCTTTAACTGTATTTTTGGCCTGTTTCATAATTTTTCAAGAAATATTACGAAATACTCCAATTTGGCGAGCCTGATCACATAACTTAAAAACAAAAATGCCAACATTGCACGGAGAGAAAATTCGTATAAAAATTACTGTGCTCAGCACTACAATCGACGTGTAAAAGACGAACATATTAAATTCTGTAAGGTAAAAATATAAAGATTATAATTAATCATAAAAAATTTAAAGGTTGGAATGTTCTTTTCGTAATATTATCTCCGTAAAATTTGTAAAACAGCACAGTAAAAAGTTCCATTACCGACAAAAAAATAATTTTTAATTGTGTTTATTAAAAAAATTTCCATGCTAACATGCTAATAATAGAAAGAAAAAAAACAGAAAGAAGGTTGGTTTTGTTGGGATCGCTGTAATGAAATGTACCTCAATCAGCGAGTTACATGGGTTACATGCGAACCATATAGGTGTGGACTGTGGAAGAAACTTTGTCAGACAGCTCCCACCAAGCACCTTGAAGCAGCTAGTAGTCAGTTGCTTTTACACTCTCTTAGGATGATGTCATCGTTTAATTCATCTTTTTGTTATTTACCTATCTTTAGTATATGTATTAGAATATATTGTTGGCAATCATTTTTGTATACATGTTTTTACAGGTACAGTGCAACCAATATAAGGTCGCGAGTCAGATGCGCAAATGAAAGAGTACGACAACAAGAATTAAACTATAATATACATGCATAAGAGTGTGATAAAAGTTGTGTTAGCACCACATTAAATTTTACCATGCTAGCACATATTTTTTATTTTGGTCGTCGATCGCGCACGGATTATAGGGGAGCATAGTAATTTTTCTGAAATTTTCTCTACAAAAATTATAGGATTTTTCTCTCCGTGTGGTTAGGCATGTCCCGATGCCCATATATGTATAGCAGTCAGTTTTTGTTTGTTAATTTAGGATTCCCGAGGGAATTTTGCATGTGCATGTTACAGCCGTAAATCTCAATTAATAAATAACAAAAAAAAGATCATAAATTTTTTAGAGACTTATTCGTACTGGAAAATCGAAATGAAAAACTTTTTTCTCACGTATCACATCGTATTGGATATCGTTAGAATGGGAGTCCTCAAAGTGAAGTTAGCCCCATCCTTTTTACAAATTCTCATTTTCAAACTTCGTTTGCAAAATATTGAGCTTCAAAATGGAGTAATTTTTGAAATCAAAAATTTGCTAGATTATGTGGGATGCTGCGACAGTGGCATTTAAAACATAGGGCTGGGCGGCGTAAAAAAGGACAAAATCAAATCTTTTCATTTTTCATGTAGAAAATATTTGAATTTTTAGACAAAAAAAATACTGTCATATGATGTTAAATTGTTTGTACTTTAAGATTTTGTCTGTTTTTTCACTCAAGCTAATGGCATAAATTTATAAAAAAAATAAAAACCTTGTCTTTTTTTTACCCGCCAAGTGGGGTAAAAAAAAAGACAATGGAGGGTAAATAAAAGACAAACCTCTAACTAATAGGATACTGCAAGTACATGATTGGAAGGGTAGATTGGGTAATTAGCAGTGCAACACTTTTTATTTCACAATTCTATCTCTACTACAAAATTTTTTATAGATATATTTAAATTTTACGTATTTTACCAAAAACATTTACTAAGATTAAGCAGTAAGAAAAGTCAGAAAAAGTTAGCTGATGCAAAAGCTTGACTCACAGGAAATTTCTTTGGACTTCAAATATTAAATATTAATTTTTATTTCACAAACGTACAACTAACACAAAATTTATTGTAGCTCATTAAATAACCAAATATGTTAATTTGAGGCTGTCTTTTTTTACACCACTTTACATAAAGTAAAAAAATAAATCAAAATAATCTATGAATCGGGTAAAAATACTAAATGTGTGCAGTAAAGCATAGTTATACATTATAAAAACAAATAAATTTTCATGGGTCAAAAATACAAATTTTCGAATGAGCTGAAATTGATATCCATGAAAACCGTCTGCTCAGTGCTCACTAACAAAAAAAATTATTTTATTGAAGAATCAGTATTTTTTTAATCCATAAGATATAGACCTGAAATTTTATATTTAGACAATTACGTCACAAATTAGTTCAACCCTTCAAAATGACGTCATATAGATTTTAAACCAATAACTGAATACAAAATTTTTAATACTCCTTAAAAATACTCCTTCTCGATTTAACATTACGAGTTAGAAAAAGATAATATAATAATATAATCCAACCTAATTAAACAAAAACAACTGAAATATTAATGATAATAATATAAAGAGGCGACTTACGTCGTTACCTATTTGTAACCACACTCCAGAAGAAGACGTAATTATAATGAGTTGTCTGTCAAATGTTACTCTTAATAAGATTTTCAAATGTGTTTAATTTTGTACAGTAAGGCTCAACGTAATGGTAAACTAGTAATTAGATTTTACCGTGCAAATGGTTTAAATAGTTATAAATTATAGCTATTTAATGACAAACAAATCAACCAAACTTTTCAATCTTATACCTAAACTTTTTCTATCAATAACAACTCACTCATATTTTATTTTAAAAATGCCTACTTTTTTAGCTTATCGTACTTTTTAACTTGACCTAGTAGTGTACTTTTAAATAGTTTTAGAAATCAGTTTACTTATTGCAATTCAAATGTTTGATGAATTTCTGCCAGGAAAATTCAGCTACTACACCATATCTCACCAGGTCACCATAAAAAACGCTTGTATATTCTCCAGCCGCCATATTGAAATCACTGTTGTGTGAGGAGAATTTTGCCATGCATATTTGAAAAATAGAGTCCATAACCTTTAATTTGAGATATTGCAGATCTATTTTAAGCAACACCAATTTTTGAAAACAGGGTGTCCCGTTCAGAAAGAATGTCCTATATATATATATATATATATATATATATATATATATATATATATATATATATATATATATATATATATATATATATACATATATATATATATATATATATATATATATATATATATATATATATATATATATATATAATGAAGTGAAGTGCGTGCTGTAATTCGTTTTCTCTGTGCTAAAGGCTTAAAAGCAATTGACATTCATCGTCAAATCAGTGAAGTTTATGGTGAAAACATTATGAGTGTAGGAATGGTGCGGAAATGGGTTAGGGCCTTCAAAGATGGCCGCACAAACGTTCATGATGAGGAACGAAGTGGGCGACCTTCAGTCATTACCGATGATCCCATTCAAAAAGTGGACTGTAAAGTGAAAGAGAACAGACGGTTCACAATTTCGTCCTTAGCTGAAAAATTTCTTGCTGTATCAAGAAGTGTTTTCTACGAAATTGTGTCCGAACGTGAAGAAGTAAAAACGTCTGTGCAGCAGTGGTTGCCCAGTATGGCGGCAAGCTTCTTTGACGACGGCATACAAAAGCTGCTCCCAAGATACGACAAGTGCCTTAATAATAATGGAAATTATGTAGAGAAGTAGAGGAAAGAATGCTCTTTCAGATAAATAGTTTTGTTTGAAAAATTTACTTGTTGATTTTTTTATATCAAAACGGTACTTACTTTAAAACATGCCTCGTATATATATATATATATATATATATATATATATATATATATATATATATATATTTTTTTTTTCTAGGACATTCTTTCTGAACGGGACACCCTGCTTTCAAAAATTGTTGTTGCTTAAAATAGATCTGCAATATCTCAAATTAAAGGTTATGGACTCTATTTTTCAAATATGCATGGCAAAATTCTCCTCACACAACAGTGATTTCAATATGGCGGCTGGAGAATATACAAGCGTTTTTTATGGTGACCTGGTGAGATATGGTGTAGTAGCTGAATTTTCCTGGCAGAAATTCATCAAACATTTGAATTGCAATAAGTAAACTGATTTCTAAAACTATTTAAAAGTACACTACTAGGTCAAGTTAAAAAGTACGATAAGCTAAAAAAGTAGGCATTTTTAAAATAAAATATGAGTGAGTTGTTATTGATAGAAAAAGTTTAGGTATAAGATTGAAAAGTTTGGTTGATTTGTTTGTCATTAAATAGCTATAATTTATAACTATTTAAACCATTTGCACGGTAAAATCTAATTACTAGTTTACCATTACGTTGAGCCTTACTGTACAAAATTAAACACATTTGAAAATCTTATTAAGAGTAACATTTGACAGACAACTCATTATAATTACGTCTTCTTCTGGAGTGTGGTTACAAATAGGTAACGACGTAAGTCGCCTCTTTATATTATTATCATTAATATTTCAGTTGTTTTTGTTTAATTAGGTTGGATTATATTATTATATTATCTTTTTCTAACTCGTATTGTTAAATCGAGAAGGAGTATTTTTAAGGAGTATTAAAAATTTTGTATTCAGTTATTGGTTTAAAATCTATATGACGTCATTTTGAAGGGTTGAACTAATTTGTGACGTAATTGTCTAAATATATTACTTCGGGTATACATAATCATGCCATTATCTAGTTTTAAAATGAAAATCCTTGTCAATAATTTTTAATTTTTCTAAATGTTAACCCCTTGTTTTGTCTTTTTTTTTACCCTACTTTTTTCTTTTTTTTAACATATAAAAAAAAATTACAAGCAGTCGGCCCATTTAAATAAAACTTTGTACTTTACATTACTAAAGCATGTAGAATAAATAACAAGAAAAAAATACGGCACTCTATCTTATCAGATTTTTTACTTACTGAAAAAGTTTATCGTCGCGGAATGAAAGTTTTTCTCTCATGAATAACAGAGGTTTGGGAGAAAAATTTTTTTTGTAATAAAGCCCGTTCCAAAAAATATTTTTTTGGCCCAGACAGCTTAAAATACTAATGTATTTTGTTGTAATATTTTTTATTTTTTGAATTTAACACTGTTGAGTTTAGTATAAGTATGTCTTTTTTTACCCCGCTCGAGCAGTGTCTTTTTTTACCCAGCCCAACCCTATATAATATAATTGCAAACGTAAAGATAATTAAGCGATTAGATATGCTTATTGTAATTTAATCTTAATACAGTAGATATCCGAAAATCCGGGTCCATTATGTACAAACGAAATAGTCGCGTAAAAAGTCCAAAAATTCATATGAAACATAATCAGTCTAATTTGGAAAAGTGTTAGCACTGGGGAGATGCCACTTGTCTTGGCGTAGAGACTGGGTAGATGTATTTAATAAAAGTCATTTTCCGTTTTTACCCCTATGTGTTCAAGAAATCGAGTTTGCATCGTGTTTGAAAATGTTCAATCCCAAATATTGGATTTTTTTGTGGACGGCTATTCTGAAACTTTGATTTTTGAATCTTCCGCCACGTTCCATTTGATGCGACGTTGCATAAGTTAACAATTTATTTACTCCAAGCATTAATTTTTGTTAATCAGGTAAAATATAAAACTCGAGTGTAATACGGTAATAGTATATTGTACAATAAGTGCGGGAAATTGTCGATTGCCCACGAAAGCGAAGTTGAGCGCACTCACTACGTTCGTGCGCTCATTCGCTTGAGTGGGGCAATCGACAATCCCGCACGAGTTACACATACTATTTTTTATTGCGAATTTCACATAATTGTTTCTATTATTATCACTATTTTTGACATTTTTATTACTTTTTAAAATAATATTTTTAAGTGTTTGTCTTTTTTCTTTGAATTAATTATTGTTTAAATTACTTTGTTGGTGGTCTCTATAGAAATAATTATGAAATATTTATTAAATGAAAAATTAAGAGGCGGCTTTGCGTGTTTTATTGTCAATTTGCGTGTGGAAAGTTACTTTCCACACGCAAAAAAGTATGCGGGAAGAGTACAGTGGGCAAACAGCTATTTTGCGTACAGACATGTGTGCGCCAAGTTAGTACTTCTCCCGCATGAGTAATAAAAAACAGTTTAACGAAAAATTACTATTTCGTTACTATAGTTTTGAAAATTAGTTAAATTTACAAATAAAAAGTTTCATTTGATTTTTATTATCGTTTACTACAATGGAATGACCAATGAAAAGTTTCCTACCATATTATTTGCTGTAAAAACTGGTCTTAATAATTTTTGACCATTTTTTTACGGTAAAAGTGAATAAAGTTATTGAACTTAATATTTAATATACACATATGAGTTAAAGTAATTGGTCCGAAAAACAATTTTCCAAACGATTTTAACGCAACTTCTCTAGACATTTATTTAATTCAATACCAATAATACGAACCTGTACCGAAAAAAAAATTGACTACCTCAATTTTGAGGAAAACAATTACAAAGTTTTATAATTTTAACACGGGCTGTTATGAACAAAATGAAAACGTGTCAATGGAATTTGATAAAAATTTAATATGTTATAAAATACAGAGTTACAAATCATATTTAATAAGAAATAAAAATTATTTACTACGCCGTCTTTGAATTATTATTGCTAAACGTCATTTTTACAACGTTTTTACAACGCTTTTTCAACAATGCTTTTATATTGCTAAAACATAAGCGCGCGGAAATTCAAAACAACAAGTGGTATACAAATATAGTAACTGAAGAATATTAAAATACATTATTTAATTTTTTATAAAAGAAAATTTTTTTTGAGATATTGGTGCTATCTCGCACGAAATACCTTAAATAATTTTTTTTTTTTAAAGAGGGCTTTTGCAATCTTTTTAATCTGTGAATTTGTGAAAAAATTTAAGTATAGGCGCAATTAAAAATATTACTTTATTAATTATTATTCTTAATTATGATATTTATTTTCTAGATAGAAATAGTTAATTAACAGCTACATATTTGTTCAATAACATTTCTAAATTAGTTTCTTTAACTATCTGGTACATCAGTAGATTTATTTTATTGATAAAATCATAGAAAATAATCAGTTTTAATGTTTCTTTATCTTTACAGAACCTTTTACATATCATAAACAAACACTTTTATTTTAAATTGACATTTTAAGGTGTTAATTGATAGTGGTGTAAAAAGTCGAACGATTACTTTTCATTCGCTATTTTCAAGTTACAATAGCGTCCAACAGTATTCGTACACTTGATCAACAATAGAATATATGATCAAACATTTTTGGATGCAAACAGTTATGGAATAATTTTTCCATTTTAATAAAATATTCTTGCCTTTATTTAATTTATTAATAATATAATTATTTAAATCTTCTACTTTCGATGTAAGTTTAAAAAATTTCAATAATAGTTTTTTTTTTTAAAAAAAAGGCATTGTCTCTTAAATTACGTAAGATCCGACATTGGCGATTACATAGTGATTAAGTGGGGGTAGACCACTTTATGCAACGACAGAAATCACGAATTCATAAGGATTTCGTTGTTAAAACAATGCAGTCCTAAAAAAGAATGTTCTTACGTTTCCCCTATCTATGGGTCAAGTGGGCATATTATGGTGGGAGTGCTAGGAAGCCTTTGTTTGAATATATTTATAAATAGTACATACAGTTCTTTTTGTTATGAAAATAAATTGTACACAATGGAAACATGTGATCCAGCGGTTTTCTATAAATATAGAAACTTGATCTACATATATACGTTTTATTACGTATATACATATTTGCTTTACTTGCTATTTTATTTAACAAGGACATCTTAAGGAAATATATATACAAATGTTGTCATGCAAAAGGAATATAGAATTAATTTAAAATATAGTATACTCGTATAAATTGCAGTGAAACTATATTAAATAAAATCTTTTTTTCGCGATATTCCAGAATGAAAACCGAGAATAATATTCACTAAAAAAAAATATATATATATATATATATATATATATATATATATATATATATATATATATATATATATATATATATATATATATATACATATATATATATATATATATATATATATATATATATATATATATGTAAATATGCGTCCGCACGATAATTCTCGAACGAAATATCCTAGGTTTACGAAATTTGGTGAAAATGTTGGAAATGCCAAACCGTTGGCCAAGTTCGTTAGCCAGACACGTCGGATGCCAGGAACATGGTTTTTGTTGTTGCAAAAAATTAGTTTTTTGCCAAAATTTCCACTTAATCAACAATTTTTGCAAAATTTTTTTACACCATTTAAAAGAGGAGAAAAAAATACATAAAAAAGGTCTTTAAACTATTGTTCTATATCAACTAGTGTCCGAGAAAAACTAATCTTTATAAACGGAAATTCGATACAAGATGCTGCGACAGGGGTATCTTTATAATATTATGAAAATTTTGAAAAATACATCTGTAAAAAAACTGAATGATGCAATAACTTATAGGTACTCTTATGCAATGTATACTGATTAAATGTTACCTTTTAGTTTTAATCACTGAGAATTTTTACTAAAATTATTTACGATTTACTCACTATAACGGTCATAGTAAAACTAGATGAGTCGTTTAAATGTGCCAGGGTCTAGCTTTTCCACAACATGTGACTGGCAGCCACGTCCAGAAACTCCCGAACCGTAAACTTTTATACATTTCTCAATACCTCAAAGTTAACAACGAAAATCAGAATCCACTCTTCGGATGGCTGTAATTCAAAAACTATTTGAGATATGCACTTGAAATTTTTGTATGTTATTTTTAAAGGTATAGACAGACTATCGAAACATTCAAAAAAAATTTTCCAATTTTTTGAAAACGTCATACTAGTGGCCCCCCTTAATTAGGAACGAAATTAAAGAAATTTTTTTTAAAAAACACAATTAATTATGAGGATCGAACTCCTAGCGCTACAGTATTCTACTTTTCCTATAACTTTCATAGTAAAAGTGTTGAAAACAACCGATTACGTAAAAATTACATAACAAGTGATATTGAGCACTCCATAGGGAAACCACACGTCTGTTTCAAGATATCCTCCGCAAATTTTGTAGTGAAAAGGGAGTTATTTTTATTATTAAAATAATGTAATACAATTAAATGTTACAATAACTAGTAGATTATATTGACTTTGTATGATATTTTCTAATTATTGTAATTTAATATTAAATGCTGGTGAAAAGTTTTTCTGATAATTTAATTCAGTTGCAAGGCTACACCCAGCTGCACCTCACTGATCTTTTTACTTTAAACGGTTTATAAAACAAGTTTATTAATGAATAACTTTTTCGAAATTTTTAATTCAACAGGATCTAAATTCAGTGTTATTGAAATTAATCACTAGATATAGAGGTTATTAGCAGCTAGCCAATTATAAATTGTTGAAATCCGATATTTAAAATCGAGTTGAGAACTGAAAAATTAATATGCACTGTCATTAAAGCGATTTATCATAAAAATGTTTATGTACGACTGAATCATAAAAGCCTATTTTATTACATTGTTAAGAGATATAAAAAGTATTACTTTTTGGCACTAGTTGCATAATGAAAAGCAAAAAGCACTAGTGCCATAAAGAATAGTCTACTTGAAAAATTTTAATTTCAATTTTACAATAAACAGAAAACACACTAACTTTATTTGTATACCATATTTACAAATGTTGGCATAATTAATATTAATTACACAATCTGAATTATTATTAATATTTTTATTCCAGGCAGCTTTTTCTCCTTTCTTTTTTAAATTTTTGTTGAAAAATCTTTTAAAAATGCTCCAATATTTTATTAGCTTTAGATGATAGATAATAACAAAAGCATACTTTAAAACACAATAAATTTGTCTATGCCAACTATTATATAAAATACATTTTTTATTTAAAGTATAGACGTGAGATTTATAAATTCGATTTTTATCGATAACTAGGAATTTTAACAGTCGTACATAAAGCTTTGTATGCAACTTGTACATAATTTGACTTTATGAACTCGCCTTTTTTATTGGCCTCGCTCGCAAGCTCGCTCAGCCATATACACGGCTCGTTCATAAAGATTTTCATTATGTACTTGTTGCATAAATAGCTATTATAATTAGTAGATTAGATTAGATTATCTTTAAAAAATAATAATAACAAATTCACTTTTCGGACAATGTGTAATGTCCAGTATAGTTCAATCAATAAAAATGAATTACATATTTATAATTAAATGAATGTGATATGACGTAATAATAGATATATAAATGTCCCCCGATACCTCCCCCCCCATGTTCCTGGGCTCTCGATCGAACCATATGTTTCCAACTTGCACACACTTAACTATGCACAACTAAATTTTTTTTTCATAAAAAGTTGTTATGTAGAATATAATGAAACAATACCACTGTCTATTATATCATATAGTACAGGCTGTTTCTGACAACTAAGAATATATAAATTTTAACATAGGAAAAATTTATTATGATTAAGGCATGTTTAATTAACATAAAATAAAATGATACTCTGTTAGAGTAATGTAATCAAAAATCCAGTGAGGCTTACCGAACAATTACGACGAGTGAAAAGACACTTCTCTTACACGTGTTGCACACAATATTTCTTGCAATTCTGAATTAAAATAAAAATAAAATTAAAATAAAAAATGGAAGAGTAATCTCAAATTATTAAAAATTTGACATTTACATTAAAATAGTATATTATACACCAAGGCACTAAAGTTTTAGTGCCTTGGTGTATAATAATCCATTTTTTTAAATCCAGAATCGCAAAAAAATGTTAAATTATGTAGTAGCCTAAAAGTCAACAATTACTCTAAAAAAAATTTTGACTCGCTACATTTGCTCCATGAAAAAGTGATTAAAAAATTATTAATTAATTAACAAACGATACATTAAATTTTGTTCTCATGAAAATAAATATTAAATAAACATTCTCAATCATTTAAATCTAGTTATGGAAATTATTCTTAAATTCTTGTACCAGTATTTTTTTTTAATAATTATAGGTTTCGTCGGTACAAGATAATCTTGTTAAATTAGATTAAGTGTGAGCCAATTATTTGTTCATTAAAACACTAAAATTGCAATGTGAAATTTATGTAAATACATTGTTTGTTTGCGCTGTGCAATTAAGTATCATAAATAACAATTTTGCTATTTGAACAAATTTAGAAGAACGATTTTCAAGTTTTGGTGCCGTTTGAAAGTTGAAGTATAAAAAATAATTCAAATTATAATCATAATTGAGGTTAGAAAATTAAAAAAAAATTTTAACATTTTTGGAAAAACCGAAAAATTCTCTTTTTCAATTTTCTCTGGAACTTGTTGATGGAAATCCATGAAACTTAGAAGAAAGGTTTAACAAAAGGTGACTTTTAATTGAAAGGGGGAGGCTTTAGAAATTTTTTTTGTTTTTGCAAAGACCCTTATCTTTTTACTGAAAAATTTGTGAAATTTTGCAACAAGGTAGGAGTTATAGCACATTTTTAATCGGCAAACAATTTTTTTTTTTTTGATATGGCGTTACAGTGGGTGGGGGTGTCTTGAAATATAAACTTGTCTTCCTGAAAAATCGGAGCCAATTTTTGAAAAATTTTATAGGATATAGTTTGTAGAAATTTTACTTTACAACTTTTGTTTTCGGCCACTTTCTTTAAAAATACACCCATCTATTCCTAAAATCGCAAAATTTAATTTTGAACGGAATGATCTTTTTCATTGTTTTTTTTTGTTATTATTCATAAATACTTATATATCAGTCCCTAAACAGTTACTGACCCCCTCCCCTTCAGCAACCGACAACTGTGTTGTCAGCTTTTTTTCTTTCAATAGCACCACTGGGAGCCTCTCTCTTTCGCTTAGATATATATATATATATATATATATATATATATATATATATATATATATATATATATATATATATATATATATATATATATATATTTATATTTACATAAATAATGGCTGCAATTTTCCTGGGCAAAAATATCATTTGTCGTGAACTCAAACGATGCGATACCTATCGAAATCGGTCAAAACTCACAGAGTGTGGCCAATCAAAGCTTAGATAGAATTTTTACAGCTATAACCTAAACTCCTAGTAATAGCCAGCATATAATTCAAGTCATTGCATTATCGAAATTAATTGATTAAATCCAATAAATAATTTGAAAACAATAATAATAATATGATCGTCCATAATTTTGTTGATTGCCGAATCAATTTCGCTTGATATTACCGCCACAGTAGTCCACCTTTTTACAATTTTGCAGTTAAATTACAACAAGGTTAATTGCGCTTATTTACTTACAAGTAGGCTGCGATTATGAAAATCGTGCAGTGAAGCCATTAAATTATACAAATAAGCTTTTGTTTCTGTTCACTGATTAACCTCGAAGCATATAATACAATTATTGACTGTCCCTCTCTTTTACATGTAAAATAAAATTATTGATCTCTGTTTGAATACAAAGCGGTTTTGAATATTGAGATTTTTAAAACATGCAACGAAATGCATAATTTCAATTTTAAATTTGTTATGGACATATTTACCTATTAAATCAGTGTTTTCTAAACTTTTTTCAAAATGATGTAACACTTTTCAAAGTCTAAATTTTTTGAGGAACACTAGATGCTGTGAAGCAATAGGGGTGATAGAACTTTTGACAAAGATGTCTGTGACATCGAAAATTACTAGTAACCTTGACATTTGTGTTCATTAAAAATGAGAAAATTATCACGGAAAGATTAACACCCTTAGAAAGTTTACAAAATTATGGAAATTTATAAAAATTTGTTAAAACTGTAATCAGTACCGTTATTTCAAAAAATTATCCTGCGAATTGGCTTCTACAATGCGCGATTTAACACGAATGGATTATTTTCTTCGAGAAAATGTAAAATATTTGCCTGACATAATTGCTGTTTTATAAGTCAGTGTAAACATAATTCATGTTATCCGGGTCGAAATAAGACCCCAATTATATGAAAATGTGATTCAAAGTTGAACTGACAGAATAACGGAAATCACTATCAAACAATAAACATCGTCGTTCTAACTTGATTCATACGTTTTTTATTTTTATTTAAAATTTTTTCACTTATTATTACACGAAAGATTTGTATTTTTTTGAATAAATTTGGGTTTGTTTAACAAAAATTTGTTGCCTAGCAATTTAACAAGAAGAACTGTCAGCGGACAAAAACGCGACAGCGAAGTTGAAGCGTTTTTGTGTAAACAGTTCTTCAAGTTATGTTGCTAATACAAGAAGACAATTTAACGAATAAAATGAGTTAGTATAATTCATATTATTATTTAGTATATTGTTATCAACATTCTGAATTCAGTTAAATTGACCAATACGAATTTTTGTTTCGTTTATATCGTGTTTGCCTACAGTAAAAAAATCAATGAAATGTTTTTTACCATTTTTTTCGCTATAAAAATCTATCATAACTTTTTTTTCCATGGTAAAAGTGAAAAAAATTAAGGTAAAAAAAATGTTATTTAAGAAAAAGCTTTTATTTAAAAATGGGCTAAAGAAAATAAAATAACTTTTAAGTGAAGTTTGAAGCAATATACAACATAATTTATAAAAGCTTGAGGCGTTTTCATTAATTATTTATGTTTTTGATTTTTTTTTAATATAAGTGTAGCTATTTTACTTTTCAATAGTTACCAAACTTAATTAAACGCCTCAAGCTTTTATAAATTATGTTGCATATAAAGTTACTCGCTTCACTCAAAAGTTATTTTATTTTTTTAGCCCATTTTTAAATAAAAGCTTTTTCTTAAAAACATTTTTTTACTTTAATTTATTTTCTACTTTTTGGTCTGATTACAATTAATTTAAAAAAAAATTAAAGAACTTATTTTTTCACCTATGTTTCAATCGGTTAATTTACCGTAATCAAACATAACTATGGAAACAAAAAATTATAATGTAAAAGCAATTTGACAATTTGAAATGTCAAAAAGTTGCACAGGACTAAAAATCAACAATTTTGGTTTGGGGGGATTTAGGACAAAACTAAAACAGTATTGCATTGTCATCAAGGTTATACACGTTTGCAAAATTTGAAACCTCTAGCTCAATTAGAACCTGTCTAAATTTTGATTCCAAGATTTGATCTAAACCAACATACTAACATAGCAAGTTAAATAAAAGCTTTTAATAAAAACTACAATATTCGTATGGGACTTGATACATGTGAGTTAAATTGTCACGTTCAAAACCCAACGTTTGTTTTTTCTGAATTTCTGTCAAAACTTACGAGTATTGTAGCCACATGAAAGTATATAGTGTTTTTTCGCGGCACATAGTTTAGGAAACGCTGTGTTAAACAATCGAGTGGCTCTCAATCATAATGGTTTGTATCTTTAGGTAAATACAATACCAAAATCACCAGAAATTATTTGACACCTCATCCATCAAGACAGTGTGTACAAACAAGGAAGCGAAGTTGATTGATTTAATAGGAATGAAATCAGTTTGATCAGTATGTAATAAAAATTTATTATTATTATAACATGGTTATAAAATGCACGCCTACAAACCATAAAGTATGTAACTTTCTTTAAGAAACACGACAATTTTAAATTGACTATTTATTTCTATCACCTCATTTGTCTAATAAGGCCTACAACTACAGGTAAACCTTTTTTTATGCGGTGTATAGGGATCGGATAAAATATCATAAATTTCATGGTTCAAAAATATCATAAATAGCTAGCTATAAAAAGTTTAGTTCGGTCCAGATTGTAAAAAAAAAAATTTGTGCGATGGATCGGACCGCATAAAAAAAGTTTCATCGAAAATACGCAACTCAAAACGCTCAAAACGTCACGATTTCCTTAGAAGTTGCTTTTCTAAATAGGATAAAGTATTAAGGGAGGAGTTCAAATAAATAAGCAACTTTTTTATTTATGATTATTTTGCTTGTTGAAATTTTTTTTCAAATTAGGGAGGGTTTCAAATAGAAAATTTTGTTTTTGAAACATTCATTACTCTTCCCTGTGGGGGGAGGGGGCTCTTTTTCACAAGTTTTTAAGCGTTTACAAGGAACGCCATATCTCAAAAAGTATTGAATATTTTTTAAATATTTTTTCATTATTTTATTCCTAAAGGACCTGTTCATAAAGCTAAGTATGGGTTTCAGGTAATTTTAAAAATTAACTAGAAAATTGTAATCCCAAACTTCTAAAAATTATAAAACCCATTCTTTTACTAAAAAAAAATGTTTAAAAATAGTTACAATTGTTCAAATGGAAAAAGTATACTCCACTTTATGCGCAATATGTTTATGAACAAAATTTAAAAAAAAAGTGTCTATCTTTTCTAGAACTTGAGATATGATTTTCGTTGTCGGAAAAAATACAACTTTCAGGAAACGGTAAAAAACAAAAATAATAACAAAAGAAGCGGTTTACTCACTGTTTATTAAAACGTCTACAAAGGCATACAAATAAAATAATATGTATTATCTCAGTGCATACTACAACTCATGTACACACCAAAACTAAATATTACTGATCAAATCGCGAGGGGGGGGGGGGCAAGCGTTTTCTGCAAAGGAGCAGCAACTTGGCCGTGCAGCGGCTCACAAATAAATATTTTTCTACTTGAAAAAATTTTTTTTGGCCATGTTTTATATATCACCGTGTTTGTAAAGAACCACAGAACAAAGTAAAAACAAAAAACGGAATTCGAAAAAAATTAGTTTATTAGCCGTTTCTGGCGTGAACTTCTCCCTTAATTTATACGTGGAAACATTTTATTCCATTTTTATTATAATATTATGAAAATTATGAAAAATACTTCTCTAAAAAAACAAAATGATGCAATAATTTATATTCTTATGCATGTACTGGATTAAATGCTTACACGGAGAGAAAATTCCTATAAAAATTACTGTGCTCAGCACTACAATCGACGTGTAAAGGACGAACATATTAAATTCTGTAAGGTAAAAATATAAAGATTATAATTAATCATAAAAAATTTAAAGGATGGAATGTTCTTTTCGTAATATTATCTCGGTAAAATTTGTAAAACAGCACAGTAAAAAGTTCCATTACCGACAAAAAAATAATTTTTAATTGTATTTATTAAAAAAATTTCCATGCTAACATGCTAATAATAGAAAGAAAAAAAACAGAAAGAAGGTTGGTTGTGTTGGGATCGCTCTAATGAAGTGTACCTCAATCAGCGAGTTACATGGGTTACATGCGGACCATATATAGGTGTGGACTGTGGAAGAAACTGTCAGACAGCTCGCACCAGGCCCGTTGATGCAGCTACTTGTCAGTTGCTTTTACACTCTCTTAGGATGATGTCATCGTTTAATTCATATTTTTGTTATTTACCTATCTTTAGTATATGTATTAGAATTAAATTGTTGGCCATCATTTTTGTATACATGTTTTTACAGGTTATGTGCAACCAATATAAGGTCGCGAGTCAGATGCGCAAATGAAAGAGTACGACAACAAGAATTAAACTATAATATACATGCATAAGAGTGTGATAAAAGTTGTGTTAGCACCACATTAAATTTTACCATGCTAGCACATATTTTTTATTTTGGTCGTCGATCGCGCACGGATTATAGGGAGCATAGTAATTTTTCTGAAATTTTCTCTACAAAAATTATAGGATTTTTCTCTCCGTGTAAAAACCATTAAAAAGTATTTCTATCAATGAAAGTTATTATAATTAACGTTTAAATTTCTTACTTTCTCTTGATTTTGATTCACATTATGCATTTTCATGACCATTTTTTTTAAGAAACGCTTTAAAAAAATCGCACAAAAAAGGACCGCATTAAAAGAGGTTTAGCTGTACATACACCTGAATTACATGCCAGACAATATCTCTTGTTAAATGGCGATTAATTTGTATGTTGATTTTGATTATTTCTGACTTGCTAGGTGTGACTTATAAAACATAATATAATTTTATTGTAAGACATGTTTTACTGCTTGTAAATAATATCGTTAAAAAAAAAGTTTCACTATTAAATACACAAGGAATTGTTAGATTAACCCATTTTAGAACAAAAAACTTGTCAGTATTGTCAGCAATTTATTTGAAATAATATATTTTACATGCACAAATACAAGACAGTTAGAGTATGAAGGTGTTTGAAATAATGAGAGACGTGTAGTTGAAATACATATTCTGGGACGAATTTCTAGAAGGCAAATTTAATTATTACAACTGCAGTCATAGTGAGACTTGAGGACTCCAGAACCCGAAAATGATATTTATTATGTATAATATATACGTGTCAGCACGATGACTCTCGAACAAAACATCTTATTTTTACAGAATTCGATGAAAGTATTGGAAGTACGAAAATCTTCGATTAATTCGTTGGTCAGTATTGTCCGATTCTCAAAACCAGATATTTTGGATCTTTTTGTCCAAATTTACCAAAATTTAAAAATATCGGAAAGAGCGTTACATTGTTCTACACGGAGAGAAAATTCCTATAAAAATTACTGTGCTCATACTACAATCGACGTATAACAGGCGAACATATCCAATTTTACCGTACAAAAATTGGATATGTTCGCCTGTTACACGTCGATTGTAGTATGAGCACAGTAATTTTTATACGAATTTTCTCTCCGTGTACGTAAATTGGGTTTTCGAGAAAACCAAAATTTTTTTTTAAATTTTTTTACCAAAAAAATTACGTAAGTTTTTAACCACTATTCTGTGTAAACTGTTTTTCGAAACAGACTGGGAAATTCGTTATGTTACGCAGGATGCTGTGGCCGGAAATACTACTAATATTATAAATGTAAAAGTGAGTTTGTTTGTTGATCAACTTGAAACTTCGCGCAGATATAGTTGGGGAAGGGTACAGGCTACTTTTCACTCCGGGGAAAATACTTGATTCTCGTGAGAATTGAGAAAATGTATTGAAAATGTTTGTCTCAATTAATCAGTTGATTTTAAACTTTTCATACTGATGATATTAATAGATTTGAGCGTTACTTTATGGTATTCCATATTTGTAAATAATAAAAAAATATTTTACTTCGCAAAAATACCACTTTTATTTTGAAACTGTGACAATATTGTTTCGAACCATCAGTTCATTCTCAAACAGAATTCTGTTTGAAAATGAACTTACGGTTCGAAACAATATTGTCACAGTTTCAAAATAAAAGTGGTATTTTTGCGAAGTAAAATATTTGTTTATTATTTTCATACTGATAGTCAAAGATGTAGAAAGGCATAGACTACTTCTCACGACGAGAAATACCTATTTCATTCCCAAGAGAAAATTTATTTAAAACAGTGAAATTATAATATATGTAGTTGATTATTAGAAAAACCAAAAACCAAGGACACAGGCTACTTTTTACTTCGGGAAAACATCTGACTCCTGTGGGTAAGTATAATTAAAGTAATTTAATTTAATGCCATAATTTTAAATACTACACGGGCGATAATTTCGTTTCAAAATTTTTAACTCTTAAGTGGAAACGAAAATTATTATAAAATCTGGATATTCAGGTGTTCACTGTAATGCGTAGAAACAAAATATAATTGATGTTTAAACAATTTTAAACCATAATTAAAAATATTGTGTATGCCCAACGCGTAATGAAGGAAATTTTTTCCTAATAACGGTCTCACACCATGCCACTAAGCAAACAAAATAACACTATTTGAATGAATAATTTGAAAGACTTGATAAATGACGGCTAAAATGGACGTGTTGTAATAAAATATGTACATAGACAATTATGTAGTTTTTTTTTTTTCATTTTGTTTACATTTAGAATAATGAAAAACACATATCGTATGTAATTTCTAATTTCATTTAACGGTTTATTTATTTTTAACGAATACTCAAACGGAAAATTCAACTAGTACAGCAGCTATCATGGTGAGACTTGAGCTCGAACTTAGTTAAAATTTAGTGATCCAGAATTTTATACTGTAATTACCAGAGCTGAGATAGTACGTTCAAAAAGAATTGTACCTTTTTATATACACTTTTTTTCAAAACTGACAATAAGTAATAAGGGAGATAAAGACGCTTTTGAATGACGGATTAATATTTTAGGGGATATGGGTATATGTATATATATATGTGTGTGTCTGTGTGTATCCTCATGTGGATACTCTCACTCAAACCCTTGGATGAGTTTTTTAGTTAGACATGCCCGATGTTCAAAAACCTGGTATTTTGGGCACTTTTTGTCAAAACTATGAGTTTTTTGCTAAAATTTGTCAGAATTCAGACGTTTTATAAAATTTTTGTTACAATTTTGTATAAAATGGAAAAAATCACATAATGTAAAAGCCCCTATACCTACCGGAACGCGATCATATGTCCGAACAGTTTTGACCTTTATACATATATTAATGAAGTTATTTCTGAAAGAAAAAAAATTGTTATTAATAGAATGATTATTTTCCAATTTAAATTCACCTAGCATTTAATGTTTCCTTACTTAATTTAAAAAAATACATATATATATATATATATATATATATATATATATATATATATATATATATATATATATATATATATATATATATTAAACAATTTTTGTTGAATACAGTCTTTTGATCCTTTATTTTCGTCTGATACTTAAACCATTCTATGTTTACTACTTTGACGTCTAGATGTCACTCTGTAGACATATTCATATTACACGTCTGTTTGTATATCGATTTCCAACTTCTAGTGTCATTAACATTTCTCTGTTTGGATATAGATGTCGACATTTTGTAAAAGAAAGACATTAATGAATAAAAATTTTTGGGTTGTATTTTTTTAAAAACATATTCATTGGATGCAGGAAAAACTTTCTTTCATGCTTATTAAGAAAAAAAATGGGTGTTTAATTTATTTGTCAATTTTTATAAGCCAGTTTAATTACACACCTAAAAATAGTATTCCGGTATAGCGGCTTTTATGTTACAATAATGTTTTTAAATCATTATAGTTATTATACTAAATAGACATGATTTTGAGAAAAATTTAAAAAAAAATCTTTAAATTATATAAATCTAAAAAAGAAATAAGTCTTATAATTCACAGGGTAGACAGATCTCATTGTACTAATTAAATTTTACTAGGAAATATGTACCTATAAAGTTTTATTACAAAGACTTTTGATTGTCTAATTCTAATTGAACGAATGTAAAATCTTATTTTTAATAATTACAAATCTAGTAGTATTTTGAAAATATTATTTTTTGAACTAAAATATATACATGTATACTGTCCGTGTGACTAGAAGTTATTCCTTTAAGAGTAAGTCCAGGAAAATTCGCTATATTATGCAGGATGCTGCGACAAGGTTTTTGTTACTTTTTGACAATATTCACATTTATGTTCTTGTGAATTTTTTGTTACAGTGAAATTTCGTTATTGCAGATAAATTTCAGTATCAAAAGTGACTTCAGTAGTTAGAATCCAATATCTTTGTTTATAAACTTTCCATCTAAAAAAACTTTTGAAACGTAAGATTGCTTTAAATTTCAATACTGAGTCATTGCAATGCGTGTGTGTGAGTAAAAATTTTCAGTAATGCAGCACAAAATGACAAAAACATTTTCTTTTACATAATCCGAGAAGGTCAAATACTTGAAGAACATTCTTTGGCACAAGTAAAATCATTTTATTTGAATTTTTTAATTTTTTTTTTTATCTGAAATAACTACAAATAACAAAGTAATACAATGATTCAGTTTTCTCGCAGGGGAATCTACAGAAAAACTCGCCAAGAGCGTAATTTAACACTTTCTGAATAAATTTACCTTTTCTATAACTCAAATTTGTTGCTGTGCTGTCGCATTTTTGCTATATAGTCGACAGTTCTGTTCGTTAAATTGCTAAGTAACAAATTTTCATTGTTCCGTGTGAGTTTTTTGAGAGTTGCCATTTTTATTACAGCCAAACCGTTGATTTAATCGAAAAATTGTTCAAATAAAAATTGCAGGTATCGACGGGAGCAACCGATTGCTATAGTCAGGAGCTTTCTAGCTCTTATGATTTTCGAGCTATGATACAAACTTATAGATTTTTAAATGAGATTATATATTAATTTTTCGATAAAACTGATCTATATATAGTTGAAAAAATATTCCCAGACATTTTTGTAGGTTTCCTTCTTTTTTGACCTTGTCGTACACTTTTCAATACCACACCAGTGTCCTTAATCAGTGGTTTTTATTTAGTTTTTTAAATATTTGACATAATAATATTTCATCTTCACAAAGTTAAAAAAAAAATTATGCAATACTGCAAAGAAAAGTGAAATATGTTATTTTCAATTAGAATAAACTATTTTCGTTTGACTTTAACTAATTTGAAAATTCTAAGCAGTACATATTGACATCCACTGATTTTTGTTTTTCAAATATTATATTTTTAATGGTATTAAATATTTTGCAATGAATCCAGTCATTCAGTTATTTTATGTATATGTTTACAGTTAAGTTATAATATATCAATGTCATTTGTTTTCGGTTTCTTTAAGAAATATTCTTCTGTAATCAAATTATTATTGAATAAACAGAATTTACATAAAAATATAAAATAGTGTTATTAACTTATTATTTATTATTATTTCGTAACCTAATATTCAATTAGTACCCTATAGGCACTATTTGACTGGAATTAGAAGATACCCCTGTCGCAGCATCCTGCATAACATAGCGAATTTCCGTTTATAAAAGTTAGTTTTTCTTGGAAACTAGTTGATATAGCATAATAGTTTGAAGACCTTTTTTATGTGATTTTTTCTCCCCTTTCCAATAGTGTAACAAATTTTTACAAAAATTTTTGAATAAGAGGAAATTTTGGCAAAAAGTTAATTTTTTTCATGAAAATTGCTAAAAAAGACATGTTCCAGGCATCGTCTAACGGTTTTGGACTTCCAATATTTTCACCAAATTTCATAAACGTAAGACATTTCGTTCGAGAATTATCGCGCGGACACACACACACACACACACACACACACACACACACATATATATATATATATATATATATATATATATATATATATATATATATATATATATATATAAATTTTAGTGACTATTTTTTTCGGTTTCTAGGGACCTCAAAACAAATTTCTGCCATAGTCCCGGGCTCAGTCGCGTCATGACAGTGGCTGTAATAGCTGAATTCCATTCGCTAAAACTGTCAACAGTTATGTACTTATTTGAAAAATATGTATATTAGAGGTACAAATACATTCACACATAGATATACGTATATATACATTTTGTACTATATAAGACGTTAAATTGGTTCCATACCAATATACCTACCAATCTATCATCAATGACACAAATATGAAATAATGCATTTAAACAAAATATCTAGTAGTGTTTCTTAGCCTATGGGGTAGACGTACCTAAACTGGATCTATATTTTTTCTTTAAATAATAATAAATTTATAAACTTTATATTAAGTTTCTTAGGATAATACAATTACGTATATGTTTTTTAAACCGAAGTTCCCTATTTTTATGGACTAGTTTCCAAAGGATATTAGTCCATAAAAATTGAGAACTTCGGTTTAAAAGAACTTATAAATAAGAAATTTATTTTCTATAAATGTGTACATGTCTGAAAGCAGATGATTTTATTAAAAGAATCCTCAATTTGATACATTATAAGCACTAACTGGTTTATTTCGGCTTTTTCAGATTATTATGAATAATTTTGTAGATTTATATTATTAACATTAAATACGTCTAGAAAGTATTTTTCGTCTCCAGATCAATATTTTATTTGAGGATTGTTCACTTTTTACGGCAAAAATTAAACCAATTCTTTCAAAGAAATTAAATTATTTTTTATTGATTGCCATCAATTAGTAGTACCTACTCATGTTAGTATTCATCTTATGCAACTAATAAACGTTAACTTTTTTAGCGTAGGTCAATCTTAAGGTTAAAAATATCCAAAACTAGCAACATGACACATGTGACCGATTTAGGGAAAAAGTAAACAGGTTTATTAATCAGTCTTATAATTTAATTACTTATTTTAAGATTTCACTTGAATTGAACTACCTGGAAACGATTCTACAATGAAATTGATAAGTAATCCGTAGATCCTCTATTAATTGAAATATATAGTTGTTTATATAATTGATTTTGTATTTTAAAAGTACCAAAAGGCTTTACTGACCAACTTTTGGTACATTCATCCTATAAAGATTTTGTTTCATCAATACATTCAGATGCAGAGGACATCTTTTAACCAATATGAGTAGGTATGTATATCCACATACGTATATCTCACTATTGCAGTTATATACATACATACATACACATTATATGATTATACACATACAATATAGTTGTAAACACACTAAAATTATAGAAAATAAATTGACTTTTTTTTTCTTATTTTCTCAAAAACTAGCAAACGTAGAATAAAAGTTTAAAAACCTTTTTTATGTGATTTTTTCCCGTCTTCGCAATGATGTAAAAAAATGTGGCAAAAACTTTTAAATTATAGCAAATTTTGGCCAAAAACTCATTTTCACGAAAAATGCTCAAAAAACCATGTTCCTGAGCTCCGATGTTTTTGGCTGAAGAACTCATCCAAGATTTTTGGACTTCCAACGTTGTCACCAAATTTCGTAAAACTAGCAGTTTTTCCTGAAGAGCTATCGTGCTGATACATAAATACATAAATACATATATACATATATATATATATATATATAAATTTTAGTGAATGTTATTTTTGGGCTCTAGGGACCTCAAAACAAATTTCTGCCATATTTTCGGGCTGAACTTCGACTATGGCTTACACCATAATAGCTGAATTTCCAGAATTCTTTCTGGAAATTCGCTAAAAAAGACAATCATACGTTGACAAAGAAACTATCAAAAATGTCTGGGAATATTTTTTCAACTATAATGTATCAATTAAAAACATAATTTTTTTACCTAAGTTTATTTCTTAAATTTTTCTTTAATTTATCAATTAGGTGGTAAAAATATGCATATACGTATTTAAGGCTACTTCAACTGACAGTGTTCTGGTTTGTTACATTTCTATTACGTCCAAGAAAAGAACCTTTTCTATCATACAAATTTGGCTGTAATAAAAATGGCAATTCTCAAAAAACTCATACGGTATGTACTTATGTAAACACAAACTATGAAAATACTCTTAGAAACCTTGTTATTTTTGCTCTTTAAATAGATAATAACTGGTTTATCCTTGCAATTGAACGAGAAATAATTTATAAAAAATTATTTCGTACCGAAAGCCTATTTAAAATCGTCTTTTACAATATTTTTTTAGTCGCCATCGAAATCCAACTTATTAACTTGAATCAAACATAACCTGATAAATTATGTATACACTGATATGGAAGATAATAATATAGTGTATTCGTGACTTTACAAACATGTGCTACAAAAAAACTAAAATAACTTTTTCCCTACGATAGTACGGTATAACTGCATCAGAGTAACTGCATCGAACGCGAGGGAGGGTTGTAAACGTCCGATGCACGTCATATAAACTTGATGAGTCATAAATTTTTAAACCCTTCAAAGCACGCTTATTACTGTGTTGTATTCTGATATCGATTTTGGTTAGCACGTGTGTATGTACAGAAAATGTATGTCTACAAGAGTCTGTATAATATATACAGTTGAACCTTTTTTTATGCGGTGGATAGGGACCGCATACAAAAATCGCAGAAAAACTATTTTCAAAAGTATGGTACTCGAAAAAATTTTAATTCGGTCCAGATTGTAAAAACAAACTTTTTTTATACGATGGGTCGGGAAAAATACATAACTCAAAACGTTCAGAACCTCACGATTTCCTTAGAAGTTGCTTTTCGAAACAAGATTTTATTTCATTTTTATGATACCTCTTATAAAATTTATGAAAAATTCATGATCTGTAAAAAAAAAAATAAATGACGCAATAACTTATATTCTTATACAATATACTCGATTAAATGCCCAAAAACCATTAACAAGTATTTTTATCAAAGAGAGTTACTCTATTTAATGTTTAAGTTTCCTACTTTCTCTTGATTTTGATTCATATTGTGCCTTTTAATGATACTTTTTTTTTAAAAATCACTCAAAAAAAGCGCCCAAAAGGGGCCATTAACATAAAAAAAGGTTCAGCTGTAGTCATTGAATATTTTATTATTAGATATGTACTATAAATATGATAATCTTATTTGTAAATGTATAATCAGCACAAAAATAGAACATTATTTACAAATAGTATTTATTGGAAATGCATTTCAGTGAATTTTCGAATTGAAAATGTAGCTGTTACAGCCACTGTCACGGTCAGACTTGAACCCGAGGCAATGAAAAATTTTATAAAATATAATTTGTAGAAATTTAAATTAGCAACAACTTTATTCCCGCAATTTTTCCTTGTATGTTATACCCCTAATATTTTGTTGAAACTTGGTGCAGTAATTAAGTGCATTAAGGCACAGTTACTGAATTTTTTTTTTTTGAAGTGATCGCTCAATTGGAACCTTATAAAAATAACATTGGATCGAATATTATCCTTGTTATTATCCTTAATAACGAGGACTGATAGATAAAAAATATGTCTAATATTCTCGAGAGTGTTTGTCTTCATGTGGATTTGGAATTATTTTCCTATGTTAAGTAGTTGTCAAGAAAAAAATTTTTGTAATTTTTGTAATTTTTTAAATTTTTTTAATTATCTCCATAACTACTCAGTTTACAGCCTCACCATACCGTTAATACAGTTATGAAAATAATTCGCTTCCGGGGCCGATTCACCTATACTTATCCGGCTATACCCTTTCTTACAGATACATAATTTGTTTTACGTTTACAATGTTCAGCACGTATCAGACTGTTATGGGTCATACACAATCAGTGAAATAAGGAATAACAAATAAGAAATAAGGAATAAGAAGTATGCCATCTAGTGACGTTGAATGGAACTTTAACGTAACTGCCCATAGGTATATGTATTTAGGTATTTTTACATCAAAATTCATGAAAAAATAACGTTCGTGATGACTTTATTTTTTACTAAAGTGAAAAAAATCACGAATTTTGATGCACAAAAGTACCTACATATTTATATCTATGAGCAGTTACGTTAATGTTCCACTCAACGTCACTAGATGGCATACTTCTTATTTCTTATTTCTTATTCCTTATTTCATTGATTGTGTAGACACCCTTACAGTTTTGAAAAATAGTTCTAATCCTAACTAATATCATAAATCTGAAAGTGAGTTTTTTTTTATTTGTTTACCGCTCTTTCACGCCTTAGTCGTTTAACAATCAACTGTAAATTTTTTACAGAGATATCTTGGAGGACAGAGAATTTTGTAGGCTACTTTTTACCCCGAAAAAACATTTTTGTGAGAAAATTCCCCAAAAAAGGTAACGGTTCTTAATAGTAACGCAATGCAAAAGAATACTCTATGTATTGCTGCAAGAAAACTTGGTGTCAGTAAAGAAAAACATTTTACTTTGCAAAATACCACTTTTATTGTACTTTAAAACTCTTTATGACATGTTTCGGTCAAACACAAAGTAAAGTGTTTTGTTTTTTTTTAGTTACTTATATTAAATATAGAAGAATACCATAAAGTAACGGTCAAATCTGTTAAATTTAAATTTGATGTCATATCAGTAGATGTCATATCATAATTTTAAACGCAGTACGGATGAAGTCGCGGGTAAATTCAAGTATATAGATACAGTCGACTCTCGTTAATTCGAAACTCGAGGGAATCTTAAAATTTACGAATTATAGAGAGGTTCGAATTATCGCAGGTAACAATTTTAATTTTGTAAGCATTTGCGATGAATGAACTTGAACTTTTCTCAAAATGTACTTACAATCTGTCTGTCTTTTCCTCTGTGCAACTTTGAATTGTCGCGTGTTTGACGCCGATGAGTTCGAATTAACGCGTGGTTTTGTTACCTAGCAATGATTTTTTCGTTCGAATTACCAAGTGTATAAAAATCTATTGTTTTAGTTCGAAATATAAAGAGATTTTGAAGGGAACTCGTAATACCTTTGAATTATCGAAGTTTCGAATTATCGAGGGTTTGAATTAACGAGAGTCTATTGTAAATGCTGACAGTAAGTTGTGATAGAAATTTATGTAATACAAACCGGACATAGCACTTTTGTTTCACTGTGGTATTGTGTAATATTTTCTACTCCGCAAAGATTCATCAAAACGATAACAACCAACATGAAATCTATTGTCTAGAGAGAATATTTTGTAATCAAGTGTCTTAATAGTAACAATTATTAATAATTAAAAATAAAAAAAACAACATATAACTGTACACAAAAAGTACAATAAATTACTGTTAGACCGCGCGGCATTGCAAATTTTAATCAAATTTGACTATATTCATCCAAAAATAACATGCAATTATTATGACAAAATGATAATTACTAGATACCGGGTTTCTTCGGACAGGTCAGGACCGTACTTATTTCAATAAAATTTTGCAACTAGATTACATTAAATTATGCACATTTGAATGAATATAATTGGTCAAAAATTACATTTTTCACCATTTAGAATACTAACAGCATTTTTTATTTGACAAAAGTAAGAAAATTCAAAAGATCGGAAAAAATTTTTGTAAAATATATTGAAAAGTTGTTGAATATTTAGACGGTCCACTATAATAGCTAAGACGTACGTATTTACTAAGATTTTTTATTATTGCAAAACAAATTTTTAACAAGCAACTATACTTCTATCTCTCAAAATTGAAAACAATAAAAGAAGATGAATTTATTTAATTTAAATGACATGTCACATAAATCACATACGTCATATAAACAAAAATACTTTTGATAGTCAATTAAAATTACAGTGGCACTTTTCAATTGTGCAAGTAATAAATAAAAGAAAAAAAGGATGTTTACATAAAATACGTATAAATAATATTTTGATACACATATGTATGTGTGTGTGTTGTGTAACTTGTGTACGTTGTTTTTATGAAAATATTTTGAACTTTTAGTCACACTGTGTGCAATATGTTACTTGCATATGCTAAAGACGAAACTGTCTGATCCGAAAGAAATCCGATACCTAATGATAATTATATAAAAACAATTATATGTATTTTAATTGACCCACTTTTCATAAAATAATCTTTGAATAAAATAATATTTAAAGCAGGAAATACGTATTTATAGCTAAACAATTTGATTTGCAGAAACATAATACACATACGCAAATACATACACAAAAGTAATGAATGAACTGATTTGATGAAGAGAATTTGAAAAATATTTGTGGCCGATCTGCTGCTGTCAGTCAGGTCATTCACCAAAAGAATATTATGATAAACGAACACCAATGATAATAATATTAATGATAGACACGCAGTCTTCAAATATTCGGTTAAAAATCTATATAATGTACTAGGACTGTACACTTTGTTAATGTTTTAAAAGAACAAGTGGGAGGAAAAAGTGCGTAGGTGCTCGCTAGCCCTAGCGATAGATTTTAAATAAATTATTGATAATACCTACAGCTAAACCTTTTTTTATGCGGTCCTTTTTTGTACGATTTTTTTTATGCGACTTTTTTTATGCGGTTTTAAAAAAAAATGGTCATTAAAATGCATAATGTGAATCAAAATCAAGAGAAAGTAAGAAACTTAAACATTAACTATAATAACTTGCTTTCATAAAAATACCACTAAATAAACGAAAAGAAATTAGAAGACAACAAAGTTAAAGATTCCAACAAGAAAAAAAAGTCATTGCCCATCCACCAAGCGCATATACGGATTGCCAGAGGATGTGGTTTTCAAAATCAGACACATCCGCATCATTTCAAGGTTACCTTCATTTCTTGTCTCTTTTTGGTGCGTCATCAATTAAATATGTAATCGACAGTCTTTGATCACCTGTTCGCGCGGAACATAAACTATACAAAATCAACTGTGTAAATAAACGATAAATCGGCTAATGGCTCCGGAAATTTAATAACCACCAAGTACGTAACGACTGTATATAAATCAATAAGAAGTAATTAGTGTTCCGTACCGTATTGATGTGAAGTTAAATTTCGATTCAAGGGATAATCGGGGGTGTGGAAAAAAGATTTCCTTCCAAGAACATTGAGTAGTGGGATATCAAAGGACAGCTCATTAAAACACGAGTTTATTTAACTACATATTTTTGTTCATCTTTTTTTTTTTAAGAAATTTCTGCTTCCGCCCTTTCTTACCAAAAAGATCGTTCAGAAAAATCTGAAAAAATTCATCAACGTTAAGAATGAGGTGTAGATTGAACGAAAATTATTAGGACTGAAAGTTCTTGATGGCAAGTTTTGCTTTAATTAAGATGTTGCTAGTCAATAATTATATATATATATATATATATATATATATATATATATATATATATATATATATATGTTGGGTTGAGGGGGTATTGGGTATTTTGGTAAATTTGTTATGAAATGAGTTCTAGAAATGAAAGAACAAAGAATAATTGATAAATCTACACACGAAAAGTATATATAACAATTTCTGGATTTGAATATTATCTAATATTTATAAAATTTTATTAGCGTATCTAAGGGAAATAATCGATTCAAAATATTTAAAGAAATTAACAAATAATATTTTTCTACAATCTTAGTGGAAAGTAGGCTTTTGCGCTCTGTGAAGAGAGCGAAAAATGTGTATTTGTCGAGGACTCTAATTGCCTAGCAACAAAGTACTACTTTTCGCTTTAAAGCGGCAAAGTAATACTTTGTCGCTCGCTCAACGTGTATTTAATTACAAATCGGGTAGGCGTTGTTTATATTTTCTATGGTAACAAATGAACAGATTCTAAAATTACAATTTTTATCATAATCAAGTGAAATATTAATTTTATTAAATTTCAAAATAACTACAAAATATTAATTAAAAATAATAAATAACTATAATTAATAAATAATGAGAATAAAAAAATTTAAATAATCTATACATATATACCATGTGAGCTTTTTGAGAGTTGCCATTTCTATTACAACCAAATTTTTATGATAGAAATGGTACTGGAAAAGGTTCTTTTCTTGGATGTAATGGAAATTTAACCAAGAAAACACTATCGGTTGAAGTAGCCTCAAGTACATATGCATATTTTTACCGCCTAACTGATAAATTTCAAATAATTAAAAAATTAAACTTGCGTAAAAAATTTTTTTTGCTCATTTATGTTGTTAATTAATGCATTAGATCAGTTTTATCGAAAAATTAATATATAGTCTCATTTAAAAATCTATAAGTTTGTATCATAGCTCGAAAACCATAAGAGCTATAAAGCTCCTGACTATAGCAATTGGTTGCCCCCGTCGATATCTACAATTCTTATTTGAACAATTTTTCGATTAAATCAACGGTTTGGCTGTAATAAAAATGGCAACTCTCGAAAAACTCACACAGTATGATGGAAAAATGTAATAGTGACAGTGATTTCTCAAGTACACCTCCAAATATTTCTGAAGCTGCAAAAATTATAACATTAAAGTAAATATTAACATCTATTATTATTTTTCAAGTATCTTTTAAATAAAAAATACATTTTATAAGATTGTAGAAAAAATTTTTTGTGTAATTCGAGCACAAAATGACATTGCCACTCGCATGAGAATAACACGCTCCGACTGGCGGCGTCGCGCGTCAACATTCTCAGTCGAGCGGCAATGTACCATTTTGCGCTCTTAATACACAAATAACTATTAAATAATTTGTTGACTTAAAATTATTGAAAGAAACACAGATAGCCAACGTTGATGCATTCGATAAATATCTCTTTCTTTCTGGTAAGCGAAAACAGGCCAAGAAGGGCCAAGAATGCTATACATATTACATTAAATCTGTGTACGGAACACTATTTGTACAAGTACAATTGGTACTTCACGACTCTATTTTTTTTTTAAAATATAGATTCACTTTCTGTAATGAAAAAACTCACTCCTTATTATGACGATATTTTCGTTAAGAAATTTTGGGAAATTTGGGAACATCTGCAAACGAAAATATCAGATCTTACGATAGAAATTTTGCTTTTTTGTCGCGTTATAGTCATTTTACTTATTCCGTCTAATCGTTTTCGATCATGGAGCAACATGTATTGAAACTATTAAATGAATATATACTGTCATATACTTGTGAAACCTTATAAAACCGCCGTGGAATTTTAAAAATAAACTTGGTTAACCTGTTATTATTGAAACCTTCAAATGCAACATAAATTAATGAAACAAGGTCCGGACAGGTTGTTGGCAATATCAATAATAAATAAACATTCTTTTATTTGCATAAATTTTTAAATATTATTAATTGTTAGCAATATTTTTCTTTTTTTTTGGCAAATTGGAATGTTGTCAAGAACATAGTTGGTGTCTTGGTGAGAACTAAAATTTCACAGGTGGGAAAGTTCCTATCATCGACTATGACGCCATTTTGCAAAAAAAAAAAATTGATTACCGAATTACGGGAGGCGTGTTGCAACTCCTGCATTGCTGCAAAATTTCAAAAATTTTACAATTCTGATAAAGGTCTTCTTCAAATTCTCCAGTCACGTGATCTATTGAAAATAATGAGAACCGTCTGTAGTACCTTTCGGACAAGTTTAAGATCGATTTTCATAAAAAAAAGTCTGGAGAAAACAAAAAAATCTATTTTTCCAAAACGTTAAACCTGACGCGATAATTTTAGAACCCCTGGACACAAAAACAAAATTTTGCTCTTTTGTTTCCGCCCGTACACTTCGCATATTATTTGGTGAACGATTCATTGTCCGCTCGGGTTAAAAGACTCAAGAGAGTTTATATAACCCACTTTGGGGCGCTAGATATTTTGTTGCTGCCAGCCCCCTTACAAGATATACAACACACAAAAATTATAAAACAATAAATACCCCTGTCGCAGCATCCTGCATAACATAGCGAATTTCCATTTACAAAAGTACGTTTTTCTCGGAAACTAGTTGATATAGAGTAATTGTAAATAAAAAAACCTTCTTTATGTGATTTTTCCGCCTCATTCCGCCAAATTTTTTTCACGAAAAATGTCCAAAAAACCGTAAACGTTTTCACGAAATTTCCTAAAAATAAGATGTTTCGTTCTTGAGTTGTCGTGGGGACACTTAGTAAATATATATATATATATATATATGTGTCCGCACGATAACTCAAGAACGAAACATCTTATTTTTAAGAAATTTCGTGCAAACGTTTACGGTTTTTTGGACATTTTTCGTGAAAGAAGAAAGTTCGAGCTACAAAAAATCTATTCAGAACTAAAGAGTGTTTTTTAAACATTTTTCTAAAGTGTCGATATTTTTCTAGATTACACAATCAGTCAAGTAGTCGGAAAACGACATTTCATATTACACGACCTAATGGTATTCCAATCGATCGCGGAAATGATTTCAGACTAAAAAAAATTTACTCAGGGTTAAAGAATTGTTTTTAGCGAATTTCCAGAAAGAATTCTGGAAATTCAGCTATTACAGTAGGTGTCATGACGCGACTTGAGCCTGGGACTATGGAAGAAATTTGTTTTAAGGTCCCTAGAAACCGAAAATAATATTTACTAAAATTTATATATATATATATATATATATATATATATATATATATATATATGTATGTATGTATATATGTATATATGTATCAGCACGATAACTCTCGAACGAAATGTCCTAGGTTTACGAAATTTGGTGACAACGTTGGAAGTCCAAAAATCTTGGATGAGTTCTTCAGCCAGACACGTCGGATGCCAGGAACATGGTTTTTGTTCTTGCAAAAAATTAGTTTTTTGCCAAAATTTCCACTTATTCAAAAATTGTTGCGAAATTTTTTACACTATTTAAAAGAGAAGAAAAAATTACATAAAAAGGTCTTTAAACTTTTTTTCTGTCAACTAGTTTCCGAGAAAAACGAATGTTTATAAACGGATATTCGTTATGTTATGCAGGATGCCGCGACAGGGGTATTTTTCTTTTCATTTTTTCAAAATTTTTTGGTAAGCCCGGCCCTACCTGCTAAAATCGCCACTGGATTTGCATATTCTCAAAATCAGTTCTTATCATAATAACTAATAATTATGTATTCTATTTTCATTTTATTTATATTTATAAAATACTCGCCATTAATCTTATTACGAAATGTTGTCAAGTTCAAATGACTATTAATAATCGGAGATAAATTGCAGAATATAAGAAACGCAGATAAATGCAGAATACTTTAAACAGTCAAAATTTTGATAAGTTATGAAAATAATCATTAATTATTATTTAATTGGTAAGTACAGCCGATTGTTGGGCAAAAAAACTATCAAAAAGTCTAGAATTTTATAAGTTAATTATTCTTCTTTTATTTTAGTAACATTTATAAGTGTTACATGTGCGTTAAGTAGCGCAGTGGAAGAATGGATTTATGACTATGAAGCGACATTTCACGTTGGCACTTTTCAACTGGACCACTATGCATCATCATTTCAAATCAAGGGCAATCTTCATTGTCAAATACTGTCAAATCGATCGATTGGTATTTACCTATCAAATCTCAAACATAAATCATTTAATGGACGTATAACCGGCGATATTACTGATCCTCATTTACATAACGAAAAATGGGAACCGTATCAGCCAATTTCTGGTGAAGTTAAATCACTCACATCACCTTTTGAAATAGTTTACGATGGCAATGGTAAATTTTCGGCACTGTCATTCGGTATGTTCGACAATATGGAAGAATTTCCAGTTAATATGAAAAAAGCGATTGCGTCCATTCTACAAATTGACAAAGACGTATTTTACAGTTTTAAAGGGGAACCTCTGACGCGGCATTATATTTCTGAAGAATCAGTTCAAGGCGTATTAAGGAATGTTCAATATCAAATGTATCAAGAAGGTGACGATATTATTTTAATTAAAAAATATGAACCAGAACGATTTGGTGCAAAGGATAAAGATAATTTTATATCTAAATGGAGCAATCGTTTTTATAGATTCAAAAACGGGACCGGTGATCAAGTTGTCATCACTGAAATCGAAGCAAATGATCACATAGTGAAACATTCACAATTTGGTGTTGGTGACGCCTTTTTTACGAAAATTTTTCAACGAATCGTCCTAAATAAAAAAATATCAACAGATCATAAAATTATATTCTACTTTAGAAGAACGTTAGACACATTAAAATACGAAGGATTAAAAACGTGCTATAAACGAGACATTACTGGTGGACGAAGAATACAACCGGAACGTAAAGAAGTGATATCCATTATCGATGACCTCTTTTTTGATATCTCCTACGACAAACCGACCATTTTTAACATACCAACGGTGTTACATTTATTAAACATTTTCAAGAAGGCAGAACTAGCCACATTACATAAAACTTTTGATCTGCTCAAAGAAAAAGACAATAATACTTTTACGTTGAGTTTACAAATGGTACCATATATTGGAACACCAGCGTCTGCATTTTTCATTCATAATTTAATTCGAAATAAAGTGATTCATGCAAATTTTCTAGCCATTGAAATTTTAACTGCATTACCGGAACATTTGTGTGTAGATGACATAACATTAAGGGTCCTTGAGAGCTTGTTGACAGATTGTAAGCACGATGTTCGTTTACATCGCGCATGTATTTTAACTTTCGCCAGTTTAGTTCGCCAGTACGAGTATGATAAAGATGTTAAAGACGACTCAACACTATTCGAAAAATACGTAAAACACTTTACGGATAAGATCAATTCAACAGACGATTACGATACGAAACTTCTATATTTACAAGCATTAAAAAATATCGGCATTAAATCTGCACGTGAATATTTATTAAAGATTGTAAACGGTGAAGTAAAAATTGACGAATATTTACGTAGCACAGTGATAAACGACATACAAAATCCTCAAATCTTAATGCCAATGATCATAAATAGGAATTTAAGCGTTACTTTAAGAGCTGTTGCTTTTAGTGCATCATACTTTGGGCGATCTTTTGTCAAGCGAAATTTTATAGATTTATATGAATTTTTTCGAACGGAAACCAATGAAAGATTTTACAGTTTTTGCTACAACACCATAAAGTCATTAAGTCAGTTAAGTAGTGTCCCTTTCGCAAATCTAAATAAAGAAGATGTTAGAACTCTATTAAGTATTTTGCGACATCCACTCCATGAGAATTTTATGGATGGCATTTATTTTCATCAGTACGTGGACAATGAATATAATATTATTATTACTGCGAAGATTATGTTAGTGCGTGCTGATGAGAAAGACATAGTAAGTCATATTCACATTGAAATTTTAAACTATCAACAAGAAAAAGAATACGAGCTAAAAGTTCTCTTTCGAGTTCGTGGATTTAACGATGCTTCTCTAAATCCTTCATATGAATTAGTCGTTTCAAAGGATGGTAGAACTGTGATGATTCACACAGGAACCGATCTTGGTGGAATTTTGAAAACTCTCATGGACGACTTACAACATTCAGTGAATTTTCGAATTCCATTCAAATATGAACGTACACTGCCAACGGCTCTAGGCATTCCAGTCATAATTACCGATCAACTACCAATAATGTTTTCCTTCAAATACGAAGAGTTGGCTCAACAACCGAAAAAGATAATTAACATGAATTTATCTGTATTTGGGAAGAGAAGTCGTGACATGAGCGTGTACAATCCGGTGACGGATATGTTTTATGGCGTAGCTAGTGATACACCAATTCATTTTCATTTGCCACTGAACATGGAGATAGATACTTTATCTGGACTAACAATATTGTTCAACAATAGTGCTGAAGCTTCTGGGTGGATAGGTTTAAAAATCAATGGAACTGCTACTAACGTTTACATTAAGAAACTCAAAAATAGAGAAGCCTATGATACATTTTACCATGAAGAAAAAAAAGAGCGGGAATATGAAACAGCTATTGGTGAAGGAGAATTAAACGAAAAAGTAAGTAGGTATGCATATACGCTACCGTTCAAAAGTTTGGAAACACTATGAAAATTCAGTAAAATCATCACTGGATAAATAATAATCACACTTATTTGGTTAAAAATATGAATTTTACACCACAAATCCAATTTTACGTAGTGGTCGGTGCAAATTTAAGGGGAAGTACGTAAAATCAGAAGATCAGGGGTGTCGGAAAACTTTTGTTTTGGGGGGTTGGTAAATATTATTTATCTGAATTTATTTAAAACAATACTATCTTAAGAGACAATTTACACCTAAAATTCGGTTGTGTAGACAAAGGAAATCGAATGTTATACTAATGAATATGAGTAACGACTTTTAGAAAACTGTCGAAAAATCAACTTCACTATCGCATTCATCAGCGTAAAAGACGCCAAATAACGGAAACTGACAAAAATTCTAGAATATTCTACTCGTGTACTGGCAAAGATACCAAAAAACAAACTTCACTATTGAATTGCGCACTAAAAATTAGATTAAGCAGCGCATTTGTTCGATTTTTCAATATCTTTGCTAGTTGACGAATGAACATTCTAGAATTTTTGTGAAACTACACTGTTTAATCTCATTTTTAATGACCAATTCAACGGTGAAGTTTGTTTTTTGATATCTCTGCTAGTTGATGATTAGAATATTCTAGAATTTTACGTTACTCATTTTGCATTTGCATTTTGTATATTACGTATACAGAATATGTGCATATATATCTGCAGTGAACTTTTAAAATTTTTAAAGGCTACGAGACCCTCAGACAATATTACCTACGGCCCTGACTCTGGCTTGGTACATAAATTTTCATCAACACACACAAACAACAACATATCTGTGAGAGGAGAACCCCACTAAATCGCTGACGTCACTACGTAAAATCGGAGTACGTACCATTGGATGGCCACTCTAAATTCAGTTTCTCTGGAAGCAACCTCCTCATTTGTCGAATATTTCTTAATTTTATGAAAATCTGATAAAAATTATCAAATAATACGTATTTAATTTTTAGATTCCAATTGTCAACGTAACATTTAGTGATATTGGTAAAAAATTAGACGTAGCTTTCGACAAATGTGTTTCCAATCGTGTGTCTCGTGGTACCTTCATTCATAATTTAATGGGACAACAATCACTATATGATTTCCAAATTTCGTTAACAAAGTTATATAATTTGATTTCAACACTAAGCGGCCCCGGCGTTAGTAACTGTGGTTTCCAAATACTATTGGAAGATTTACCGGATGTGGAGCAAGTTGAACTGAAAGTGCAATTTGACGAATATATGAAATATATACAATTTGATTTTTCTACGTTTGCAGTTTTGTTTCCACGAAGTACGATCACACTTACAAGTAAAACAGTCGATAATGTTTTAACCAGACACACAGTACAATTGTATTCAAACACGTCAAGTTTGGAAGATTCGAAAAAGCTAGAAAATATCAGTGCACACTTTATGTATTCAAAAGAAGAAAATTCCGTTTTAAAAACTAAAATTTTTGTTCATATTGATCACGAGAAGCGCAACAATCAGTATGAAACAAAAATAACATTGGATGTCGACGAAGAAGAGTCCGTTTTAGAAGTAAACATTGAAAATCTGATGAGTGACGAACAAAAACTTCTAGCTGTGGAGCAAAATTTCATATACAACGAATGTTACAATCAAACGTACAAAAACCAAATTGTCTTGCCGTACTCAATACGTTGCGCCAAGGAGGCATCCGCACTAAAAAGATTTTCTATTGATCTTACAATCAATAACGATCAATCTGAATTGGTTTCATGGATTTTGGATACATTACGATCACTGCGATCCAAATATTTCATGTATCGTCAACCGTTAATTCAATCAACTGATTTTGATCGTCAAAAATATTACCGTTTTGACATAACATTACCAATATTCCGAAATGAGCTTGATATCGAGGTGAAAACCAACACAACTGTCGAAACTTACCATGGAATTTCACGCCAACTAGATAATATATATTACAGTTTATATAAAATTATTTCGATGGAATCTATTATACCACGTGAATTGGCGCTGTACCTTACCAACTACAGGCATTGTTCAGTCAACGGCGAGTATATTTTGACTGATCGATTTAATATTGTACCATTTTCACCAGACACTGAATATACGGAAATTGTGAGCGCAAGTCGAGCGCGTTTAGTTTTTTCGGTTAAAGCAATCAATGATCGCGGCTTACTGGTAAGTAGTATTAATTTTTTTTTTGGGTCGATATTTGTGTGCACTCTACCGGCGACAAGTAAACCAATACCGTAAAACGGATTGAATCGGCACAAATTCAAACTTCACATCATATTTTTTGTATTACGAGTACTTTTTCTTGGGCGTATTAACCCTCAAGCTCATGACTCAATTTTTTTACCTTCAAACTCATGACGGGTTCAAATGCACGCCATTGTTTTCTTGATAATAAGTCGGTTCTATGACTAATAAATCGACATTATCGTATACCATTCTCTTCCTTTTTTCATAAGGAAGAAAATTTGGTATACATAGAATCTAATTTTAAGCAAATTCAGGTCATAAAAAACTCATTAGAACACTAAAAACCGGAAAAAATCAGCAAAAAGCTCATTTTTCAAATAAAAATTTGTAACTTTTCAAGCGCTCAAGCAATTTTAAAATTTTCAACCGTGTTTTGAAGAGGAGATTTCAGGCTATAGAAAAAAAAATTACGGTCACTTTATTCTGTTAAAAAAGTATATTTATTTAGACACTTAAAAATGACGAACATTAGTAAATTAAAAATTATGTTTTAAAGAACTTTTTTATTATAAATTGATACAAACCGTTGAAATAACTCAACAGGATAAGCTGTTATACAAGAATTTAGTCAATTACCGCACAATAGGTGCAAAATAGGAGTTTGTGCTCTTCGCATATGGCTCGATGACACTTAACAAAATGAGAATGGCCTTTGCGATCTTTTTGATCTCGGACACAGGCTGCACCTTGCCTATCTCTTATCAACCTGGCAATATGTAAATAATTTATTTAAAAAATATACATGAATTGATGATTACATATAAAATATAAAATAAACTTACTGTCACAAAAGTTGAACGTAAACTCACGACTGGGGTTCATACACAGCCCATACAGAATTTGTAAACACACTGCGTAACCACTAACCAACAACTAGAAGTGCGATCGACCTGACACTACTCAGAGACCTTCGAACTAAATTATGGTTGGCACCGGGAGTCGGTACTATTGCTCGCTAGTTCAGGAGCGTAGTCTAAAGCTTGTGTGGGGTGCGTCTGGACCCGTCCTGAGCTTGAGGGTTAAAAATTTATGCCAACACAGTGATCCCTCGTATGAAACCACATATGTAAATTAAAAATCACAAAGTGATTGAAAAAATTATCCGGATCGGCCGGGAATTGAACCCAGGATCTCCTGATAACTAGCCATGTGTGCTAGCCATTACACCATCGATCCTTTGCTCGACAGGCGCCCGATACAGACAACATTCAATCGCTTATGTGTATGTACTCTCTGTAATGCGAGAAGCAGTTACAATTTTTCAATTTCAAATGTGTGACTTTTAATTTACATATGTGGTTTATGGTCATGTTAACCAAGGAAGTCGAGTGCTTAAAGTTTCAGTTTAGCTGAACGATAAGTGAACATATGAATGCTACGTGTGTTTAAATGCAGACAAAAGTCTGTCATACGTAGTAGTGTTTCACAAGCACTCGATAATATTTGAAATTGAAAAATTGTAACTGCTTCTCGCATTATAGAGAATACATACACATAAGTGATTGAATGTCGTCTGTATCGGGCGCCTGTCGAGCAAAGGATCGATGATGTAATGAGTAGCACATCTGGCTAGTTACCGGGAGATCCTGAGTTTAATTCCCGGCCGATCCGGATAATCTTTTCAATCACTTTGTGATTTTTAATTTACACATTTTAACTGTTTTACAGATGTCAAATTTTCTCTTCTTGAACAAAATTCCTTTGCTACGAACTTGTATCAACCCAAATACAAACAGTTCTAATATTTATCATTTTTTTCTTAATATAGCACTGGTTACTATATACAAAACTAATGTTAATGCACTTTTTTGTCAGCCATTTTTCTGAAGCTCCTCCTTTTGGACAGATCCCAATACCGATAGTATCTGGTTGCCTCAATTATAAATTTATATAATTAATCTATATAATATAATATATTATATGTTCATTGGTCTGTGGACAAAATACTACGTATTATTTTTGCCTTTTAAACAAGTTATAATCTGGCCTATTAATGGCGACTCATTCTGCATGCATATACAGAGGGCGTTCCATTTAAAAAAAAAAAAGAATTATTTGTTTAGAATTTATTTTTCTGTCGTTACCGATTATACCGGAAATTGACATCAGCTTCCTTATTTTAGGGTTGAAGTTCACTTGTTGCTCGGTTGATCAAAAATTGACCAATTCGCCAATTGACCAGTTGACAATCTCGCTCGTTTTCGATTTAAATTTCCTGTTGATTTTTTTAGGGCTTTAAATATGAATTCGGTGATGAATTGATTGAGGTTGTACCAATAACAGACGGTTATATGGTTAATGGAAAAAATTTAACGTCCAATATGGGAAAACAAAACTTCAAAGGACCTATGAAGATTACGGTTACACCATATCCAAAATTATTGCTCGTCGAGTCACACATTAATATTGTATTTGATGGAACGTCAATACGATTAAATATAATAAATTATCCATTTTACTTCACTGGCGAATTAGAAGGAAAATGTATTGATAAGGGACATGACACTGATCTTAATGAATTATCTTGATAAATTTTTCGATCAAAATACTTTTAATAAAACAAAACCAGAGTTTTCGTTTGGCGAAATCAGACATTGGAAAATACACGGACTATAGAATAAAATGGACTTGCCATTACCTAAGTTTTGGGATACCAATATTGAAGCTTTGGAAGTGTGTAGAGGGGTTCATATACTTTCCCGATATGTACTTTAATAATGTAATTTAATATGTATACAAAAAATAACTACGCCACTGGCACATTAATGTCATATATTAATCAACATGGAGTCGATGTGAAAGATATATTTTAAAATTAAATTGGACTTGATACTTACTAGTGAAATGAAATTCCAAATTTTTGTTTTGGATCTTTTCCACTTTCACTAGTAGACATCCTTACAGCGCAATAAACCATATTCGTATTGTTTTTATTTTTAAAAAAGTAATTTGTAATATTGAATGTTTACACTTTCAATAATATTACCGTGGTTACATGAATGACAGGTACGACATACTCAAAGCTTCACCGACATACCTATATATAGCTAGTCCATTCTATTCTATAGTCCGTGGGAAAATATATTACATGAATTTTAATATTCTTATATTTGTTCTAAATTTTTATTTAATGAATTACATGTTCTTAAAAGCTGTAAAATTACATAAAAGATACATTATCTTGAATTATACTTACTTATTATACAGAATTATTAACAAATATTTCCTGGAGTATATTTTTAGGAAATACCATAAAACATAAAATTTTTTTTGGTGAAGCAGGTATAGTTTTGAAGAGAAGTGCTTGTATTTAATAATAAATAAATAAATAAATAATAGTCTATTTAACGTCCGTTTTTTAGACCATTTGGTCTATAACAGACGCCACACACATCATTATTTGTATCTTTATTTATCATTTTAATATTTTTTTACAATATTCTTTACATTATACATTTATGAGGTGGGTGGAGGACAAGAAAAGTGGTGTGAGGTCTAGGATTTGGTAGGTATACGTCTGCAGCCGTCTTCTTAAGGAACTGTGCCGATATTCATCTGGAATTGTGAAGGGAAACTGCAGAAAACCTTCACAAGCATAGTCGGCCACTCCGCTTTTATTTAACAGTAGTTATATTTACCTATAGTTATAAATTTTAATGTTTAAATCAATATTGTTTTACTTTTCGGAGTAAAAAAATTTCAGAAAACTTGAATTCTGACAAATTTTAGCAAAAAACTCACTTTTTGAGTTATGGGCATCGGATGTGTCTGGCTGAAGAACTTATCCAAGGCTTTGAAACAAAATTTGGATTTCTCGTTCAAGAGTTATCGTGAAACTTACTATTTATTCTCATATTTTCTAATAGGATTTCCACAAAGTAAATGTTTCAAATGTCGATTTTTTTGAACTCTTAACATTCACAGAACTCTCACGCTACTTACTTCAACAACAAAACAACTAAATTCTACACTATCAAGACCAAAATCTGACCAAAATAAATTTGATATTCCTTTTCGGTTTTGTAAGTATGTCATCGTCAAACGTTAAGAAATCTAATATTTCTAATTAATATAATTATCTAAATGTTTGACATTGGTGATGAAATTTAATTCTTCATCGTCAAGTTCATTTAGTACGATTGTTGATGGATCCGACCCCAACAGATCGAATCCAACGATAGTAATCAAAGAAAAGAAATAGAATTATGAATATTTTTAATATCAATCACAGTATGGTCCACAGTTTGGTCTAATGGCTGCGTGAGAAATTTAAATAACAATATTACAAATAGCCGCTAATCTAGTTGTTGATCTTAACACTATTTGGTTTAACCTAGATTTTGTTGATTTTTAATGATCATTTATGTCATCAAGTCATCAATTATTTTGAAATATATGTGTCAATTTGTATTTTGGAATCAAATTTTTTGATAAATTAACACCGCAGTATGCATATATCACTGTTGTATTAAATTAAATTAAATTGTTGTATATGTATATATCCGGTTTTGAAGATTAGTTCAAATCATTCTCGTGAGTTTTTAGCACATTTTTTTTAAACACTGTCGACGTCTGGCAGTAGCAATAGTAGCTAATAGTCTAAGATCCCGCAGCTGATTTCTGCAGGTATCTGTTTTTTTAATGAAACTTAATTTAAATGAATCCTTAATGGCAATGTAATAGATTACTCCCGGGTTGCCTATCGAAAATTAGCCGTAAGTACCTTTAATTGCCGTCATTAAGGGAATAATCGAAAAGACATTTTTTGACATTTTAAATTGTCAAATATTTTCAAAGATTTTTAAAATTTACAAATTTTTCTCATAGTAACAAGAAAAGTAAATAATTTTTTCCTAGTTACAAATACAAAAATAACCCAAGAGCCATTTGATTTGATTTTTTAATTTTTTTTATTTATCTATAAGTATATCTACAATATGTTTTATTATTTATAAGAAGCTAAAGAGGGAAAATCACAGATTTGTTAATTTTCTTGTTAATTGTGTGCCAAACCCAGCCTACAGACCAAATTTCAACTTTCTAAAACTTCGGGAAGTACTCTATAATTTTGATGATCATCAGTGAGTGAGTGACGAATTTAATAAAATTTACATACTAATAATATCGAAAGCAATAGAGCTATAAAATTGAAATTTGGTATATTTCATAAGACTGGTGACTACATTCTATCCTGACAATTTGAGCTCTTAAGTATTATCCAGACCGAAGTTATCAGGGTCCAAAAATAGGTTGAGTTGCTTCGAGAAAAGATACAGCAGTGCTCTGTTTGTTTTGTTTTGCCTCGTCTTGGCGGGGGCAAATTAAATTTCATTAAAAAAACAGATACCTGCAGAAATCTGCTGCGGGATCTTAGACTAATATGTGAAAAAATTTTCATTTCCACCTTTCAATACGGAAAAGTATTTGAAAAATTTAACAATTTTTTTTTATATTATTTTATCAATTGAGAGCTACACCTGTAGCATGTATATGCAAAATTTCATGAAGTTATAAGGGTTCCGAGATTTTTCTTCGGAACCCTGAAATAAGACAAACAAAAATTGACATACAAACAGCATCCTGATTGTATAATAAATATCGAAATATATTGCCATAAGAATAAGCATACTATTTAATTTTTCTCGAAAACCCACATACATAGGATAATAGTTCAAAAACAGATCATAATGTGTAATTTAAAAAAATTTTATCTCGCAAGCTATCCACCAGAATTGGCTTTTTGACATTTTCACTAATAAATAACCAAAAATTATTGGTTAATTTAATTTAGAATCCGCCAACAACCTTACAAAATCCAAAATTGTTCAGAAACATCAACCAGTTCATTATTGACATAATTACGTACAACTTTTACTAAATCAGTACAAGTATTGAATTGCTAAAACCGGGTGACAATACCACAATGCATACAGCAAGCAAAATACTTTCTTTATTCATATGCAGAATTCAACGAAGTAACTGCTGAATTGTCAATACTTATTAAAAAGCAGTTCATCATTTCTACTAATTAAAAAAAGTAAAATAAATTATTTGTGACCCTAATTGAATATTACAAATACACTTTCAGTTTTTAACCGAAATTCCCCGTATAAATTTTAAGATCAAAAGTTTCCTCTTAAATATTTTTTTTTCTTTTTAAAAATATATTTTAGCAATGATGACTAAAAAATTGTTTTTTTCTTTTCAGGTAAGCAACTTGGCCGTTTTTTAAACTTTGCTTAAGATGTGAAAAACGTAAGTAGCTAAATTTAAAAATGTATAAACTTTGAGGAAAACACGTTGCTACAAAAAAAAAAAATATAACCAATTTAAATCAACAAAATTGGACTTAAGTGAATCTTTTTCGAGGAAATTTGTAAAATTTCGGAAATTTTGTGGCCGCCACAAGAGTACTCAGGAATTTCCGCATGAAAAGTACCCCGTGGTCCCCACAGAGGTAGATCCGATCCTGATGCGAAGTTTAAAAATTATTAGGAGAAGCGTTAAAAAAATGAAATTTTGAATTGCATTCTTTTTGGCTACAGCTCCTTTTACAATCCCCCCATGTTGACAGTTTTAGTAGGGACATCCTGTATAATTAAAAAAAAACATCTCAGCACTAAAAGAAATTCCAATAATTGGGTTAATACTTTCAGACTCTACAAATCCACAACCTCTTTAAAAGAGAAAGAATAAATTATTTTTGTGCATTTAATTATTTTTTTAATAGTTAATTAATAGAGTCTACCGCATAAAAATATTTTAATTGTAATATTTGTGTTTATTTACAATAAAAAAAAAAACTATTATTTTTTTAAAAGAAACCTTTTAATTCATTAAATCAAAATTTACATATCTTTTATTCAACATTGAATATACACGGTTTTCACCGCGTCGAAAAGAACCTATCAAAATACAACAATAGAATCAATTGAATGATTCTACTGACATCTATTATTCATTTAATTAAATTCATAAACACACACAATACACACAAAGCCATCTATGTATTAAACAGTGAAATAACTGAGAGTGTTATTTTAATTGAGAGAATCCATATTAGGATTTTAATAATTATTCTTAGGACAAAAAGTGTGCGCATTTTATTTAGACTTTGTAGTACACACGTTATAATATGAAAGAAAGTAAAATTAAATTTTCTTTTTCAATTGAGAGAAAAAAATAAATGTCATTGATATTAACATAAATCAATTAGTGCCCTCAGGGATTACAGGCGACTAATATTTTGTCCAAAACAAAAATTTCTAATCTACCAATGACCATTTGTAGCGTTCAGCGTATCAATACCAGTGGTAGGTCATTTAAATAAAATTATTTTTAGATTGATTTTTATTAGGAAAAAATTTAATTTACTGAAACCAATTAAGCTAACGTGCTTTCAAAGTTAATTGAAGTAGAAAATGAACTGAAATAACCAGTTCAAATAATTTTTTAACATCTGTTTTGTTTTATTTAATTAAAAAAAAAAAAAATCGGCAAGTACGTGTTAAACACACATTAGTCTGGATTTCGTAATTCAGTAGCAAGAATTTTTCACAAATCTTGATATAAAATATTTCTTGGTTTTATTAAAATTAGCTTTTAAGAAACGATACTAACTACTACAAAGTGATCAAGTGCAAGTAGGCCATCTCTGCAATGACAAGAATCACGAATTCATAAAGATATTGTTGTTACAATTACGAAATTCTAATAAGGAATTAACATTTTTTTAAAATTTTTATTTTAAAATTGGAGTACACAAAATCTAAATACAAATGTGATTTTGAAGAAATAAATCGAAATTAATTTTATAATATTTAATAAAATTTTAACCATTTTTATAGAAATATTTAATTTTTCGATAGTAAAATCACAAAATTCTGCAAAAAAAGTATAAATTTCTTTTTAAAATCAAAAATTTCAAAAAGGCAGCAAAAACATATAACTTGATTCTAATTTATAGCTTTCAAATGATGAATTTTGTCTTCTAAAATATTGCACAGTGTCCACAAATTTTCGATATCTGTAATCAGAATGGGAAAATTGGTACAAGAACATTCTAGAATTTTAATAAAATCACATTTTTTTATTCTATTTTCCCGAATGATTTCTTTATTTTTAACCTTCAGTATTTTTCTGTTTATTTTAAGAAATAAAATATTTCTATAAAATCAACAATTTTGCTTATTTAGTTATTTAACATAATTACAGATTACAGTATTTTTTTTTCTTTTTAACATGAAGTAATTTTAAAAATACAATAGCAAAATTTTTATTTACCCAAGTCAGACAAAATTTCATGTTAATTGAATTAAATTTTAGGTTAATTTAAATATTAATATGAGAAAAAAAACGTTAATTTTTTCCTGAATAATAAAATTAAATAAAAAAATATTATTCCATTATATTATTTCTTTTAATGAACTGTCGAAAGGTCCATGAACTTTGATCAAAATTTAGTATTTCCCTAAAAGACACAAGTTTTTTTTTTTTAATTAATACGAAATTATTACTTTAATAAATTGTTCTACATTTTTTCTAAATTTGAATTCGATAAAGAAGTACAAATTGTATTAAATAATTAATACGAAATAATGCAATATTTAAAAGATAAGGTATACATATACAAAGTAGGTGGATCTATTATAATATGCATGTTTGTTTTTTTTAATTAAAAAAATAAAAATTATCAGCTGATATTCGTTTGAAAATAAATTACAATAATTATCAAATGTAAATTAAATAGAAAAAATTGGGCCAAATTTTTAGTACAATAAAAGTAAATTTTAGCAATTTTAAATATTTATTAATTTTATTAAATAGATACATTCAGAATCATATACAATAAAATTATTATTTTTTTACAAGTAGAAAAGAAAGAATTAAATTTTCATCAATTTTAACGTCATCAAGATTATTTTTTTTAAAAAGGAAGTGTATATAACCACCGGATTATAAGTATTCCTTGAATATAGATTATGTCTTTTGTGTTGTTTAATTTAAAAAAAAAAGGGATATTGATTCTGGAAGCAATTGCAATACTTGCAAAACAATGAGGTATGTGACTGTTTCTGGACCTTAAAAGTAAATACAGAACACTTATAAGATTTCATATTTTATTTGTTTAATTGGAAACTCTAAATTTGTTCTTTATAAAAAAATAACAAAAGAATAAATAATCCATTCAAAGAATGTCATCTTATTTATGATATGCGCATACGCATATTATACATACCACCTCTTATCAAAACTTTATGACTATTTGATTTTTTCAAAATCATTTGTGTATCTTTATGATAAAATACATAAATACCCCTGTCGCAGCATCTGCATAACATAGCGAATTTCCAAATATTGGGCACTAGCACGCAGACATCACGCTAAAAACGATGGATTCGGATTCTAGTGACCTTGAAACGTGGAAATATGTCAAAATTAGTGATTCATAAAATCGGACCCATTACAATAACTACCAATGGGAAGTTATTAAAAAAAAATATATAATTTTCTCGAGAATTACTTGACATAGATAGAAAATTATAAGATCATTTCCTTCACAATTTTTTTTCCCTTTTCAACGATATAAAAATCAAATTATCTAATGATAGGATCGAATGATAAAAAATGCCCAAAAAACGGGCCTCAGACGTGTCTTGCACACCAAATTACATAAGCAATAAAAGTTTCGTTCGAGATATGTAATATATAAATTTTAGTAAAGTAGATTTTCGGATTCTAGCGGCTCCAAAACAAATTTCTGCTATAGTCCGGAACTTACATCTTACCATCAGAGCTACTTTAATAGCTGAATTTCCAGAATGGAAATTCGCTAAACCAAATTCTAGAACTGATAAAGAGTCCATAGGTCTGACAAGAATTTAATAATAGGTAATTATAATAAGAACAGACACAACTGACGTCAGACCATAGTTAAATATGTCCATAATTAAATAATGATGGAGATTAAAATATTTAATCCTAATTCACGTTGAAATTTCTAATCAAAACAATAGTATAAGAAGATAAATTATACAATTTGAATATAAATTATAATATCATTATAATTTCTTGATACACGGAATCATGTCAACGTGCACTCAACCGATACAATATTAAATCAACTCATAGATTGGCATGTAACACACTGTAAAATTGATAGTAATCTGATCCCCATTCTTTAAATTCATGATACATACTATACAATCATTCCTGCGCACACATGCGCAGTTCAATCTTAGTGTTTTCTGGGATAAATATCATTTAAGACAATATTAATTTAAATATGGTTCATTTCAATTAAATTTAACCATGCTTCGTCACTTTGAATTTAAATAATTTCCGTTTTCTTGGCTTTATCTCTTTTATTATTGCATTTATGTAAATTTTAAATTTGCAGTTTATTTTTAGAAAAGAGTAGAAGATTGATTTGTTTCGAATATAAGAATTATTTAATTTTTTAACGAAAACTTATGATCAATTGTATCTGAAATGAGGTACACAGGGGCGTAGCTACCGCCGTATCAATGATACGGGGCCCCCGGGCTACAGAGGCCCCTAACGTGTGTAAGCAAAAATTAGTAAAATGTTATCCATAATGTCACTTAATCTCGTGCTTCCCGGGACAAAAACAAAAAAAACAAAAAAACTGTCATACGAGAGAATTTCAGACCCGGAATCATATTTCAAAGTCAATGTATACTATTGCTGTTTAGATATATTAATTTCTCAAACTAAACAGATTTCAGAGCCTTTGTGACCTGAGTAATATGTTCGAAGTATTACAACCCAAGAAACTCCTATCTTCTTCAAACGAAGTGATAAAAAACGCTTCCGGAAAACTGTCGGTTAAATACAGTAAAGACATCTCAGTTAATCTTTATGAGCAATTAATTGTTCTGAAAACATGCTTAAAATCTGAAATTCAAAAAATTCATTCCATTAAGGAGCTCATGGAATTGTTGCTGATAAAATTCAATAGCCTTGCATCCAGTTTTCCGGAGGTAATAATAGCATGCTTTCTATTCTTGACCCTTCCAGTTACAACCGCAACAGCTGAATGAAGTTTTTCAAAATTAAAACTGATAAAAAATTACCTAAGGACTTCGATGGAGCAGGAACGGCTATCAGACTTGTCACTATTTCAAATCAATTTGCCGAAAAAAGGCAAGAAAAGTGTATATTTAATTTGAATTGTTTGGCTAGCTCATTTCTGTTTCTTTTGTGAGAAATCCTTACCCTTCATTTGGGCCCCCCCCCAGCTAATTTTGATAGAGGGCCCCTCCAAGGCACGTTACGCCACTGGAGGTACATATATTTCCGTTGACACATTTTATTTTGACATTATTTTTTGGGATGTGTGACACTTATGTCAGTCACTTTATGTTCGTTGATTTGAAAATTACATTCTATAAATCAGAATAAAAATAACTGTTTTTATTAATAATAATTATTATTATTAGTTCGTTATGAGAAGACAAAAATAAATAATATGAATTTTACACGAAAATAATTTTTCGTACACGCAAGCATCGCTGCACAAAGTGCTTACACGTATGTAACAAAAATACAAAATTAGTGGACCAGTTATAAAAATAAATTTTTTCTCAGATATTATTTTTGAAAATTCATAGTAAATCTTCCGATCTATTGTTATGTGATAATAATTGACGATTCACCTGACCTCTGTGACCTGATCGAATTCACACCAGTGTACCTTGGCTGTTATAAAGGGTATTAAATTTTTGACGTTTGCAATTTTTTGTATTTTTAAAAATAAAATATCAGTAACGTGCAGTTATAAAACTCACGAATTTTTTTTTTTAGTGATTGTGTGCAAACGAAATTCTTTTAAGTTATTTTAGATTTTTAAAACAGATTATTTTTAATTCTAATATTTAAATTGTTACGTAACTTTCTTTTGTAATACAATTTAAGGAGAAATACCTTTAAAACTAAAGAAAAAATCAAATTTTTTTTTTCATAAAATGTTAGTAAAATATTCTAAGAATATATTCTCATATCTTCAAAGTGATATTCGAAATCTGGTATGTTTTATGCATGCATCGTGCAACATGTTTTTCTCGAAACAACATTTTTACAATTGGCTTACAGATACAAGATTTACGTTATATTTATGTCTGAATGTGTTTCTCTCTTAAAACGTCCGAGAGAAATCGATTTTTCCAAAATTTTAGTTCGATATTATTCAAATTACAAAATATTTTTGACCTTAAAACGGACTTTTTTTTGTAACACTTCCTAGTAGATCCAATGATACAAATTAAATTTTTTTTTAAATTTCAGGAAATGATTACTAATCGATTTTGGTCACTCATCAAGAAATATTCAAATTTCAGTGTTCAATATTATCATATCCGATCAATTGAGGGGAAGTCCCAACCGAAAATTAAAAATTGTTAAGAAAATGAAAGTGAAAATATAAACAATTATTTTATTATATTTTAAAATCAAATCTGGTACACAGCAAATCAGTGTGATTAGTCATTCACTTAAAATTACTCAACTAGAGTTAACCACCTTGAGCGCTGTGCATTGTCGTTGATCTTTGTTCTTAATATAAAAACATTGGAATTCTTCCAAACTTTTAAAAACTTATATTTTATAAAAGTAATCGTAGGAAAATTTACGGAAATCTACTTAAAATAAATACATGCATAGGTGTAGCTGTTTTTTAAATTAATTATAAGTATAACGAACTCAGTATAAGTTCATGCCCTTACAAATAAAATTTCCGAAATAGTTTTGCAACCAGACAATTGAAAATTTTTTAACTTATCTCTCAAATATAATAAATTGTTTCTATTGGCTCTCTAAAGATTTCCTTTGGGATTAAAAGCGCACCCAACTTTTATTTTGTTAAAGGAAGATTCGCCAAAAAAAACCATTAAAAATCGATCTTTTTTATTTAATTTTTTTTATACAAATAAATATTTTATTAAGGTACCGTCACAGTGTGATTTGCCGAAAAATATTCATTTTTTTTTTATTTTTTTATAATTATTATAATTTTTTGAAAAAAAGTATCTTTAAAAGAGGGCGGAAATCGGTACACACGATTGCGGTCGCAGTTTTCATCCGAAAAAAAAAATCAAATAGATTATCAATCTGTAGGTTAGCCGCTATGTACCTATGGGAGCTTTTTTTTTTGAAATCTTCCTATTTTTCCACACGAAAAACTATAAATAATTTTGTACTTTTTATTCAAACCGCCGCCATTTTTTTAAATTTCAAGAAAAAAATAAAGACCTACAGACTTGCCTACAGTCTGATAATCTGTTGGATTTTTTTTTTCGGATGAAAACTGCGGCCGCAATCGTATGTACTGATTTCGGCCTTTTTCCAAAGATACTTTTTTCAAAAAGTTACAATAATTACAAAAAATAAATAAAAATGAATAAAAAAAATATTTTTGTATTGTTAAATAGTAGTACTAATCGTAAAAAAGAAATTCATCCCCATTTTTCCATCCTATCCATCCGAAAAAAAAATGGCGAAAATTGACTCTTTTTCGGCAAATCACACTGTGATGGTACCTTAAAAAACTAAATATACGAATACAACATTGTTTCTACATGTTTTGAGATTACAAATTTTTTTTTAAATTCTAAAATGACCTGAGTATAAATGATGGTTCCTCGTGTTCTGAAATCCCCAATGAACCGAAATCAAAAAATCAAGAATTTTCTGAAAATATACGTATACATTTATGGCACTAACTAGGATCTAAGAAAAAAATTAAAAACCAGCAAGAAATCGCATTTAGAAAATAAATTTTTAAAAATCACCGCCTTTTCTCGACTATAGACAGCCGCCATTTTGAAAATATATAACGGAACCAATAGATCCTAGTTTCTGCCAAAATGATGGTATCAAGGAATAATATGCACTTTGATTTATTTCGATATCTCAATACTTTTTGAGATACATGAGGAACTATGTCGAAAAATGTACTTTCGAGAAAATACCATTTAGTTTTCTTTTTAAATTGAATTATAGTAAAGTGCATGCACTAAAATGCCCATAACTTTTTAATTAGTTTTTTTAAAATAAAATTTTAGGAGCTAATATTTCTAGCACCTTAAAAGACATAATTATAAAGAAAAAATCTTTCTTTTTAGCGAATCAAAGTTTAAATATTATGCTAAAACTTGTTTGAAATTCTGAACATTTATAATCAAATTGATTGCAAACATTCTGTATGTTTTGTTTTTTTAATTATGTATGTATACGTTTATATTATGATCTTATGAATATTCATTAGAAACACAAGTGAATCGACCTTTACGTTTTTATTGAGGAAATTAAGGAAAAATTTGCACATATGAATGACTGTGTGCACATTGCATTCTATTCGTTACGTAATTAAACAATTTTTTTTTATGACTGTAGAGGGCAAGTGGGAAAATTAAAACAACTGTCTATGGTACTTGATAAAAACAGTAGGAACTCCCTATAGCAGGGGTCGGCAACCTGCGGCCCGCCAAGCAATATAACTTTTCGAACAATTTGCTCTACCTATGCAGACGTGAACATACTTTCCGTATACTTTTTCCGATGTTTTGTAACATGTAAATAAAACTGTTACTAAAAATTTTTCCTTATGTTGATTTTTAATAATATTTAAGTTGTGTTAAAAGAAGAAAGTACCCCTGTCGCTGTATCCTGCATAATATAGCGAATTTCCGTTTACAAAAATTAGTTTTTCTCGGAAACTACTTGACATAGAATTATTTTTCAAAAACCCTTTTTATGTAATTATTTTCTCCTCTTTCCAACGGTGTAAAAAAAAAATGTGGCAAAAACTTGAGGAAATTGGGGCAAAAAACTCTCTTTTTCCACAAAAATTGTTTAGGCAAAAATGCCTAAAAATCCATTCCGGGCATCGGACGTGTCTGATTTTTTGAACTACCAACATTTTTACAAAATTTCGTAAAAACGGGATTTTTCGTTCGAGAGTTATATAAATTTTAGTGAATGTCATTTTTGGCTTCTAGAGACTTCAAAATAAATTATTTTTGCCATAGTTCCGGGCTCAAGCAGCATCAAGACAGTGACTTTAATAGTTGAATTTTCGATTCGAAAATTCGTTTAAAAAAACCTACTTAAGCCACATACTACATTGAAAAATATTTGAGTGTGCGGCCCGCTAAAAATTATTTTTTTTAAAAACTCCACACTCTCCCCTATTTACTATTTTTTTCTATATCATTAATTTTATTTTTACATTTATTATGTGTATTAAAAATTTTTAATAGTGTTATCGTATAGTATGATTATTTTTCCAATGAATTCTCTTAAAGAAACACTTATTCTTGAATAATAATATATTTTATAAAACAGAAGATTTGAAATTATAAATATTCATTTCTTATCAAATGTATAAGTACTGAGTAACTACTACCTATAATATGACAGGTATTTGTGTACGGTTTACGTAAAATCTTCATTTTCTATTGAGGTAGGTATATATAAGGTATATAATACACAGGGTGTCACATAGATATTAAACAAAATATTGGTAGATGTCCAATTATCGACATTCTGTCAGGAAAAGTCAGGAGAGTTTAGAATGTTCTAAAGTCAAAATATATTACTCCGATTATTAAAAGTTTGACAGTTTAAAAAAGACTTTAATTTCATATTTATTTTAAATAGTTCATGAATAAATATGGTAGATAACTTTGTTTATTGATACCTATTTAATAAATATTTTTCAATATGTAAAAATAAGTCATTTTGACACTGTTACAGACAATTATTATAAAGTTGATTTTTAATTCAGAATTGTAAAAATAGTATGTTATACACCAACGGACTAAAGTGTAAGTTTTAATCCCGAGTGTGAAGTTTGTTGCCAGAGGCCCTGTAAAGGCCCGAGGTCAATAAATCACACGAGGGATGGAAAAAAAAACCACTTTAGTCTTGTGGTGTATATTAATGATGTCGAATAATTAATCGATTAATCGGTTTAATCGACTAATTTTGTTTACTTTTGGTCACTTTTTAATCGACTATTTTACTGTCGATTAAATGACTAAAATGACTATTTTTTTAAATGACTAAAGACGATTAATTTAATAATTTTTCTGTATTGTTTATGACTCGAAAGAATGAAAACTAAAAATTATCTTTTTTTATGATTTTTTACTTTTATGTAAATAATACATTGTAATATGTAATTTTTTTATTTTTTTAAAAAAAAATAATAATAAAAGTCAGTAATTAAATTTAAAACATTGTTTTTGAAAGAGTTACAAAGGTTACCCTATTCATGAATTCGACTAAAAATTTAGTCGATTAATCGACTATTCTATGCTCGATATTTTCGACTAATGACTAATTTTGTCGGAAAAACAACTTTAGTCGATTAATCGACTAATTGCGTCTCGATTCGACATCACTAGTGTATATGCTATTTTTTGCAATTTCCGATAATTTTAATTTATAAAAATTAAGAAAATTATTATTTAAATGTCATTCAAATTGTATGTAATACTATTCCATCAAGTATACTTTGGATAAATCAGTCGAATTGTACAATACAATATAACTATTTGTCTTTATCTCCTTTATCTACAAGTTTGAGTTTGTTTATTATTTTCAATTACCTAGCGACACTATTTTCTGTAAATTATGCTTGCTGATTGGTTTAAAAGCGGGAACAAAATAATTTTTTAATTCCTTGGGACTAAAAATGGCACTTTACTCCCTATTATGAGGGACTAAATTATGTCTTTTAGTCTCGGAATTGCAAAAAATTATTTTAATGTACATACAAACATACAAAATATCTGTAAAAATCAAACAAACTATTTAATTTCAAGAAAATGCTAATCTTATTTAATTATTCACTTAAAGTTACATGTTCACAAGTCGATACACCTTTATTTTCGGTAGCAAAAACAAGTAACCATATAAAATGGCAAATTTTTGGAATCTTATATCGTCTAAGAATAATTTAAGTTAAAGATTATTTAACAAATAGAAAATTAAACACAGCGTTTTAATAGCGCCTGGTTCCTCCCGTGCTCTTATCAAAGCTTCCATTCGTCTTTCTATACTCAGAATGATGTTATCTACAGTCTCCTGGGACAGTCTTTACCATTCGTCAATTACGGCAGTTTGAAGCTCGACCATATTGAGACGAAGCGGCATTTGAATTCGAAAGTGACAGACCTCTTAAAAAGATTTGCATCAATCTACTTAATAAATTTGTAACACTGACTGATTGACAGACAACGCACAGCCTAAACCGTTGGGTTTAGAAGAATGAAATTTTGCATAGGAGTTCCCTATGTAACGTAGGTGAGCACTAAAAAAGGATTTTTGAAAATTCGTCCCCTAAATGGGCTTAATAAGGGATGAAAATTTGTATGTAAATTCGTTATTTTTGAAGTTAGTGGTATATGTATAAAATTATGTTACTATGGTTATTAAAATAAATAATATTTAATGAAACTTTGACTGACAGACAACGCAAAACCTAATCTGTTGGGTTTAGAAGGACAAAATTAAGCACAGGAATTATGAATATTGGCGTTTAAGCTTCTATTTATAAATAAAAGTCAATTATTTCTGGAAATATATTCTCTAAGGAGTTAAAACAGAAAATGAAAGTTCGTATGGGAAGTTCATCATTTTTGAAGTTAGAAACGTGGATATTGATTTAGGCTTTTGAAAAACATTAAAAGTGAGCAGAAAGTGAGTACCTAATAAAAAGATGTTGCCGATGGGAAATCCCATCGGGTAAACGACTAGTAATAAATAAAAACAATTCTATGGAAAGTCAATCGATTCCTTACTTCAGTATTATTTTAAGTAAAAATTTTAAAAAAAAACGCCAACTTTGTTTAATAAATAGACTTTTATATTTTTCTCATGTTCCGCTAATTATGCCGGCGTGTGTATTTGTTTTAAATGATTCACGGATAACTATAGCTTGTATTATTATTTTTCTATTATTTTTTACGCGTGGAAAAAAGCATCCATTTTTGTCACGCATGAAAAAAGATTAACCATTTTAAAACACTATCATAGACAACTATGAAGCTAACATTTTAATCCACTATTGCAAAATGTTTCTGACAGTTTTTCAAATAATTTTTGTGAACGTAATTTTTTTTCTTAAGAGTTATAAAAAATCCAATAATTTTAGTAAATGACTAGTAAAGGTCGATGGTAATGGTTGTCTTGTTTATAATTAAGTTATATCAAAATATAAAATTACTTATTCGTGTACAAAAAGTGGGTTAAATTTTTTTTAGTAAAATTTTTATATGTACAAAAAATATCTTATAGCTAGCCAGCCTCGCTGATGAGATAAATTTGATTATTTTTTTTTAATATTATTATACTACATTAGAACTATCAAATAACCGTAATGTTTTTATTTAAATAAATTATTAAAAAGAGTAGTTTTTAAAATTTCATTGTACATAATTGCAGACTTTAAAGAACGTACGTAATTATGTCTACCAGTGGAATGTGTTTACATATTTGATAAGAACATACCGTAACCAGAACTTTACATAATATTAATGATTGGACGACTGAGAATTTCCCAACAAATTCGGAAATTCGGATTTTTTCAGTTGCAAGTTGATCACTTCCTCTGATTCGATTGTTAGGTTTCTATAAGTTAAGGGGGGAGTTCACGCCAGAAACGGCTAATAAACTATTTTTTTTCGAATCTCGTTTTTTTTTTATTTTTTTCTATGGTTCTTTACAAACACGGTGATATATAAAACATGGCCAAAAAATTTTTTTTTTCAAGTAGAAAAATATTTATTTGTGAGCCGCTGCACAGCCAAGTTGCTGCTCCTTTGCAGATAACGCTCGCCCCCCCCCCGATTTGATCAGTAATATTTAGTTTTGGTGTGTACATGACTTATAGTATGCACTGAGATAATGTTTTTTTATTTGTATGCCTTTGTGGACGTTTTAATAAACAGTGAGTAAACCGCTTCTTTTGTTATTATTTTTGTTTTTTACCGTTTCCCGAAACTTGTGTTTTTCCCGACAAGGAAAATCATATCTTAAGTTCTAGAAAAGATAGAGACTTAATTTTTTTTTATTTTGTTCATAAACATATTGCGCATAAAGTGGAGTATGCTTTTTCCATTTGAACAATTGTAACTATTTTTAAACATTTTTTTTTTAATAAAAAATTGGGTTTTATAATTTCTAGAACTTTGGGATTATAATTTTATAGTTAATTTTTAAAATTACCTGAAACCCATACTCAGTTTTATGGGCAGGTCCTTTAGCAATAAAATAATGAAAAAATATTTAAAAAATATTCATTACTTTTTGAGATATGGCGTTCCTTGTAAACGCTTAAAAACTTGTGAAAATGGGCCCCCTCCTGCCGCAGGGAAGAGTAATGAATGTTTCAAAAACAAAATTTTCTATTTAAAACCATCCCTAATTTGAAAAAAATTTCAACAAGCAAAATAATGATAAAGAAAAAAGCTGCTTTTTTATTTGAACTCCTCCCTTAACAAGAAAAACAGAAATCTTATAACTCTCGTGTTCGTCTGTCACAGAGGTTTTTCGCGAAAACTATATAACTTGAGTATTTATTTGCCATGATATTAGGTCTTCATGGTACGCATATATTCTTATTGGTGGCAATTTAGTCCAGAAAAAGAGTTTTAATCAATATATGGTGTGAGGTATCATTTAAAAGTGTAAAAAATTATTTTTAACATGCTAACGGTCATAACCTATAATGACGAAACGCCCAACTGATACACGATTTTGACATCTTCATATACACTTTATGTGAAATTGTTGACGAGGTACAGTGTTTATGTGTTAAATAACAAGAGAAGACACAATAATAGATAGCGTATTTACTGATGATGAACAAAATTAGTCTTGGTCTTGCATTTTTTGCATTTGCAAGACTATGTATACCAAGAGCAAGACAAGACTATAAGTATGACTGCAAGACCAATACCAAAACTCAAGTGAGCAAGACCAAGACACAAGCAAGAAAATAGCAAGACTCTTGCAAAACTATTTAAATAGTTTGAAAGTATATATAATTAATGCCGTAAAGAGAGAAAATTCTAGTTTTAGAAGGCAAAAATTCGCTAAAAAAAAAATGCAGGAAAGTGCAAGATTTTTTAACAATACCAAAACCAAGACTCAAACTGCTCTAGTAAGAACAAGACCAAGACTGCCAAATCTTAGTCTTGCATTTGCTCATTACTAGTATTTACTAATGTTTCAGTGATCCATTGACTCCTCACTGTACGGAACCTTAATTGTGCGAGCCTGATTTGTTCTTGGCCAATTATTTTTTTTTTTTTTTTGTAAATATTTTTATATAAGTACACTAGAACACCGATTTGTAATCAAATTAATCAAATTTCATTATTATAAAATATACATACGAAGGGTACATTGCCTCACTTTTTATCTGTCTATCCATCTGTCTAACAGTGAATGATTATTGTAGGTATATAATTCGATTACATTCACTGGAAATTTTTCTATTATATTACTTGCTATGAATACTTTCTGAGTTATTCATGATGGAATGTTTGCTTAGAACAAATGTTATAGTTTAATATGACACAAATATTTAAGAATGAATTCTACTGTTGTTTTATAAGAAAGATATTTTTTTGTTATTTAAAGCGATTATAATGTTTAATTTAATTTAGGTAATTTTTTTGTCGTGATTCTTTTAATAGATATTTTCAAATAATGTTATTAAACTTAATTCTATTGCTTTTTTATGGTGTTCCGTACCAAAATTGGCAAAACGAAACACTTATGGAATCATTTTTGGTGTTCGTTCGTCTGTCACGGCCGATTTTCTCTGAAAGAAGGCACAGAAAATAGAGTGCCGTGCCCTAAAGGAAGATTCAAAAGTTACCGCTTATTTAGTTGATTCTGATACTATAAAATTGAAAAGTCCTACGAGTCTGTAGCTTTCGGTAAATCTCTTTTAGGTTAGGGTATGTGTGTATATTAGGGTGGTCCTTAAAAAACTAATATTTAAAAATTACTAGGCGCACCCGTTCATTTTGTCCCACAATATGAAAAAGACTTCGATAAAAATTTTAGAATTTTAAAAAATGTTTTTGGGGGTCGCTACCAAAATAATCGAAGATTTTTCAAAATTTCTGTAAAATTCCATTAAGTTCGTTAGCACCAAAATGACATTGAATATGAATTAAATAATAAATTAGGACACTACCTTAACTTTTAATTACATATCACTCACTCATAGCTTATAAAATAGATCTTCCCAGAGCCTGGATGGCACTGCAAAACGCATATCTGAGAACAGCTATTTAATGAGCTATAAGTGAGTGATTATGTTATTAAAAGTTAAGGTAGTGTCCTAATTTATTATTTAATTCATAATCAATGTCACTTGGGTGCCCACCAACTTAATGAAATTTTATAGAAATTTTTAAAAGTCTTCGATTATTTTATAAAACTTTAATGGAAGTCTTTTTTCATATTGTGGAACAAAGTGAACGGGTGCTCCTAGTAATTTTTAAATATAAGTTTTTTTAAGGACCACCCTAGTGTATATTAGAATAACTTTGTAGGAGGCATTTGGGAAATGGAAAAGCAATTAAGAAAGTGGGAAAACCTAGAGCAACAAATATATCCAGAAACGCAGGCGCACATTGGATTCATTAGTTATTATGAAGACTGCTAACAACAGTGGGCGGATAACCTGAACAATGACTCTGATAAATCAGACTATAGGGATATTATGGATATCCGTAACCGTAACTGAAACTACCGGATATCCGAAATAATTACACATCCGAAACCGTATCCGAAAATAAAAGTTTCGGATTTGTTTCGGATAATAACAGACAACTGCCGTTAGAAAACTGAGGTTAAATCGAAGCAAACTTTTGCTACATATATTTCCCTTGATAGATTTCTGTTAATTTGTGTTTGCCGTTCACTTTTTGGGTAAAATTTTCCCCTTTTTTCGAATAAAAAAATGTTCACTGAAAGCAATTATCCGTAACCGTAACCGTATTCGAAACATTACCCGATATTATTATATATCCGTAACCGAAACCGAAAAAAATGTTTTTAAATATCCGTATCCGTATCCGTATCTGAAATTTCATATCCGTAACATCCCTAAATCAGACCCGACAAGAGGGGAGGCCTACCGGAACTTTAGCGCCGAGAGCTGGATCAGAAAAGGAGGCCCGCAGTTTTTGAAAAGGGGCCCGGATAAAAGTTAATAAAAATAAAAATTGCCCTTTTTTGTGCGTTGCTTGTATTTTTAGGGAAAATTTTCTGTGTCCCGAAGGCCCTTCATTTCTTTTTACGATCCTATAATAAACCGTTGTAAAATTCATGTAAGTAATTGTTATGATACAAATGAAACTTGATATATGGTAACACAGATTTGATTTTTACTTTTAAGGCCAGGCGCACATTGAGCTGCGTCACGCAGTTAACGCAGGGCAGGGCAGAGCAGGAAAGCACGTGCGATCGAGCGCACATTGAGACGCAGTTGACGCAGGCAGGGCAACGCAGTTTCTGTGACTCTTGTTGTAGAACTATTTAAAAGCAGAGCAGAGCATAGAAGCATTACATATTTTTCTTCAATTTCTTCAATTGTTTTCATTTCGACGAAATAGAACCAACTAAAACTCGAGAACGTGTTACAATGTCGCGCAGCATCGCGGAGTTTCTGTGTCACATTCACGAGTGTCACATCGGTCTCTGCTCTGCGTTTCAATTCACGCTGTCCCGTTCTATAACACGAGTCACAGAAACTGCGCTGCCCTGCCTGCGTTAACTGCGTCTCAGTGTGCGCCCGGCCTAATAGTTTGCGCTATCCCATCCTACAACAAGAATTACAGCAACTGCACTGCCCTGCCTGCGTTAGCTGCGTCGCCATGTGCGCCCGGCCTTATTAACCATTCTCCTTTTTCACTCTTCTGTCCTCATGGTAAACATATAGTTACTTCAAATATTGGTAGGGTATTATATCTGACACTCCCACCAGATTTTTAAATGTCTGATGAAAATACAGAATTCAGTTTATATGTTCGTTCAAAAATGTTTGGTTTTTTTTCTTTTTTTTAAGTCAATACAATATATGATAGTTTAAGTACTGTTGTAGTTGTACCATTGTAACCATGTCATTGGAAGTACTGGATAGCTTGAAATAACTTTTTATTTCTTAATTGCTTTCGTTTAATTGATTATTTATAATATTTAGTTAATGAATTGATTAATTGTTATTTAAATTACTAAAGTAAATACATAGTTTATAATTAATTATAAACGTAGTTATTAACCATTGTTGAATATTTTATATTTAACTGCAAGAAACACGCAATATTTACTTATAACGTTTATAGGCAATTTAATGAACCTTATACCCAAGTAATTATATATGTAGGTATAAAATATTTTATTTTGATTACAATGTAATTTTGCACAAATAGAGAAATGTGTACTTAGTCCTTTAAATGCCGTGAAGGTTACATACTAGGAGTCCTCAGCAGTATTAAGAGAAATTCATTCCTTTTATGATCATACACTAACTTTTGTTAATTATATTTTAATATAAAAATAATAATATATTGGCGCTACAAAGTAAAATTAGTGTGGCATTTAAAGCGTTAAATAAATCTTTCTCAGCTCTTCTATCATTAATATTTTTAACCGTACAGGCTTAACTTTTTCCCAGCGTTTGGTATAAAATATTAATCATTATAGTAGGAAACATTTAAAACAGAAGTTCAGTATTTCGCAAGAAGAGACTTAAAATAAAAAGTGGTTAAAAGAACCTCATAGTTTCATTTTAAAAGGTTTTTCTAACGAAGTCTCACATGATATTTAAGGTACGTGGAATTATTTTTGGAGCTACTTAAGGAAAACGAAAATTTTATACATTTTCCATCATTAATTTAGCAATTAAGCGGTAGAAATATGCATATGTATATATGTATGTATATATGTTTCACGGCGTTGGACGGCTAACATTTCTATTACATCCAAGAAAAGAACCTTATTTAGTATCATTCTTTGTAATACAGATGGTAGTAATTCAGATTTTGGAGTATAGATGTCGGGCTCTATTTCAAGTTTTTAACATTTTTGGATAATAAAATCAAATTATTTTAAAAGATTAGTATTTAAAGTAACTTAATTTAACAATAATTTGAAGTATTTCATTAATTTACTGAAAAATATATTTATTTTTTATTTATTTATAGAACAACATGAATGATTTAGACTCGAATTTTTTCAAATTTTTTTTTTTTTTTTTTTATCAACAGTTTAATAATTATTAAGGGGGAAACAAGCTATTCACCTCTTTGAAGCTCAGTATTTCGCAAACGGGATTTAAAAATGAAAAATTGTAAAAGAAACCTCAACTTCCCACGAAACCCTTTCTAACAATATCCCTCACGATGTGGTACATGAAAAAAATTTTCATGTCCGCTTTCCAATACGGGAAAATACTTCAAGAAATTAAGAAAAAAGAAAAAACAATTTGCTACAACCAAATTTCATGCTTATAGACTCCAAGACGTAAGAACTGATTGACTGACCAGCAGATTTAACATAACTATAAGGATTCTTCGGAACACTATAAACATTAATTTGAACTCAAACTGAAATTTATACATTGAAGATCCGAAAATACAATTGAACAGCTAATTAGAGATCACATAATGACTGAAAAATTATCAAGCTGGAACAACGGAGATTCGAACATAGAATCTCTTGGTGACTAGTCAAGAACGCCTATTGAACACCTACACTTGAACATTTATATCCCTATTGTAATAAGAGATCATTGACGTTTAAAAATATTCTCATCATTTAAACTGTGGAAATTGTATTATTTATTTGAAATCAACGTTTTATTTATGATAATTGTAATAATATGTATATACAGCTGAACCTTTTTTTATACGGTGGGTAGGGACCGCATAAAAAAAATCGCACAAAAAAATATATATATTCAAAAATATCATAAATAGCTATAAAAAGTTTAGTTCGGTCCAGATTGTAAAAAAAAACTTTTTTGTGCGGTGGATCGGGACCGCATACAAAAAGTTTCATCAAAAATAACCCAATTCAAAACGCTTAGAACCTCACGATTTCCTTAGAATTTGCGTTTATAAACAAGATAAAACATTACACGTGGGAACATTTTATTTCATTTTTATATTCAATTATCGATAACATATTCGTATGCATACTGATCAAATGCTTAAATACACCTGTCGCAGCATCCTGCATAACATAGCGAATTTCCGTTTACAAAAATTAGTTTTTCTCGGAAACTAGTTGACATAGAATAATAGTTTAAAGACCTTTTTTGTGTGATTTTTTTCTCCCCGTTTCATTGGTGTAAAAAAATGTCGCAAAAATTTTTGAATAAAGGGAAATTTTGGGAAAAAACTAATTTTTTCACGAAAATTGCCAAAAAAAACCATATTTCGGGCATCGGACGTGTTTGGTTAACGAACTGGTCCAACGGTTTGGGACTTCCACAATATTTTCACCAAATTTCGTAAAAGTAAGACGTTTTGTTCGAGAGTTATTGTGCGGACACACATATCTATATCTATATATATATATATATATATATATATATATATATATATATATATATATATATATATATATATATATATATATATATGTATATATACCATATGAGTTTTTTTGAGAGTTGCCATTTCTATTACAACCAAATTTTTATGATAGAAATGGTACTGGAAAAGTTTCTTTTCTTGGATGTAATGGAAGTGTAACTAATAATAACACTATCGGTTGAAGTAGCCTCAAGTACATATGCATATTTTTACTGCCTAACTGATAAATTAAAGAAAAATTTAAAAATTAAACTTGGGCAAAAAAAATTTTTTTGCTCATTTATGTTGTTAATTAATGCATTAGATTAGTTTTATCGAAAAATTAATATATAGTCCCATTTAAAAATCTATAAGTTTGTATCATAGCTCGAAAACCATAAGAGCTATAAAGCTCCTGACTATAACAATCGGTTGCTCCCGTCGATATCTACAACTCTTACTTGAACAATTTTTCGATTAAATTAACGGTTTGGTTGTAATTAAAATGGCAACTCTTGAAAAACTCACACAGTATATATATATATATATATATATATATATATATATATATATATATATATATATATATATATATGTTAGTGAATATTATTTTCGGTTTCTAGGGACCTTAAAACAAATTTCCCCCATAGTCCCGGGCTTAAGTCGCATGACAGTGGCTATAATAGCTGAATTTCATTCTAGAAATTCGCTAAAACCATTAAAAAGTATTTTTATCAAAGAAAGTTTGTTATAGTTAATGTTTAAGCTTCTTACTGTCTTTTGATTTTGATTCACATTATGCTTTTTAATGACCATTTTTTTTTTAAAACCGCACAAATAAAAAATCGCACAAAAAAGGACCGCATAAAAAAAGGTTTAGCTGTATACAAAAAGGTAGTGTCTACCGGTGTCTATTGTAATAATGCGTCTGATGCTGTGATGTGATTTAGTACATTGTACTTCCAACTTCCATAAATATTGTATAATTTATCTGATGACAGTAACAACAGATGGACACGATGAATCGCGATGAGTCAGTCTATAAGTTTCACATTGATATTGAAATGTTCCCATCATTTTTTACCGATCATTTGGCGGTACCGGGTATTCCAAACCGAATAAACGATCACAATTACACCATCTTTAGGTGAGAATTATTCAACATAAAACAGAAATGAATAATATCAAAATAAAGATCAAACGATTTCATATTGTTAAATGGAGTCTGCTAGAAAACCAATCAAATTTCATTTTTATGCGTTTTTATGATTCCTCATAAAAAAAATAATGGATTCGTATAATTATGAAATGTTTATAACAATCGCATGATTGCCTCGCTGCTAGCTGGGTGACCGTAGCATCGCGTTACTGTCAGTAATTCGCAATAATCGCAAAATCTTCTTACTCTTTACCTTTTCCACTCTGTTGTACACACAGTATTTGTGTATTTCATACATGGTTACACACAATGTATGTATTAAATTAGACAGTACGCTTTAAGGAGTGTAGATCACATACCGATATTTTGGTGGTTAGAATTAGGCCCGATTTACATTAACGCTCTGCTCTCACTCCGATATCACTCCGCTCCAGGTTCGATAAAATATTATTATACAATAAACAATGAGTGTATTTACATCATCGCTCTGATATCAGTCCGATATCAGTCACGGTTCACTCCCGCTCCAATGTCACTCCAATATCAATACCACTTAGGTTAATATTTTATCGGAGCGATATCAGACTTGTTATGGCTTGTACCTATAGTGTAAACACTTTTTTGATCCACTCCACTCCGCTTGCATTCAGTTGTTATGAAAAGATATTTGTATCGAACTGAGACCGAACTGAGAGTGTACCTAGAGCAGCATTATAATGTAAATAGAGAACGAATAGGTACCAGCATGATATCAGCACTGTAATTTGAACACAGTAACAAGATTATATCGAATCGGGAGCGTAGTGATATCGGAGTGAGAGCAGTGCGTTAATGTAAATCGGGCCTTACATAGTAGATGAAGTGACTTGTAAACATTTCTCTAATGTTTAAAAAAGTGTCGATATTTATCTGAATTTAATGATTAAACAAGTGGTCGGAGAACGATATTTCATATTACACGACCAAATGTTATTCCTATTAATAACAAAAATTATTACAAGTTACAAGAATTCCATTTAAATTTAAAGAACTGCTTGTAAACATTTTCGTAATGGTTAAAAAACGTATCGATATTTATCTGAATCATATGGTAGATGAAATGGTCGGAAAACGACATTTCATATTACATGACCTAATATTATTTCCGTTAATGGTGGGAATGATTTCAAACTTCAAGAATTATATTTAAAATCAAAGAATTGTTTTTAAAGACTTTTCTAAAGTGCTTAAAAAAGTATCGATATTGATCTGAATTACATGGTCGACCAAGTCGTCGGAAAACGACATTTCATATTACACGACCCAATCTTATTTCTTCAGTTAATGACGGGACTGATTCCAAATTATAAGAATTCTATTTAAAATTATAGATTTGCTCTTAAACATTTCCGAAATGCTTAAAAAAATATCGATATTTAATTGAATTACTTGAACGAGTATGTGGTCGAAAAACGACATTTCATATTACACAAGCAAATATTATTCCAGTTAATGGTGGAAATCACTCCAGGCTACAAAAATTCTGTTTAAATTTAAAGAACTGCTTGTAAACATTTCCGTAATGCTTAAAAAAGTTTCGATATTGATCTGAATTACGTGGTTGACCAAGTGGTCGAAAAACGACATTTCATATTACACGACCTAATATTATTTCGGTTAATGACAGAAATGATTCTAGGCTATAAAAATTCTATTTAAATTTAAAGAATTGCTTGTAAACATTTCCGTAATGCTTAAAAATTACATGGTGGCCACATTACTGGAAAACTTGAAAATGTCGGGAATTTTTACTTTCTGAAAAAGTCAGGGAATTTTTACTTTCTGGAAAAGTCAGGGAATTTTACCAAAAGACTGGGAAAAATTGATTTTTATATTTAGGGATAAGAGATTTTTTTTTTTTTTTTTGCTGGCCATTTACTTTTTTACGTCAGAATTTTTTTTAGTTTTTTTGGAACGACGTCGCGGGTACAGCTAGTAATATAAATATAATAGTAGAAAACTCATAATCACCGTCAATATGTGATCCTATCTATATATGTGACTGGTTCGCAAAAAATTATCCGGGATTTTACCGGGCCGTAATAACAAAATTTTCTATGATCCAAATTTTTTATTCCTCCCTGTAACACTACACACAATTCAATGAATATGTACTCACATTATTGTTAAGCGGCCCCTACACGCTCAATAATATTGCACAAAATCTGAGGTTGTACAATATTATTGATCGTCTGTAGGTTATATTGAAGAATTGTACAATATATTGTGCTGATCAAAAACAGTTTGAAATATATTGTACAATGAATGAATATTGTAACGTCTGTAGGCTCTGAAGATATTTTTGCGCAATACCACTTTATTTGTTTAAGTTTCGATTTGATAATTATTTTGTAATGTCATATTTGATGGCTATTATTTGAACCAGTTTGACTTATTAATTTGTAAGACTAATTAATTATTTATTTACTGCTTCGCAACGTCTTTATCATTTAATATCTTGAATTAAACAACAATTGGATTAATGTACAATTTCTACATTCAATTTATTGTACAAATTTCTTTTAAAAATTATTGAACTGTCTGGAGGGAAGTTCAATAAATTGCACAAGTTGATTGCACAATATTATTGAGCGTGTAGGGGCCGCTTTATATGTATACATGATATGGAGAGGTGTTGTAATCCACAAAACCAGTACAGCAAGTCAACGAAGTTAGTCATCGTGCGTCAGTCATAGTCACTCAATCTTACTAAATTAAAAGTACCTATTTTTGATATCAATTATTATTGTTGTTAATTGTTTTTTTTTCTAATTGTTTGTTGGCAAAAAACGTCCCAATCGCAAACAAGTGAATATAAAATGTTATATGCAAATGAGATCCAACTGTCAACAATTACCGGCCTCGGCCATTAAAATCTACAACAATTACCGATCATCAATCATGCATAAAAATACGTAAAAATTGGCAAAAAATGATTTAGTTCAAGTTAGTGTTCTTGTGAGTGGTGTTTTTTTTGGGTTTTGGGTTGTGTTTTCTCGCGCGCGTGAAACATCATGAATTGTGACAACAATGAATCGTCACAACAATCACCAACAACAACAATTGAAACAAGTGATGTGGCTACGGATACGAATGAAGTGATTAGTAGCGGCGTTGTCAGTGCAACGGGAATCGCGTCGTCGCCGAAATGGGATCGGGAATCGATTAATTTGTCGCGTATGAACTCGTTGGAATGTTGGGATTATAGTATCGAGTTGGAATGTTTACAAGGATCACCAGGTGTGTTGGAGTTTTGTTCATTGATTCATGATATACATATAGGGGTATCAGATGTCTCCAAGAGACAGGTGTACAAAATTTTGTAGTTTTTTTTAAACAAGTGTTTAATTAATGAAGAATCAATGGTTTTATTAGAAGGCAGATGAAACATATTTTTATTTTTTTTTGTGTTTCACTTGCATTTTTATTCAAATTTTTTTTCACAGGTCTTTGTACTTTTGAAGTTTATTATCATAAGACTTCAATATTACTTTACTATCGAACAATTTAATTATATACTCATTTAAATCTTAATTCACGAACCTCCTTTCAAATATTTACGGTTAAAACTAAACTAATAGATGCTTATGTATATCCCTTAAACGAAACACAAAACTATATTCATAAAAACAATTAAAATAACGCAAAAATTTTATAAATTTTTGTCCTTACTACAAAAGACTGTGCCTCAGTCAGAAATAATTCGACACTGATTTTAAAAAGAGCACTTTTAGACTCACATTGTCTTCGAAACATGATGCTGAAATTCAATTTTTGTTTTAAAAAAATGGAAGATGACCGGAAAAAATAATAGAATGTGAAAAAATTTTTACCTTAATCAAAATAGTTTGAGCTTTCTAAAAGTCTACTTCCGTTTATTGTAACATTGTTACTTTCAAAGATATCAAGGGCTAAAATTAAAAGTACCGTTTTTTGTTTTTTTTTTTTTTTTTTTTTTTGTTTTTTTTGGATAACCACAAATAATTCCCAAATAATGATCATTGAAAAAGGCTTTTAAATTAAAATATTAAAGCAAAAAGTAAAATTTCAGTTTTATTTTCGGTGATTACCTATCATAAAAAAATTTAAAATGCTTTTTTCGGAATTACTCTCAGATTCTTTTTGACTAAGATATCTAGCTTTTAAAAAAAGGGCATAAATTTTCAAAATTCTTGACGTTTTCTTAATTATTTTGATAGTTTTTGACGAATGTCCAAATAAATAGTCTTCTATTAAGACAGTAAGTCATATGCATAAAATAAGCATGCTGCATGCTCATCGTTTGAAATGCTCATATATCACAAATAAAAAATAAATTATGAATGAATATAATTTATGAATGAATTATTAACCCATACCCACACACTCAAGTTGGTAATAATTGCGGAACAGTTAGTTTTGGACAGAAAATAAAAAATATATATTTCATTAAAAGAAATGTAAAAAAGATAACAAATACATAAATAATAATTTTGACAGTTGATATGCATTTTAACCTATGAGAATACTAGCTAAGTAAGTATGCTTACATAAGGGGAGGTTTACTTGAGAGTCGTTAAAAAAATCGATTTTTTTTTGCAGAAATTGGTAGCTAATTATGTGTAGAATATGTTCCCAAAGTGATTTTGCTGAAAGTAATTTAAGGAAAGGTTTACTTAAGATTTGATAAAAAAAATCGATTTTTTTTTGTCGAAATTGATAGCAAATTATGTGTAGAATATGTTCCCAAAGTGATTTTACTGAAAATAATTTAAAAACAAGATTCTTGCACATTAACCGAATCCAGCTTTCTATAAAAAAAAAATCAGAAAACATAGTTCACGCGATAATGAGTATTAAATATAAAATTTTGATAATACGTTTCTTTATATGTATATATTTTATAATATCTCGGAACTACATTTTTGGAACTGGTGGACACGATAACTCAAAAACTATTCGATGGATCCTTTTTTTAAATTTGTTATTTTAAAGATAATTCAATTCTTCGGCACCTCTACCTATGTTCGATACACTTTCAATATTTTTTTTATTTTTAAATTTACCTTAAAGAGCGAAAAATAAGCCAAAAATCGTAATCAAAAGTTCAAACATCCGCCATTTTTTTTTCTTTCAGCAATTTATTGATATTATAGGTAGAGGTATCGGTACTCTTCATATATTTTATAAATCTTTTTTGTTTTTGGATTTCGGTGGTTTATTACCGGCACTAGGATGTCCGTCAACAAGGCATTGGATTTTCGGATCGTCACACTGCACTATCAATAAAATGGACACTTTTTTATATTTTTTTTCCTTGAAAAAATTTTTTTGTATAGTTTAATACATACTTAATAAATAAGTGCACAAATTTGAAATTGATATTTGCTTCCGTTCTTGAAAAAAAAATTCTAGAAAAATACATAATTTTTAAGGACTCTCGAGTAAACCTCCCCTTAATGCATTGTGACTCAGTATGTCCGCCACGAAGATTTTTTTAAAAATTTTTCCCCTGAAAAATCAACATTTCTTACTTCTTGTATTTTCATTTGTATGCAGGTATATTTGCCATTAAACATAAAGTTTAAAGTACGGCATTTATTTATTAATTTGACATTGAAAACCGCGTATGTACTGACTGAGTAGTATATATTTTAATTATGACCAGATGATCAAGCCACTTAACAGCAAAATTTTTTTATTACTTAATTCAAATGACGTACACACTTGAGTGAGTACTTATGCAAAAAATATTGTGCAAACATACTTTTTTATAATGTTCAGTTCAGTTTTTTATAATGTTCAAGGTAGTTGGCTGGAAAAACGATTTTTCAAAGGATTTTAACGAAACTTCTCTAGACATTTATTTAATTCAATACAAATAATACGAGCCTATACCAAAAAAAAAAAAAAAAATTGACCGCCCCAATTTTGAGAAAAACGATTTCAAAGTTTTGTAATTTTAACACGGACTCTAATGGGAAAACTTTATCTTTTTTTATTTTTGAATAAAATGAAAACGTGTCAAAGGAATTTGATAAAAAATATGTTATAAAATAAAAATTATTGACCACGCCGTTTTTTAAATATAATTTATAAACATCATTTTGCAACGTTTTTACAATGCGTTTTTAACAATGCTTTTATATTGCTACAACATAAGCGCGCGGAAATTAAAAAAAATAAAAGGTATACAAATACAATAACTGAAGAATATTACTACATTATTTAATTTTTGATAAAAAAAAATTTTTTCGCTAAGATATACTTTTGGACCTGACTATTTCGGACCAAATACCTTAATCGGTTAGATTTAGTATCAGAAAAGTTATAAAATTTGTGATATGATTTATAAAATTAAATGTTAGATAAGATACGAAATAATATACTTTTATTACTATTTACTTATAAAATTGGATTATTATCTATAATTTGTTTACTTTGTTTGGAAATATGGAACACCATATTTCTTTTTCTGTCTTGTACATTTTTTCTATTCTGCAAAACAGAGAAGGAAATATGGTTTTCATATTCCAGACAAAATAAACAAACTATATGTATAACGAAAATACCCCTGTCGCAGCACGCAGGGTAACATAGCTGAATTTCTTCTCAATAAATTGTTCTCGAAAAAGAGTTTACATAGAATAATGGTTAAAAAATTCATTTAGAACAATGTTTCAAAAACCGATCTTATTCGATTTTCTGTTGTCTTTCCAATGGTGTAAAAACAATTTGAAAATGAAAAAGAAAGTTGCGACAGATTTTTTCAGCGAAAAAACGGTGGGAAACTTCATTGGTCATTTCAAAACCATAGTAACGAAATAAATTTACTTTATTCGTTAAATTATTTTACTGTAGTACATTCAAATTTTATATTTGTTCTGAATAAACTTATATTTTCTACAATTCAAATTTATTGCCAAAAAACAATTTAACTCAAAGAACTGTCAACCTAAAAATACTCCAGCTACGCTCTCGTATTTTTGCTAGTTTACAATTCTCCTCATTAAATTGCTAGACACCAAAATTTCGAGAAAATACATAATTCTCGTGTAATAATAAGTAAAAATTGCCCAAAAAACGTTGCTTTAAGTATCGGGCGTATCTGGTTGGAAAACTCATCCAAGAGCTTGGGACGTAACTTGAAATCTGGGAACATTCTGGCATTGTCACATTAAATGAATTATTACACGAAATTTAAAACTAAAAATCAAAAATTACCGTCAAAAAACTTTCAAGAATCACGAATTTTTTTTCTGACTGAACAAAGGCTTGAACAAAAATCAGACTAGGCAAATCTAACTACTTTAAGAATTAAAGTAGGCGACAAGAAGACTGAAACTTTTTAAAGCTTTTACAACAAAATTGGAGATTTCACATCGGAGTTGCTCATTCTGAAAAATATGTTTTCAGTTTTTTGTTTATCATAAATCTTAATTTATCCCCCCTCAAAAAAAAAAAAAAAAACACTTACATAATTTTTAAAATGGTTAATTAATTACTGTATTAATTAATTACAATATAATTTTATTCTTTTATTGACAGTTAGGTATTTAAAAAATGTTTTGTTTTTACTTACACTAACATAAATATGACTATTAACAGAAGCTGTTGTTTTTTTTAAATACATTTAATAAAGTAACATCCCGTCAGAATAATAAAACGTACCTACTCGAACCAACTCAAAAGGAAGGAACAACTAATAGGGTACGGGCAAGTTGAGTTCAATACTCCGGTCGCTCCGGTCCGGTCAAATCGCAACATCAACAACAACACTGGAAATCAATCATTTTAAATTGTTTTGATTTCACAACCATACGTATATTGTTGCGAACATGTTACGCGTAACATTCACGTTCGTGTCTCGTTTAAAGTGGGTACGTGGCTTTAGGATTTTATTAATTAAATTGTAATTTTTTTTGTTTTCTTAAATAAAAACTGTTGTTAAATAGTTATTTATACAATTTCCTGCTATATATGTTTCATCCGTCTTATACGCGATGGATGTTGAAGTATATAAGTAAAAGTAACTTTTATCTAATTGACGGGATGTGAGGGAGTTATAATTAATCAGGTTAGACATTCTTTCAAAAAATTTGAAATGTGACGGTTTAAAAACATTTTTTAAATAATTATTTATTTTATATTATATGCATAATGTGTAGCTAGGAGTTTGATTTACGCTATTGTATTAGAGAAGTGATAGGTGACAAGCACACTTTACATAATTATGTACGGATAATTCAGTCAAGTATGGCACACAGGCACACAGCTTCCTCGTATTCGAATCAGACTTTTATCCAATCTTTAACGTAGTTGCTCCGAGACAGTCAAGTACAAATGTATATCTCAGCAAAAAAATGTAGCGCTTATGTTGTAGCAATTTAAAAGAGTTGTTGAAAAAGTGTTGTAAAAACGTTGTAAAATGATGATTTTCGTTACGTTTTGGGACTCCCCGATAAGCTATGTGTAAAAATTAAACTTTTGTGCATTAAATACTAGAAAATTACGTATTTTTATGAAAAATTTTATTTAGTCCTTGTACAAAATTGTTTTGCTCAATATCCCGACCATAATTTCTTTTATGTACAAACAAGAACATTTTAATAATTTATTTTTTTTTATTAAGTATGCTAAAATTTAAAAAATCGCTTACAATTAGACTTTTTGTTTCAATTTTGAAACAATGAATTACAGTCCTATTTTAGGTAACTAGTGAAAATATGAATAAATTAATTTTTTTCTTTAAATAGCTAAAAATTATATTCTAATTAAAAATTTTAATTAATAAAATCAAGACAAAAAGTACCAAAAAAAAAAGTAATTCAAACATTTTTTTTCATAAAAACAAGCGATACAAATACACTGATAAAATAAAATTAATTTTTACCTAAAAAAATTCTGATATATACATTATACAAAGTGCGGTGAAGTGAAGTGCAGGGAATGAGGTTTATATAGGAAACAAAATATTAAAATTTTAATAGCAAAAGTACGTATAGTGTACATAGACATATTTTAAGGTCGACAAATTTTAATTAATAAAACTAGAACAAAATAAAAATAAAATATAAATAATGTTTATTTTGTAGTTTTTTAAAACAAATAATGTTATGAATGCGTTGTTACACAATGCAGTGTTAGAAAATATTTTTAGAGAAAATTTATTGTAGAGATATCACCAAGTAAATTTCAACAGTTCAGTGAAAATTAATATTAAAAAATTCGCGAAATGCACGCATTAAGCCGCAGGAATTCGTAGTCAGTAGCTAGAATTTTTCAAAGTTCTCGGCATAAAATAATTGTTGCTTTTATTAAGGGGGAGATTCGCCAAAAAACATCAAAAATTGACCTTTTATTATTTTTTTTTTATACAAATAAATATTTTTTTAACAAACTAAATATGTTACATTGTTTCTACATGTCCTGAGATTACAAAAAAATTTTTTTTTTTAAATTCAAAAATGAACTGAGTATAAATGGCTTTTAAGTCGACACTACGAGATTTTTCCGTTCGCGTTCTGAAATCCCCAGTGAACCAAAATAAAAAAATCAAGAATTTTCTGAAAATTTACATAATATACTGTTATGGCACTAACTTTTGAAAATAAATTTTCGAAAATCACCGCTTTTTCTCGAATATAAATAACCGCCATTTTGAAAATATATTAGGGAACCAAATAATCCTAATTCCTGCCCAAATGACGGTATCGAGGAATAATACGCACTTTGATTTATGTCGATATTTCAAATAGTTTTTGAGATACATGAGGAACCATGTCGAAAAATGTACTTTCGAGAAAAAAGCATTTAAAGTTTTTTTTTTTTTTAAATTGAATTATAGTAAAGTGCGTGCACTAAAATGCCCACAATTTTTTGAATTTTCATTTTTTTAAAATAAAATTTTACGAGAATATTTTTAACACCTAAGGAACATAATTAGGAAGAAAAAAAATCGATTTCTTTTTTTTTAGCGAATTTCTCCTTAATATAAAAAAAGACGTTAATATTTTGTTCAGAATATGACTGAAGTCCTTTTTTCACCGATTGGGCCCGGCGTTAATATTAAAAATTGATTAACACAAATAATTTGACGAATATTCTAATAAATATTTAAGTCTACGTATTCATTCTAAGATATCATTAGAGCCCGGACTCTATAGTGTACTATAAATCATCCTGTCAAGTTCTCCAGTAGCGCAAAAACAAGTATGAGGGGTTAAAAAATGAAAATAAACTGTAATTTCAATATCTGTAGTCATTTACAAATTTTAATTGTTATTATGTAAATGCAAAGGAAAATGATACTTTCAGTGAAGTGTAGCACACTTTATTAACATTTATTAATTTTCAACAAAACAGTAGTCACTATTGGCTAGATGCCTAGATGTTAGTTGCAACTAATAATTAAAAACCAATGACAAAAATACTTTTTTGCAACTAATGACTGAAAAATTCAACTCATTGTATTAACTAATAAGTAATTTAGTTTTTAGTTGCAGATGTTAGTTACAGGGCCGGATTAACCCTGAATGTCGCCCTAGGCACCATGAAAAAAGGCAGGAAAATATTATTTTATCTTCTGATTATTTACTGAACATAAAAGTGTAATAAACAAACATGACTGACGATATAAAAAATCACAACCATAAGTTTAAAAAAATTGGATACTATTTGCAATCTATTTTCGATCGAAAGATTTTGATAACGAAAATTTATAGTTGATGTTATATATTTGAAAGAATACTTTGTTTCCTTATATCACCCATTTTGGAAATATCGTTATTTTCGATATCGATAATTTTCGATAACGAATAGTAGGTTTTGATAGTCGCAATACGTTCGGAATACCCACAACTTTCTTCGCTTAAGCCTTCAAAAATTTCGTTAGTTTTGAGCTACGACGCACCGTTTAGGAGATATTTACGATTAAAGTTTTCGATAACGAAAGCTAACGAAAAGTAGTTTTTTATAAAATTTTTCGGTTACTGACCAGAGCACTGGGACTAACAGAGTCAAAATTAACTAGTTATAATCAATTTATGACAAGTTACGCGGTATCGATAATTTTCGATAACGAAAAGTAGGTTTTGATAGTCGCAATACGTTCGGAATACCCACAACTTGCTTCGCTTAAGCCTTCAAAAATTTCGTTATTTTTGAGCTACGACGCACCGTTTAGGAGATATTTACGATTAAAGTTTTCGATAGCGAAAGCTAACGAAAAGTAGTTTTTTATAAAATTTTTCGGTTACTGACCAGAGCAATGGGACTAACAGAGTCAAAATTAACTAGTTATAATCAATTTATGACAAGTTACGCGGTATCGATAATTTTCGATAACGAAAAGTAGGTTTTGATAGTCGCAGTACGTTCGGAATACCCACAACCTGCTTCGCTTAAGCCTTCAAAAATTTCGTTATTTTTGAGCTGTGACGCACCGTTTAGGAGATATTTACGATTAAAGTTTACGATTGCGAAAAGTAACGACTTGTCAAATTTTTTAAAAATACACTATCGTTGACCAAATCAATGGGACTAATGGAGCCTAAATTCATCAATTATAACCAGTTTATGATAAGTAATTCTTTATCTTTGCTAGTTCTCGAACAGAACATTCTAAAACTTTTGTTAAATATCTTTATTTAGCTTCTATTTCAATAATTCTTCTAATAGTGATTTTGGTTTTTCGACATCTTTATTAATTTTCGAATAGAAACTTTTGTCAAATGTTTTCACCTGCATTTAACTTGTTTTTCGAGGACTAAACAAATGGTGAAGTAAATTTTTCGATATCCTAGCTGATATTCAGATAGAACATTCTCGAACTTTCGTTAAATTTCGCTACATGGATCCTTTTTAACTAACTAATTCGATGGTGAAATCAAGTTTTGGATATCTTATCTGATTTTCACATAGAATATTCTAGAGCTTTTACCGAATTTCATTTCTTGGTTACTTTTTTGATGAACAATCCAATGGTGATGCAAAATTTTCAATAATTTTTCTGATTTCCAAAAAGAATATTCTAGAACTTTTGACGAATTCTGCTATTTGGACACTTTTTTGATGCCCAAACCAATGGTGAAGTCGGTTTTTTGATATATTTTCTATTTTCAGAATAGAATATTCTCGAACCTTTGCCGAATTCCGTTAATTGATCGCTTTTCGATGAAAAATTTGGTGGTGAAATCAGATATTCGATATTTTTTCTAATTTCCAAAAAGAATATTCTAGAACTTATTCTAAATATTGGTACTTGGTTACTTTTTCGTTGGTCAATCCATTGATTAAGGATTTTTTATATCTTTTCTGATTATTGAAAGAATATTCGAGAACTTTTGCCAGATTTCGCTATTCAAGCATCTTGTCGATGACCAACCCAGTGGTGGAATCGAATTATGTAATAGTTTTAATTTATTTGTATCTTTGTACAAGAAATATCTCCTCATAAAAATTTACAAGACACGCTCCTCTCATATATGTTTTATCAACAATTCAAGTTTTTGACAGGATGATTTATAGTTTCAGTGTATGAAAAAAAATTTTTTCTTCAAATAGATGTTTACATAATTCACATGTAGTTGATCAAATTAAACTGTGTTCGTTCGTCGCGCGAGTGATGTTACAAACTTAAATTGAGCGACTATGTTGTTTATATGAAATTTTATTGTTTTCAAAACAAAATATATTTGTAGAGTACCTCTTTAGTTCGTGTCACACAAACTATAAAGCGCATTTAGAAAAAAATTATAAATGTATTTATGAAAAATAGATAAATTATGTGCCGCTTCTAACGAATGGTGATACGCAATGCCCGGACTTATAGTGCAGCTCATAAATTATCCTGTCAAAAATTGCCAGAAAAACGTATCACCATTCGTTAGAAGCGGCACATAATTTCTCTATTTTTCATAAATGCATTTATAATTTTTTTCTAAATGCGCTCCGTAGTTTGTGTGTCACGAACTAAACAGGTACTCTACATATATATTTTGTTTTGAAAACAATAAAATTTCATATGAACAACATAGTCGCTCAATTTAAGTTTGTAACATCACTCGCGCGACGAACGAACACAGTTTAATTTGATCAACTGCATGTGAATTATATAAACAACCATCTCAAGAAAAAATTTTTTTTCATACACTGAAGCTATAAATTATCCTGTCAAAAAATTGAATTGTTGAAAAAACATATATGAGAGGAGCGTGTCTTGTAAATTTTTATGAGGGGATATTTCTTGTACAAAGATACAGATAAATTAAAACTATTACATAATTCGATTTCACCACTGGGTTGGTCATCGAAAAGATGCTTGAATAGCGAAATCTGGCAAAAGTTCTAGAATATTTTTTCAATAATCAGAAAAGATATAAAAAATCCTTAATCAATGGATTGACCAACGAAAAAGTAACCAAGTACCGATATTTAGAATAAGTCCTAGAATACTCTTTTTGGAAATTAGAAAAAATATCGACTATCTAATTCCACCACTAAATTTTTCATCAAAAAGCGATCAATTAACGGAATTCGGCAAAAGTTCGAGAATATTCTATTCTGAAAATAGAAAATATATCCAAAAACCAACTTCACCATCGGTTTGGGCATCAAAAAAGTGTCCAAATACCAGAATTCGTCAATAGTTCTAGAATATTCTTTTTGGAAATCAGAAAAATTATTGAAAATTTGGCATCACCATCAGATTGTTCATCAAAAAAGTGACCAAAAAATGAAATTCGGTAAAAGTTCTAGAATATTCTATGTGAAAATCAGATAAGATAACCAAAACTTGATTTCACCATCCAATTAGTTAGTTAAAAAGGATCCATGTAGCGAAATCTACATGGAAAGTTCCAGAAGGTTCTATCTGGAAATCAGCAAAGATTAGGAAAAATTTACTTCACGATTTTTTTAGTCATCGAAAAACAGATTGAATACAGGTGAAAAGATTTGACAAAAGTTTCTATTCGAAAATTAATAAAGATGTCGAAAAACGAATACCCCTATTAGAAGAATTATTGAAATAAAAGCTAAATAAAGATATTTAACAAAAGTTTTAGAATGTTCTGTTCGAGAACTGGTAAAGATAATGAATTATTTATCATCAACTGGTTATAATTGATGAATTTAAGCTCCATTAGTTCCATTGATTTGGTCAACGATAGTGTATTTTAAAAAAAATGACAAATCGTTACTTTTTGCAATCGTAAACTTTTTAATCGTAAATATCTCCTAAACGGTGCGTCGTAGCTCAAAAATAACGAAATTTTTGAAGGCTTAAGCGAAGCAAGTTGTGGGTATTCCGAACGTATTGCGACTGTCAGAACCTACTTTTCGTTATCGAAAATTATCGATACCGCGTAACTTGTCATAAATTGGTTATAACTAGTTAATTTAGGCTCTGTTAGTCCCATTGATCTGGTCAGTAACAGAACAATTTTTAAAAAAACTACCGTTCGTTAACTTTCGCTATCGAAAACTTTAACCGTAAATATCTCCTAAACGGTGCGTCGTAGCTCAAAAATAACGAAATTTTTGAAGGCTTAAGCGAAGCAAGTTGTGGGTATTCCGAACGTATTGCCACTATCAAAACCTACTTTTCGTTATCGAAAATTATCGATACCGCGTAACTTGTCATAAATTGGTTATAACTAGTTAATTTAGGCTCTATTAGTCCCATTGATCTGGTCAGTAACAGAACAATTTTTAAAAAAACTACCGTTCGTTAACTTTCGCTATCGAAAACTTTAATCGTAAATATCTCCTAAACGGTGCGTCGTAGCTCAAAAATAACGAAATTTTTGAAGGCTTAAGCGAAGCAAGTTGTGGGTATTCCGAACGTATTGCCACTATCAAAACCTACTTTTCGTAATCGAAAATTATCGATACCGCGTAACTTGTCATAAATTGGTTATAACTAGTTAATTTAGACTCTGTTAGTCCCATTCCTCTGGTCAGTAACCGAACAATTTTATAAAAAATTACTTTTCGTTAACTTTCGCTATCGAAAACTTTAATCGTAAATATCTCCTAAACGGTGCGTCGTAGCCCAAAAATAACGAAATTTTTGAAGGCTTAAGCGAAGCAAGTTGTGGGTATTCCGAACGTATTGCCACTGTCAGAACCTACTTTTCGTTATCGAAAATTATCGATATCGAAAATAACGATATTTCCAAAATGGATGATATAAGGAAAGGAAGTATTCTTTCAAATATATAATATGTACTATAAATTATACTTATTTTTCGTTATCAAAATCTTTCGATCGAAAACAGATTGCAAATAGTATCCAATTGTTTTAAACTTACAGTTGTGATTTTTTTATATTGTTACTCATGTTGGTTTATTACGTTTTTATGTTCAATAAATAATCAGAAGATCAAATATTTTCCTACTTTTTTGCTTCTACGATAATTTCAATAAACTTCATACCTACTTAATATAACTAACAACTACAACTAAAAGCTAAATTACTTAGTAGTTAATACTACAGTGACTTTATAATATACTTGATAACAGTGTGGCCATTAGTAGGTCTAGTTTTTTATTGGTTGACGCCATTAACAGGCCAAATGCATTGAATTTGTATACCTTGTTTATTCTGTTACTACGGTTACTCACTTCAAATTTGGCCTGAATATGGCGGATATGGTTCCAATGGCCACACTGTTATAAAGAATATTATACAGTCACTGTAGTTAATACTAATAGTTGAATTTTTCAGTCATTAGTTGCAAAAAAAAAATATTTTTGTCATTGGTTATTAATTATTAGTTGCAACTAACATCAAGGCATCTAGCCAGTATTGGACTACTCTTTTGTTGAAAATTAATATGTTAATAAGGTGTGCTACACTTCACTGAAAGTATCATTTTTCTTTGCATTTACATGATAACAATTAAAATTTGTAAATGACTATAGATTTTGAAATTACAGTTTCATTTTTTAACCCCTCATACTTGTTTTTGCGCTACTGAAGAACATTCAATTTTTTGACAGGATGATTTATAGTACACTATAGTGTCCGGGCTCTTGATACGTTTTTCGGGCAATTTTTGACAGGATAATTTATGATCTGCACTATACGTCCGGGCATTAATTATAATACATAAATATATGTATATGCTGTATACGAGCCTATCTATAGGTAAACAAAAAAAGCAACATATCAACGTAAGTAGATTAAGTATTTTATTGAAATGAATTATATTTATAATATGTATATTTAATATTCTTGCGATATTAAGTAACAATTTAGATGTTAAAACGTAAGAATAATATTTATGTGTGGTATATTCTATTTCTATATTCCATATCTTTAAATTATGTTATATGTACACAATTATTAATTAAGCTATTAATGAATACATGCTAAAGTTTCCTTTGATTATGAATTTATGATTAGTTGATTATGCAGACATTCTTTGATTAAAAATTGTAGACTAAACAACTTCCTTGACACTATACAATATACCTACATACATACATGTTACATATATTATGCATGTTTTATTCAAGATTATTCAATGCTTACAAAATTTTTGAAATGTTATATTTATATATTTCAAATCAATGCGGTCGATTGAGCCCGTGTATATTTTAAGTAGGCATTTATAATACTTATTAGATAGATTTATGGTCCATTTCACTTAAATTTAACCATGCTTCTCACTTATCAGTTTAAATAATTTCCGTTTTCTTGACTTTATCTCTTTCATTATTGCACTTACGTAAATTTTGAAATTGCAGTTTGTTTTCAGAAAAGAATAGAAGATTGATTTGTTTTAAATATAAGAATTATGTAATTTTTTAACTTTGACTCATGATCAATTGTATCTGAAACGAGGTACAACTAGATATGTATAAGGTTTGTTCCAACAAATACAGCATAACCTCTTTTTATACTGTGAATACGGGACTGCATCAAAAATTTCACAAATAAATATTCAAAAACTTTATAAATAGCTACAAAAGTTTACTATAGACTGCAAAACAAAAATTTTTATGCGGTAGATAGGGACTGAATAAAAAAAATTCACAGAAAATACATAACTCAAAACCTCACTTTTCTAGAAAATGTTTTTCTAAAAAAATAAATTTTTAAGTAGGTAATAAAAGATAATTGAAGTTTTTTGAATGGAAACAAATTATTAATTTTTCCGTAATTTTTTCGCATATTTTGAATTATATACTGATGTTTGCGCTTATTACACTTATTAGCGAGACTCTTTAAGAAAATTTGAAACTCGTAAACCTCGTAAACATGTCTGTAGGTGGTTCAGTACCTGGTTAAATTAAATTCTACGAAAATATTTTTTTCTCAAAAAAATTTGTTTTGCAAAAACTATTATTTTACAATTTTTCAAAAACGTTCTTATTTTTCTTGCCAAGAAATACACTTGAAAAGCCGTGCAATCGGAAAAGTCGTGAACTTTAGTGTTTTTTTTCGCAATAATTTGTTTATACACTGATTTGCATTAAATTTTTAGTGAATACCCGAACTGGAAATTCAGCTATTGTCGCCACTCTCATGATAGAACTTGAGTCCCGGCCGATCCGGATAACTTTTTCAATCACTTTGTGATTTTTAATTTACACTTGGAGTTTGGTCATATAAACCAAACAAGTCGAGTGCTTAAAGTTTCAGTTTAAGCCGCTGCTACACGATGCTACGAACACCTTCCAACATTCGACGTTGGATGGTTCATAGCATCGTGTAGTCGTTGTTCGAACCTACGAGTGTCCAATGTCGAGCGTCAAACATTTGCATTTGGTCGTGTCCCGTTCGATGTCGGTATTTTTGCACCGAGTCAAAGGGGTGCTTCGAACGTTTGAAGGTCAATGTTGGTTGCGTTGGTTGGTTCGACTCAGCAGCTGTACGACTCGTTCATGTGAAGAAAGACAACATCAGTGTATAACATTAGAGATAACATCAGACAGATAACAGCGTCGTCCACTGAGTACCAACACATCATCATTCGTATTGGATCAAACATTCGATTCACCGTGTAGCAGATACATTCGTCGCACCAACTATCGAACTTAATTGCCTCAAACGTTCGATCGAACGTTGGAAGGAACGTTCGTAGCATCGTGTAGAACCCGCTTTAGCTGAACGATAAGTAAACATATGAATACTGCGTGTGTTTAAATGCAAACAAAAGTTTGTCGTACATAGTAATGTTTCACAAGCACTCGATAATATTTAAAATTGAAAAATTGTAACTGTGTCTCCCAGTAGAGAAAGTACCAATACACATAGGTGGTTGAATGATTGTCTGGCTCGGGTGGCTGTCGAACACAGGATCGTTGGTTCAATGGCTAAGACACCAGGCTAGTTACCGGGAGATCCTTGGTTCGATTCCCGGCCGATCCGGATAATTTTTTCAATCACTTTGTGATTTTTAATTTAAACAAACACGTGACAAGAGACTGAAATTGAAATTGACAAAAAGACAATATATAGCAAAATACAATTTTAAAGGTTTAAATAAATTATAATATTGAAAATAAAGTTGAACTGTAAATATGGGTGTAGTCACTTAAAAGGTGATCGGAGTTATGTTTATTTATTTCTATTGCTTCTAGGATAGTTAACTTTTGTCCTTTGCTTGCCTCGTGTAACACGGTAATTTCCCGTGAAGATAGTTATTTTAGAGTCATTGGGCGAGCAAGGTCAAGTGCTATAAATAATTGATTTTGCACAGAATTTTGGAGTATATGAGTGAATTGACCTATAAATTTTACTTATATACTTCAGATAATTTTATACGAGTGAAACCGTGGGTCGCAGCTAGTATGTATATATGTACATATATCTCATAACGAATTCAAAAACATTTTATACAATCCAAGTACAGTAGAGCACCAGTTTTGTCAAGAAAAAGTAGTCTCCAAAAGTGGTGCTTGACAAAAGTGATGCTTTTTGACCAGGAGCGATTCACAAATATCGTAAGATTATGTTTTGAATTAAAATTATGTTTTTTTAAATATTAATAAAAGAAAAAAGAAGTGAAGAATTAAAAATTATTTATCTTAGAAAATATTTGTCGTTTTATTAATTTGCTTTGAAATAATTTTGTTTACATTTTACGTATGATAGAAAACGCCACAGAACAGAATACATATAGATAAACATTCTATGTATAGTAATTAATAGAGATCGAAGAGGTTGCGGGGCTGACAGTATTGTCTTTATTTTTTTAAGGTATTAAAAATTGTTTATTTATTTTAGATAAAACATTTTGATGCGATTTTAAATATATACAACAGGTAATTATAGATGCCTATATACGGACAATATCCTCTTATATTGATATGTTTTGAATATATTTTAGATATGCGTGTATACATTTGTTGTCTCAACTTGCTTGGTCCGATTTTAATTTTATGTATTGTGTTAAGGTATGTTTTGATGTTAAAAGTGAATGATTTATGTGTATCAATTGTCTTTTTTTTTCCAGTAAAATATGAGAGAGACAACACATTATTTTGTTTTCCTAAAAATATTTTTTTAAATGACAGCTTATTTTTTTATTAACAAGTTTTAAGTTACAGTCAGTCAGTCAAATTTTCAACAATTTTAATTTAAAAAAAGTTAAAATTTTTGTACTTTTTTAAAATAACGCTTTTTTGTAACTTTAAACTAATTTTTATTAACAGCTGATGGTTAATAGAGAATATACCGATACAATTTTTAAAAAAAAAAAATGTATTTAGCCCGATTTTTTAACGTTTTAAGTTTTGAAAATATAAGTACGGTCCTGTCAGCACCGCAAGATTTCGAACACTAGTAATTAAAATCTACATTCCCACGCTTTGAGGTCTGTTGTTGTTTGTCTCTACCATGGAAGTCTCTACTGTTACCGGTATATTTATTTGTTTCGTTTGATAAAATCATGCGTCATGGTCTATTGCACATGGATTTACTATTTATGTACTTGACATTTTTGATGCAACTTTCCAAAAGTGATGTTGACTAATTTGATGCTCTCAAAAAATTTCCAAAACTGATGTTTCCATTATCGGTGCTATACTGTATGTATAATAACTGTAAAACCTTGTGTAACATTAAAGTTTTAAAATGTAAACATATTGTTTTCTTCCATAATATTTCAAAACTATTTCAATAATACTCAGTTTTGAATCTATAAAAAATCAATATTAATTCAACAGTGGACAGCATTAATCCTAAAGTGTTTCAGAATTGATTTAATACTGTGAATTATTAATTTGATAACGTTTCAATATTATTTCAATAATATTAAATATTGATTCCAAAATGTTTCCATATCACTCAAATACTGTTTTAACTTTGCTTTAAAAAAATTCTACATTGATTCAATAGATAAAAACAAATTCAAAATTGTTTCAAATTTAAATTAATAACGTGCAACTTTATTATGATCAATATTATTCAACTTGAAAACAAAGTTGTTCTGTATTGAAACAATAAAGGGTATAGCCGGATAAGTATAGGTGAATCGGTCCCGGAAGCGAATTATTTTAATAACTATATTAACGGTATGGTGAGGCTGTAAGTAATTGATATCTACAACTTTGACGGCCAAAACTGAGTAGTTATGGAGATAACTAAAAAAATTTAAAAAATTTCGAAATTTTTTTCCTTGGTAACTACTTAACATAGGAAATAATTCCAAATCCACATGAAGGCAAATACTCTCAAGAATATTAGACATACTTATTATCGTACCAGTTCTCGTTATTAAGGATAATAACAAGGATAATATTCAATCCAATGTTATTTTTATAGGTTTTTAATTGAGCGACCACTTCAAAAAGAATTTAGTAACTGTACCTTAGTGCACTTGATTACTGCACCAAGTCTCATCAAAATTCAAGGGGTACAACATGATAAAAAAAATTTTTTAATTTATAACTTGCTGAACCTCCCCTCCAGTGCGTCCGACCCTGGAATTGTATACATCAATCCAAAGTACTTTAAAAATAAAGTGTTGTGTCTCATAAAGTGTTTTTCCTATCTCCTATAGTTTTCGAGATAATCAAGAATAATCGAAAGAGGTATATTAAGATATAGGCTATCTGCCCCTGATAGAAAGTCCCAATAGTAACTGTATTGCCGTTTATGTGACACTGCAAAACAAAACCATTATCAGATCAAAACAAAACCATTATAGAAATATAATAGAAAATTGTCAAAAAATGTGGTATAGTAGGCTTTTTTAACATGTAGAAGACTATAATATATGACTATAATGCTCATTGGAGTTTAATATTCTACATCAGTGTTTTTCAACCTTTTCCATGGCGCGACCCCCTTAGTATGGATAAATATTTCGCGACCCCCTACCCTCCGCTATTACCAACTTTTATTTTTTTATGTTATAAATATCGAATCCGTTCATCATTATTAATTATTTTCATAGTTAGGTATCGATTAAATACGTAATTAAGGACTTGAAACAGGCGTATTTTTATACCGACACCAAAATTGACGACTTATAGTAGCATGTGGCGTAAAAAGTGACATGCGCAATCACGATGGTCGTCACCGTTTAACACTTCCGAGAGTAATCCATTTGAATTCTTTGAATTGTGAACTCGCGTTAGTGTTTAAATTTATTGAATTGCCTTGTTTAGTAGTTGCTCACTTATTATTGTCTAATATTCACAATTCTATGCTCATTGTAATTATTGAAAATGGATAAGTTTTTGCAAACATATGCACAACTGTTAACTTCAAGTTCCAATGAGAGTAATAAAACAAAACCAAAGAAAAAGTGCCTATATGACGACAATTATTTAAAATTCGGATTTACTGTTATTGAAAATAAGTCGTAATTTTGAAACTTTATCGCGCAAAAGTATGAAACTCTCATATTAATGTAACCATTAATTAACCTTCTCTTTATTAAATATCATATATTGAATTAAAGTGGTTTTATTTTTAAAGTACTGCGACCCTCTTAGAAAAGCTGCGCGACCCCCCAGGGGGTCGCGACCCACAGGTTGAAAAACATTGTTCTACATGTTAAAAATTATATTACAGCACATTTTTTGAAAATTGTTTGTGTTTATGAACTAAACCACATATTAAGTTACAGATTGTTTAGTTACTTAATTTAGAGTTTAGGTACTGCAGTATTATTCATTTTGTTGTTACTTTTAATAAAATAATAAACTTTGAACGAACTATAACAATGATATCGCTTTTCCCTTCATCTCTAACTGCCAATGGCACATAATGCATACACAATACATAACACACACACATACAACCACAGAGGTACGTTTAAACATAAGGGCCCCGAATATACTTTCTGCCCCGGGACCCCTAAAGGTCTAGGTACGGGCCTGCTTTTTGGTACTTATCAAGTTCAAGTTTCCTGTGAATTAGGCTACCCAGTCTCAAGAATAGAGGACTAACAATAATTTGCTATCACACAAGTTTCACGTTAAGCACAGATTTCTATTTAAAAATTTCGTTTAAAATCTCTTGGCGAAAATTACGGAAAATATATTTTGTTAGTAGCTAGTATTTCTCATGTTTTAAGGCATGCTTAAGGGGGACCACTAGTGTGACCGCCTGAAAAAGGTGATTTTTGGGAATTTCTTTAAAGAAAACTACTGTATGGAATGTTTTAATATTTTAAGGATATATTCGTTGATATATAGTAAATGCATGACAAAATTTTTGGACCAAAAATTTGAAAATTCAGTGAGTTATTCGCGATCTCCCAAGGCTCGCCAAAAAGTCCTCCCACAGCTGCAGTGATAACGACCTTCACAGTGCCTGAAATCAAAAAAACCAAAAAGCCTATTAAACTAGAAGGTATTGCCCGTGCCATGAACCTCAATCGAAAAAAAAAGTTGAAATTTAATAAAATGGCGGAGTTTTTAAAAAAAGTTTCAAATTTTGCGCGAAAACTTCATGATTTTTGGCTTGCAAAAATTACATTTTTTATTCGATCGAAAAACTGGAGGTTCATGGCATGAAGAAACATATATAAAAGAAGCTGCAGCAAGAATTAAATCGGTTGGATGATTTGTCTTCCAGTTATAACTGCAGCAAATTTGAAAAATGCAGTTTTTCTTTATCTTACCTTTTAGTTTTAATAATTTAGAATTTTTACCAAAATTATTTATGATGTACTCACTATAACGGGTCATAGTAAAACTAGATGAGTCATTAGATGAGTCGTTTAAATGTGCCAGGGTCTAGCTGCCCCACAACATGTGACTGACAGGCACGTCCAGAAACTCCTGAACTATCAACCTTCATACATTTCTCAATACTTCAAAGTTAACAATGAAAATTAGAATCGGCTCTTCAGATGGCTGTAACTCAAAAACTATTTGAGATTTGAAGTTTTAGTATGTTATTTTTAAAGGTATAGACTATCGAAACATGCAAAAAAAAATTTTTCAAATTTTTTCAAAATGTCATACTGGTGGTCTCCCTTAAAATATCGTAAAAGCGCTGAAAAATTATTTTTATATTCATTACTAATGTCTCTTATATTTCAGAGGGTAAAAATTTCACTACTGTTACGTACTAATAAAATTATGCTAATACTTTCATTTGAGAAAATGTTTTACAAATGTCATTTTAGTGTATAATACCATAAAAAACAAAAAATTCTAAAAATTACCTTGTCTAACAACTTCAAAATAATATTCAAGATCATGAAAATGATGATTATATATTAAAAACCGTTTATCGATATCTTGTGTTAATTAAAACCGTTTAAATTAATTATGTAACTATTTGAGACAGAACAAAAAATGAATTAGGTACATTTGAATTTTAAATAGATAGTATCTATACCTAAAATATGGACGTATTTAATTAATAATCTATGTAATAGCTTAATTTCCTGTTCTACAAATTATTTATATAAATAAACTAAATTTAAAATTTATAATATTTAAATAAATAAAATTTGCAAATTTAACAAAATGTTTGTTTTAAATAATGTATCCAGTATTATTTGATTAACATTCATTTTAGCGAATTTCCAGAATAGAAATTCAGCTATTACCGTAGCTCTCATGACGCGACCTAAGCCAGAGACCATAACAGAAATATGTTTTGAAGTCCCCAGAATTCGAAAATGATATATTCACTAAAATTATATATATATATATATATATATATATATATATATATATATATATATATATATATATATATATATATATATATATATATCGGGTGTTCCAAGCAACTAAGAATATATAAAGGACAATGGGCAAAACTCTATGGGGACCTACCCCCTAGCGCCCAAGGTTGAGACCGGTGCCGATCGTAGCCCTGGTCAAGTAGTCCAACTTTGTCAATGGGCACGTTCATGGAGAACCTGGCCTTCAAAAGTTATAGGGCGTCAAATGTACAAAAAGTCTGTACGTAGCCATAGCCAAACGGGATACTCTGTATAGGTACAAATGGGTTATGAGACATGTCGTGGGCCAGCCTATCACTGTGTAAAACCACCTTCCTGGCAAGTGGCCTAACCTCGTTTTTTCACGTGGCCTATGGCAGAAGACGTACCGAGCGGCTTCAAACCTGGAGTATCCGAAGAGAAGTTTGGGAGTCCTACCGGTGGCGATTTCTGGCAGATCCCTTGGTAGATTGCCGAAATAAGGTAGTCCGAAGTGCACCCTCACGAAGAGGACTCTAATGCCCGCTGCAGGTCAACACACATCGTTTCCTTAAGAAATGGCCACGTGGAGTATGCAAAACCTATGGCACGTCAGAACTTTTGAAGGCCAGGTTGGTGGGGTTTTTGTGGGTATATTGAACTGTAAAAGGCACACTTAACATTAATGGTTTTCTCGAAATTTTTAATTCAGCGCTTGATTTTCCAAAAAGCCACCAAAGGCTCTTTTTTTCTTGATTTCGCAAATTCATGTATAGTATGCAAAAAAAATTTTTTCTGAAAAAACAATACCTAATCCTTGTAGAGGATATATTCGAGTTTTTAAAACACACCTTCAATTTTCTGTGTGATGAAATGATTGAATGATTGAAATGATCCTTTTCCATTCAAAGTCCGATATCTCAGCGAGAAGTGGTCGCATAAAGGTCTAAAAAAAGCAAATTAAAGCTGAATGAGCAAGTTATCCAGTCCATATGGTGGTTAAGTCGGAAAATTTTTTGTCCGTGGACCGAAAAAAGAAACCGAAAAAATTTCGAAAATTTTTTTTCAGTGTATTTATTAGGATTGAACGATACGCGTTGCTTTGAAAAAATTTTTATCGCAAGACCTCAAAACTAGAAACTTCCAGCTTTAAATTGCTTTGTTTATGACTCCGATACGACCATTTTTAACAAAGATACAGCCATTCGAAAAATCACTAAAAATTTGGAATTTTTTTTTTATCCTTTAATTTTTTCCGCTACCTAGTGTAATTTTAATTCAAATAATTTTGAAGATAATTTTAGTGTAGATAATAGTGAAAATAATTTTAATTTAAATTGTAGTAATTGTAATTATTTTGGTACAATGACAGAAGTAAATGTTAACGCTATTTTTGATGCATTACGCATTCCGACCCAATTAAACATCTTCCCGAATATAACGGAAATCCTAGATTGTTATTCGATTTTATTTCTAACGTAGAGGAAATTCTTTCAATACCACCCGGTATCGATGGTACAGCACAAGGCAAATTATGGCTTCGTGCTATTAGAAATAAAATCGTAAGTGAAGCCAACGAAGTGCTTAACATGTATGGCACACCTATTGATTGGTCTTCTATTAAACAAAATTTAATATCACACTACTCTGATAAGAGAAGCGAAACAAGGTTAGTAAAAGATCTTCATAGTATGAAACAACAGTGGGATCACTTTCTACTAACCAAGTTAATTTGATAGTTTTAAAGTGTATCTTGGCAACAATGGACGTACAATGTATGGCTGAGCGCTCCGTTCTCATCGCGCTCTATCTCCAAGACAGCTAAACGCACCGAAAAGTGTTTGAAACAAAATTTGTAGAGAATTTTATGCTCTATAACTTTTATAATAAATGCAAAAATGATTTGAGATAAAGGAAACGAGATATATCTAAAAAACTGATTTTCGCGACCTTTGACCTTCAATATTTAAAGACGCTCACACGTGATCTTATGAGACTTTTGAGGGAACATTTAGGATGCGAAAATAAAGGTGTATACGAAAATTCAGCTTATTCCGTTTCATTCCGAGGTCAAACCCTTAAATGATCGGGCTATATGTGAAATTCGTAGTAAAAAATAGTATGTGCAACTCGTGCGGGATTGTCGATTGCCCCACTCAAGCGAATGAGCGCACTCACTAGGTTCGTGCGCTCAACTTCGCTTTCGTGGGCAATCGACAATTTCCCGCCCTTATTGCACAATATACTATTTTTTATTGTTTTGTAGAATCTGGTAAATAAATATCGTAATAAGTACTCGCCTTGAAAAAATCAAACAAGTATTTTTAAAAAAATACTTTTTCTTAAAGAAAATATTAAAATTATGTACAAATGCCGTCCTGATAAATTGATATATTTGTCCACCTTGAGTGTTGCAGGCGATTTTTGTATCCCCTCCAGGCAAAAGCTCACAGCGAATGCATATTTTTAAAATATCCTTTTGAATTTTGTAACTCAATCATAACAAATAAAGTCTCCGTAAAATCTCCTGTTTTTTTGTCAATTTTCTATCATTAAGCCTAGGGGTAGTTAACTAGAGGGGGATTGTGTCGACATTTTAATGTAAAATATAGTAATTTTAACAGTTTTCAAAAGAAATTTTCGATTTTAACAATAAAAAAATTTAAAAGTGTTTTAGTTCTGCCAGGATTGCCAAAAAGGGACTGAAATGTTATCTTGCAATTCCGGGACTGAAAGACATGATTCAGTCCCTCATAATAGGGAGTAAAGTGCCACTTTTAGTCCCAAGGGACTAAAAAATTATTTTGGTGCCGCTTTTAAGCCAATCAGCAAGTGGAATTTATAGAATGGCACCATTTAGTAAGTTTAATTTATAGACCGCAGCACTCTAATACAATTAGTATTTAAATAGCGTTGCCAGGCAATTAATTATTATTTATAAATTAATTTAAACTTATTATGTAGGCAAAGGACAAGAAAACAGATATATGTATGTCTTGAGCAAATTTTATTTAGAGTTAATGTTTACATTATTTATATTACTGCAACTCGATATTTTAAATAAATGATTATTTAGGCTGGAAGATTCATTTCCATTAAGGGTTAATTCAGAAGTTGATTTCACATCTTTTTGTCCGAAAATTTAGTCTGCTATACCTTTTTAGTCGAATTTTCTCCGAAAAATTAGACTTATACAGTCTATACGATAAGAGCTGCGAGAGGCGAGAGTAGGGGCGCTATCCGTTTTCGGACCCGTAGAACACGAATATGTAGAAAAAAAATGTCTGATATATATATATATATATATATATATATATATATATGTATGTATATATATATATATATATATATATATATATATATATATATATATATATATTCCCGCCATCTTTTAATTTGTGTAGGGCCCCCTATGGAAGTTAAGAGATGAAATTTGGTAAATTGGGCTCATTTTCGAGGCACCTCATACTATCAAAGTGGGGTCAAATTTTGGGCAAATTTTTTTTCTGACCCGACCTTTAAGAGGGTGGTGGGGGGCGGAAAAGCAATAAAACTTTTCCAAACCAGTTTTAAATAATGTTTCGGTCAATTATCTACAACATATCCAAAATTCAGCTTCCTAGGATGATTTGGTGGGAGTAGAGGGGGGAAAAACGATTTTCGCTGGATCTAACAGGCCCCCAGCCCCCCAGAATTAACGTAGAGGGTTGAAATTTGGTGTGTTGATAAAGTTCGTACCTAGGTTGTGCTTTTTGGAGGTTTTAATATTTTACCTCCACCTCCCTCATTTTTAAGCTACAATTTCATGCATTTTCGACGTTTTCGAAGTTTGTACCACTCGCACAGGTCATCCAAATAAACCTAGAGGGCTGAAATTTTGTATTCGGATTGAGTTAGTATCAAGGGGGTGCCTTTTGGGGGTCTCGACTTTCAAACCCTACCGCCACCATTTTTATACCCAAAAGAACATGATTTTTCTTGTTTTTTAACAGTTTCGTTCGGGTCAAAATCTCCCCAAATAAACCTAGAGGGCTGAAATTTTGTGTACAGGTTAAGCTAATAGCCAGACACTGTTTTTTGGGGGTTTCAACTTTTAACCCTTACCCCTACGATTTTTACGCCAATATTTCCTTAATTTTTTTGCTTGTTTTCTAACACGTCTAGAGACTCTCTAAGGAAACCTAGAGGGCTGAAATTTTGTACGTGTATTCAGTTAGTATCCAGCTAGTACCTTTTAGGGAGTCCACATTACTTTTCCCCCCACTTCTTCCATTTTTACATCGGAATTGAATGCTATTGTTAAATGTGTTTTAAATGCATTACTTTTATTCTAAATACAAGTAGGCGAATAGTAATTTTAAAAAATTTAAAAAAAAGTGAATATAATTTTTTAACAAATGAAATACATACATATTAAGTAATTTGAAAATGTTATTAAAGTCACTGTTTATTTATAAATTAGGAATTTTGGATTTTTATTATTTATAAAATAGAAATTTTGGATTTTTTTGGAAAGAAAAAATATTTTCATAAAAGCCTTCCAGCTTACTATTTAAGTTCCTTTTTTAATATTTAAAAATAAAACACAAAGGCAATTGGCGGATAAGCATGGATAGAAATGCCCTCGTACGAATTGTGTTGGCTTTTTCCCTGTTAACTGCTATCGGCACAAAATTGAAATTTACTGAGATTCAGCCCTTAAAAACTTAAAACCTTTTTTTAAAGAACCGATCAACCGGACACTCATCATCAGTTTTGAAACCACCGAGATTACAAATCGCTTGTGGACTTTCAATTATATTTCGCTTGTAGACACTCAATACCGAAGATGAAAGGAAAAATTCGACTTCCGTGATGGGGCTCCGCTGCTCACGGCGTTTTTTTTTATTATTAATTGAATTTTCAACATAGCCTTTTGCCACTGTCGAAGATTTCCATCCCCCATGTTGTTTGACAATGCCGATGTTTGCCCCCGAATCTGCTAATAAAGATGCAGATGTACGCCTGAAACAATGCCCACTGTATGAGGATGGATTCTCCAGCTTTAAAAACGTGGCTACATTTTGTGGCAGTTCGGCAAATGTGTTTTTGCTGACAGGTTGAACAGAACATTTGTTATTTTTGTAACTGACAAAAAATTTAAAATGATTTGTCTCACTTTATCTTAATGCCATATATATTTTACAAATTTCGACAAAATTTATTTTATTTCCATCGGAGTTTTTAATAATGAATGTTCTATTAATATTGTTTTTAGTATATTTTATATTAACTAAAATAGAAGAACCCATGTCAACTACATTGTTGGTTGATAAATTTACTAATCCATTTCCTCGACACGCTCCAGCCACACCAAAAATTAGTGCAACCTAAAACTGGTTTGTTATAGGTAAACATTTTTGTAAACACATAAATGCTTTTGTTACTTGCTTACTTTCGTCATTAAACATTTATCATCCGGAGCTTCTGTAAAAAATTTTTCCACTTGTTCTTTTGTTGCAATCGGTAGCCATTTGTTTAGACACAAGTTGTTAACGAGGCCAGTAAACCAAAACAAACAACCAAAAAATATCGACAAATCACTAATCCATACTTTCTGCTGACTCTGGTAAAAATTACGTAGTTATGTGGGTCAAATAATAATACAAAAGAATCGTAAAAAACGATAATCGGAGGAGTAGTCGAAGAGAGAAGTTGGGGAGAAGTCGGAGAGAAGCCAGAGGGAAGTCGACAGTGAAGTCGGGGAGAAGTCAAATCGGGAGTCGGGGCACGTCAAGTCAAGGGCAGCAGAGCAGTATGGAGTGAGAAGAGCATTGGAGCGGTAGCAAGTTGCTAGCAGGGGGTGGCTAGTAACTAGCAGTGGGAGATGGGCTACTAAGGGTTATTTAACATACAAAGGGTCGGAGTTGGGAAGTTTGTCTTGGTGGCCAATAGCAAGAGCTTGTAATTAAACATCGGGAAAACGTGTGTCTGGGTGAGAACTAATTTTTTCTCTTTTATATTTTTTTATCTTTTTTTATAAATGTTTACCTGTTTATTTGGGGAAGTGATTTCTATTTTTGTACCTATTATTTATTTATTGGCTCTGTTAATAAAATTGTTAAGTTGAAACTTCATTATTTTATTGAGTAAACAGGGTACACCCTTAAATTCCCGCAACTCGATCGTAGTGATAAGGAGTTCGAACCCCGGCCTTTCTGTGGGGTTTTTACCGCAACCGATTACATCCAATTTAATCCCTCAGAAAGGCTTGGTACTCCCGTCGTCAACAAATGGCGGCAACGGTGGTAAAAACCTACCTCCGCCTATAACAAATGTTGGCGGCGGTGAGTGCGGCGAAAAGTATTTTAGATTTTTTGGGTATACAACCATCATTTTTCTTTTCAAAAAAGATATAAGTTTGTGATATTTACTTACATATACAATATACATACATATATTGTGTTTTATATTTATTACTGCTTTTAACATTGAGTAACGTGACCATAGCGTAGATGCACTCACTGGTTTTGATTTTTCATAAAAGAATGCTAGCGATACATCTTCATTATAATAATTCTCCAATTTTCTTTCACTGCACCATGTAATAAATATTTTATATTGCTCTGCATATATATATTTTTTTGATTTTTTTGGTAGCCGTTCTTCTACAGCCTTATAAACAACCTTTTCTATATCAAATTGATCAAAATTATCCATTATTTTTTCTTTTCTTTATTTTTTTTTTTTTTTTTTTTTAAATTTATATAGTATAAACGATATTTTAAGAATTTTTTCTATTTTTATTTGATATTTATTTACTTTAATTAATCCGGAATTGCAAAAAATGGTATATAATCCACGGGACTAAAGTGTTTATTTTGATCCCTCGTGCGAATTGTTGCTCTTAGGTCTTACAAACTTCACACTCGGGCCTTTACTCACACTTTAGTCCCTTGGTGTATAACATACTATTAGATGTTGATATATACAGAAAATATTAATGTGTTAAGTACTTGCTACACTTACAAGTTTTATGGGTGGTTTTTTTTGTTTTTTATTTTTGTTTTTTTCTTTTTTAGTACGATAACTTTTTATAGGTATATGTGGTGACTAGGGTGGCCATCGTTTTTTAAGAAAATAAAGTAATTTTAAAATTTTGTGCAAAAAAACAAAGTACAATTAACTAAAAAAAGTACTCGTTCCCACATTTTTGGATTTTGTAGTACAAGAAAATCCTTATAAATTCGCATTTATCAGCTTACTCCTATTTGACCACTTTTAACGAGTCAAAATCAGATCTTACGCAATTTAATAAACAGTGTCGTTTTGATTCTTGTAAACTCATTTAAGATATTTATTGTTAGTGATATTTGAATTATTTTCTTAACTAATAAATGAAATTCTGTAGACTGATGATTTTGTAGATAAAAAAATAATTCTAAGTGACGTCTGTATTAAGACAAAAGTCTGAAAAATCGACGTAGAATCTCACTGTTATTAATTATTATGCCTTGTAGTCTTTTGAAAAATTATTTTTTGAACCAAAATGAGTTAATAGGAGGAAATTCGCTATGTTATGCAGATGCTGCGACATGGGTATTATTTAAATACGAAGTGTTTTTGGATGAAAGTATTTAATAGAGAAATCTACCATTTTTTTTTATGGAGGAAAATAAAAAATTAAAATTAAAACAAAATCAAACAAAAGTATAAAAGAAAAATTAAGGTATCTCAACACAGATGAGACAGATGAAGCCTACATATAAAATACCCCTGTCGCAGCATTCTGCATAACATAGCGAATTTCCGATTATAAAAGTTAGTTTTTCTCGAAAATCCGCTTACCTAGAATAATAGTTCAAAATGTATCTTCAGTGATTTTTTTCGTTTTTTACCATAATGTTAAAAAAAAGTTGGAAAGACTTTTAAATTTTGGTAAATTTTCGCAAAAAACTCATTTTTTTGAGGTTTCCGGAATCGGACATGTTTGGCTGGAGAACTCATTCAAGATTTTTGGACTCCCAACATTTTACTGTTTTATTATATTCAAATCCTAAAGATATTCTATTATTATAACAAGTTTCATCCCAAAGTGAATTTCTCGGAAATATAGGCAATCACTATATGAAATTTTGTATTCTGGTATATTTCGATGTTAAAAAACGTCCTTCAAAACTACTGATTCAAATTATTAGTAGAAATGCTGTAAAATGCATAACATTTTTATTTTTTAAGACGAAATTTGTTGTACAGTTATTTTTATCTAATTTATAGCGAATAAAAATATTAATTAAATCAGAAGAATTCTGATATTACGTGAAAAATATGTTCTACTTCATTATTACCCAAGAAGAAATTGAACAAAATTTCTGATTACTAGCTTGTGACATGGTTAACATATTTATACGTACTATAATTACGTTTAAGGAATTCTTTTATTAAATACTAGCTGTACCTGCGACGTTGTTCGCGCATAAAATAAATGAGGAGCATCTAAGTATAATAATTATAAAGCATTTGCATAGAACAATAGTTTTGCGTAATGCATCCACATGCTCTAAATGATTTTTCTATTTTTTCGACGGAAGGAAACATTTTACTGTAATAAAAAGTATCCTAAGTGTTGACGCAGGTAATAAGTTATCACCAAACCAAATTTCATAAAAATCCGTTCAATAGTTTTTGCGTAATGTGTGCACATGTTCAAAATGGTTTTTCTATTTTCCCGTGGGGATGAGACACTTTCTCGGAAGAAAAAGTATCTTAGATGTTAACTCAGGTAATAAGTTATCACCACACCAAATTACATCAAAATCCGTTCAATAGTTTTTGCGTAATGTGTATATATGCTCAATATGGTTTTTCCATTTTCCCGTGGGAATGATACATTTTCCCAGAGTAAAAAGTATCTTAGATGTTGACCCAGTTAATAAGTTATCAGCACCTCAAATTTTATTAAAATCCGTCTAGTGATTTTTGCGTGAATCGTGAACAGACACACACACACACACACACACACACACACACACACACAGAGAGAGAGAGAGAGAGAGAGAGAGAGAGAGAGACAGACGGACAGACAAAAATTTTAATAATCGCTGTTTTGATATCTACATTAATAACTATTTACAGTACCAGCAAAATTTTCAAAAAATATTTCATGTACAGAAACGGTCTTCTTACAGCTGTATTATATTGTATAAGATTACCTATTAATGGCTTCTTTATTTAAAATGTTAATTTTTTTCAAGTCAAATTGCCGCCTCTTCTAAAAAGTATATATTTTTTAAAATTTTATAAAATTTCTTATGAAATTGAGGTTCTTAGACAATTTAATTTTCAAGGAAAAATGTATTAAAACATGAACATTTAATTTAATGTTCGTACTTCTGTATTAGTGGCGTTTTTAGTGGTCGTGATGTCATCTTGCCTACGTCATTACAAATAGAGCGAAAAGTCTTTTTTATTGAACTTTTATAAAGCTAGCAAATACGTTAATTACTACGGATGCCACAATTTTTATCTTTTGCAAATTCAATATTTTAACGTTTTAAAATGTCATTGTTTGAACTTTTGAAGATTTATAAATATACAGGGTGTAAAATATATAACTCTCCGAAAAAATAAGGGAGAAAGGTCTCAATTTACTAATTAAGTTTTGCTAGTTAAATTGTACCGATCAAGTTTCATTTCAGAAATTTTCGATTGTCAAAAACGTGTTAAAAAATGGCCCCTAGAAAAAAAAACTTAATCAGGCTCTGATTACTTATCATTTTTTTCCTTTGCTTTTTGGAACGTAAATTTTTTTGTCAACAAAATATTTTTACCTGCTTGTTTACGGAATCTTTTTAAAATAGCTATACAGCAGTGTCCATAAAAATTTGAACATGATTTTTAATGAAACAATCTACGTCATATTTCAAAAAGATGGATTTCGTCAAATCTCATTAAATTATTTGGAAATTTAACAAACACCTGCAATCGATTTTAGTAATCACTGACTGTCAACTTTAATCCAATTCTTTGACACATTTAACACATTCAGGGCTGCCTCTAACATTGGCGTAGTTCAGAACAAAATTAAAACTAAACACCCCTCAGAATAAAGATGGTTTAATGGTTAAGGGCGCTTTTCTAATCATGGGACTGGTGACATGAAAATATTTTTTTCACTATAAAATTTAGTTTTTTACGAATTATGACACAACAATTAAATTTAAAACATTTCTAAAATGTACAATCGGTTTATTATTCATGCACATACAAATACTTTTAATTTTAATACTTTGATTTAAAGAAAAACCAGTACTTCTATTGTTGAAAATATGGTTATTTTCGAAGTGAAAAATGTACTGTTTTATTATTGATAATATCAGTCGTACCCATGTGACAAATATGTATAAATAGGTTACTAGTGTTTTTAATAAATAATAAATTTTCAGAACAGTATACTTATATGTATAAATATCCATGACAAGTAATAAATAACTTGAAAATATCTTTTTTAAAAAATAACTAATGGTCCAAGAGCCCACCGTATGCAAAACCTATGATAAGATACCTATGTATTTTTTGTAGGTAGTACTAGAGTCCCTGTAATAAATAGAGTCGTGACATGTGTGCTGAACGCTGATTGGTTCCGGCATTTTGTATCCAATGTTTTCGTAAAATACATTGGAAATAAATTAAATGTTAACAAAAACCATTTAGTTTAACTTAGAAAGAATAATTAAATTAAAAATTTTTAATTGTTCATTAATTCATAACTTATTAACAATAATTATGTACTCAAAAATATTTACTCAAACATGTGATAATTAATTTTGAAGCTTCCCGCTCTGTTTTGGATACAAAATGGATGACATGTCACGACTCTATTTATTATAGGGACTCTAGGTAGTACTACCCCAGACCTAAATTTTGCCCGCATGATAAAAATATGACGTCACTTCCGGTTATGGTTTTGTTACGTCATCAAATACATTGATGATATTTACACCAAAATGAAAGCTGCCAGATCTTAAAAATTCGTAAAAATATGGCTGCCTTCATTGAAAGGTTTTCTTTTTAAGTGAAAGCAGCCTCATTGTTGCGAATTACTAAGGCCTGGCAGCACTCAATCTTTTTATTTTGGACTTCGAAACCTTCGTTTTGGTGTAAATATTATCAATGTATTTGATGACATGACAAACCCATAACCGGAACTGACGTCATATTTTTATCATGCGGGCAAAATTTTGTAATTCTAAAGAAAGCTCCCTTTACCGGTACTTACAAAAAATCGTTCATCTATCTTATACATACGTTTTGCATACGGTGGGCTCTCCGGCTATAAGTTTTGTGTACATATTATGTGCAAATACAATATAATATCAATATGTATATGGACATACACACAGTACACTCACACACATACATATGTATTACATATTTCAATCTTTTTTTTAGGGTTCCGAAGAACCCTAGAAGCTGTTGTAATTTTTCAGAAATTCTACGCCTTTGGAACACGAAATTTTGCAAATATAATACATGCTACAGATAGATATCTCAACTAACCGTCAATTTTACGTTAAAGTATATTCTGATCTTTGTTAACATTTCCAAAAATTCAAATCAAAATTATTAAGAGAAATGTTGAAAAATAATTCTACGTATACTGTTTGCAGTTTATCATTAGAAAAATCTTTTAAAGTTAAAGTTCTTTTAACAACTTTTATTCTTTAAATCTCGTTTCAGAAATATTGTATTTCAAAGTCTATGTGATTTGTAAGGAATCAAATTACCACTTAATTGACCCTTAAATAACACAAACAGAAATAACATTGTGATTGTCGAATATATTTATTTATTTTCATAGTAAACCGTACAAAATAATATAATGCCTCCTATTTTATTCGGAAACTACAAAAATTCAAATAAGTCAGAAACCTTCCTTAATGTGTGTATAAAACGCACTTGGACAACTCTTTTAATGAGTGTTGTATATGAATATGGAGATTGTATGTGTGTGCTATCAATGCTATACAGTCAAACTCATGTATTTTCAACCTGTCGGGACTAATCCGCTCATGTATTTTCAACTTCTCCTTCATCCTCACTCCGTGGCAATCATAGAACCACTTGACAGACATAGAACCAATCACAAAAAGCCCGCGTAAATCTTTACACAATAACAGTAGTCACGTGTACTTCTCCAGTGAATAACCTTAAAATGACAGAATGTCAAGTAACATAATTATGATAAACAAAAAAGTGAAACATGAAAAAAGTGTAATAAATATAGACCGGATGAAATAATTTTTCACAGGACCGGCTTAACGATTTCAGTGTAATACTGTTAGACTGTTTGTATTTATGTATGAGTCTGCTGCAACAGAAATAACAGAATCCTGAAAATTTATTGAAATTCAACATAGAGAAGCAAAAACTTTTTAGAAAAATTTTATTATGTGAGATTTATATCAAAAATAAAAAGGGGCCCCAAATTTTATTGAATTAAAGTTTTGCAATATTTATTTGTCTAACTAGCTCGCAGTTACATATAAAACAAAATTTATTACTTCCGTTCCCACCGACAGCTTTCTTTGAGTATCAATTGACAAACAAACTCCTTATCTCTTTTTAACTTTTTAAAATTTAATATATGTACCTTGTTTACAATTTTTTAAAATTTTTAGTTTTCTACATAGGTACATACACATGCAATGTAAATCAAGCAATATTTAATCTAGTTGTACATTTCATTCAAACACATAAACAAAACATCATTTTGATGACATCGTACGTGTCGTACGTATAAATATGTACGTATGCATTATTTGTATTTATCCACAGATACTATTGATATTAGAATATTTGTATGGACCATACAATAGAAGTTTTTTAGATATTATTTTTTTGAAGCAAAATCGTCATATTGATTAACACCTTTTTATAATCTACAAACACAGAATACCTACAAACTATCGATGGTAATGAATATTTTTTAATTTTTATGTGATTTTTGTTGTAATTGGAGAGTATTTATTAATAAATGTTCTAAAAATATTTATACTAACAAATATAACATCAGTTAATCTAGAAAAATTTTAAATCCCCTCTTGTTTAACCATCCATATTCGTCAACACTTTTAGTCACTTTTCATTTTCATATAGATTGTGTATATAAGTGTATTCCCACTATTTATTCAATGCTCAAAAGTATATACAAAAAAAATATTAGCAAAAATGAAATAAATACCTACATAATATTTTATTAGATAACACGTTATTAACGTTACATTTTTTTTTCTTAATATGTATACTTTTATTTGTGTATAGTTTGTTGGCAAGATATACTAGTTTTGTATGAACATTTTTTAAGGAAAAATTAGTAATATTTTCTAAAACATATTATGTTAATTCGATTTAAGTTAATCAGTTTATGTATGTATGTATGTAAAGGAACATTATTTGCTCTAGCAGTCTCATACATAAATACAAACAGTCTAACAGTATTACACTGAAATCGTTAAGCCGGTCCTGTGAAAAATTATTTTATCCGGACTATAGTAATAAACTTGTAGTAAAATCATTTTTTTAGAAATTGCAAATGAAATAAAATCATATATTGTAGGATTATAGGATAAAACCACTAGTGGTCGATCGGTTAATCTGACAGTTATTTTTCTGTATTAAAGTATTGCGTGAGAAGTGGGGACCAAAAACTTGAAAATACGTGAGTAAAATCAGTTGAAAATAGATGGTGTTGAAAATACATGAGTTGAAAATACATGAGTCCGACTGTAGTTGTTTATTTATTTAAAAATTTTTTGTCTAAGCGTGTGACGATGATATGGATGTCTGTGTGTTTGTAAGTATGCGATGCCTGTTTGTCTACTGAAACTTGAGTTCGCTTAGGTCGGGTTGCAGGTAAATTGGTATTTCAAAGTGTTGCTGAAATAAAAGGATAAATTTGGTAAAAAATTTATAGCGGTGACTTTCATGTAGACATTTAGAATTTTACGATAATGATAACTGATGCAGATACTTTCGCATTTTCCGTTAGAGTTTTCCTCTAAAGTTACTCAATTATGAATAAAAAATTTTCTTTTTGATAATTGAAATACATTTTTGTTTGTAATATAATTGGCCTTTCGTCACATCTGTTTTTCTTTACAAACTTTTAACTATACCCCTTTTCAAATACAATTGATCATGAGTTTTCGTTAAAAAATTAAATAATTCTTATATTCGAAACAAATCAATCTTCTATTCTTTTCTAAAAACAAACTGCAAATTTAAAATTTACGCATTTGAAACAATGAAAGAGATAAAGCTAAGAAAACGGGAATTACTCAAACTCGTAAGTGATGACTAATGTTTAAATTTAAGTGAAATAGACTATATTTAAAATCGTTTAAAAATTAATTTTTGATCTTAGTGAGAAAATTGAGAGAAGAAAAAATAAGTCGTTATCAAACATTGTTATTAATTTCTGTTTTTCTCTTATGTACTTTAGCTGCAAAACTATCGAATATGGAACACATTGTACAGATTTGACATATGTACATACCAATACATAAAACGGGTATTTAGTTTTTATAGATATGTAGTGAAGAAGTTGTGTACCAATGTATCAACAATTAGAAATTCATGTTTTATGATAGTTAAAAGAAAATGTTTTTAATTTTTGAAAAATTACAACTCATGGAAATTTTTCTTGTGTATTTTTTTTCATTGTTCTGTTCTGTTCTCTTTTTATTTGTTTGGTAATTTATAAGTGTAGTTTTTAATGTAATTTGTTACTAAATTAATAATGTGCAATGCAAATACTGATATCAGAGTTATGGTTTTTGCAGTATTCATAATGCACTGTGATATAAAAAACTAAAAAATTTATAAAAACTAAAAAAATAATTCATAAACTTATTTTAATCAAAATTTATGAAAAACTGTTCGCTTTTCTGTGTACAATATAGTACATATAAGTTCGACAGTGAACACATGTTTACATATTATAGTAAAATAAAAAAAAATTTTTTGTTTATTTTTAAAAAAATTGTTATTATACAGGGTGCGAATAATTTTAGTTTGGTCAGAGGCGTATTCAGGGAAATTTATATTAAACGATGAGTTGGCTGGGATGCGATTTTTTCAGATAGCGAATTCCGAAAAAAAATTTATGTCTTCGGCAATTATACACCGAGATAAACCATCTGTTAAAAGGAAGAGAGTTATTTACTTTACACCCTGTATAAATCGTTTTTTTTTTTTTTTTTTTTTTGCTTGGAAGACACTCGGTGTCCGATTATGCAAATGTTTGACGCCACAGGCGAATTGGAAATCAATCATTACGCCTTAAACTTTGATCTTCTATTTTTCTGTTATTTGTTAATTGATTTCAACAATTTTTTGCTAATAATTGTAAGAAAACAATTTACTTCGCAAAAGAATAATTTTGTGGAATTAATTTTGTGTTCACAAGAAATAAGTTAACTTTTCAACTCCTTTTCTTTTTGGTGGTAGACTGGGATTTACGGTTCACGAATTTTGTGACTTTACTTGTAATTAAACTTTGTTTATCAACTAAATACATAAATCATTATTGATTAATGCAGAATTTAATTTTTACAATACTTTTAGTCCTAGAATCATACGTACTCGTCAAAACGACGAACGAACTTCTCTACCTGCTCCAATACTACAACTTGTCGGTGCCCGCTTGCTGTGAAACTTCTGTTATCTAATTTATTTGTTATTATAACACATAAGACGTATAAATTTTGTTTATAGCTATTGTCGTTTTTTTATATTGAAATAGTGTGCGTCAAAAGGACGACGATGTATGATTAACCTATATTTTTTTTAAAGATTTTGTACTCCACATATAAAAGTTTTCCTAATTTTTCTAAAATTTATTAAAGATATGCATATTATAATTAATTTATTCAATGATTATGATAATGTGAAAGATGATTACAGCTGTTTTACTTACAGAGACGACATAATACTGAAGTTTTAATATATTGAATCGAAAACTAAAGAATGTGTTTCAAGTGACTTAATAAAAGGTTAACAATTTATTTTGTGGAAAATATTTTAATTTTTATTATTTTTTGAGATCTTATTCTAAAAATTACTAACAAATTTTAGAAAATTTACAAATGTGCCTAATGGGGAAATAACTACATATCTATAGGAATATTTATGACTGAGAAATTTCACATTCTGTAAAGTCACACATGTCCACTGACTCATAATAGTTCATAAATTAATTATTTGAGAGACATGTTTTATGATACAATTGATGTATTTATCTATTTTTTAATTTTTATAGTGAAAATATGCTTTGATAAAAAGATTAAAATATTTATATTAAGAAATTTTTCCAAACCCAATTTTTTTTAAATATTTTGTTCGTTTTTGTAGTATTGTTATGTAAAAAAAATGTTTTTTGCAAATAAACTCTAAAACTCCCCGTAAAAAGTCCATTCGTCGAAACGACGCCGATGTATGATTAACTTGACTCGTAGACCAACGTATGATTCTAGGGTTAGAAACTACAATTGCTAAATGCCAGGATTCATAATGGCACTTATCAAGAAAATAATTATGATGTCATTAATGAAATATGTTTGTATGTTTGCTGGTTGATTAAAGGGGAGCGAACAAAATTAACTGAATGGAACCAATGAAACCTTTTATTCGTTGTATTGAAATGTTACAGTTTAATCATATGTATGTGTATGTATAATGTATAACCGATAAAATGCATTGGTACGTCGATACAAAACAATGAATTATAATTATAGTGTAACACTTGGCTAAAATAACAAGTTTAGTTAACCGCACAATACACCCTACTAGTTCACACATTGTTCACTATGTAATTAACACATCTTTGCGCCACTAAATTAATAGTTCCAACTAAAACCGATTTAAATGTATAGATATAAAGGAACATATACATGTGTGCGTTTGTAGACGGTGCACCTAATATTTATCTACAATGTTACTCATAAAGTCCGTAACAATTTTACAAATAAACTAGTGACCCATTTGATAATTTCTAGTGATCCATTTAAATTCCGCAAATAAAGTATAATAATAATTTGTGTTTTCTACAACTCAAATTTCTTGCCTAAAACTGTCAACCCAAAAACGCTTCCGCTTCGCGGTCGTGTTTTTGTTAGTTGACAATTCTTCTCGTTAAATTATTAAAGCAACAAATTTTCGTTAGACAAACCCAAATTCATTCGAAAAAATACAAACGTCTTGTGTAAAAATACTGCAATCCACCGAAGAACACGATTAGTTGGTTCCTTGTTCTTGGAAACCGTGTTGTTCGAGACCACAAAGTATAGGCATTTTCTATTACAAGTATGAAAATAAAAAAATATAAAAAAGCGTTCCCTTTAATTTTTATTTCATTTTATTTTATTTTGTTAAATATACATAGTGGGTAAAAGTAAGCAAGATAAAATTTCAAAGAAATAACACAACGAAACTTGAATTACATACTTACATACACATTTGTATGTAAAGCATATTTATTTTGAGTTAAATAGAATGAAATTGAGCATTCGTTAGCTCTGAAGTCGGTCTATCATAAAAATTTATTGAAAACTTAGATCGTAAATATCTCGTAAACGGTGCATCGTAGCTCAAAAATAACGAAATTTTTGAAGGCTTAAGCGAAGCAAGTTGTGGATATTGCGACTGTTAAAACCCACTTTTCGTTATCGAAAATTATCGATACCGCGTAACTTATCATAGATTGGTTATGACTGGTTAATTTAGGCTCTGTTAGTTCCACTGGTTTAGTCACCAATCGAATATTTTCGAAAAAATTAATTTTCGATACTTTTCGTAAACGTAAACTTTTGATCGTAAATATCTCGTAAACGGTGCGTCGCATAGTGGCCAAAAGTCGAAAACGTTATAAATTTGGTTTAAAGTCAGTACTCCGGGGTTTTCGGGGTCGCTGATTATGAATCCGAAGTCATTTTAGTTTTCAGTCAAGAATTTTAGTTTAGTAATAATTTTAAGTAGTTTTTTAAGTAAATTTTTCATTTTCATTACCATTTTATATTATTTTATATTTGCTAATAGTTTTTCTTTTACGAAAATGGATTTTACAATTAAATTTTAACGTTCAGAAAAAATAAATGATTCCACATCGTTAATGTACGAACTTCAGAAAACTATGTTTTACATTGCAGGAACTCACACCAATAACACAAAGGCAGCTAGAGGCAGCTAGTTTTAATTTTTTCCATTCAATAATAGTTTCATCTTTAATATGCCATCGGTCAAGTCGCAGAAGTCTGTAGAAGTTTCTCTACGTGTTTAAAATTTTTCGTTGTAATCTTTTGTTTATTTTCGTACAAATCATTCGTTTATTGTTATCGCATAAACTATTGTTATTAATTTTGAGTTACATAATGATTTTCTACTTATTTTCAGCTATTGATTCCATTTTTAAAAATTGAAATCGATTGATTTTTAGAGATTTGGCGTTGTCTTGAACATAGCGTTGAAATATTTGTTTACTGCACGACGCGTCTACCTCGATTGAGAGTCCCCGTTCAACTGTCCTACAGTAGCAGGTATAAAAGATAGAGCGCGCTAAAGTTTGAAATTCGACCTTCGGACTCTTACCCAACCTAACTCACGACTAGAAATTACCGGAACTTAAACATATTTTTCGACATTTGGCCAGCTTTTTGGGATTTGGCCTCACTGTGCGTCGTAGCGAAAAAATAACGAAATTTTTGAAGGCTTAAGCAAAACAAGTTGTGGGTATTCCGAACATATGGAGACTGTCAAAACCTACTTTTCGTTATCGATGTCCTTTTCAAAATTTAAATATGTAAATTTCTACGTATTCGTTTCTATTATAAAATTCTCAAAAATTTTAGTAGTTTTTATTTCCGGCGTTTTTTCTTTTATAATGACAGATTCAATTTACACGATTTTATTCGTGTAAATCAAATCCACATGGAACTGATATATTCGCGTACATTGAGAATTGAAGTAACTATATCAGATATATAATAAGTATATGTATGTTATTTTTCAGAAGAATTACTTACTACTTACTTCAGAAATTACTTAAAAATTGTGTTGTTTGAAACCGTATAATTCGGGGGAAGGGTACCCGTGTTCTTCGAGACCCGTGTTCTTCGAGTACTGTTCTCTTCGGGCGTTACCTGTAAGTGATAAAAGCTTAAGCGACTTATAAGAGAAAGTAAAGACATTTTTACAGAATAACAAATGATATATTGTTATCAAAAACACAAAACTATAAGAAATCTAAAATTATGCAAAACTAGCTGACCCGGCCACGCGTTGCTGTGGCTCAGTAGTTATAATTGATTGAATTAATTTTTTCTTATTATTTCAAACGATACACTGCACAGTTATAACACAATACACAGTATAATTATAAAAATCATTGACATCGTGAACATAAACAAATATGACGTGGAATAGAATGTATAATCTAGAAATCGAAACACAGCGCCACGTATCGGGTGTCTACACAATCTAGATGTCAAACGATATTAGATTAAATTATAGGTAAAATTTATAGGTCAATTCAATCATATATTCCAAAATTCTGTGCAAAATCAATTATTTATAGCACTTGACCCTGCTCGCCCAATGACTCTAAAATAACTATCTTCATATTTTATTAGCATGGCTAATTTCCGCACCGTAAGAACTTAGTATGGGTACCTATACCAGCAGTTTTAGAATTGTTTCAATTTAGGCCCTTCAGGTCAGTAAGGCCATGGAAAACCATTTTACCGTTACTTTCATTTTTCACAGAGATCTCAACAGTACTTGAGTAAAAATTGTCAAATTTCTTCAGCTTTTTAATTTGCACTCTATTTGGTGCAACTGACGGACAATATGACCACACGTTCATTTAAATTTGATTTTTTGAAATTTTGTACAAAATCAGTTCCTTATGTGGTTTCTTTCGCTCGCTCGACGACTCTAAAGTATTATTCATATTTTCATATTTTCAAGTTATATTCATATTTTTATAGCATATCTAATTTTCATATGTATGGAATTTGCTGAAAACAGCAGAAGTGCCAATTGATGATAACTGGACAATCCAGTTGTTTATTTCTTTATAGGATACAAATAGTATTTTGCACAGTAGAAAGTAATTCCATAGTAGTCGTAGGTAAAAATATTATTGGTGGTATCTATAGAAATACTTATTAATACTTACAAAAATTCCAAAATTATTTTTCTCCAAATGCTTAGCAACAAATTAATTTGCATGATTTTTTTATAAATTTTTCCACAGATATCTGTATACAGTAATAAAAAATTAATATTTTGCGGTTTTTCGTAAATTTCATCAGAATTACCTATTAGGTTGTAGCTGTTTTCTTTATATTGCAACAACAACTCTGGAGCTTTTGAGCATTTATTCAGTTATAGACTTATAGATGATCTTAAATGCAATTTAATTCTTTTCATAGTAAAAAAAGTCTCGATTAGCAGAAGCTATACTCGCAGATATCACCAACAAAGTTGAGAGTGTACAAAATTTCAGAATTCAGAAAAATGCTTCACTTAAGATTATTCTTTTAAATTCTCTTATTAATTGTTCTTATTTTTTTATTTCTTCAAAACTTTTTCCGGCTTACCTGCTAAAATCGTCTAAAATAAAATTTGTTCCGGGTGCTCCTACCATGAGATTATTATGATATGTTAAAATTTGTTTTAAAATTCTTGTTTGTAATTTTGTAACCTTAAAAATAAAAATTTTTATACGTATCTCTGCTCACTCACGCAAAAATATGTGGGTATGATATATATATATATATATATATATATATATATATATATATATATATATATATATATATATATATATATATATATATATATATCATACCCACATATTTTTGCGTGAGTAAAGACAGACCGTTCAAAAAGACTTAAGTTAAAACACTATTATATATATATATATATATATATATATATATATATATATATATATATATATATATATATATATATATATATATATATAATAGTGTTTTAACTTAAGTCTTTTTGAACGGTCTGTTTTTACTCACGCAAAAATATGTGGGTATGATAGATACACTAAAACGCTTAAGTTATATAGGTTATACTAATTGTAAGTCAATAAGTGCTTATTAATACATATTTTATCAATAAAAGAATCAGTACTATAATAATATAAATTTGTAAAATATTATTTATTTACTGATTCTTTTTGTACCTAACAGAACATCAACAGATGCTTGTTTAGTAAAATCTTCCCGCCAAGTTCCTTGGAGCTTAATTGCAATTATTAAATATCAGAAGGGGGTGACATTTTATTAATAGATATTTTGAAATACATAATGTGAAAAAAATTTCCACAAGCTTGTATATGTGGGAGAACAGCAGTGTTCCCACCAAGACGAGGCAAAACAAACAAAACGAACAAAGCACTACCGTATCTTTTCTCGAAGCAGTTTAACCTATTTTTGAACTCCTATAACTTCGGTCTTAAGAGTTCAGATTTTCAGGTGATTATTGGCGACGCCAAGATTCTTAATCACGCCTCTGGTGGTAAAACTAGAATTCGTATCAAATAAAAATATACGTATACATTTAATTGGTGGTATAAAATCTAGCAATTCGCACATAACTTGTATAATACATATTTTTGTATAATACATATTTTATGCCAATTGAACGTATATTTTTGCTTAATACTAATTCTAATTTTACCACGAGAGACGTGTGTGTAATACTTGCGTCGCCACATTTTATTCGATTATTCACTTAATTACGGCAATTTATCAGCTCGAGTGTACCATATTATTGCATAAGTTTGCAATATTTTAAATTGATAGGACAATTAAAGAGGTAACAAGTGAGTTTTTAGATTTTTTTTACAATGTTACAGGTCAAGTTAATAAAAGCGTTTAGAAAAAAATATGAAATGGGGTATGAAACAAAATTACTCCATGTAGAGTGCTATCAAGTGGTTGTCATACCTGGAGGTAGTTTTTATCTTTTCCATTAGTTGACATACTTAATGTAATAAAATATACCAAATATCATTTTTATAGCCTTGTGACTTTAGCTTTTATTAACATGCAAATTTCACTGATTTGATCGCTCACTCAATGATGATCATCAAAATTTGAAGGTATTTTCTGAAGTTTTAGAAAGCTTTTGGTGTGCAGGTTGAGTGTAGCTTGAATAGTAAAACAATTCAAAAACATTTTATGTTTTTGTAAGACATGTATGGCAAACATGCCTCATCATTAGGACCTATTTTGAATTTCATTTTCGAAAGTGTGTAGCTTGATAGGGGTTTACTTGATAAACTTTGGATATAATATTATAATTATTCTGCATCCAAAAAGAAAACTGCGTCATAAAAGCATTATAATCAGATATAGTCGAATATAAATCGATTAAGGACTAATTATATCACTCAGAATGGTTTCTAATTATCTACAGTGATCCCGCAAGTAAAACAGGGGAAGATAGAAAGTTGGCTATGAAGAAAATACCTGTTAAGGTCTAGGAAATAGGGTCCGAATAAAGAAAAAACTACGAACACCCTACAAAAAGAATTGAGATCCCATTAAAAAATAATTTCATATTACAAATATAGCCAAGACACGCAATTATTTTACTCTTAAAAAGTTATGAGACCCCATGTAAGGCCAACCCTTTAAGTAAGTCTACATCATAGTTAAAGAAAGTTATAAGGCTCGGAGCCGAATTTACATAAAGGAACGTGCCCCGGGGCCTTTACACAATAAGGGCCTTCACAAAATTAATAATAAATCTCTCGAAAGAGTAGAATAGAAGAAAATAGAAGGGATAAGCATTCTTTTTTGCTCGTCAACTCTATTTTTCGGGGAAATTTGAAAGATATTCGAAATTTCTTTACAATCTTAGTAGGAGCCTCTGGAAAAATATTTACTAAGGGGCCCCCATAAAAGAGTACTAAGAGGCCACCGTATGAGAAATGTCCCGGGGCCTCCATAAAGGTAAATCCGGCCCTTATAAGAATTTTTCCGTCTCGTGAAACTATAGTAAATAAACAAAACATTAGCCGCTTCTCTCTTCATAGCTTACTTTTTATAGAAAATAGCATATTGATAGTTCTGCAAAACAGTCAAGCCTTATAATCTTCCCTGACCATGATGTAGACCTACTTAGAGCTTGGCGTTATATGAGATCTCATAACTTTTTGAGAGTAAAAGAATTGCGACTCAGGGCTACATTTTTAACATGAAATGCTTTTTGATGGGCTTATACAAGGTTTGCTTGGCTTCTCACTATAACACACTGTTTTTAGGTAATTATTTTATTTATGTATATTAGGAAATCAACAAGAGTAAAATACATTTTTTTTGTGCGTAAATGTAAGAAGTTTTCAGAATTAAGACTTAATATGACAGATGTCAAAATAAAATGCTTTGTTACAAATCAAAAATAAACTTTTTCTATGCCGCTTAATGAATTAAGTGCATGTACATATGCACTTGCTTTGCTATAAGTCAGAAATATGCAAACATTATTTACATGTTATATCATTATATATGTATAAAATTTTAACTCTTTTAATACCGTTAATATTTTGGGTACCTTACTTAAAATATTTATGTCGATGGCTGTATAGAATGTAGTGTAGGTATGATTTAGCTAGGGAATGAAATTGGTAAAAATGAAAGCATCTACCAGAAAATTCGCGTAAAAATTTTGTTTCTAAATTAAATTTCTATCGTAAATATTTCTTTTCTACTGTGAGGTCATTCATATATGAATCCCTTAAAGCAAAAATGGTGTAACTGTAACACAATCTTTGTTTTGAAATATTTAATGTTTTATTAGAATTGTTATATAAAAATAAGCTGTGTACATTTTGTGCTTTTTTTGTCCCTTTAATATCTTAAATGTCCTCAGTAAACTTAAGCTTAACTTAAATTTATATTTTTTTGGAAAAATTCCTTAAGTTTTTGTCTGTGTACACTTGACTAAATGTAGTTACACCACTTGTACTGTAACCAGGAGGAGGATATTTTGTTGATAACAAAAACATTCATGGCAGTCAAAAATACTGTATTGATAAGTTAAATAAACTTAATTAAGATTAATTTTTACTCATCAGAACGTAACCACTCTTTCTGATTAAGATTAATTTCTACTCATCAGAACGTAACTCATTTTTTCTGAACATAACCATGGCAGTTGCTGTAATAGCTGAATTTTCATTCAGAAATCCACTAAAAAATAGATCAAATTTTGGGAATGTTGCAGAATATATTGCTAGTTATAGCTACTGTATGTATTTGCATAGAAATATCAAATTATTTATCCTTAATACAAAAAATACCAAAATATTTTTTAAAAATCACTTGAAAACATTTTTATAACCAGTGTCTAATTTTGAATGTTAAATTTATTTTTAAAATAAGGGGAGGAGGTGTGGTTGATTACGAAATTAACACTGCCGTAGAGCTTCTTAAAGTGTATGACTGGTTTACGTTGCTTGGCTCGGTTATTTTGCGAATCTTGTAAGAATGAAGAAACCTCGTTAAAAATAAATTATTATATTTTATATATATTAAAAATAATATATAAATTATCGAGCAAGCTAGTAAATGAGGCGATGTAGCACAGACCAATTAGTTTACTCCCCGTTTTATCCAAAATGTTTGAAAAGTTATTTCTCAAAAGACTGCATCGCGTCCTTGATGACCTTAAAATTATTCCATATCATCAGTTTGGATTCCGCACAAAATATTCAACCATTGAACAAGTTAATCGTGTAGTCAATACGATCAACCATTCTTTTCAAGAAAAAATATATTGCACAGCAGCTTGTCTCGACGTGAGTCAAGCATTTGACAAAGTATGGCATACTGGTTTATTATATAAATTAAGGAAAAATATTCCTGAATCATTTTATTTAATACTGAAATCTTATTTGTCAGATCGTTACTTTCATGTAAAATTTCAGAGTGAAATATCAGAAATGTTTCCAATTCGTTCCGGTGTACTACAAGGTAGTGTTCTAGGGCCTGTTCTTTATTTTATATGTACTGCAGATCTGCCGGTTGATGAAGAGAATATTACTGCAACATTTGCTGATAATACTGCTATATTAGCTACTGATGAAGATCCAAATGTTGAATCACAAAAATTATAATCTAAATTGCGTGGAATACAGCAATGGTTACATAAATGGCGCATTCGAGTAAATGAAACGAAATCAGTGCAAGTTACATTTACTATGAGAAAAGGAACCTGCCATGCAGTTAATTTGAATGATGTGGTGCTACCATTAGTTACTGAAGCTAAATAAATACGATAAATACTTAGGTATGCATCTAGATAGAAAGCTAACATGGTGTAAGCATATTTGGACTAAATGTAAGAAACTAAATGTTAAGTTTTCTAACAAGGAATGTTACGGAAGTGTCACCCTGCGATTTCGTTCATTTTAATATATATTGTAGTACTTGACAAAGTCACAAACATATTTTAATTGTACGTGCCCAATCGCATATTTAGGGAGTAAAACAACCCTTTAAAAATTTGCTGAAAAATCATATTTTGGTATTTTTCTCATACTAGCCCTTAAGCAATTTTGATAAAAAGTGGTCAAAATATTTAGACTGAGGTTACATTACTACAGAATTTTTTTCATTGGGGTCACTTAATTTTTAAGGGATTAAACACCCCTAAGAGTGGGTTTATTAAAATTCTTTTAGGGAAATTATAGCTCAAATTCTTTAAAATTCTGTGAAAAGGCTACAAGTTATTAATTAGTAAATAATACGTGTTACCCACTCTAATGGCGCGGCGTAACTGGGCGGTTATGGGGGGGCTGTATATAAAAATGAAATTTTTAACAAAAATTAAATATTTAGGATTTTCCCTATTATAAAATTTATAAAATATAGGAAAAATCAAGTTAATTAGCAATTCCTTGACTTGAAATAGATAGTTTTGAAATATTAAAATTGAGAAAAACTCTAGGATTGCAGTTTGTAATTAAGTATTATGAAATACTTATATTACTTATTGTAATTAAGTATTATGAAATACTTATATATTACTTATTGTAATTAAGTATTATGAAATCAGAAATAGTGGAAGGAAATACAGGTAAAAAGATAAGTTTCAAGATATTGATAAAAGAGCATTTTTAGCCAAATGCCGGTAAAAAAAGTGTCCTTTTAGTAAATTAGTGGAGTGGACATTTTTCGAGTACCTACCATTAATGAATTAACACCTACCGACAAAGGAACAACATTCATGATAATACCTAAAGGGACTACGGGGGAGATACAACCATTAGAGGCATATGGATTCTGAATATGGAAGAATTTTATTAAGCGGTTTTCGGATAGTATAATATTATTAAATTACCATATCAATCTTCATTCTCGTAACAACATAATAAAGCTGCAATCATTGATTCATAACCAATTTTCTTCTCCTCGATATCAAAACTTATTCCGTTATTCCTGGTACAAAAGCGTATACATAAGTAAAAGACCAGAAAAATTTGAGAATCCAGTTGCATTTGCTCTTCAAGAGAATTTATCCCCTAAATGCGAAATTGAAGGTTGTGAAGAATTATTTATTATAAAATGTTCTTAAAACAAGAAATCGCTCTGCTTAAAACACTTCTTTGAAGAATATCATTACTGCGAAAATTATCATCCATAATTCTAATTAAAATTTTTTAGTACTTCTATAAAATTTTATAATTACATTGTAAAATATTGAATAAAGAAGTTTAACAACTAACTCTGATAAATCTGAAAAATTAACACAAAATGTATGTCCTCTTGTGTGTTAAATCATTGACACAAATCTTGTGTAAAGATTTGACACATGCTTTGTATTAAAATAACACAAAAAATTAAGTGGACCGTTCTGGACATGTGAAATGTGTTAATTTTAACACAAATTTTTTGACTGTGTACAAACATACTGCACTACATAAAGCACTTTAACATCTGTTTACTGTACCACTATTCAACATCTACTCAAAATAATAAATAAAACTTAATTTATATTTTTACTTGTATTTTCTTCCACTGTTTCATAATCCATGACATTTAATTACAAGCTGCAATCCAAAATTTTTTTCATAATATGTACTACTTCAATGTTTCAAAACTATCTATTTCAAGTCAAGGAATTACTAATTAATCTTATTTTTCCTATTTTATAAATTTTATAGTGAGAAAAATCCCAAATATTTAATTTTTGTTAAAAATTTCGTTCTCATATATAGACCCAGCCTCTCCCCCCCATAACCCCCCAGTTACGCCGCGCCATTACACGTATTATTTATTAACTAATAACTTGCAGAATTTTTACAGAATTTTAAAGAATTTGAGCTATGATTTCCCTAAAAAATTTTTAATTAACCCACTCTTAGGGGTGTTTAATCCCTTAGAAATTAAGTGACCCCAACGAAATAAATTCTATGGTAATGTAACCTCAGTCTAAATCTTTTGACCAGTTTTCATCAAAATTACTTAAGGGCTAGTATGAGAAAAATACCAAAATATGATTTTTCAGCAAATTTTTGAAGGTTTTGAAGTTTTACCCCCTAAATATGCGATTAGGCACGTACAATTAAAATATGTTTGTTACTTTGTCAAGTACTACAATATACATTAAAATGAACGAAATCGCAGGGTAACACTTCCGTAACATTCCTTGTAAGTACTATTGGCTTTTGGGTCGCAAATCAAAGTTGTCTTTAAAGAACAATGTGCTAGTTTATCAAAGTGTTGTCAAACCAGTATGGACTTATGGTATTCAACTTTGGGGAACTGCCAGTGTTAGCAATATTGAGATATTGCAATGTTTTCAATCTAAAGTGCTACGACTAGAAAATCACCTTAATGTGTGTGCCCTTAACCTACTTGACAATAGTGACTCTTTGTATAGACTATGATATGGATTTATTTAATTTAGTGAATAGTACATACTATATTTTTTAGTGTATGATTTATTTTGGGTGATTATCAGTGGGTAATCATCATGTTATTACTATCATCGCTCGATTTATAGTTCTATTTAGAACTAATACTCGATAAAATAGAACGTTAAAAAAAAATTATTACTCAGGAGCAACATTTTTACTTAAATCTTGCTTTCTTTGGTTTGGTACCTAGCTTACCATTACTCAACTGTTATTTGAATAAAAAAGTTTAGATCAACGATTTTCAACCTGTGGTACGCGTACTCCTGGGGGTACATGGTGACCTTCTTAGGGGTACATGAAAACATTATTGATAATGGCGAATGTTACAAAAACATAAGATGCTTCAATTACAAAAAAATTATAATGGCAAAGGTGTGTCCGCACGATAACTCTTCTTGAGTTATCGTGCGGACACATATATATATATGTTTACTAAGTGTCCGCATGATAACTCAAGAACAAAACATCCTATTTTTAAGAAATTTCGTGAAAACGTTTACGGTTTTTTGGACATTTTTCGTGAAAAAAATTTGGCGGAATAAGGCGGAAAAATCACATAAAAAAGGTTTTTTTTATTTACAATTACTCTAGATCAACTAGTTTCCGAGAAAAACGTACTTTTGTAAATGGAAATTCGCTATGTTATGCAGGATGCTGCGACAGGGATATTTATTTTATAAGATGCTCGACTTAAAACCACCACTGTAAGATTACTTACTACGAAACGATTTCTTATATAATTATCTTGAATATTTGGAATTATTGGCTTTTGTTATTTAAGATGCTGTTACCTACTATAACCTCAAAAAGGATTGTGAAGAAATTTGTGGTAATAAGAACTTGAAGACGCCATTTTAAGAGGTAGGGGGTATTCATAAACGAAAAATCTCCTCAAGGGGTACGTGAGAGAAAAAAGGTTGGGAATCGCTAATTTAGATAATGCCAAATAGTTTCATAATTGATATTCTTACTAAATTTTGTAGTGTTGTAAGTAGATATTATGTAGATGAAAAAATTAATGGAAAACATTAGAAAATCTTAATAATATTGTAATAATTTATAATTTTTGAAAACGGTTTAAAAGGGTCAAATTAACAGTGGATTACTTGACATTTTGCGTTGTTGTTAAATATTAAAATTATCTCATTAGCTTACTTAGACGACTTTACTGTTTACTGTTTGACAAAGTGCATGTGGGCAAGCAATTAAATATCTCAAAATTAAATTTGCTAAAGTTAACACATTTCAATCATTTGTCGTAAAATCGAGATAAAAATATGTTTATATATACATTTTGTTACATACATGTATGTGTATTTCACATCATCTCGTTAAGAATAAACTTCTTGCAGAAATGCATTGAACAGTAAGTAGAAATGTACGCATATATGTATATGTATACACTTCTCTTAATTATTTTAATATTTACAGTTAATTATAATGCAGATTGCTTTATAACAGAAGATTCGACTTTCATACTAAAATGTCCAGTATGTATATATGTATACTTTGGTTATAGCGAACCTGACAGAGCCGCAAAAATCGGGTCGTTATAATACAAGTTCTGTACAACCAGATACTTATGGATATTTTTATTCGTATTGTATTGAATTTGTACCTTTTTATTTAAACAATATAACATTATTTTACCATAAAAATCAGTATAAAATAACGTAATACATACCTAGTATATTATATGCAAACTGATTGAGAATTTTCATTCTCATTTCCTCTGCATTCATTAAGTGCACCACTAATTCATACTTATTGACAAATGCAGAGTTTCATCAAGGTTGTTATGTACTGATTTTCCTAATTTTTTTAAATTTTGTACTTTGGTGTGCAAACGATTTACATAATTCGATTTCCCCAATTTGTTGAATTTCGGAAAATCAAACGACATTCGATTTTTTCAAATTGCTGTTGATTTTATCAAATTAAATTCGTTACAAATATTGTGCTGTTTCTTACCATTTTTTTAAATAATTATAATTTCATATAGTTATACTTTTAATACTAAATCACAAACAATGTTGTCTTTTTATTTTTAAAATTTTTTTAACGAAAACTACGAAAAATCAGACGAAACGAAGCACAAAAAATGAATTAAAGAAATGACATAACTATATGTGGTACTTTTATTTGTTTTGGTTTTTAACTGAGTAACAATTTCCTGCAAATTCGTTATTCGGTGTACTTCGTACAGGTTCCAGTAGGTACGTTAAAAACGGAAGTTCGTTATAGTCGGGTTGCGTATTTCCGTTTACGTGTTCAATAGGAGGCATTGTTGCCTTGAAACCCGCACGGTTTTGTAACGTTAGCTCTTCTACTAAATACGTGCCTAATTCCAGTCCCCCGTCTAGTGATGAGCAAATGCAAGACCAAGACCAAGACTTGGCAGTCTTGGTCTTGGTCTTGTTCTTGCATTAAGAGTTTTGGTATTGGTCTTGCTAGAGCAGTTTGAGTCTTGGTCTTGTTCTTGGTCTTGCAAAATGCAGTCTTGGTCTTACAAGTAAAGGTCCCGAGGCCGGACCTATCGATTTTGATGAAACTTAAATATGTTGTAGAACACTAAAAACTAAGGGACACGTATTTTTTTTTATCTGCGGAAAAACGGTTTGAAGGGGTGAAATCGCCCTCCAAAAATTGGGGTAAAAATTTAATTTTTCAAATATCTCGAAAACAGTAACAGATAGAGCAAAAGTTTAAATTGGCGATATTGCTCTTTTTTAAAGAGCTACCTATTGATATGCAATTTGTTCATATTACATCAACAGGGGTGGTTGGGGGTTAAAATTTGGGGGTTAATTTTGCAAAAAGGGGGTGAAAAATAAACAATATAAAAATTTTGTTTACAGATTTGAAATCTACGTCAAAAAATCTAATTGACCTGTTTTTGCTCAATGCCCTAATATTAAGTCTAGGGGTAGTTAACTAGAGGGTGACTATGTCGAATAGTCGTACTATTTGGGTATTTCAAGAAGTTCTTCTTCATGGAAAATAGCTTAAGACAATTAGAATAACGTAGAAATGAAATTCTCGAATTCAAAATTGAGTTTGAGCAACATTGGAGAGGGGGTGAGTCACCCTCTTAAATTACATACTAGTTTATATACACTAATTTTTGCAATTAACACACTGACAGGGGGTAATAATGTCACAATAGATGGTTCTGAAGTCAGACTATCGTATGTGAGGTTTTTATTAGGTTTCGTTATTTTAGCTGAGGTTATGTAATTTTCGGTATCGATAATTTTCGATAAGGAAAACTATAATATCCATTAAAAAACAAACCTAATAAAGACCTTACATATGATAGTCCAACTTCAGAACCACTTATTGTGACATTATTTTACCCACTATCAGTGTGTTAATAGCAAAAATTAGTGTATCTAAACTAGTATGTAATTTAAGAGGGTGACTCACCCCATCTCCAATCTTGCTCAAAGTCAATTTTGAATTCGAGAATTTCATTTCTACGTTATTCTAATTGTCTTAAGCTATTTTCCATGAAGAAGAACTTTTTGAAATACCCAAATTGTACGAGTACTCGACACAGTCACCCTCTAGTTAACTACCCTTAGACTTAATATTAGGGCATTGAGCAAAAACAGGTCAATTAGATTTTTTGACGTAGATTTCAAATCTGTAAACAAAATTTTTATATTGTTTATCTTTCACCCCCTTTTTGCACAATTAACCCCCAAATTTTAACCCCCAACCACCCCTGTTGATGTAATATGAACAAATTGCATATCAATAGATAGCTCTTTAAAAAAGAGTAATATCGCCAATTTAAACTTTTGCTCTATCTCTTACTGTTTTCGAGATATTTGAAAAATTAAATTTTTACCCCAATTTTTGGAGGGCGATTTCACCCCTTCAAACCGTTTTTCCGCAGATAAAAAAAAATACGTATCCCTTAGTTTTTAGTGTTCTACAATATATTTAAGTTTCATCGAAATCGATAGGTCCGGCCTCGGGACCTTTACTTGTTAGTCTTGGTCTCGTTATTGCTAAAAAATCTTGCATTTTTTTATTAGCGAATTTTTTTCTTCTAAAATCAGAATTTTTACTATCTTTACGTATTAATTATACTTTCAGGCTATTTAAATAGTTTAGCAAGAGTCTTGCTTTTTGTTTGCCTTTGTCTTGGTCTTGCTCACTTGAGTCTTGGTATTGGTCTTGCAAGCATACTTATAGTCTTGGTCTAGGTCTTGTTCTTGGTATACATAGTCTTGGTCTTGGTCTTGGTCTTGCAAAAAATGCAAGACCAAGACAAGACTGCAAGACCAAGACTAATTTTGCTCATCACTACCCCCGTCCTCTAAACGCGTACGGGTTTATAACGCACATTGTTCTTCCAAACACGTGTTCAAGAAAATGCTATAATTAGAAGGTTAGTCATTAACGTTGGCAGTCAACACTAATAGTTATAAACCATAAAGGTTACACATTTGAGCCTAGTGGAAAAATTGCCACAGAGGGTCTGGTGAGTAAAAAAAGGTAAATGTTTATCTTCAGATTTTTTAAAGTGAGCACCCACTTTGGAGAGAATAAAATATTGTAAGCTTACATTCAAATTTAATATTTTAGTCACTATTTACATGGATTTTTCTGATCTATGAATTTCTCCAAATATTCAAATTGAATTTATATGTCTCATCGATAAAATAGTAGTTTTTATAAACTTTTATAAAGAATCACGTCATCGACAACGAAAAGCTATACAGGGTGTTAGTGAATAAGTACGAAAAATTTTAACAGGTGATTGCTGAGGTTCTTTTATGTAAAAAAGTTCATATAAACCCAAGTCCGAAAACGCTTAGTTTCCAAGATAGATGGGCTATTAGATAGCTCATACCGGTTTTGTGGTAAGAACAGTAACTGGAAATTATTTTTTATCTTGAAAACGGCTACGTGATCGACAAAATACTAAGAGGACATTTTTGTTAATAATTTATGGAGCATTTGAAAAAACGTTTTCGAATTGGAAAAAATCATTGGCGTACCTTTTTTTCTTCAAAAATCTGTCATCAGATGGCCGTACGGACGCCACTGGGTTGAGTGGAAATATTCTGTCTACTTCAGAATATGGATATCTATCCTGTTATAGCGTGTCCCAAATTTTGTGTTAATATCTCAAAACGTTTTTGAAATATTTAAGAAAATATTAAAAAAGACGAGAAACTGAACACACTGTATCTTGGAAATTAAGTGTTTTCGGACCTGGGCTTATATGAACTTTTTTACATAAAAGAACCTCAGCAGTCACCTGTTAAAATTTTTCGCACTTATTTACTAACAGCTTGTAAATAAGCTCAAATAACTCAAGAAAATTATTACGACTTGTACTTAATAATGTCAATTTTTTGGTAAATCAGTTTTTACCTGAAGATGACGAGACCATAAGTGAAGAATTAGGCCAAAGAGAAAAAATTAAGGTGTTTTTAAGATGTGTTAGAAAATAACTGGATTTTCTTGTTTGTGAAAGTTCTATTATTTCTTGTTCCCAATCATTTAATTTCATTGGTTTGTAGATTATAATACTGACATAAGTTTTTTTTTTCATTATTGCTTTCATTCTTTATAATTTTTTTTACTGGGTAATAGAAAGTATTTCGTCAATATTTTGGACATGAATTTCTTGGACCGCAATCCAAGCTTTTATTACATTTGCAAAACTACCCTTCTAATCATCGAGTTCCCTTGAACACGTGTTTGAAAGAATAGTCTGCATTACAAATCCGTGTGCGTCTAGAGGACGGGAGACTTGAATTGTACACGTGTTTCCAGCATTAAAAAACCGTGCGTGTTTCAAGGCAACGGTGCCTCCTACTGAACACGCAAATGGAAATACGCAGCCGGGTTCGCTATAACCAAGTTCTTCTATTGAATCAAAAAACGGGACTTTTTTTCTATATCGTAATAACCGGGTTCGTTATAAAAGTTAAGTATATTGTATTTGCAAAGTGCTGCAAAGAACAGTTAATTTTAAAGAGTGCTTTCTTCTGTAAAGTTATCAGAAAACATTATTTCCAAATTTATTAAGTGTACGTATTTTGAGACATTCTAAATGACTAAATCAACCCGCTTGAATAAGTTTTACTGTATTTATAATAGTGTGCAAATTTGAAAAAAATTGCTGCAAGGCATTTATTAACTAACAATCAACAGACATAATTCTTCGCCAAATTAAGTTGAAATGATGATATCTTTCCATCAGAAATTTGTTGTTAATTTTAGGGTGTTGTTATAAAATTTCATGCTTGATTTATAAATAAAGAAAGGTTCCGCAGTGAATGTACATACACATACCTATTTTATAGCAATTTGTTTTTTGTCGGCTTATGCATTGTTTTTATTTTTATTCTTTTGTTATGTTTTAACTCTTTTGTTTTAAGTAAATATTTTTTTAAGGAGCTCATTCATATTTAAATAGTAGTACCTATACCTAATTTTACTTTTATATCATAAAAAAAATTAAGGTAGGTACAAAGAAAGCTTGTAAAAAATTAAATCATGAAATCGAAAGAATGGATAAATTGGATTTTTTTATTTATTAAGGTTGTATTACACTTTATTCGCTTTTCGCTTTATTCACTTTATTGGGATTTATTCGCTATTCGCTGGCGAGTAAACTATTGTCAAAATTTCCTAAATGACCTAATTATCTTACCATTCATAGCATACCATTCACAGGGAATTACAAGTTTCGTAAAAAAATATTTAGGTATATTTTATATATGTACCTACATTTAGAAAAGTCAGTTTCACTCCATCTTGGTCAAAAGTGTCAATTTGACCCTCTTACAGGGGTTATTTTAGAGTGGTTTCCAGCACCGAATATCCATATTATATTTTTTTAAAACTTAAAGCATAAGCTGTCTAGGTAACAAAAACAATTGCATGTTAGTTCAAGCAAAACTTGGTAGAAATTCGTGGCAGATCGCAGATCGAATTAATGAACACTAATTAGGTCCTTAATTTGATCTCTATCAGGATTTGGCCAAAATCATATAGAAGATTTTGTATTTTTTATGGAGTCTTTTTCATTTTTTTTAAACTAACTGATACCTGTCAAAATCATACGGTCAACGCTCGGACTATTAAATATTATCAGGTGTAATTATTATGTTTATTGCTACCAGTTAAGTAAGTGCAATTTAAATTTTTTTTTTAAATTTCGACTATTAATATAATAATGATGTAAACTTTTAACGTATTAAATCACCATACAAAAATTAACTTAAAATTGTAATTATCTTGCTTCTCCGGTTAGCAATTTTTAGTGTCTTTTTGTACTTGGGGAATAAAATTGGGAAATTATTAAATAAATTTTCGATTGTATCTAAGATGCATATATCTATCGAAGAGTAATGTTGAAGCAGAATTGAATTAAAAGGATTCGTATGTTGTGTGAGACCAGACTCGACGAGAGGGTGGAGTAGCCGAGGTTGCAGCTTGAATTGCAACCGCGACCCATAGCTGTCGCCTGTCGGTAGCGGGACCGGGAAAAAGTTAAGATTTTGTTTTATTCACTGCTTATTTTTTTAGGAGAAAATATTTTAAAAATAGGGTTTATTCCCGGGACTCGCTATTTCTCTCCACGACCCTGTATGAGGCGATTAATGAAGAGCTACGGTCGGAGGACAGAAAGTTGTCTTTCTTTTACATATAATATTGACCCTTATATTGTCTGCAATCACCTAAGTCGACAATAAGCTCACCACTTATTACCTTGAAGGTCAAAACCGAGGAGAAATCGAAAAGTTCTATAGCCTATGATTATACTTGTGGTTATACCTGTGGTAAGTTCGACGACAGCAACAAATGAAAAGATAATTGCATTTTTTTGAAATTTCACTTTTCTACATAATTAAATTCAGAATTCCTTATTTTAACATAGAATTTTTTTTTCCTTAAAGAACGTAATTTTTACTAGTGTTGTCTCGTGTATATAAAAACAATTACACCTACTTTTTTACGAAGTAACAAAATACACACAGATATATTTTGATATGTCGAGTTATACCTGTGATTTTTTGTAACACGAAAACGAAAAATTTCTATCAATATTAATTATTTTCAAAATAAATATAAGTACAAAGCGTCGTTTAAACACATTTACCTTTTGCTCTTTTTAAAAATTAAAAGAAAAAAAAACAAATGCCCTCAGCATCGAAGGACATGTATGCTCTTTTAATAACTTTAGACTCAAACAATGGCTTAGTGTATTTATTGTTAAATCCGGCACTTAAAGTGTTGAATATTAATAGATATTTTGTTTTTAAAAAGGATGAGAATTTATCCGAACCGCCTTAAGCTACCTAGGGGGCCCTTGGGCACATTGAGTTTTGAAATCCCTGATACAGTAAATTCGAGAAATCCTAGACAAATCAAGTTTGAGGGCATCTTGATACATTGAGATTGGGGGTCCTTTTAAAAACGCAAAAATCTACAAAAAAACATCAAAGCACAAAAGATTGTTGTATAAATGAAATTAATAAGTTTATTAACACAACTGCCCCCGACGTTTTTTGCACATGTTTCGAAGAATTAAAACTGTTATAAATATTATTTAAAACAAAAACTTATTATCACGAATAATCAAATCATAAAATAATATGTTTAGGTACCGTAAACGGGAATTACTTGAGCCCTGTGGTGTAACTTGAGCCCAAAACGGAAATAGTATTATTTTCTGTTTTGTGCTTATATTAGTCAGTAGTAGAAGTAAGTTAAATGTTTAGCTAATAGGTAATAGCAGTAGGTTTATGGTTTTTAAGTTTAGATAGTTCTGAAAATTTACACTAGAGGTGAGGCAAGTGTTGTTTACTCTCTGTTTGAAATTGATGTTTGTTACGTTGCTAACTTTTGACTGTAAAAATAATTGTGGTAGCCTACAAAGGAAGGTAAGTGTATAATTTTAATATTTTGTCCATTACTAAACTAAATTCAGATATGTTCATATGCCAACCATTTCGTTAATTTTTTAAATTAAGGTTTTGATAAATCAGTAAAATAATCTTAAATTTAGGGTAACCTGAGCCCATTATAACTTTGGTATAAAATGGTGCAAGACTATAGCAGAAATTCCCAAAAGTCCTAAACCGTTGGACAAGTTCATTAACCAGGCACGTCCGATGCCCAAAACATGTTATTTTTGGAAATTTTCATAAAAAAAATTAACTTTTTTCCAAAATTTCTCCTTATTCAAAAATTTTTATAATATTGAAACGAGGAAAAAAAATCACACAAAAAAGGTCTTTAAACTATTATTTTATGTCAACTAGTTTCCGAGAAAAACTAATTTTTGTAAACGAAAATTCGCTACGTTATGCAGGATGCTGCGATAAGAGTATTAAATAAATAAAGTTCCTTATATGTTTGTACAATGTTTTAATTAGTAACCAACATCCTACATGGTCTTAAACTGTTTTCAAATGAAAATCACCTGGAAATTTAGGTTTGGGCTCAAGTAACCCGATCTTGAGGTTAACTTGAGCACAAAATTTAAAAAGCTATAAAATTTATGAGCTATAAGAAAAAGATCCATATTATATAATATACTAACCGTAGTCATATATAGATTAATATACTGAATTTCCTATCCCAAAGAAATATAACAGTTACGCTCAATTTTTGAAATTATCAGATGACTTGCGAATCAGTAACCCGCGTTTACGGTATGTCAATGTTTTGCTGTATTTTTACGGTAACGTGCTTGGTGTGGGTTTTCACGGATTACATTTAATATAATATACAACTTGTTTTCCTAATTTTTGTGGGCAGGAGCCCGAGCTCTCACAGGTTGTAGACCCTGGACTAGTGCTCAACGTGCCCTTTATGTAAAGACGGCACTGGAACTAATAGAATAGTCAGTTATTGAATACACTCTATTAAAAAAAAATATATTATTCCCTGTGTCATCATATCTAATCCTACCGGTATTAATATAAAAAAAAAATCATTGATATTTTAGGGTTCCGAAGAGAAAATTTTGAACCTTATGTAATTTCATCAAACTCATCTGTTCATCCGTCATATCCTTATAGTTTCTACATCTTTTGGCTTACAAACATAAGATTTTACAAATATACATGATACAGGTGTAGATCTCAATTAATATATACAGCAAAAAGTATTTTTCTAATATCAAAGGTTATTTTTTATATAGAAAAGTAAAGATAAAAATATTTTTTTGCAATTTTGGGACTAAAATACATACTTTAATCACTCATAGGGAAAAAAGTACCACTTTTCGTCCCAAGGGACTAAAAATACTTTTGTTCCCGCTTTTAAGTTAATGAGCAAGCGAAATTTAACTTAAATGGTGTTGTTAGGTTTACTTATTCAAAATAATAAACAAATTCAAACTTGTAAATTAAGGCAAACAAATGTATTGTCCAATTTAATTGATTAATTTTTTTTTTTAATTTATATAATTTTAAATTACCTAGAATTGTAAAAAATAATACAGCTGAATCTTTTTTTTATGCTGTCTTTTTGTGTGATTTTTTTATGCGGGTTTTAAAAAAAATGCCCATTAAAGTGCATAAGCATAAAAATCAAAAGAAAGTAAGAAACATTTATAAAAATTTTTTTTGATAAAATAATAGTTTTTAAAACTTTAATCAGTACATTGCATAAGAATACAAGTTATTACATTTTTTTTTTTTTTTTTTTTTTTTTTTTTTTTTATAAATATAGGTATTTATCTTAATTTTTATAATATTATAAAAATGAAATAAAATGTTTTCATGTGTAAATTAATACTTTATCTTGTTTAAAAAAGTAACTTCTGAGGAAATCGTAAGGTTTTGAGCGTTTTGAATCATGTATTTTCTATGAAACTTTTTTTAAGTGGTCCCGATTCTCTGCGTAAAAAAAGCTTTTATAGTTATTTATGAAGCTTTAGAATATTTTTTTGTGTGATAAGAAAATAACTTATATAACTCTTAGAAAATAACTTATATAATTATCATTCATATTTCAATTGTTTTTGTTTGATTTAGTTGGATTAAATTATTATATTATCTTTTTTTAACTCGTAATGTTGAATCGAGAAGGAATTTTTTAAGGAGTATTAAAAATTTTGTATTCAATTATTGGTTTAAAATTCATATGACGTCATTTTGAAGGGTTGAACTACTTATGACGCAATCGTCTAAAAATAATACTTCGGGTATACCTATGCTTATTCAAAGCACTCTTGTGACATAACTTTTTCCTTATGGGAAATCCAATGTTATCACTTAATATATAAATCGTATGTATACATCCGAACGGGACATCCGGAAAATTTATCTCAAAAACTGAAAAACTCTATAATCATTGAGGAATCCTGACTTAATGTGTATCCAACACGCATTTGGTGAATTATTTTTTTATTTACCCTTTTTATATTAAAATTTTATTCTAATCATCATAGATAAAATACGTAATAGAGCTACTAATACACTTTTAAAATACATTAAATTATATTTATACTATTAGACGTATCAATAATTAAGATACAAGAAAGAGACAAGCTTTCCAAATGGTTCCCGTTCGTTATGTTAACGCGTCAGCCGGGTTTTATTAATCTGCTGTAAATAATCTCTTTCATGTAATAAATCTTCACATTTTTAAAGCTGAAAACTGTTATAACCATATGGTTGGCATACATGGAAGTATAATTTACTTTTCGATATGAATTATACGTTCATAATTAAGTATTTAATATTACAAAAAAATTGTCTAGATAATAATGCATGTAGATGTAGTTTACTCATCACAGTCAGCCTCATCATACACGTATAAAGACGTATATGTACATTGTACATATAGGGGATAAAATAAAAAATTTAATTTTATTATTATTACCTTCAAGAGAGTATGAACAATTTGTTTTTCGAATATAAAAAACTAAATGATGTGATAATGATGTCCGTTAAAAATTAAAATAAGTACAGTATAAGTATAAACATCACTTTTCGTTGTGATAAAATCAAAGCCGATAAAATGTATTAATGACAATTTAACTCATACATATGTATCAAGTCCCATAAGAATATTTTTTCACTTTTACCATGGAAAGAAAGTTAGGACAGATTTTTACAGCGAAAAAAATGATACAAAACATTTCATTAGTCATTCAATTGTAGGCAAACATGATAAAAACGAAACAAAAATTTGTATTGGTAAATTTAACTGATTTCAGAATCATAGTAGCAATGTCTCAAATGACATGAATTATACTAATTTACTACTTCGCTGTTGCGTTTTTGTTAGTAGACAGTTCTTCTCGCTAAATTTCTAGGCAACAAATTTTCGTTAGACAAACCCAAATTTATTCGAAAAAATACAAACCTCTCGATATCATCCCATAAGAATATTGTAGTTTTTTTTATTTTTACCATGGAAAAGAGTTAGGACAGATTCTCACAGCGAAAAAAATAGTACAAAACATTTCATTGGCCATTTCATTGTAGGTAAACACGATAAGAACGAAACAAAAATTCGTATTGATAAATTTAATTGATTTCAGAACCATATTAACAATGTATTAAATAATAATATGAATTATACTAATTTATTTTATTCGTTAAATTGTCTTACCGTATTACAGTTGAGTTTTCTATTTTTTCTGAATAAATTTGTGTTTTCTACAACTCAAATTTCTTGCCTTAGAGCAGTTTAACTCAAAGAACTGTCAATCCAAAATTGCTTCAGCTTCGCTGTCGCGTTTTTGTTAGTTGACAGTTCTTCTTGTTAAATTGTTGGGCAACAAATTTTCGTTAGACAAACTCAAATTTATTCGAAAAAATACAAACCTTTCGCATAATAATAAGTGAAAAGTTAGTACGTCAGAAAAAAATATTTCGGACATAAGTAATGTCCGGATCATTCTCAGGAAATTTAATATGTTTATTATATGCCTTTTAGCCTCTTGCTAAGTGTTTATTTCAGATTTCATATAATTTAGTATTTTCACAAAATGAAATACTTTATGGAATTAATTTGCCCTTTGTTAGTTTTTAAAAATGATATAACAAATGACGTTGAATTTTATAACTTTAGGCAATAAAAATGAGTATTGAGTCTACAATTTTATATTTTCGTTGAAATATTTTAACGAGCCTATAAAATATATAATATATAATAATGCGGTTTAACGTCCGTTTTTCAGACTGTTAATTAGTCTCTATAACAGACGCCACCCACATTATTATTATTTTTTATACCCTTATTTATACATTAAAACCTTTACATTATGATGTGGGTGGAGGACCAGGAAAGTGGGGATGAGGACTAGGATTTGGTAGGTATGCTTCTGCAGTCGTCTTCTTAAGAAGCTATGTCGATATTCATCTGGAATTGTGAAGGAAAACTACATAAAACCTTCACGAGCATAGCCGGTCGTCAGATTTGAACCCTCGACCTACCAGTACGCAAGTGCCAGTGCTTAAGCACGCTCGGCCACTCTGCTGGTCTATAAAATATATAAAATTTTTGGTGGCAAATAAACCGAACTAAAATTCAACAATATTTTATAAATTATCCCGGATTATTTCACTTATAAAGTATTAGCGAATTTCCAAAACTGGAAATTCAGCTTTTACAGCAGGTGTCATGGTGCGACCTAAGCCCGGGACCATATCAGAAATATGTTTTGAGGTCCCTAGAATACGAAAATGATATTCACTAAAATTTATATATATATATATATATATATATATATATATATATATATATATATATATATATATATATATATATATATATATATATGTATCAATTTTTCAATTTTTTTTTTACACCAAGCCAAAGTAAAAGGTAATATGCGTAAAAAATGTTTTTATACCGTTGCTCTAAATTACTTACTTTTCGAGAAAAACTAGGAAATATGTCGTTCTCCATTTCACTCGCACTCGCATTCTTTTTTTTTCTGTCTCATTTTTTGCGAGCTAAATTCGAAAAAAACCGCTTTATAAGTAGCGTGTCATGATTTTTTTAATCCAATTTAACGATTCGGCTATATTCTTTTTCTTTGTCAGTTAAATGTTTTTATAATGTATCTATATCCCATTTTTTTTTTAGATAAAAAATCACGGCGCGGTTTTTTATGTGATATGATCAGAATTTGGATGATGTTTACACCTTCCTAAAATTAATAAGAGTTTGCTTCAATCGTATAAAAATTACGTTAAATCATATTCAAACAATAATATTTTTACGTAATTTTCTATCCAAATGACAATACTACGTTATAATTATATGTATAAACACATCATTTTTGTGGTAAATAAATTTGCACATTCAGTTTTTTTTTTTGACAACAAAACAAATAATTTTAAATTTTGACAAGTTGTATCATACATTTTTGAAAATATTAAATATTTTAAGGCGAAAATGTATTAAAAAACTGAAATTTGTTTAACAAAAACCATAAATCTGCTCGTTTTACCTTAAAAATCTCGGAAAATAGAATATTTTTCAATAATTAACTCAGAAAAAGCATATATGAGGTAATTTTTATATTTTTTTGAAAATTTCAAAATAGTAGGGTTACAATGTTTTTTTTTTTTAATTATTTTGTAGAATTTGGTAAACACACATCGTAACAAGTACTCGCCTTGAAAAAATCAAACAAGTATTTTAAAAAAAAAATACTATTTCTTAAAGAAAATATTAAAATTATGTACAAATGCCGTCCTAACCAACTGATATATTGGAACCGATTTTGAGGAGCTGGATTTCCTACAGGCAAAAGCTCATAGCGAATACACACATTTTTTAACATCCTTTTGAATTTTGTAATTCAATCATTACAAATAAAATCTAAATAAAAAAAATCTATATGACCTGTTTTTTCTCAATTTTCTAGAATCAAATCTAGCGATAATTAACTAGCGGCTGATTGTATCGACATTTTAATGTAAAATATAGTAATTTTAACCGTCTTCAAAATATCGTTTCGATTTTAACAATAAAAATATTTAAAAAAGTGTTTAAGTTCTGGCAAGATTGTCAAAAAGGGACTGAAATATTTTTAGATATTGATATATACAAAAAATATTAATGTGTTAAGTACTTGCTAGACTTATAAACTTTTATTTTCGTATACGCTTTCGGTTTCGGATATTTAATTATTTCGGATATCGGTAGTTTTAGTTACGGTTACGAATATCCATAACATCCCTAATGTAAATGTTTGTCAATCCAACTTCGTCGAGAGAAAGTTAGTTATTTACGATTTTCGGAAGAACACGTATATAAATATCTTTTTTATAAGTACATATTATCATATAAACACATTTGGTTTGCAATTTTTTAATAATTAGTTTCTACGCTACTGAAATTATCTATCCATTTGAAAAATGGGATCCACTGATGTACATTGGCACCACAAACGTCTGGGTGAAAAATTTCATTTTCACTTTTACTGAAATTATGTCATAAATTCATATTTTTAGAATTTATTAATTTGACAGAAAAATTCTAAATTATTATAAAAGCCAAATAATTAATAACAATTAAAATAAAAATTAAAAACAGAACACATTTATTTATATTTGCATTTTTATAAAAACATGTAGGTATTATATTTTATATGCCCTTTAACTAAAATGTCAAATTTCACACGTTGTTAATTTTCAATTTCACTCAAAATACGCTTAAAAATCAAAATTTAAAGTTTATAACATTCACAATCCGTGTAGAGTGTCCATACGTCTTGATTTTCCCGGATTTGTCACGGTTCTAGCTCCGTTGCTCCGGTGTCTCGACAGACTTTTTTAAGACCATTTGTTCCGGTCTTTCAAACTACTAATTTTTTATTTTCATCATCTAATAAGTACACAATTTTTTCATTTTAAATAATGAATAGTTCAGTATCATATTGAAAGATCAACAGTAGATTCATTTACAACCAAACCTAAAAATATTTTAAACAAATTAATTACTAATTAAATTTTCCAAGTTTTTTCGATTTTACCTTAAACACGAACTTCCAAAAAAACATTTTCTTTTCTTAACTTTCCATCATATATGTATCTACATAAATAAATTGTAATATTATTTTGCTTGCTTTTATAATACTGAAGTTCCTGAACAATTAAAAATTAAAATGACTGGAATTTTATTCGAATTTTTAAATAAAGTAGTTAACTAACGCGGACACTGATAGCGCCACAATACAGAAATTGCCAACATTTAAATGTTCATGTTTTAATACATTTTTCTTGAAAATAAAATTGTCTCAGAAGCTCACTTTCATAAGAAATTTTATAAAAATTTAAAAAATATATACTTCCTAGAACAGGGGGCGATTTATTTTGAAAAAATAATTAATATTTTAAATAAAGAGCCATTAATAGGTAATCTATACATATAATACAAATGTAACGAGACCGTTTCTGTATAGGGAATATTTTTAAAAAATTGTGCTGATACTGTAAATAGTTATCGATGTAGATATCAAAACAGCGATTTTTAAAATTTTTGTCTGTCTGTCTGTCTGTCTGTTTGTCTGTTCACGCATCACACAAAAACTACTGGATGGATTTTAATGAAATTTGGTGTGCTGACAACTTATTACCCGGGTCAGCATCTCAGATACTTTTTATTTCGGGAAAGTGGGTCATTCCCACGGGAAAATAAAAAACTTTTTGAGCATGTGCACATATTACGCGAAAACTATTGAACGGATTTTTATGAAATCTGGTGTAGTGATAACTTATTACCTGCGTCAACATTTAGGATACTTTTTATTACGGGAAAATATTTCCTTCCTTCAGGAAAATACAAAAATTATTTTGCTTATGTGCATGTATACTTAAAACTATTGTTCTATGCGAATGCTTTATAATTACTATACTTATATACTTGTCATTTATTAAATTAAATTTACCATAATACAAAATTTCTGGAGACTAACTCTATTTTAAATTAATTTAGAAATTTCGAAAATTTGAGTGCCTATATTTCCGAGAAATTCATTTTGGGATGAAACTTGTTATATTTATAGGATAGATACTAGTTTGGGATGCAAATATAATAAAACAATAAAACGTTAGAAGTCCAAAAATCTTGTATGAGTTCTCCAGTCAGACACGTCCGATTCCAAAAACCTCAAAAAAATGAGTTTATTGCAAAAAATTTGCCAAAATTTAAAAGTTTTTCCAATTTTTTTTACATTGTGGTAAAGAACCAAGAAAATCACAGAGGATACATTTTGACCCATTATTCTAGGTAAGCGGGTTTTCGAGAAAAATAACTTTAATGATCGGAAATTCGCTATGTTATGCAGATGCTGCGACAGGGGTATTTTTTATTTTATGTACATATTGTAATATCAATATTCACTTAAAAAAGTGAAAATTAGATCATCTGGAACTTGAAGGATGCAAATAGTGTAATTATCGTCTGGATTCAGTTTCGTGTAGATTCTATTACGATGCAAAGTTAAGTATTTATAACTTATATGTAATTTGTAGTCGATTTACGATTTTAATTTTTTTAATTTTTACTTTATAATTTACGTAGCCTACAGTTGCTGTTAAAAATTTTAAATCTTTCACAGAATAGGAAGAACATTGTAACCTAGCTCAGCCTGTCTGTATAGTGTCTCATTTTTGTTAATTTCATTTATTTGTACCTACTATGTCAAGTTGTAAACATTAATTCAAACTTAAGTGGGTCCTAATTTTTGAACAATAAAAATTAAGTTTGCATGCACAATAGAAGAAATTAATACATACTTATTATGGGCGCAAGCTAAAAAGACCTTTTTTATCTACATCTGCATTTATCTTTGTCTATCATATTAATAAATAGACGTTTACTCACTCACTTATATAAAAACATAATTACTTGGTTTGGTTGGTAACTATGGAAATAATACAATTTGTGTTCCCCTCTCACCTCAGTTTCTGGAGGTCTTTTGAGCTTGCGACCATAATATGTATTTTGGTTAATTTGTTAAAATGAAATACATTTTGAACAGTTTTCGTTATGTACTTCACAATACATAATATATTTACCAGTGCTGTATAGATACTGTATAAAATGTATCTAGATACAGATACAGATACTCCGAGTAAATTTGTATCTAGATACAGATACAGATACTCAAAATAAATTTGTATCTAGATACAATGTATCTAGATACTGATATACAGATACTTTTTTTTAGATACTTTTTAGTAATAACTAGAGTATATTCCTTCGCTAATGCCATTAAATATACAAAATAGTTTCATTTGTATTATTCAAAATATGGAATATGAGAAGATAAAAAAACAACTAATTTTTAATTAACGTAAAAGTTCCTATACTGGAACGCGATCATATGTCCGAACAGTTTTGACATTTATATATTAATGTTTCCTTACTTAATTAAAGAAATACATATATAAACAATTTTTGTTGAATACAGTATTTTGATCCTTTATTTACGTCTGATACTTAAACCATTCTGTGTTCTCTACTTTGACGTCTAAATGTCACTCTGTGTCATATTACTCATATTACACGTCTGTTTGTATATAGGTTTCCAACTCCTAGTGTCATTAATATTTCTCTGTTTGGATATAGATGTCGACATTTTGTAAAAGAAAAACATTTATAAATAAATATCTTTGGGTTGTATTTTTTTAAAAACATATTCATTGGATTAAAAAAACTTTCTTTCATACTTATTAAGAAAAAAAAAATGGGTGTTTAATTTATTTATTAATTTTTATAAGCCAGTTTAATTACACACCTAAAAATAGTGTTCCGGTATAGGGGCTTTTACGTTATATATTTAAAAAAAAAATTATTCGATTTATTTTGTAACATTAATTACACATAAGAATCACACATATATTAAAAATTTCATTAATTGTACTGTAGGAAAAGAAAGGAAACCAGATGAAAAATAAGTAAATAAACTAGCTTAAGCCGTAAGTTTCTCTAATATATTATGCCTTCAACCAACTCTTATGTTTCAAAACAATAAAGTTTCCAACATATTCTCTGATAGAAAATTTCTTCTCGCGGTAATAATTTGTCCAGCTATACTAAATAGTCGTTCAACTGGAGCACTTGATGGTAAAATTGTATTATATTTTTAAAAAATTGAATAAACTGTTGGAAATTGGGGCAATGTAGATAAATTTTTCTTGTAAAAATCTAAGAGCTTCAACCTCTGCTGAATTAGAATTTGTTTTAAATTATGTGTGCAATCATATTAAAGAATGGACCAACTGACCAATGAAGAATTTAGATACTTTTTCCACATGCACACATTAGTCATTACGGAATGTCATTACCACAACAGAATCAAAATATTAGGTCTGTTCCCGTACTATAAAAAATTATAAAACATCCAATGCACAATAAAAATAGAAACTAGGAACTCGTTCCCTTACATTTTTTATCTTTTCTGACTATATTTAAATTTTAATTATATAATTGATGGTGAATTAACATAGGAATTTTCAGTGACGTAATACAATTATAAGAAGTCATGAACAGATCCATTGATATTGAAACTTAATGTTTAAATTTGTTAATTACAATGAATTCATAATTTTCATTGTTGAATATTACTAAAATAACCATGATTTTATATTAAAAATTGCTAAATAAGGTTATAAAATGTATCTGTATCTAAAGTTTATAAAAAAGATACAAGATACAGATCAAATGTATCTAGATACTAGATACAGATACTTAAAAATAAATGTATCTAGATACAGATACAAGATACGTAAATTTGTATCTAGATACCGATTTCAGATACTTGTATCTAGATACTATACAGCACTGATATTTACAAATATTTTACATGCATATTGTACATTAACAAAAATTTAATAATTCATAAGTATAAACCTGATCTTTTTTATTATGCATACTAACAGCTAGTTTTAGTAGTTTATAAATTTTGCGGACTGGTTTCAGCTTATCAGTATTTCATTTTATCGTTTATTAATAAAATTATTACTTTATAAGGCTATAAATATTACATAATTAGGTATATGGAAATAGTAGCAGATGTGTAATTTAAATGTTTACAGATATGAGTTAATTAAGTGTGCAATATGTGTTTACGAATACTTTCTTGCATAAAAATCTGGCCCAAATTTTGTGGTTCATTCTCAAGGTACATCAATCTGACACTATTTCCAATAGGCCAGTTACATATTTTGTGCTATACCCATTTACCCATTTTCTTACGACAGTTTACGACGGGCAAGCCATTTCCGTAGTTACAAGAGTAAACAAACCTTTAATTACCTTTAATATATTTTACATCACACCAGTTTATTTCTTGTTGCGTAAATACACCCTTTGCTAATATTAACTTGGGAAAAATTTTAACTTTTTGATTTAATAATGAGCAAAATATAGTCAGAGGATCTCGTATTTTAGTAATGAATTGTTACAAACTTACGATATACTTTAAAAATACATAATTTAGAAAGAAAAAATATACTGCACCCCCCCCCTACAAATACATCTATCTATACAAATCTATGTTATAATTATTATAATTATAATCTATATCTATATATCTATTTACTTATATATTTATTTTTTATCTATATAATTGTCAATATTTTAACCTCAGGATGTTTATGGATATTGACTCTGGAAACAATTCATCAGATTATTTTCGGATAATGTAATTCTAAATGAGTATATGATGTTAATTTACATCATAGTAACAATATTCTAAAACTTCAGTCTCTAGCTCACAATCAGTTATCGTCGCCTCGTTTTCAAAATTTGTTCGAGTATGGATGGTATAAAAGTGGATATATTGACCAACGACCAGAAAGTTTTGAAAATTCTGCAACAAAGCTTTCTGCTTTTCCAAAGAAGAAAGAGGAGCACGAAAGTATAGTATATGTGGTAAACCGGCTTTTATAAGATGTGCTTGGTGTGGACAATATTTTTGTTTTGAACATTTTTATGAACAATATTATTATTGTGTAGATTACAAACCTTAAAGTATTGAAAATTGTATAGATAAATAAAAACAAATAAATAAGTAAATAAGATTTGTATAGATATCAGTAAAGCATGGGGGGAGTGTATTTTTTCTTTCTAAATTATGTATTTTAAAGTATATCGTAAGTTTGTAACAATTCATTACTAAAATACGAGATTCTTTGGCAATATTTTTGCTCATTATTAAATCAAAAAGTTAAAATTTTTTCCAAATTAATATTAGCAAAGCGTGTATTTATGCAATAAGAAATAAACTGGTGTGATGTAAAATATATTAATTAAAAATTCTTTTATTTACACATAACAGTCTCCTCTTTTATCAAAAAATATCTAATAAACTTAGGGGTTGGGGGTGGGGCATGAAGCCTCAACGATTTTATAACTTTAATTTTGGTATCATAATAAAGATCTTAAAGTGCCATTTACAAATATATATATAGTTTCCCTACCAAAGCTCTTACAATTTTCAAGATTTTAAGAAAATTGAAAAAAACTCTAATTTTCAGGGGTGAGTTTCACCCCCTTAAACCGCTTGTGGGTACGAACGAAATATGGCTCGTGATTAGTTTTAATGAGATCTACAATCCACCACAGTTTCAAAAATTTTTGAGAGGTATAGCTGGATACTTTTGCTTGTGGGTTATAATATGCAGGGACCAAAAAACTAGCGAAACTGGCTAATCTGTTTAGTATAATATACTACATTTACAATTAAGTGATCTTGATTCATTCTGAAGTATTTTTGCTTTTTGTTTTTTTGTTTTTTAAACAATAATAAATTTAATTTTTTAAATACCATAGAGCTGATAATGATAGCTATTACTCACGAAGATAAAATTGCGACACGGGTGAGTGAGTAACAGTCATTGCAAGCGAGTTAAATACTATACTTTTTCTACGACTTTTTCCCTTTACAATTTAAATAAAATTGAATATAAATTTTAAATCAAAAGAATACAATTTTTAATCCCTCTCTAATTTTATTAAATGTTTGTATATGTATCTATGAAAATGATCAAAATAAAATATAAATTGTTTTGTTTACTTACACGTTACCACGCAACATATCGCACCATGAGATTAAGACTGCACTATCTGCAAAATTATTACTTTCGAGATATCAACACTTAAAACTTTTAAAAACTTAAAACATCTACCAAAATTACATTTCTTAATGAATTTCTTTCAAATTTGGAATATCGTGAAATGAAAGTACGCTACACAATATTGTTTAGTCAAATATTGTATTAAAATACCCCTACCGCAGCATCTGCATAACATAGCGAATTTCCAAAGATTTAATGTCGGTTGAGTAGTTTACTTTTGACGCCTTTGGGACCCTAACAGCTTAAAGGACATACCCGTTATCCATCTAAAATAGCTTAGGGGCCGTCCATTAATCACGTGATGTTTTTTTTTGCATTTTTTAACCCCCCCTCCCCCTTGGTGATACATGGTGAGGTTTAAGGCTACCCCCCTCCCCCCTATATCACGTGTATTTTTTCGTACCTGCAAAGAATCTAATTTTTTTTAATATTTATAAAATACTGGTATAAGTATCATCTAATTTTATTATAGAAAATTAAACACTACTATAATAACGTTCAGAGGTAGACAGAAAGATTGCAATTTTTTTTTTTTTTGATTGACATAAAAATAATAGAAATGCGAAAAATTTTTTTGTACTAATACATGAACATTACTTAATGTACAGTATTTTCGGACCACGGATTAGCAAGACTTTCTTCAACACCAATAACTGGATAAGCATCTTGCAAATCAGTTGTTGGCACAGTGCTTTGTTGAAGATGAACATCGGTTTCATCAAGCCACTCGGCGTCATCATTTTCGCGCACTACGCAGAGAATCTCTCTCGATCTACCGTTCGATCGTCGCGTGAGGATGTGGGAAGGACGAACATTGTGCATCTCTGGACTATTATATTGATGGCGAATCAAGATCACACTACAAGCCGTTTTCGATTTTGTACGCGTTTGACGAAAAAATAAATACATGTAACGCCGCTTTTCGGTTGAGTATCGCGCACTTGCCGAAAAAATAAATACACGTGATATATTACTTTACCCCCCCTCCCCCTTGTGATATTTCGTGATTTTTTATGGGACCCCTCCCCCTCTTTCAAGCCTCACGTGATTAATGGACAGCCCCTTAGCTATAAAAACGGAAAAATTTCAAAATCGGTTGAATAATTTATTTTTGGCGTTTTTGGAACCTTTGGAGTTTCATATAACATAGCGTATATCCAACTAAAATAGTTTAGTTCTCTTAACAGTGAAAAATTTATGTATATTTAAATCTAAACCAAATTTGCAGCGGTAACTAAAAATTGCATTAATTGTTCCAAATTTTATTCATTGTTATTACTGATGTATTATATGGGTGAAAACGAAGTTATATTTTTGTGTTAAAATCAAGCCTCACGTGATTAATGGACAGCCCCTTAGCTATAAAAACGGAAAAATTTCAAAATCGGTTGAATAATTTATTTTTGGCGTTTTTGGAACCTTTGGAGTTTCATATAACATAGCGTATATCCAACTAAAATAGTTTAGTTCTCTTAACAGTGAAAAATTTATGTATATTTAAATCTAAACCAAATTTGCAGCGGTAACTAAAAATTGCATTAATTGTTCCAAATTTTATTCATTGTTATTACTGATGTATTATATGGGTGAAAACGAAGTTATATTTTTGTGTTAAAATCAAGTGTAACAAAATTGAAACCGCACTGTAATATTTAAAAAAAATTCGTCAAGTGCGTGTTTGACACGCACTAAGTAATGTTCCTCACAATCAGTGGTCATAACTAAAACTTCTTAACCCTAGAATCATACGTACACGTCAAAACGACGTACCAACTTCTCTACCTGCTCCAATACTACGACTTGTTGTTACTTGTTTGCTGTGAGATTTCTGTTATCTAACTTATTTGTTATTATAACACACCACATATATTTATTTTGTTTATAGTCATTGTCGTTCTGTTTGTATTGAAATAGTGTCCGTCAAAAGGACGTCGATGTATGATTAACGTATGTTTTTTTGAAGATTTTGTACACTACGTATAAAAGTTTTCCTAATTTTTTTAAAACTTATTAAAGATATGGATGTTATAATTAATTTATTTAATGATTATGATAATGTGAAAGATGATTACAGCTGTTTGACTTATAGAGACGACATAATACTGAAGTTTTAATATATTGAATCGAAAACTAAAGAATGTATTTCGAATGACTTAATAAAAGATTAACAATTTATTTTGTGGAAAATATTTTAATTTTTATTATTTTTTGAGATCTTATTCGAAAAATTACTAACAAATTTTAGAAAATTTACAAATGTGCCTAATGGGGAAATAACTACATATCTATAGGAATATTTATGACTGAGAAATTTCACATTCTGTAAAGTCACACATGTCCACTGACTCATAATAGTTCATAAATTAATTATTACAATTGATGTATTTATCTATTTTTTAATTTTTATAATGAAAATATGCTTTGATAAAAAGATTAAAAAAATTAATAAATATTTACATTAAGAAATTTTTCCAAATCCAATTTTTTTAAATATTTTGTTCCCTTTTGTAGTATTGTTATGTCAAAAAAAAATGTTTTTTGCAAATAAACTCTAAAACTCTCCGTAAAAAGTCCATCCGTCAAAACGATGTCGATGTATGATTAACGTTTCTCGTAGACCAACGTATGATTCTAGGGTTAAAATATAACAGTCCGGACACATACGTTCACGATGTGACACATACGAACACGATCGTTCTGAAATCAAAAAATAGGTTATACTTTAGGAATAAGATTTATTAATTAGGAAAAATATTTTATCCACCTTCATATCCCGTTATAAAAAATTCCTGATTGTACGGAACACTGATGAAACAACTATTGTACGGAACACTGTTAGCGCAAGTACAACTTGCACCTGACGACTTGTTTTTATTAAAGCTAATTATGTACAGTCAGCCACACTCGTATTCGTACAGCAGCATATTTTCTCATATGACAAAATTTAAACCAAGTGAATTTTCATAATTTCCCACAAATTTGAAATTTTTTGTTTATAATATTAATATTTGGATCTTCTACTTCCTATACAAGCTAAAAAAATTTCATTAATAGTTTTTAAAAAAAAATTCTCAAGAAAAATGTTATGCATGCAATTTGTATCAACATGTCTAACGCCACATTCGTATTCGTACACCATAAAATTTGATAAATATTTTTATATGTTTGAAAAATTAATTACTTGATTTTCAAATTTAGAAGTATATTTACGTAGGTATGTACCTTTATTTTAAATAAACATAAAATTTAATAATCCTTAAGGTCAAATTTTTGATTAATTTGCCGAAAAAATAGAAAAATTTTAATGGAGTTCAAGCAATTGTTATTGATGTATGCTAATAAAATAAATTCCTACAGAAAGTCCTTAAACCTCTTAAATAATAAGTGAACAACTATTTCACATTTAATTTGTCATAAAGGGTAACCAACAGGATAATAAATGTAGCAATAATTATTGCTACATGTGATCAATCAATTCAACATTTACTTTGGAAATCGATAATAAAACTTTAATCTAATTAATAAATAATCGATATGTAAAAATGTCAAAGATACTGACATCTAACATTTATATTTGAAATTAATATCAGTCCAATATGTCATCTCAAAGAATTCAAAAAAAATCAATTATATATGTATATATATTAACGACATCTAGTGTTATAGTTTCAAATTGATATCTAGGGACAATGTAAAAAACTAATTACACGTTTGCAGAAATCTGAAATTTAAATTTATATCAAATGGGTACATTATTTAATTAAACATTTATTTTTCAAAAAAATATAATTAACAAAACAAATTACATAATTAAATAAATAACTTATACTGATTAAAAAATGACACAGACAGTGAGTTAGAGTTAGAGGAAAGTTAGGGAGAAGTTCTCTTCTCGTGTGGCCTTCGGGCCGCACACATCAAAATAAAAAAAAATATGTATATTTTAAAATTAGTTTAAGTATCATTTATTTAAGTGTATTATTGAAAATTACAAATTCACCATTGTTAAGATAAGTATTATTTTTACTATAACATATATTTGGAAATTTACTTAAACATAATCGAAAATTAATTTATATTTAAATGATTAGGAAATAATTAAACGTAGGCGTGTAGGTAAAATTTAAAATTTTAAGAAAGAAAAATCGTATAATTAATTTAACATGAATATATTTGGAAATTTATTTAAATTAAAATAAAAAAAATAATATATATATATTAGATTGATAAAAGAAATATAATTAAGTGTAATATGTAAAAAAACAATTTATATTCAAATATTTGACGTCGTTTGTACTTTCGCATTCATTCAGATTTCCAAAAGATTTCTGGGGATTTAGCAAAAAAAGTCTACGACTAAAAATAACTTATAGTTTACGAATATTATAGTTTATTAAATTGATAAGTTTATAATTTATTTTTTCCGACATGTAAGTCGATGCGGCGAACGTAAAGTTCAGCCAGTATAGTGTAAGGTTAGTCTAAATTTAGTTTCCGACATGTAAGTCGATGCGGCGAACGTAAAAGTTCAGCCAGTATAGTTTAAGGTTAATCTAAATTTAATTTTCCGACACGTACGTCGATGCGGCGAACATCAGTTCTGCCAGTATAGTTTAAGTTAATTTAAATTTGTTTAATTCATTATTAAGTAAGTTTTCAAATATTTAAACATTCTATTTATAATTCAATGCTCTTTCAATTACATAATCATTTCCGGTTTAAAAAATTGAAAAGCACGTGTAACCTTTACTAATATTTCGATATCTGGTATAATCTTTTAAATCATATAATTTATTTACGAAATATAACTTATAAAGTAACTTTCGATATTATTTCAATTCAATTTTAATAGTAATTTTGCAAAATAATATAGTTATCTGATATAATCCTTTAAATCGTATAATTTATTTGCGAAATAGAACTCGTAACGTAACTTTCTAAAACATTTTAATTTAAATCTAATTTTATTTTTGTCATATCGACTAATTTACAATTTCATAAAATTTGATCCTTATAAAATACTTATAGAGGTTATTCTAGTCATAAATTTTAAAGATACAATTATAAAATTTCAAATAGTGACATTAATTTAATTTAATTAATAACATATCTTTAGAAAATATATTTTATAGCAATATTTAAAATCGTTCCGTAAAATTCGAAACTTCAAATTTATATTTAAGTCAAAAGTGTATAAATTTACCAACTGATGTGGTGATACATTCCCATAGCCAGTACACACCATATACTTGTATCGTGCGTCTCGGTTCGGAAAGTATAGCCACACCAAAGACTAAGATGCAAATTCTATTTTAAAATATATTATGTAAATTTATTTCAATCTTGTAATTATTTATTGTAAATTCAAAGATTCCAAGTACTGTAATTCAAAAATTGTTTCTAGTCACCTTTGTTGTAATAAAATTGTAATTTATGAATTCTCGTATTTCTAATTTAAAAACCCCCCTTTTAGTAGGCGAAAGAAAATTTAGGTTATTTGGGGATCTCATGGTTTTGGGAAAACGATCTGCGACCATAATCTTCCACTGCCACTCACTCTTGTCTCCATAAGACCCGGAGAAATGCTCTGCTGATCGAAACCCCAATCAACCCGAAAAGTAGCACTCAAGTTTAACCCCTCAATAAATAATCAACAATTAATCAATAAATATAAATATAATAAATAATAATATAATTTAAATTTTTTAATTTTTAATTTTTTGCTACATTAATGGTAGCAGATAAGAAAATTTCCCAAACTTGTTATTATTAATTTATAATTTGCATCTTGGTTTCCATCTTTAACATTTAACATATATTTTAAATATCAATCTATGTAACAGGAAATATATCAAGAAGAAGTTTAGTTTATATATACCTTATTGCTGGAAAAGTATCAAACCATTTGAGGCAATTTGACACAAGCGGCCAATACCAAAAAAGATTATATATGGAACTTTAAATATCATATTTGGGATTTCAATCAATTCAAGATACTCAAATCTACAGATAAACAAGATAAGTATATTCCTAAATCTATACACAAATTCCACATACATAAATCCTACAACCATCAGTAAACCAATCAAAATACATTCCCAAACGATTCTCAAAACCTTTGCCAAATTTCACATTCAAAAAAAAAAAATAATTCTCTCATTAAATTTTTAAAATCAAATAACATACAGATATCGAAATTAATAAAACTTAGACCAAATATAAATACTGAATATAAGTAATAAATAATATCGAAAATAATTAACAAACAATACAAAATTTAGAATCAAAAGATAATTAAATAAACTTACAAAAATACTATACAAATGAAAATAATTTATACATAAATAATCAAAAATTAGATAATATCCAGAATTTAATAAATAACATAAATTTTCACCCAAATAATTATATGTCTACCGAGATCACTCGACAGAGCGACCCATTTACGAAAACCGAACTCCAGCGAATACGAGCTGGAAATGTCGTTAATAATTTTCGTATTCGGGAAGATTTGTTGATACATCTCTTGACAAACAAAAAAAAATAAATCGTTTTACCAAAATCAATCTTACAGTATGTATTAGATTATTTTCATACATCGATATTTTCTTCTTATATTGCAATTATTTGTACGTACCGTAAAATACTTAACAGATTTCATTATCCCAATTTATATAAAATTGTAAAAGAATATGTAAACAATTGTAATATTTATACAGAGTAAAATCTAGTAAACAAAATTGTAATATCGCTTTCCAAAGTTACCCCCCAAAAAATATTTCAAAAAATTTTCATCGATTTCGTACACTCAATTATAAGAACTCGTGGACCCCCAGAGGACAGGACTTCAAATATATCTTGTGATTGCAGATTACTTCAATGGTTGGATCATTGCTAAACCTACAAGGAAAACTTCATCAAAAGTCGTTATAAGTACACTAGATAATCGTTCACCACATTTGGGATACGGATCAACAATACCATCAAATTACCAATCAGTATTTCATAGTGAAAGATACAACAACTTCTGCTTCGAGAGAGCGATTCACCAAATTTACTCCGCTCCATATAATCCAAGGGCAAATGCACCAGAACGTACTATTAGAAATATAAAACTAAAATTAACCACAATAATTTACAATATTCAATCAATCACGCAAATTGGGATACCTTTCTAAAGTACGCAATCTTCACCATCGGCAATTCGTATATTTCACCAATAAATGCATCTCTAGCACAAGTATTTTTAAGCCGCCAGATGCTAACTCCAATAAACGTAAATACTGAATTATCATAATTTTACAAGCTGAGAAACCCGATCCACAAAGGTTCAACATGCAATAACAAAGCTCATAAATGTATTAAAAATCTAACACCAAATCGTCCACCAATATCGAATTTCGCAGTTAATCAATGGGTCTACAAGAAAATTCTGCAACATCTTTCATCGTCTACCGCCATTTTGCAAGATCCACATACTTCCGATCAGTATATGTCACATAAGGTATTTAGAACCAACATAAATTTACGTAGCGTTCCGCTTTTTGCAAACGGGGTGAAATGTAGCAATAATTATTGCTACATGTGATCAATCAATTCAACATTTACTTTGGAAATCGATAATAAAACTTTAATCTAATTAATAAATAATCGATATGTAAAAATGTCAAAGATACTGACATCTAACATTTATATTTGAAATTAATATCAGTCCAATATGTCATCTCAAAGAATTCAAAAAAAATCAATTATATATGTATATATATTAACGACATCTAGTGTTATAGTTTCAAATTGATATCTAGGGACAATGTAAAAAACTAATTACACGTTTGCAGAAATCTGAAATTTAAATTTATATCAAATGGGTACATTATTTAATTAAACATTTATTTTTCAAAAAAATATAATTAACAAAACAAATTACATAATTAAATAAATAACTTATACTGATTAAAAAATGACACAGACAGTGAGTTAGAGTTAGAGGAAAGTTAGGGAGAAGTTCTCTTCTCGTGTGGCCTTCGGGCCGCACACATCAAAATAAAAAAAAATATGTATATTTTAAAATTAGTTTAAGTATCATTTATTTAAGTGTATTATTGAAAATTACAAATTCACCATTGTTAAGATAAGTATTATTTTTACTATAACATATATTTGGAAATTTACTTAAACATAATCGAAAATTAATTTATATTTAAATGATTAGGAAATAATTAAACGTAGGCGTGTAGGTAAAATTTAAAATTTTAAGAAAGAAAAATCGTATAATTAATTTAACATGAATATATTTGGAAATTTATTTAAATTAAAATAAAAAAAATAATATATATATATTAGATTGATAAAAGAAATATAATTAAGTGTAATATGTAAAAAAACAATTTATATTCAAATATTTGACGTCGTTTGTACTTTCGCATTCATTCAGATTTCCAAAAGATTTCTGGGGATTTAGCAAAAAAAGTCTACGACTAAAAATAACTTATAGTTTACGAATATTATAGTTTATTAAATTGATAAGTTTATAATTTATTTTTTCCGACATGTAAGTCGATGCGGCGAACGTAAAGTTCAGCCAGTATAGTGTAAGGTTAGTCTAAATTTAGTTTCCGACATGTAAGTCGATGCGGCGAACGTAAAAGTTCAGCCAGTATAGTTTAAGGTTAATCTAAATTTAATTTTCCGACACGTACGTCGATGCGGCGAACATCAGTTCTGCCAGTATAGTTTAAGTTAATTTAAATTTGTTTAATTCATTATTAAGTAAGTTTTCAAATATTTAAACATTCTATTTATAATTCAATGCTCTTTCAATTACATAATCATTTCCGGTTTAAAAAATTGAAAAGCACGTGTAACCTTTACTAATATTTCGATATCTGGTATAATCTTTTAAATCATATAATTTATTTACGAAATATAACTTATAAAGTAACTTTCGATATTATTTCAATTCAATTTTAATAGTAATTTTGCAAAATAATATAGTTATCTGATATAATCCTTTAAATCGTATAATTTATTTGCGAAATAGAACTCGTAACGTAACTTTCTAAAACATTTTAATTTAAATCTAATTTTATTTTTGTCATATCGACTAATTTACAATTTCATAAAATTTGATCCTTATAAAATACTTATAGAGGTTATTCTAGTCATAAATTTTAAAGATACAATTATAAAATTTCAAATAGTGACATTAATTTAATTTAATTAATAACATATCTTTAGAAAATATATTTTATAGCAATATTTAAAATCGTTCCGTAAAATTCGAAACTTCAAATTTATATTTAAGTCAAAAGTGTATAAATTTACCAACTGATGTGGTGATACATTCCCATAGCCAGTACACACCATATACTTGTATCGTGCGTCTCGGTTCGGAAAGTATAGCCACACCAAAGACTAAGATGCAAATTCTATTTTAAAATATATTATGTAAATTTATTTCAATCTTGTAATTATTTATTGTAAATTCAAAGATTCCAAGTACTGTAATTCAAAAATTGTTTCTAGTCACCTTTGTTGTAATAAAATTGTAATTTATGAATTCTCGTATTTCTAATTTAAAAACCCCCCTTTTAGTAGGCGAAAGAAAATTTAGGTTATTTGGGGATCTCATGGTTTTGGGAAAACGATCTGCGACCATAATCTTCCACTGCCACTCACTCTTGTCTCCATAAGACCCGGAGAAATGCTCTGCTGATCGAAACCCCAATCAACCCGAAAAGTAGCACTCAAGTTTAACCCCTCAATAAATAATCAACAATTAATCAATAAATATAAATATAATAAATAATAATATAATTTAAATTTTTTAATTTTTAATTTTTTGCTACATAAATTAGAAAATAACTCTTGAAATATGGATAAAGAATATTACATCTTACACTAAATTGTCATTTTTTAATGAAAAAATTAACAAAAATCCATAAAAGAATGATAGAATGGTCAGGATTAAGTGAAAAGGTTACTTAGCAAAGTATTTTTGTCCTGGAAGAATTTCTCGCGTTATTGAAAGACGTGATATATACCGTGGGAATGTACGTGATAAGTAACATAAATAAATAATAAAACTTATATTGCTCTAAAATGTAGGAAAATAAGGATTTAAGGACATGGTCAATGATGAAAATCTTAATTTTACGTTTATCTGGGAATATTTTGTTACATCGAGATTCAGAATCCTTATTTATGTAGTTTCTGGAACAGTCTATTTATCCTTGTTTATATATGTTAATTACATGCATTTTTTCCCACGGTATATTTCACGTGTTTTAATAACGTGAGAAATTCTTTCGGTGCGAAATTTCTTTGCTATGTAATCCTTTCACCTTATCCTGACCATTTTAGGGCTCTTTGGTGGATTTTTGTTAATTTATTCATTCAAAAATGACAATTTAGAACAAGATGTAGTATTTTTAATCCATATTTCAAGAGTTATTTTCTAATTTATGATCCTGTTTGTGGTCCTTTATGACATATTAAGTGTTAAATAGTCGCCTACTTACAATTTAAGTCCTTTCTGAAAAATTTATTTTGGTAGCATAGATCCATAATCGATTTTTTGGTCTCTATTGAAATTCCTTTAATTTTTCAGTAAATATATGGAAAAATCGACCTTGAGGATTATTATATTTTATGTTTATTTAAAATAAAGGTACATACCTACGTAAATATACTTCTAAATTTGAAAATAAAGTAATTAATTTTTGAAACATATAAAAATATTTATCAAATTTTAAGGTGTACGAATACGAATGTGGCGTTGGACATGTTGATACAAATTGCATGCATAACATTTTTCTTAGAAATTTTTTTTTTTTCAAACTATTAATGAAATTTTTTTAACTTATATAGGAAGTAGAAGATCCAGATATTAATATTATAAACAAAAAAGTTCAAATTTGTGGGAAATTATGGGAATCCATTTGGTTAAAATTTAGTTATATGAGTAAATATGCTGCTGTACGAATACGGGTGTGGCTGACTGTATATAATAAAAATTAGAAATAAATAAAGATTTAAAAAATGTTAACTACGATTTTTTTATTAGAAACACAAAATTACAAAGACAACGTATTTATTATATCACAAAAGTTATTTCTAATTAGTTTATCGTAATTGGAAGATTTTCTTGATGTAGATGTACGAATAAATAAAGAATAAAGTCCTGACACGTTATTTTGTCCACCTACGTGCACATTTTTTTTTCATCATATCAAATCTTTACGGACGAACGAACGGAAACGGACGAACTATGACGAAACGAATAGGTATAAAATAAGCGAAAAAACGGACACTGAGAGCCATCTTACAGTTGGGGAGAAATACAATGATGAGCAATATGGCCCTATTTTTGATAGGATTCTATATGTATATAATTTTTTCTATGAATTATGTGGACTGGTCGGCAAGTATGTAATTATCACAAATACGTAAAGATGGCTCTCTGTGTATTAAAATAAGTTATTAGACAAAGATAACAATTTTTAGAATCTGTCCCATTATTAATCATTTTAAGAAAAAACAGCGAAAGAAAGAGATAAATATATACACGCTTCTATAAAATAGAAATAGAAAGAGAAATTTTTTTTTTTATTGCAATTTTGTGTACAATCAAGTAAACTTGATTGTGCATTGGCCACCAAACCATAGAGTTCACAGGTACATGAAATACATGCAATACATAGTCCTCTTGCGTATATTCAATATATGAATGTAAAACTCTATTATTATTTACCATTTGTTCTCTGATTTACCACTTCTCTCAAATTTTCGGTCACTCACCAATCTTATAATGTTCCGAACTTACACGAAGTTAGTTCGGAACATAAAAACGTGAAAGTGTTATATGTTTTATAATTATTTGCAATTTTTATGTCTTATATTACAGTTGTAGGTAATTAGGAAGGAACTGAAATATTGTTGAGGTAAAAAACAATTTTGATATAGAATGTAAAAAAAGACTAATGGATACGTTGTATAAGGGAGCGTGCATAATCTACGTAGTTCCATTTTTGTCATTTTTTAACTCCTCCCCCCTCCATGTAGACTACAGGTGACTTTTACCTTAAACCCCACCCTCCTCCCCCATAGTGGAACGTACTTTTTTTCTTATTAAGTCCAGAAGACATTCAATTAAAATAATACCTTTTCTATTATAAATTATGAAAGCTGAGGCATTTTTTTATATAGTTTAGCAAAATATTTCCTCAAAAAACACGTCTCCTTACAGTAAAAATTTTAATGTAAAAACTGTGTGACTACATGGTAGCATAATTCGCTTGAAGAAGTTTTGTCACATTTCAAAATATTACTAGCACACCATAAGTAATTCAGGATTATTCATGAATTTTCATATTAAAATTCATGTTTGTTTTAAATGTTCTAAATAAAATTACGTAGCTCGATTATAACTCCCCCTTCCTATGTAGTCTAGTGTAGCTTTCTGCTTAACTAAATGATCGTAAATCAATGTAAAAAATTTTTATAAGGGGGTACTCATAAATTATGTCACACAAAATTCGCGCATTTTTTATTTTCCTTCCCGCTCGTCACGCTGCATCACATTTTGTTGAACTCTCTACCTAATATTACGTCATAAAATCTGGACCTCCCTCCAGGGTAATGTCTTTTGTGGTTTTTTTTCTCGCAAGGAATTGTATTTTCCAAAAGATATTCTTTTCATTTTACTCGTCAACTATAAGACAAGTTTTTTCAAACGTGACATCATGTTTGCTCGGGCTTCTATCCCCATCTTTGCCGCGCTTCATCACGCTAAACTACTATCCCCCCTCACCCTGTTTATGTACGTAATTCAAACCTAAGTGCAAGAAAGAAGAGAGTGTTGAACAGAGTGCTTCTAAAGCCAGCAGCAAGGAAAATGGTTGCTTTTTGAATGCTCAATAGATATTTCGTAGATTTATTTTGACTACAGAAACGATATGGTTGTTATCATCGATGGTGTTCCGTGGAATTTTCCAAAGGTTATACTTAAATACTTTGTAATATTGAGAATCAGTAGTTATATTCTATTTCCGACATATTTGTTAAAACAGTATTTCCCAAAGTGTGGTACGCATACTCTTGGCGGTACGTCACTCCGTTATAGGGGAGACAACGCCATATTCAGGGCCGGATTAACCCTGAGTACCACCCCTAGGCACCTTGAAAAATGCCGCCCCTACCTTTTGTTTGAAAAGAAGGAAATCTTAATTTTTCCTACTTTTTTTCAAACCTTCTTTTAAAAAATAAGTGACGAGCAAAAAAACGTCAATTACTAATTTTTCCGGCCTGTTTTAAAAATTTCGCTCCCCTATTCCTATCAAACTTTCTCTCTAAAAAATAAGTGACGAGCAAAAAAAAAACGCCCGTAATTTTTCCGCCCTGTTTTAAAAATTTACCGCCCCTAAAAATCTCCCATCCCTAGGCCATGGCCTAGGTTGGCCTATTGGCTAAGCTGGCCCTGGCCATATTTATATAATGACAGATAAGTTAGTTATGTAAGTATTAGGTGTTAACATCTATGTTTTTTTAACAATTAATATTAAATGAGAGTAGAATATGAAACTTATAGGTTAAAATCAACTAAAAATGATCTGACGTCATTAACAAATGAAGCATTAATTTTAAGTTATACCCCGTTTCAAATACAATTGATCATGAGTCATCGTTAAAAAATTAAATAATTCTTATATTCGAAACAAATCAATCTTCTATTCTCTTCTAAAAACAAACTGCAAATTTAAAATTTACGTAAATGCAATAATGAAAGCGATAAAACCAAGAAAATGGAAATTATTTAAATTCATAAGTGATGAAGCATGGTTAAATTTAAATGAAGTGGACCATACTATAGTTAATTTAATATAAAAGTAACAAAAAGGAAAAGAGATGTAGGTAGTTACCAAATTAGATGAAGGTATAGCTACATCTAATTTGGCTTTATATTTGTTGCAATTGTTTGAAGATGTGAGACCATTTTTAGGGCTACTCAGAGGTCATAACCTCTGAGTAACCCTTATCGTTTCACAAAAATACTATTCTAATGTGTGGCCAACTTGCATTTCTGTTTGCTGAACTCAGCTCCCCAACTTTTTGGAGTAAAGGGGATATTTTTCTTAATTACAAAAATAAAAAATTTAAGACATTAATTTTGGACCTAACTGCTAATTGTTTAATAATCGAACGTATAGAATTAGAAATTAATTAGATTTTTTTCTTAATTGCTAATTTTTTTTTATCTTTCTTGTTAGCAGTAAGGTATAAATAAAAAAAATATAATTGACGCCTATACTATTAGGTACATGATTATTACTGTGTCGTTTATGGATATTTAAATGATTTTAATATTACCTACATATTAAATTACCTAAATGATTTTAATATTACCTACATATTAACAGTAAATTACTATCAAAAAAATGCAAACTTTAACAATATTTTTTAAATTCATTCAAATTTAATTTAATTGCGATTAATTTTGCTATTTAAATATATTAGTTTTTGACATTTGACGTTTTGAATTTTACTCAAAATATACATACGTAATTTACACATGCTACCTATATATATAGTGAGTATACTCTATTTTGAAAGTGTCACACCATAGAACACTAGAAGCCAACTAACATAAAAAAAGTGAAATTCGCTTGGAGTCATTTGTAAGCCAGTCACAGCTTAAGGCATTAGTCCGTCAGTAGTCGTCGTCGAGTCAACACACCATTATATTAACAATATACCCATTGTTAGTTGAGCACGTTGAACAGCTCTCTCTGGTAATACGTGTGATGTGATTGTATGCGTGTATACACATACTACTACAAAAAACCAAACTAATACACTGCAAACAGTGTGTATGTACACAAACAGACTACGTCACAAACTCATTACAAGTGGAACAGAGGCAAAGCCAATCTAGTTTGTCCCCTTGTATCACACAGTATATAATACATGATAGGTACCTACAACATATGTACATAAAGCTACGGATACACGAGACATCAAAATAACGCGACACATCTAAATTAGCATTATTGTGTGCAATGTTTACACTATAGAACACTAGAAGCAAACTAATATCAAAAAAGTTTAGTTCGCTTGGAGTCATTTGTTGGTCTGTCACAGCTTAAGGCATTTAGTCAGTCGGTGTCGGTCATCGAATCCACTACGATTGTTATGTATTGTAAGACCATTGTTACTTGACCTGCACGTTGCTCTGTCCGATAATACGTGTTTTGTAATTGTGTGTGTAAATACTCACACAGAAGCAAACATCAAGCCTAAACCACTACAAACAGTTTGTACTTACACAGCATAGTGATGCGAAGTGGAGGAGATTTTACGTCACCTTTCTGCTACAGTCGGAATACTAACTATCATATAGTAGTTTGGCCCGTTGGTTTACACGTTCAAGTAAAGCGGGTTCTACACGATGCTACGAACGTTCCTTCCAACATTCGATCGAACGTTTGAGGCAGTTAAGTTCGATAGTTGGTGCGACGAATGTATCTGCTACACGGTGAATCGAATGTTTGATCCAATACGAATGATGATGTGTTGGTACTCAGTGGACGATGTTATCTCTAATGTTATACACTGATGTTGTCTCTCTTCACATGAACGAGCGTGCAGCTGCTGAGTCGAACCAACCAACGAACCAACATTGACCTTCAAACGTTCGAAGCACCCCTTTGACTCGGTGCAAAAATACCGACATCGCACGGGACACGACCAAATACGAACGTTTGACGCTCGACATTGGACACTCGTAGGTTCGAACAACGGCTACACGATGCTATGAACCATCCAACGTCGAATGTTGGAAGGTGTTCGTAGCATCGTGTAGCAGCGGCTTAAATTTGCAGTCTAGATCAGGCTAGAACAGTTGTATACACTCGAGTTGCTAGACTTCTCTAGCAAATATTTGAGGTTGTTTACACAGTAGTGTCACACATGGCGAATAGAATAGTGTCAGACATTTCACACAACACCTGATTTAGATTATAATTTAACATTTCTAAATCGTATTTTGTATTGCCATATTCTATTTTGAATTGAAAACTAATATTTTTATAAATGTTGCTGCAAGACGGCAGTTTCGTACTGAAAATAATTTATTTCATTTTTTGCTATAGTGTAAATCCAACTTGTAAAATTTTATTGCGTTTACTTTTTTCTTAGAGTTGTAATATAATATTATCTCTGTATTATCTTTTGGATGCGTCTCACAATTTAGGATTACCTTGTTGGTAGTATCTTAAATCAACTTTTCTGTCCTTTTGTAAAAAAAAAAACTTCTACACCAAAAGCGTGTCGTGTGTCCGTACCTTTATAATCTTTTTAAAATAAATTATTTTTTTTTTTGTCAAAAGATTCTTATAACATAACCTATTTGTACGACTTAACGTTTATGTAAAAAAAAAAACAATATGTTTTCATCCAAATCATTTTAATATTTGCGACGATTTGAATTTTTACACAAAATTTCGAATGCGAAAGGAATTTTTATTTTGGAAAAAATTCGCCCACGAATACAACACAAAACGAACTGGTATGCTGTTTTTTAAATAATAATTATTTCAACTAAGCAGTAATGTATCTTTTTTTTAGGAATAGTACATTATCTTCAGAAATAATGTTTTTTTTTAAGGAGGAGTTTTCAAAGCTACTACTAGCAAAGTAGTGAAATTAGTGTCACACAAAATTGCTTTGTTGCGTGAAGAATTCATTAAATTTCCAACAACTGACGTCGAAAAGGCGCAAGTTAAAGAAAATTTTTATAACATTACGCGGTTTCCGAGAGTGTTTGCTGCTTTAGATTGTACACAGTACACACGTTCGGATACAGTCGCCAGGTACGAGTAAATTGTAGAGCACGTCAACTGTAATTTCGATGTTTGCCGGAAATAAATAATTTCGCAAATATGAACGGCCAAAAGGAATTGGAACTGTCATTTGCTCATACGTATTTCTTACAAGTAAAGGGCCCGAGGCCGGACCTATCGATTTTGATGAAACTTAGATATGTTGTAGAACACTAAAAAATAAGCGACACGTATTTTTTTTTATCGGCGGAAAAACGGCTTGAAGGGGTGAAATCGCCCTCCAAAAATTGGGGTAAAAATTTAATTTTTTAAATATCTCGAAAACAGTAAGAGATAGAGCAAAAGTTTAAATTGGCAGTATTGCTCTTTTTTAAAGAGCTATTTATTGGTATGCAATTCGTTCAAATTGTGTCAAGAGGGGTGGCTGGGGGTTAAAATTTAGGGGTTAATTTTGCAAAAAGGGGATAAAATTAAACAATATAAAAATTCTGTTTACAGATTTGAAATCTACGTCAGAAAATCTAATTGACCTATTTTTGCTCAATGTCCTAATATTAAGTCTAGGGGTAGTTAACTAGGGAGTGACTGTGTCGAATAGTCGTACTACTTGTGTAGTTTAAGAAGTTCTTCTTCATGGAAAATAGTTTAAGACATTTGAAATAACGTAGAAATGAAATTTTCGATTTCAAAATTCAGTTTGAGCAACATTGGAGAGGGGGTGAGTCACCCTCTTAAATTACATATTAGTTAACATACACTCATTTTTAATAATAATACATACACGGTTACATATACAGGCTGGAAACAGATTTATCGAACGTGGGGCAAGTATGGTGAGAAATTTTTCTCAGGATCAATGTGATCTCTGACACTTTTTGATCAATAATATTTCATTTTTAAATCGCGTTACCATGGATCTGCAATATTTTTGTGTTTGTCAGATTAAATACCCCTGTCGCAGCATCTGCATAACATAGCGAATTTCCAAATTTTGGGGACTGGCGGATCTCATCTAAGAACTGTACCTATTTAAAATAGTTTAGCTTTCTAAGAGTAAAAGATTTTTTAAAATCGGCTGGGTAATTAGTTTTGATATTTTTGGGACCCAAGAACCCGAACGGACTTTGTGCAGCATAGTTGTATCCATCTAAAATAATTTAGTTCTCTAACAGTGAAAAAATTTTCAAAATCGGTCGGTTAGTTTATTTTTTACAATAATGGGAACAGTAAACCCTGGCGGAAATCATACAACATAACCTTTATTTATCTAAAATAATTTTAGTAAAAAGTTTATCCTAACAGTAAAAAACGGGTCCTAGGGATCTCATATAACTTATGGTAGTCCGTAAGGTTCTTGTGGACATCATTTAATTACTTAATGAATTCAAATACTTTAACTTACTAACGGTGAAAAAATTTTCAAAATTTTCGACATTCGCTAAAAAAATCATTGAAAAATATTTGATATGTTTCGATCAATTAATGGTCAACATCAGCAAATAAAAGTTACTCAAATCGAAGAAAAGAATGAGTTATTTGTCCGTAGAAATTAAAATACAAATTCTGAAAACGAGCAAAGAAATATTGAAAAAACTAGATCGGCAAAACATTCTGACAAATAACACTACCCAACTAATACTTGCCAATTTGAATGAAACTTAACATACTTATTAAACAGCGAAAAATATTAAATACGTGTTTTTTTATTTCGGCTAAATACGCTTTTTAGGGGTAGAAAACACCATTCAACCTCTGTAGATGAAAACAGTTATAGCTAGATATTTTTGAAACGACATATTTTCTGAAAAAAGGGCTGAGTACCAAATTTGTAGAATTTGAAGCGATGCACTTGATAGTGACCCTGAAATCGATTTTCAAGGTCAGTTGAAAATGATTAGCCATTGCCGAACTTTGACCATATCCTGTACCTATAAGCAGTAATTTCATGTATTGACTCAATCTATCTTCAAAGTTGATTTATAGAAAAAATTAGAAGAAAACATTTTTGTAAGTAATTTTAGAAGTAAAGTTAAGAAAAGATTTAATATCACTCTAATTGTAAGTTAAACATTAACTTTATGTTATATTAGAAATTTTCAAAATTTTTTAAAATTTTTATTGCTACTCTATAGTTATCATATTAGGAATTCAATTGAACATATGATTAACTATTATTTTTCCGATTGCGATTGAGCAAGTATTTTTCAAAATTACTTCTTGATCACTTATTTTCTATCTTGCATGTGAAATTCGTTCGAATATACTTTGAACCATTTAGGGGTGAAAAGTAAGCTACTCCTTTTGAAAAATATTAAATGATTTTCAAATGACTTTGGAAATTGACCTCAAGGTCAACTTCAAAGTCATCATCAAGTGCATCACTTTGAACTCTATAACTTTGGTCCTAAGCACTTTTTTCAGAAAATATATCGTACCATAATCCACTTCTATGTTGATTCCTGGTCTCTTTTCCTGCGTTTCTAATATTTATGTCAATAAAAAATGTGCTACCGTAGACAAGGATGAATAGGTACGCATTCAGACTTCACACCGTATTTTTTTGTATTTATTTTATGAGTACCTAATCTTTAATATATTAAAAATTTACGCGAAGATGGTCACTTTATCAGCAGTATCCAAAAAAATTTAAAAATATTGGTGGTTTTTGAAAAATTAACAAAAATCGTATAATTTCTTTCTATGAAAAATTGGGATCAAAAGAGACGAGAAAAGAGTAAATGGGGACAACCCGTAGGGTCGACCAAAATAACGGACCCGATTTTTTTCATCTGACACAGTCGCCATTTAAGAAGTGAAATTACCCCTCAAAATTAGGGTAAAATTTCAATTTTGCTAGATTACTTGAAAACTGCGGCAGATAAAGAAAAATTTTAAATTGACACAACACTTCATTTTTAGAGAGCTTTCTACTGATATATACAAAGCCAGAGTCGGACCTACTAGAGGGGCTATTTTGGTAAATTTGGGGGTAAAAAAAGTTGTATAAGCGTTTTTCCTAACATCTAAAACAAAAACAAGAGCCTTATCACCATTTTTTCTAAGCATTAAAAGCTGGTTTATATTCGGTTTCTATTGAAAACTCAATTAGACTGCATGTTAAAAGTGAGCAAAAATTAAACCTGCAATAACTTTTAAACGCTGTAGTGAATCTAATTTAAATTTTCACAGTCGATTAAATTTAGAAAAACCATTATTCGCACAAATTTTCATAAGACTGTCACCATTTTTAAGTACCTCCATAATATCCTTAACTTGTAGCTATGGTATAATTATCAAAATTTTTTGCAGGTTTCTTACTAATCATACAACATGTAATGATTCATACAACATACAACACATAATTCCTGAGTAGCCCTAAATAATGCGTGTCAAACACGCACTTGACGACTTTTTAGTTGATTCAGTAAGTTCAAGTTTAGCTATTAAACTTCATAAAATATTATTGGACATATCTGAAGATAGAAAATTCTTTTAGACACTAAATCAAAATAATATGCTTTTATCGTTTCTAGCATTGAATCTTTGGAAAGCAGATTCTCGAGCTTCTTCAATAAAATTTAAAAGTTACTAGTATAAACAGGTCTATTCACCTCATTAAAGATAAGTGCTACATTTAACAGCGTTTAATTTCTCTGATTTGTTATTTTTGTAATAAGTACCTACGTTTTAACTTTCTTTGCGTTTAACATGACATCATTTTTAATTTCTTACAACCTATCTTCCGTAAATGTTTGTAGGGGGTACAATTTTAAAGTTATAATAAAATGGGAGTATACGGAACAAAAAGTTTGAAAAACACTGTACTAAAGCATAACAGACGTCGATCAAACTTAAACAAAAATTTTTGCAAAATTTGTTTATTTTCGTTTTACAACTGGTCTTGTATTTAATTTTTTGTGTTTTGTGATAAAATTATCTTTCTAGGTTGCGTTATAGACGAGGCAATAAACTTACTTTTTTATTTACTTTTATTTCAAAATGTGAATCAACATGTCAGTTTTTTTTTTAGTTACATGAAAAATGTAATAGTTTCAGATTGTTTTAAATGTTATTATTATTCTATTCTACAAATTCAAACATAAATTTCTTTTATTATATGTAATGTTATACAAAATAACGCTTTTTCTTATTCATATATCTATACACAGATTGCAGAAAATACAAATTCTTTGCAATATTGATTTATATTATTGACGAATATTTTTTACTTGAAACATGTTAATCTGTTCATTATATGTAATTTATTGTTACTTAACATTCAATAAATCTTATCCGTAGCCGTAGAGCAAGAACAATAGCCAGCCAATCTTAACTTCATTATTCTTGCTAGTAAATAAATTGAATGGTTGCCAAAACAATAAAAATGGAAATTGTATCGAAAAATTTGTTTGTATTGTTTTACTTTTTTTGTGTGTAAAAAATTATGTTCAATATATTTTTTCAGTTTTTATTCGAGTGACGAATTAGTATGACGAATCGTAAACTAAAATTAAATACATATATACCAACATTGTATCACTTTGATTGAACCCTTTTGTTGGCACTCGGAAGCATCGGTCAGTTTAGTCGTGCTTATTCCAATTCGTTTCTGCTATATTCTTTTAAGTTAGAGGTCGATGATTTTTAGCAATAAGGAGTATAAAAATTCTTTGACAAGCATGCGAAATCGTATTATTTTGCTGATCACAGTGAACGCATATTACTGATAAGATGATTTCATTGCCTTTGGAATAATGTCCTTGCCGTTCAAATACTTTTTTAGCTGCTAATACTTAATTTATTCTATAATCCATAGAACAAATTATCATTACATATATTTGAGTTACTAGTAAATGTGCTTTTATTACATAAGCATTACTTCTATTTATAATAATGGTATTCACAACTCAATAAGTTGTAAACCAGTCAGAATGCTGTACTTATAAAATATTCAAATAATTTTAAACAAGAGGTAGGTTTTGATATTAATACAATATTTGGCATTAATTAAGTGTGATAGAAAAATTTTAATAGCGTATTTGACTATAGTTGTAAGAAGATCTATTTTGACTTTTAAGTAATTACTTATATGATAGTACTGAATATTGCCCTTTTACAAATTATATCACTCAAAATTATAAAAATTATAATATAATATATAATAATAATAATAATAATAATTTATTTATTAAATCATACTTTCTAACAATACTTTTTACATTATACATTTATATGATGCGAGTGGAGGATAAGGAAAGTGGGTGGGCGGCTAGGATTTGGAAAGTGTACGTCTGCAGTCGATTTTTTAAAGGAACTATGCCGATATTCATCTGGAATTGTGAAGAGAAACTGCAGAAAACCTTCACGAACATAGCCGGCCGCTGGATTCGAACCCTCGACCTGCCAATCGGCAAGTGTTAGTGTGCTTAAGCACGCTCGGCCACTCCGCTGGTTAAAAATTATAATTAAATGATATTAAAGAATTTACGCTAATTATGACGTAATCAGAAAAATGAAAGAAATTGCTTACGTCACAGGCCAGTATAATAAAAATTTATATTGCACCTCGGTGATGTATATGTATGTAATAAAATCTATATTTAAAAGATTCTGAAAGCTTGGATATAAAAATTTTAGTATTGTTTGACATCTGTCAAAATTTTGTCAAAACATTAAATGTAGAATTTTTCTTCTTTTCTGCTTTATTACTAATCATTTTATTTATCATAGTAAAATAATCAGAAAATAACAATATACAAAATATGAAGTGTGACTGTTACGGATGTTCTACGATATTATTAAGAATCTCTTGTTTAATTTTTGACAGTACTGGCACGTGACGTAGGTAATACTGGAAAGATATGTGTGTTTTAGAGCATAAAAAAGCATTTTTTGTGAATTATTAATGAATTTTCTCCCAAAATGTTTTTTATGTTCTATTAGATGCATATAAACTTATAGAAAATTTAAAACAATTTTAGAAAATTGTCAAATACTATAATATTATAGTTTTTCTAAATTCATTTTTATGATTATAGGTAGTATTAGGAAGCTTAGTAGATTTTTTTCACAGCATCGCCCTTTATAAGACATTCATAATTCGAAACCATTTTGAGATTTCTCTGTCAATAGAAGGAAGGAGAAATATTTTTCCGAACTTCCCCAATAAGGCCACAATTGTAAATGAGTAGGTGAATGGTGATAAAAGAAATATAACAATATAGGTACATAAAAAATTTATTTAACTATCACTGTAATTTAATCCCTTAAAATGTTTAATTAAATTAGAAATCTATTTATAAAAACACATTTTAGCCCAGGTGCTAGGTGACATTGAGTATGCATGAAAAGGTTATAGAATTTGACTTTTGATTATTGTTAGGAGGTCTTTGGTGAGTATGAAAACCCATGTCGTCGACCTCTAGGGTGGTCGATAAACTGGGGGGAGGGGGGAAAGTTGCAGAAAAAGCCGATCGGGAGATCGCTTATATATTGCTTATTATTGATCGTAGAGTGATAATTTTTTTTTTAAAATTATTTGCAATGAAATGATCTAAAATTTATGTTTTATGCAAATTTTTGATATACCTAACGATTTTCGTGTAAAAAATGGAAATAGAAGGTAACGTTAAAATTTCCGGGGTCAAAAGTGGGGGTTGCCATATAAAAAACCGGACTTGACCTTGATATGACCTTGAACCTTGATTTTGAGATCAAGGTGAAGGTCATCATCGGATGCGCCGTAACAAATGGTGAAACTTTTGTCCTCATCGTTTATTCCAAAAATGCTTTCCCGCTGTGATTTTTGACTTTTCTATACTTTTGACTAGCCCTGTATACTAAAAATACTGAAATTTTAACGTGGCCTTCTATTTTCATTTTTTTACGCAAAAACCGTTAGGTATATAAAAAATTTGCATAAGACATCAATTTTAGATCATTTCATTGCAAACAAAGGGCATAGCCGGGTAAGATAGGGGAAAACGGCCCTTGACGCAAAATTGATTGTTCTTATAGGAAATAATACTTCTTAGCCCCAGATACATTCCTGCCAAATTTCAACGCTCTGAGCCTAATAGTTTTCGAATGCACAAACAGATAAAAATTTTCAAAAAAATTTTTTTTTTTTTTAAATTACTGAGCCGATTTATTTGAGTTTAATATATATTGTGTACCCACCTTAGGCAAAGTAATAAAAAAAAATTAACGTTATATCCCTTTATCATACTAATTTTTTTAAATTTTAAAATTAAAGTAATTTTTTTTTGGCACTTACGCGTTAGCGACACCCACCATTTTTTGTTCAATAATATGTCTCTTAGTACTCTATAACATATATATTTTATGGAAAAATTTTAGTTGGTAGAACATAGTAATATTTCAATACAAGTGCATACCATGTTAGGTACTACATATATTACTTATGTATAAGAAGGGCTATAAAGTAAAATATCTACCCTATTTCTAAAATAATACAATTACATACGTTCATAACTACGATAAACTAGTTTAAATTTACTCAAGTCCAGCATTTTCTGCCGTTTGTTTTTTTTTATTAATAAAACAAAATGGATATTGATTTCTCTTTTGTTAGAGTTGTTTTCTTTGTAAGACGTCAAGTGAAACATTATTAGCTCATACATCACGTATTACGACGTCAACAATTTCATACAATGTTTATTAGCTGTCAAAATAGTATACCAGTTGGTCATTTCGTTATAATTCCCCATGACCCGTCATCGTATTAACACAAGAAGACGTTTGTCTAAGCTTGTTTGTCGTTGTTATGAACGTATGTAATTTTATTACAGAAAAAATCCACTTTCTGCACCTCTTTAAGAAGTGCAACAAAAACATCAAGTGAGAGGGTCTGTTCAAGTTAGTTATATGTACGTAAGCTACATGTAATTTACCTACATATTTTTATAACTACAAGTTTTAGCCGGACTGTTGTTATTACTATAAATTGTTGAAGTTTTTTGTTCCAATCTATTAAGTTAATGTTTATTATTATTAAAACAATATAACATTTAAGACGTATTATTGTTATTATTATTATCTTTATTTAAATAAAGTTTCTAAAACTTATAATTTTTGTTGAGTTAGATGTAATTTTAATTAGTAAGTAGGCTGAGATAATTTTATTGATTTCATTCAAATATTCAGATTCATGGTAAAATTAACCTTGAAAATTATTTTTTAACAAGCAGAAACATATTTTTTATAACAAGTCAAAATATAAATTTTTTTAGACCGTCACAGGAACTCCAAGAACTGCAACTCAGGGGGGAAGAGAACATTTTATTGCACTCCTCAGAGTTCTACTGTGTTTTAGAAATCAGGCAGATCCTTTACTTTATGGTCCTTTTTATACATAAGTAATATATGTAGCAGCGAACATGACATGCATTTGTATTGAAATATTACTATGTTCCACCGACTAAAATTTTTCCGTAAAAATATATGTTATAGAGTACTAAGAGACATACTATTGAACAAAAAATGGTGGGTGTCGCTAACGCGTAAGTGCCAGAAAAAAATTTACTTAAATTTAAAAATTTAAAAAAAATTAGTATAATAAAGGGATGTAACGTTAATTTTTTTTTTATTACTTTGTTTAAGGTGGGTACACAATATATATTAAACTCAAATAAATCGGCTCAGTAATTTCGTAAAAAAAAAATTTTTTTTGAAAATTTTTGTCTGCTTGTGTATTCATAAACTATTAGCCTCAGAGGGTTGAAATTTGGCAGGAATGTATCTGGGGTTAAGAAGTATTAATTCCTATAAAAACAATCAATTTTGCGTCAAGGGCCGTTTTCCCTATCTTACCCGGCTATGCCCTTTAAACAAAAAAATCACTCTACGATCAATAATAAGTAAGACTTAATCCATTTTTATGCCACATGTTAATGATAAATTAGAGCTACATATTTAATTCGAATTCAGTTCTTTATTTGTTAAAAAATTGATTATGAAAGGGTTAAAATGTAAGTAAAACCATTACAGATGTTGGTTGTAAAATATTAAGTATGGATACTTTAACGTAATCACTGGTAAGTACATCGACTTATTTACACATAATATATCTACTTTAATTCTTATTTAGAATGCTTACGTATAAATATAGGTATATACCTAAATGTTTTGATAATTATATTATTTTAACTAAACAACAAAACGAATTTCATTTTACACTTAATTTTACTTACATCAAATGATTTATCAGTTTTTGTTTTCATAATTTATTACTATAGTCCGGATAAAATAATTTTTCACAGGACCGGCTTAACGATTTCAGTGTAATACTGTTAGACTGCTTGTATTTATGTCTGAGTCTGCTAAAGCAAATAATGTTCCTTTACATACATACATACATAAACTGATTAAATTAAATCGAATTAACGTAATATGTTTTAGAAAATATTACTAATTTTTCCTTCAAAAATGTTCATACAAAACTAGTATATCTTGCCAACAAACTATACACAAATAAAAGTATACATATTAAGAAATAAAGATGTAAGCTTAATAATTAATGTGTTACCTAATAAAATATTATGTAGGTATTCATTTCATTTTTGCTAACAAATATTTTTTTTTATATATACTTTTGAGCATTGAATAAATAGAGGGAATAAACTTATACATATACACAATCTATATGAAAATAAAAAGTGACTAAAGTGTTGACGAATATGGATGGTTAATCAAGATGGGATTTAAAATTTTTCTATAGATTAACTGAAGTTATATTTGTTGGTATAAACATTTTTAGAACATTTATTAATAAATACTCTCAAATTACAACAAAAATCACATAAAAATTAAAAAATATTCATTACCATCGATAGTTTGTAGGTGTTCTGTGTTTGTAGATTATAAAAGGTGTTAACCAATATAACGATTTTGCTTCAAAAAAATAAAATCTAAAAAACTTTAAAAATTTAAAAATCTATTGTATGGTCCATATAAATATTCTAATATCAATAGACAATAGTATCTGTGGTTAATACATACAATCATATATTATACGATGTCATCAAAATGATGTTTTGTTTATGTGTTTGAATGAAATGGACTACTAGATTAAATATTGCTTGATGTACACTGCATATGTATGTACCTGTGCAGAAAACTAAAAATTTTAAAAAATTGTAAACAAGGTACATATATTAAATTTTAAAAAGTTAAAAAGAGATAAGGAATTTGTTTATCAATTGATACTGAAAGACAGCCGCAGGTGACAAGAAGACAATAAATTTTGTTTTATATATACTTGCGAGCTAGTTAGACAAATAAATATTGCAAAACTTTAATTCAATAAAATTTGGGGCCCCTTTTTATTTTTGATATAAAACTCACATAATAAAATTTTTCTAAAAAGTTTTCGCTTCTCTATGTTGAATTTCAATAAATTTTCAGGATTCTGTTGTTTGTGTTGTAGCAAACTCATACATAAATACAAACAGTCTAACAGTATTACACTGAAATCGTTAAGCCGGTCCTGTGAAAAATTATTTCATCCGGTCTATATTTATTACAGTTTGTTGAAATGAAGAAGGTTAAAATATATGAATTAAGTGTGTCGTATTTCATTGCAGTCTTTTTTTAAAAATTTATTATAGGTATTTAGAGATGTGATAATAAGAAAGTTTTCTACGAAGGAATACATATACATTCGTAGATATTTGTTTCTAAACCGATGCGCCGTATATTATAGAATAATAAATAATTAATAATGTTTGGCGTATATTGAAATAATATAATTATACGTTATTTAATGCATAAGGATTGATACTGTGGTCCGAACAATAAGTAATGTGTGAAAAATTCGGTAAGGGCGTGTTGGATACGTATTAAGCTAGGGTTCTTCAGTGGTATGAGCTTTCAAGTACATTTTAGCGAATTTCGAAAACTCGAAATTCAGCTATTACAGCCGGTGTCATGACGCGATCTAAGCCTGGGACCATAACAGAAATATGTTTTGAGGTCCCTAGAACACGAAAATGATATAAAATAGGGGCAGAAGATTTTTAGGGGCGGTAAATTTTTAAAATAGGGCGGAAGAATGAGTAATTAACGTTTTTTTTTTTGCTCGTCACATCTTTTTTAAGAGAGAGTTTGTAAATAGGTAGGAAAAGGGGCGGCAAAAAGTTGCAAAAGGTAGGAAAAAATTTGTGATTGACGTTTTTTTTCCAAGATTTCCTTTTTTCAAACAAAAGGTAGGGGCGGCATTTTTCAAGGTGCCTAGGGGCGGACTCAGGGTTAATCCGGCCCTATATATATATATATATATATATATATATATATATATATTTATATTTATATTTATATATATATAAGTGTATATATATATATATATATATATATATATATATATATATATATATATATATATATATATATATATATATATATATATATTTCGTACAGATGTTTCGGGGTGTTTCGTACAAATCATTGTATATCTCAACAATATACGATATTGTTGAGATATATTCATTTAAGATTTACTCGAACTTTGTTAAATTAAAAATCAAAAAACTCATCAAGTGCATGTTCAATACGCATTAAGTTAGAGTCACTCATTGTCAGTGGCTAAACTTTTTCACAAGTTTCAGGATAAAATATAGGACATTTAAATACAGTTTGTTATAAAAATTGGTAAATATATTCTGCACTCCTACAGTGTTACTTGCAAGGCCGTAACTAGGTCTTCAGGGGCCCCGGGGCGGAACGTACATTCGGGGCTCCTACGTCGCCCTGGGCAAAAACATAAAATTCGACCCCCCCGTAAAAAAAACGGTGACGTTTTTTTTTGCTCGTCAGTCGTTTGCCGTCCTAATTTTATAGAAATACCGCCCTTAAAATTTGCCAAGAAATAATTTTTGTATTTTCTTGGGGGCCCCGGGGTAATGCTTCGGCTGCCCCAGCCTACTTACGGCCCTGGTTACTTGCACACTTGTTACTCGAGGGTGCATTACGTAATAATTTATTTCCCCGTATCACTTAAAGAAACGCATTAACTTTAAAGTTCAATATTTCACAAACTAAGCTTAAAAATGAAAAATGGTTAAAGAAACCTCACCTTCATTTTAAAGAATCTTTCTAACGATATCCCCCACGGCAGGTAATTATTTTATTAATAACATTAGCCATACGCATATGCGTAACTCAGTCGAAGTATTTATCTGTTTTTATGATAAATCATAAAATACCCCCCTCGTAGCATCTGCATAACATAGCGAATTTCCAAATATTAGGCACTGGCGGATCTCATCTAAGACCTGTACCTGTTTAAAATAGTTTTGCTTTCTTAGAGCAAAAGAATTTTTAAAATCGGCTGGGTAATTAGTTTTTGTATTTTTGGGACCCAAGAACCCGAACGGATTTTGTGCAGCATAGTTGTATCTATCTAAAATAATTTAGTTCTCTAGCAGTGTGAAAATTTTTAGAATCGGTTCGGTAGCTTATTTCTGGCGTTTTCGGATCTGCAAGATCCCGGTGGACCTCATTAAAAAATCAGCTCGACCGTACCTTTCTAACAGTAAAAGTATTTTCAAAACCCATTGTGTAGCATTCTACGTCGCATTTGGATCCGCAGGACAGTTGTGGATCTCAGATAACACAACCTGTACCTATCTAAAATAGTTTACCTCGGTAATAGTGAAAAAATTTTCAAAATCGGTCAGTTATTTTATTTTTGACACTTTTGGGTCCCACTGACGCTGTGGGACCTTTCATAACGTAATCTATATCTATTTAAAACAGTTTAGCTCTCTAACAGTGAAAAAATTTTCAAAATCGGTCGGTTAGTTTATTTTTACCACTTTTGGATACCATGGACCCTGGCGGACCCTACATAACGTAATCTATATCTATCTAAAATAGCTTAGCTCCATAACAGTGAAAAAATTTTCAAAATTCATTTTTTTTTTTAATAGAAAGCTGGATTCGGTTAATGTGCAAGAATCTTGCTTTTAAATTATTTTTAGTAAAATCACTTTGGGAACATATTCTACACATAATTTGCTATCAATTTCGACAAAAAAAATCGATTTTTTTATCAAATCTCAAGTAAACCTTCCCTTAAATTACTTTCAGCAAAATCACTTTGGGAACATATTCTACACATAATTAGCCACCAATTTCTGCAAAAAAAAGATCGATTTTTTTTAACGACTCTCAAGTAAACCTCCCCTTAATGATTTGCCCAATATTGGTACATATTCATTGACACCAACGTGGATTTCATCTAATACTGGTATAATAAAATTATTTTATAAAATAACAAAATTCGTAAATAATTTTCAATGAATTAATGAATATGGTTAAATTATTAAATTATTAGCAGTTATCTCCAATATTAATGTTTTAAATATTATTTTGTGATTATAAATAAACTCTCAATTTAAATATTTTGGTAGATGCAATTGTATGATATAAACGCAAGCAAATCCGTGTTGAATGTGTCAAAATATGATAGAAAAGACGGAAATATAAGGGTTTCGAGATGTATCTTCGAAACCCTAAAAGAGAGATATTTATGTTTCTTGTTTTAAATTTTATGTATCATTTAAAAAATTAAAATTTTCATTTTTCTTATAGCTAAAAGAGTTACATATTTTAATGTAAAATAAAAGAATTTTAATTTGTAACAAATCCAAAATAGTCAAGATTATGTAGCAGAAAACTGTTTTGTATTACATTTTAATCTTGACATTTTGATTTGAAAACTCAAGTAAATTTGAAATTTCGTCGGTACGTAGACTCGTAGAGGATGGTTTCCCAACAACATAAAAAGTCGATGCTAAGAAAATATATTAAGAGGTGAAACACTCCCTCAAATTTGGAACTCAAAATTAAAGAATTTATGAAATTTCGCTTGCATATACTTTACAAAGTTTTAGTAACAAATATAATATTATTTTTTTGCATCCACACATTTTTAAGGGGAGAAACCACCTCGTCACGTATGAACTTAAAAATTTAAGGGTAATGTAATTAATGTTTAAAACTTTGGTGAATATAAATGTATTTGAAAGATTTACTTTGTGAAAATCCATATTAGAAATTATGAGCGGATTTTCTTTGCCACTGTTCATTAATAAACAATTTATAAATTTACAAGTCGTTTTTTGAGTTTCACTCCATCGTTAGGAGTAATACAATTCATATTTCCGAATAGAATTGTATCAAATGAATTGACGAAAATTATACCCAGTAGACACTAAAACCACAGGAATTTTTTCGGAATTAACAGTCGCGTCACCCCTCAAAAGGATAAGAGTTATTTCCTTTACATCCTGTATATTATATATATACAGCAGAACTTCTGAGAGTGTGAACTTCCCAGAGTGTGACTTCACACATACATACTCACGAGATAACAAGTACAATACGTACTTATTTGCATATGTGTATGTAAGTTTGATGTAAACAACAAAAAACAGTGGCGGCTTTAATAATTAAAATTAAAAATATTTTAAAACAAAATAAAATTTTTTCAAATTTTATTTACAGTGGACATGTAATGGTACGTATTCCGACTTAGTAGTGACGTCAGCGACTTAGTGGGGTTCTCCTCTCACAGATATGTTATCATTTATCTGTGTTGGTAAAAATTTATGTACCAAGCCAAAGTCAGGGCCATAGGTACTATTGTCATAAAATTTTAAAATTTTATTGCATACATATATACACATATTCTGCATACGTAAGATGCAAAATGCAAATGTAAAATGAGTAACGTAAAATTCTAGAATATTCTAATCGTCAACTAGCAGAAATATCAAAAAACAGATTTCACTGTTGAATTAATCACTAAAAATTCGATTAAGTAGCACAGTTTGACAAAAATTCTAGAATGTTCTATTTGTCAACTAGCAAAGATATCGGAAAATCAATTACAGCATTTAATTGGTCATTGAAAAAGAGGCCAAATAGCATAACTTGACAAATGTTCTGGAATATTCTATTGGTCAGCTAGCAAAGATATCCAAAATAGTCGTCGCCATTGAACTAGTTACCTAAAAAGAGACCAAATAGCTTATTGGGAAATGTTCTAGAATATTCTATTTGTTAACTAACAAAGATAGTGAAAAATCGATTGCACCATTTAATTGTCCAACCAAAATTAAACTAATATAATTTAAGCGTCCCATTTCGGCAAACATTCTAGAATGATCTGTTTAGCCAGAAGAGAATATTCTAGAACATTTATCAAAATGTGATATTTCGTTTTTTTTCCGATGACCAATTAAATGGTGCAACCGGTTTTTCGATATCTTTGTTAGTTGACGAATAGAACATTCTAGAATTTTTGTCAAATTGCGCTGCTTAATCTAATTTTTAGTAACTAGTTCAATAGTGAAGTCTGTTATTCGATATCTCTGCTAGTTGACGAGTAGAATATTCCAGAAATTTTGCCAGCTTTCACTATTTGGCGTCTCCTACGCTGACGAATTCGATGATGAAGTTGGTTTTTCGACATCTTTGCTAGTTTTCTAAAAGTCGTCATTTATATGATTAATATAACATTCAATTTCGTTTATTTTTATTAAGTGAAATATCGTTATTTTCGATATCGATAATTTTTGATAATGAAAACCACGTTTTAATAGTCACAGTATGTTCGAAATACTCATAACTTGCTTCGCTTAAGCCTTCAAAAATTTCGTTATTTTTTCACTATGACGCACCGTTTACGAGATATTTACGACTGAAAGTTTACAATTACGAAAAGGAACGAAATACAATTTTTGGAAATTTTTCTATTACTGACTAACTCAATAACACTAATGGAGCCTAAAGTCACCAATTATAACCAATTTATGGTACGTAACTCGGTATCAATAATTTTCGATAACGAAAAGTAAGTTTTGACAGTCGTAATATGTTCGGAATACCTACAACTTGCTTCGCTTAAGCCTTCAAAAATTTCGTTATTTTTTCGCTGCGACTCACCGTTTACGAGATATTTACGACTGAAAGTTTGCAGTTACGAAAAGTAGCGAAAACTAATTTTTTGAAAAATTTTCTATTGCTGACTAACTCAATGACACTAATGCAGCCTAAAGTAACGAATTATAATTAATTTATGGTACGTAACCCGGTATCGATAATTTTCGATAACGAAAAGTAGGTTTTGACAGTCGCAATGTGTTTGGAATACCCACAACTTGCTCCGCTTAAGCCTTCAAAAATTTCGTTATTTTTTCGCTACGACGCTTCGTTTACGAGATATTTACTACCAAAGTTTTCGATAATGACAAGTATTTATCATTTAAAAGCAAACATAATATCATTTACATTTTTTTTTTTTTAATTTTATTTTATTGGCATTTACAAAGTTTACAGCCATTATGTTATAAATACATAAAATGAAAAACAAAAACAAAAATTTACTTAAGGTAAAAGACCCGGTAATTGACCCTGGCCCAGTTTCTGAACTTTTCAACTTTGTTATAAATTAATAAAAAAACTGTATTTTAAATAAGAAAAAAAAAAAATTCTTAATTTAAAGTAATTTATTCTGTGCCTAATGAATAGCAATTGAAAAAGTATAGAATATATTAACTAAATAAAAAAAATTTTTTAAGTTTAAAATGTGTGTAAAACCAATTTTTTCGTTATTTTCTAAATGGTTTAGTTAAGAAGATAGCTATTTTTGATCTGTGCAATATTCACCATGTAAGTATGAAAATTTAATTAAAAATATATGAGCAGGTTAATATTTGTTTAAAATTTATTTTAAAATATTTATAAAATACCTTAGAATGATTTTTATTATTGAAATATGGGGGTCAATATTACTAGGCTCAATTCTAAAGATATGACCCAGTTTTTCACCCTAAAATTCTAACCTAAAACAAGCGAGGTTACCTGTTTATTTACATGTGAATAAAATGTAAAAATAGTTATTTTAAATCAATTTTTGTTAGTTATTTTGTTATTTATAGTTATCTTCGATTAGTTTTTGTTATTTTTCATAACGTAGTGACAAGTTAACATTAAACATTCATTTTTATCAACAAAAAATTATATTGTCTTGAAAGTACATTTTGGAGTGATACAATTATTGTTAAAATAATGTCAATTTCGTTAATATTTAAATTATTACAACAGTTTTAGTTGAATAATATTTTTGTAACAAAATTTTTATGACAAAATTAATTTTTTTTTCTTTTATTTAGGAGTTCAAAGGAAATAAAAACGAAGTACCATGAGAAACAGTTGGAGCAGGCGCTGGATGAAGTGAAGGCAGGTATTCCTGTGGGAACAGCTGCCAAGAAGTTTCATATTCCAAAAACTACGCTACTATACAAAAGCCGCGGACAACTATCACCAAGTATTGGCAAGCGAGGACCAGAGTGTGTGCTTGGACAAGATAACGAAAAATATCTTGTTGAGTGGGTTTTTTACATGAAAAAGCATGGATTTCCTATAACAAAAGCACAACTGTTGAATAGTGTTCGCATGTTATTGAACACTATGGAAAAAAAATCAATTTTTCCAAATAACATGCCTGGCCGCCATTGGTATAGCGCTTTTCGTCGTCGCCATCCGGAAATCAGTGAGAGAATTGCTCAAAATCTTACATACAGCCGAGCTGCAGTGTCGGAGGAAAAGATCAAAGCCTGGTTTCAAGAAGTAAGAAATCATCTTGAACCCTTGGATCTTCTAAATATTGATAATTCCCGAATTTTCAACCTCGATGAATCAGCTTTCAAGCTTAATCCGAAAGGGAATTCAGTTCTCGCGACAAAAGGTGACAAGACTGTCTACAATATCGTAGGAAACGATGAAAAAGAATGTCTAACAACGTTAATTTGTGGAAATGCAGCTGGACAAATGATTCCACCAATGGTACTATTTCCATATAAAAGAATTCCGCGTAATATTGTCACCAGCATGCCAAAAGGTTGGGGGATTGGATGCTCTGACAGTGGATGGATGACGGCAGAAGCATTTTATGAGTATATAGCTAATGTTTTTCATCCTTGGTTATTAAAAAATGAAATAACATTTCCAATCATTTTGTATTTGGACGGCCATGCTTCGCATCTGTCGTATCCACTCACAAAATTCTGCCGGGAAAAGAAAATAGAGTTAATTGCATTGTATCCTAATGCAACCCACATTCTCCAACCAATGGATGTCGCCATGTTTCGTCCTTTAAAAGCTGCCTGGAGTCATGAGGTTCGAGAATGGAGAATAGAGCATAATGGCGATTCATTAAAGCGTGAAAACTTTGCTTCGATTTTTGAAAAATCTTTGAAGACGTTGGATATCAGGGAAATTTTAAAAAACGGTTTCAAATCAACTGGCTTACATCCTTTTTGCCCTGATGCAATAAATTACAAAAAATATTTCGAGTCATCTGAAAATGATAACTCTGTTGAAAATAAGTCGTCAGTTATTAATTCTTCTCAAGTTATTGATTATTTGAAATTTATAGAAAATAATATCGAGGATAATTTGTTAGAACAATTCAGAAATCAAGAACAATTTGATTATTGGAACGGTAATCAAGATCATTCCAGCTTATTTTTATTTTGGCAAAAAATAAAAAAATTGGCATCATCTCATCTTCCTACGGCTAACAAAATTCAATTTAGTAGTAATGGAGGACGTGAGGATGTACAAGTAATTTAAAATATAAATTTATAATATTTTGGGTAAAATTACAGATATAACAAAATGTGTATCATCATTTTTGCAGCTAATCAAGGTTTTTTTTTTCTTTTAAACTAACCAACTTTGTTGTTAAGCAACTTGTATCACTAACATTATTTATTATTTATAATTGTAAGTATATTTTTTATTACTCATGCGAGAGAAGTACTAACTTGGCGCACACATTTCTGTACGCAAAATAGCTGTTTGCCAACTGTACTTTTCCCTCATACTTTTTTGCGTGTGAAAAGTTTACTTTCCGCACGCAAATTGACAATAAAACACGCAAAAATTAATCAAAATACGCAAAGCCGCCTTTTGATTTTTCATTTAATAAATATTTCATAATTATTTCTATAGAAACCACCAACAAAGTAATTTAAACAATGTGTAATTCAGGAAAAAAAGACGAACACTCAAAAACGTTATTTTAAAAAGTAATAAAAGTGTCAAAAATAGTAATGATAATAGAAAAAAGTATGTGAAATTTGTAATAAAAAATAGTATGTGCAACTCGTGCGGGATTGTCGATTGCCCACTCAAGCGAATGAGCGCACTCACTAGGTTCATACGCTCAACTTCGCTTTCGTGGGCAGTCGACAATTTCCCGCACTTATTGCACAATATACTATTATCGGGGACTTGTATCAATTGATTCAATATTTGTGACATAATTTTGAAACTTTTTGATTTAGATTGAAACAAAGGAATTAGAGGGTGGAGACACAGAAGAAAATAATCATGAATTTATTTTAGACTCACAGCCATCAGAAGATATTTCATACGTAGTTTTTACAGTGAATGATGATGGAAGCTTAGTTCCTGTCAATAATGATGAAATGAACATTGCTTATAACAATCAGGATGAAGAACAAACCAGCTTGCAAGTCCAAATCTCATCTAAAAATCAAGAACAAGCAAACCTGCAAGTTCAAAGTTCATCTGACAATCCTGAAGTCTTAAATGAATCATCATTACTCAGTACAAAAATGACACCTCCAAATGTGCCTTCTGCATTTAAGCGAGCTTTGTTTTGGCCTGTAAAAGATGAAGCTTTAAAAAAACGAAAAGCTAAGGAGAAAGTACCAACAGTTTATACTTCCGATGCGTGGTTAACATATCATGACAGCAAAGAAGCAAAAAAACAAAAATTAGAAAAGGAAAAAGAATTGAAAAAAGCTGAAAGATTAAAAAATAAAGCCATCAAAGAATCAGAAAAAATTATAAAAAAAAGAAAAAATTGAAGAAAAAAATAAACCAGAGTAATTTTGACAATTGAATTTAATGTTTTTGTTTTTCGTACTGTTTTATAGCATGATTTAAATTATTTAAAAATTAAATTTTAAAAACTGTATTTTTTTATAATAAATAAATATTTAATTTATTAATCTAAGTAATGATTTTAGTTTATTTAAGCTTACTAAGTATTTCATAAGTTAATCATAATTAAATTTAAGGATCAGAAACTAGGCCACTTTCAGGGTCAGAAACTGTCACATGAGAAATTTTGAGGTTCAGAAACTGGGTCCTTTTTGCGAATTTTTAAAACATTAATTTAAATTATTAATTCAATTCAAATAATTATTTTACTTGTATGACTTTATTTTGAAAGCCTTAAACTAGTTGATAAAATTATTAATTGTCTCTTAAGTTTAAACTTATATTTATTACTGTCGTTTAACCTCAGCCGCCACTCTTAAAAGGTCAGAAACTAGGCCCGTTACCTTATATACTACCCTAATCTCACAGAGGATAACAATAGGAGTAGGAGTTGCTCAGGAGATATCTAAGCCGGTATGTACAAACATTAGTCCCAGGAAATCATTTACATTAATCATTTAGGTAATCCAAATTCGGAAGTACTTTTATTGTGGTAATATTCACATATTGACATATTAATAGATAGCTTTTTTGAAAAGCAACATAGCATACTTGTGCTTTATTTTATCTGTCTCTCACCGTTTTTGAGATACATATTTGAAAAAATTCAATTTTTACCCTAATTTTTAAAGAGCGATTTCATTCTTTCCAACCGTTTTTCCGCAGGTATAAAAAATACGTGTAGCTTATTTCTTACTGTTCTACACGGAGAGAAAAATCCTATAATTTTTGTAGAGAAAATTTCAGAAAAATTGCCATGCTCCCCTATAATCCGTGCGCGATCGACGACCAAAATAAAAAATATGTGCTAGCATGGTAAAATTTAATGTGGTGCTAACACAACTTTTATCACACTCTTATGCATATATATTGTAGTTTAATTCTTGTTGTCGTACTCTTTCATTTGCGCATCTGACTCGCGACCTTATGTTGGTTGCACTGTACCTGTAAAAACATGTATACAAAAATGATTGCCAACAATATATTCTAATACATATACTAAAGATAGGTAAATAACAAAAAGATGAATTAAACGATGACATCGTCCTAAGAGAGTGTAAAAGAAACTGACTACTAGCTGTGCTAGCTGCTTGTAACACAGTCTGATAAATCAAGGTGCTTGGTGCGAACTGTCTGACAAAGTTTCTTCCACAGTCCATACCTATGGTTCGCATGTAACTCGCTGAGTGAGGTACATTTCATTACAGCGTTCCCAACACAACCAACCTTCTTTCTGTTTTTTTTCTTTCTATTATTAGCATGTTAGCATGGTAATTTTTTTAATAAAAACAATTAAAAATTATTTTTTTGTCGGTAATGGAACTTTTTACTGTGCTGTTTTACAAATTTTACGGAGATAATATTACGAAAAGAACATTCCATCCTTTAAATTTTTTATGATTAATTATAATCTTTATATTTTTACCTTACAGAACTGAATATGTTCGCCTTTTACACGTCGATTGTAGTGCTGAGCACAGTAATTTTTATAGGAATTTTCTCTCCGTGTACAACATATTCGTTTCAATACCGAGTAAATCAATCGACTACAAAGTTAACTAATAGTAAACTAAAGTAATGCAAACACAGATTCTAATTAAATGACATTTTTATAATATAGATATTTGCGAGCCGCCAACGTGTGTCTCGATAAGTGTGACTTTCATGTGTGTGTCCGGACTATGTCACACTTTAAGAAGTTATGGTGTACACACATACATATACATATGTATATATGTATGTGTGTATATATTATATACAGGGTGTAAAGGAAATAACTCTTATTCTTTTGAGGGGTGACGCGACTATTAATTCCGAAAAAATTCCTGCGGTTTTAGTGTCTACAGGGTGCTATGAGTCACCCCACAAAAGGACGAGAGTTATTTGTTTTACAGGCTGTATAGGTATTCAGCAAATATTTAGACATTAGAAGTCAATAGTAATAAAAGCTAAATTGCACGATCTACTGGGTATAATTATTCATTTGATACAATTCTATTCGGAAATATGAATTGTATTATTCCTAACGATGGAGTGAAACTCAAAAAGTCCAAGAGTTTTGAATTTCAAAACTTTTCACCAGATTTCATAAAAATTAAATCCTCCGTTCGAGAGTTATCGTGTTCATACATATATATATATATATATATATATATATATATATATATATATATATATATATATATATATATATATATATATATATATATATTTCTATTCTTGAAATTCGCTAAAAAGTCATTCAATCAAAAGTCAAGAAAAACGCGTTTGAAAAATAAAATTTAATTAATTTATTTAAACTACTTATCGGTTAATCAGTGATTCCAGCACCATATGGGAATCCCTTTTTTTCTTTTTGTGCTTACAACTTGATAACATTAAAAAAAAAATTTAAAAACGCGTAAAAATTTAATAAAAAATAATTTTAAAAAGAGGAATGTATTGTCGAAATTATTGTAAATGAGTCTAAATAAATCGCTCACTTAATCGCTCTTAACGTAACGAATTTGAATTTTTACTTGAAACTTTAAAATTTTAAACAGTTTTACTAACAATTTATGAATTAAAAATTTTTGAGTTATCTAAATCTATTTCCTCTCTTAATGTGCAGTACAAATCTAAATTTCGATGCTCGCTTACAACTTTACAACAAAATAAATTTTAAAAAAGAGAAATCTTAATTAATTTTATTTTTTTTTCTTATTTTTATTTTTTTTATTTTTATTTTTTTTTTATAAATTATAGTAGTTAGTTATTTCAAAATTTTATATAAATTATTAATATTTAAAATATTCCAGTGTTAAAAATTTTGAATTAAATTATGTTCATTTTTATTCATATTTTAATCTACCTAAGTACTGAATTTAAATTTTATGGGAATCTAACCTAGTTTATGTAATACACTTCTTTTAGAGTATGGGGAAGTAGCCAATAGATACTAAATTATATTTTGTTTAAAAATTTAAAATTGCCATTAAAGCACTTAACTGTACCTATTGATATTAAATTTTGTGTTTAATAAAATTAAAATTTCATAACTTATAATGTTTGTAGAAATTTTTTTTAAGGATAGGGATATTTCTAACAAGATACTGATGTTCTATAAATTTTACTAGTATTGGCAGCCGCGATTTCTTCAAATCATTAGTTCACAATTTTTAAATGCAATTCAATTTAATTTCTTCACTTTTATATGGAAATGGGAAAATTGCAGTATAGTATATGGTGCGATATTTTTTTTTTTTAATCGGTAAAAACGAATCAAAGGTGGTGGAAATTTTTAATTATGAAAAGTTAAAACGCGGAAGCCTATTTTTCTTTTCGAAAACTCAAATTTGTTAATATTTTACAAATTTTTTTAATATTGACATTTGTATGGTATTAATGACTTATTGTAGTATTTATTTACAGAACACGATAAAAATAACAGAATAATGTAAAACACAAATGAGTAAAGTGGCCCCGCTCACGCGGGGCCATTTAATATACTAGGCAAATTAGTTTGTCTATCAAAATCCGTTTTCAATTGTCCTAGCCTATATACTTTAACCTCTTTCAAAGTAAGATAATTAATAATAAAATGCAATTATTTTTCATAAAAACATGTATCCACGCTTTAACTCTTTAAATACAATAATTTCCAGCCACATTTGTTTCTTTTTTGCGGTAAACATCGAAAATATTGCACCATATACTATACTGCAATTTACCCTATGGAAATATATGAAAAAATTAGGAAAAAAAAGTAATTTGAATTATATCGTTGCGACTTCACCATACTTTATTTAGGAAGATAATATAATTATAAGTTATAATTTATAACGGATAAGTTTAAATTCTCCTTAGCCAAACAGTGTTTTTTTACAAATCCTCGAAGATTTTTAATTGAAAAACATTCCCATATAAGGTAGGTACTTGTTAAATGTTGTTTAGATTTTCTGTTTCAGACGTGTAGTCGTTATAAAGCTGTTAACGCCGGACTTGATCAAAATAAATATATAACATTCAGTCAGTCTCAACAATCTGGTGTTGATAGTTTTACAATATTCTGACGGAGTATTTGTGTGTGCATAGCTATATTGTAGTCAGCACCACTAGTTCAGGGATACTTGGCACCACTGAGTTCTCAAAATTATAGTGAGAAGTGATTCCATCAAATAATTTTTAACTGAATAATTTTAAACTTTCTAATAATTTTATAAAACTTCAATATGTGTATGTGTTTAGTCCACAAAGTAGGAAAGTGAAAACCACCAATTAGATCCCTAATTGGTAGCACATACGTTCAGTCAGCACCTCTAGAAGTTGCCTAAACGAAGCTTGATTTTCATTATTGTTATGAAAACAAGATCGGTCAAAGACTTTTATGAAAGTTTTGTAGGATAATTATTTCCTTAACATAATTCACAAAAATTAGAGTCGGACTATATTCTCGTGAGGCAGAGTCATTTATAGTTCTTCCTAGAACTGACTTTGCCAACTATGTTTAGGCAAATTTTAAGAGGTGTGGACTGAAGGTGTTCCGCAAGCCAGCGATCTGACTGGTCGTTTTCACATTGCTGCCCTATAAATTATACCGGGATAAATTTTTAGCCTTTATGAAACTCTTTGATGGTACTATTTTTCACTGCAACTTTGAGAGCTCACTGGTGTTATGTATCCCCGAGCTAGAGGTACTGATCGTGGTATAGTTATATATACATTGAGGACAAACAAATATATAAATTTCAACTTTTATAAAACTTTCTCACCCCGAGTGTCGTCAGCTCTCAGACTAAAATGAGAAAGTTAAGTGACGTTACTGACACTCTATGTGTAGTATTTTTGTATCTGTAGCGCTATATATATATATATATATATATATATATATATATATATATATATATATATATATATATATATATATATATAGCAACTTATCCTCATAGTCCTGTGGAAGGTATATGGTATAGTGGCCCTCCATCTTTCATTCATGTAGTATGTTTCGGTTGGGAACTGCAAGGGTTGAGCTTAAAGATATGGGTGTCCAAAGAAGTCATCTCATCTTATGGGAAGTTGATCGAGTAGTTGAGAATAGAGTGTTGAAATGTCCGAGATTGGCAAAAATCTTCGTGAATGTTCTAGAAGGTTCAGAATGTTCCCAGCATGTTCTAGAATGCTCCAGACAGAATGTTCTAGCATGTTTTAGAATGTCCTAGAATGTTCGAGAATGTTTAGTTATGTTTTAGAATGCTTTAGAATGTCATAGAATCTTCCAGAAGGTTCGAGAATGTCTTAGAATATTCTAGAATATTATAGAATCCTGCAGAAGGCTTGAGAATGTTTTAACATATTCCAGAATTTTCTAAAACGTTTTAGAATATTCCAGGATGTCCAAGAATGTTCCAGAATAGTCCCGAATTCAAGTCTCACTATGACACCCCCTGTAATAGCTGAATTTTCGTAATGGAAATTTTTATTTGATGATTAATAATTGATTGCTTGCTTATTCTTTGTGGTTTTATACCGAGTTATTTGCTAATTTCGATCTCACCATGTGAGTTTCGGGATTTCAGGTAATGGACAGTGACGTTAAGTTCTCTTATATTTCGACACTATCGTCAATAGGGTCGCTACTTTAAATACCGGTTAACAAATAAAACTATGGAAATTAATCTAAATATAATTAATCCAAAAAAATCAGCAATTTATTTTCCTAGTTACAAAAAAAATAACGTAGTTATAAAACAGCTGTTGCTATTTAGAGAATGTGACGTAACTGGCAGATAATGAACTTTTTCGCGTAAATTTTGAGAACAAATATTTATTTTTTTCGAACTATTTTCGACATAATTTTTAAAATAAAAAAATATATATATCTATGTTCATAATGCATATAAATATGCGGACTTTATAATGGTTTCCAAAAATTAGTCAAATACCCTATTGTGAAGGTAAACTCACTTGATCAATTTCTGAAATACATAAGTCACAAGATAAGATGCCATTTTTCTTCTGGCATTTTTGAACACGCTTAATCCTAGCCGCTTGTAAACTTCCGGCCTTTCAGCTGGTCCTTCTCAATTAGGAACAAAGCGAAGTCACAAGGAACAAGATCTTGATTGTAGGCAGGATGTTCAAGCACTTTAACGCCAGTATTCTCTCAAACAACCGTCAAATCAACTGTCTCTGAGGTCGATGAGCAGGGGCGTTATCGTGGTGAAATACCAGTCATTCATTCTTGAGTTTGGACGAATCTCTTTAAATTTTTGAACAACATTAGGCAAACATTTATTGACGTACCAAGAGATCGTTACTGTGTGCTGACTATCCAAAACAACCCATTTATCCTCCTTTATTAAGGAGGGAGTTCACGCCAGAAACGGCTAATAAACTAATTTTCTTCGAATCTCGTTTTTTGTTTTTATTTTGTTCTATGGCTCTTTACAAATACGGTGATATATATTATAAAACGTGGCCAAAAATTTTTTTTTTTCAAGTAGAAAAATATTTATTTCTGAGCCGTCGCACAGCCAAGTTGTTGCTCCTTTGCAGACAACGCTCGCCCCCCCCCCTCGCGATTTGATCAGTAATATTTAATTTTGGTGTGTACATGAATTATAGTATGCACTGAGATAAATGTTCTTTTATTTGTATGCCTTTGTAGACGTTTTAATAAACAGTGAGTAAACCGCTTCTTTTGCTATTATTTTTATTTTTTACCGTTTCCCAAAAGTTGCGCTTTTCCCGACAAGGAAAATCATATCTCAAGTTCTAGAAAAGATAGAAATTTAATTTTTTTTAAATTTTGTTCATAAACATATTGCGCATAAAGTGGAGTATGCTTTTTCCATTTGAACAACTGTAACTATTTTTAAATATTTTTTTTATAATAAAAAATTGGGTTTTATAATTTTTAGAAGTGTGGGATTACAATTTTATAGTTAATTTTTAAAATTACTTGAAACCCATACTCAGCTTTATGGACAGGTCCTTTAGGAATAAAATGATGAAAAAATATTTAGAAAATATTCATTACTTTTTGAGATATGGCGTTCCTTGTAAACGTTAAGAACTTGTGAAAAAGGTCCCCTTCCCCCACAGGGAAGGGTAATGAATGTTTCAAAAACAAAATTTTCTATTTGAAACCCTCCCTAATTTGAAAAAAGAATTTCCAAAAACAAAATAATCATAAATAAAAAAGTTGCTTTTTTATTTGAACTCCCTCCTTAATAACTCGACTTTTGCTACGTTTTCCGGAGTAGTTGCTTCAACTGATCTTGGAGCATCACTGACACTGAAATTACGACACTCAAATTCACGATACCACCGGTACAAAATTATGTGATGAGGACACTTTTCTTTGAGTACAGTTTCTATTTCCTCTACACCTTCATCTACGGATAGGCCTCGCAAAAGTCGTAGCTAATAATCACACGTAACTTGTCAACCACTTGGACATTTTTAATGTTTTAAAAAGACAGCTCTGTAGGTACACAAATGATTCAGGGGGACTTATTGTATGGCTACCGTCTAGTTATAAGGTGAACTTTATAAAAAAAGTAAATGTAAGTTCTTTGCCTTTATGAAAATTTTGTATTGCAAAAATTATCGAATGACCTATGTAAGACTGGTTTTTACGTTTTTCTTTTTATATATTTTAATACATTTTTATAAATTTTCACATTCTGTAAAAGTTGTAGTGATGCTGATCATATCATGAAAATTTGTTATCTTTACTGAATAAGTACATATGGTCCATTTCAGTTAAATTTAACTATGCTTCATCACTTATGAATTTAAATAATTTCCGTTTTCTTGGCTTTATCTCTTTCATTATTGCATTTACGTAAATTTTAGAATTTCTGTTTGTTTTTAGAAAATAATAGAACATTGATTTGTTTTGAATGTAAGAATTATCTAATTTTTTAACTTTCACTCATAATCAATTGTATTTGAAATAGAGTATATATCAAAACAAAATGTTATTTGTTTGTTTGCTATTTGATTGGCAAATATCCGGAATATTTCTATTAAAATTTCTTTCATTATTAATTAATAAAATATATGTACTTTGCAAAAAACACCCCTTTATTTTGGAAACTTTTAAAGCGGACCACTAGTGTAACATTTTGAAAAAATTGGAAATTTTTTTTTGCATGTTTCGATAGTCTATACCTTTAAAAATAACATACTAAAATTTCAAGTGCATATCTCAAATAGTTTTTGAGTTACAGCCATCCGAAGAATGGATTCTGATTTTCATTGTTAACTTTGATGTATTGAGAAATGTATGAAGGTTGATAGTTCAGGAGTTTCTGGACGTGGCTGCCAGTCACATGTTGTGGAAAAGCTAGACCCTGGCACATTTGAACAACTCATCTAGTTTTACTATCACCGTTATAGTGAGTACATCATAAATAATTTTAGTAAAAATTCTCAGTGATTAAAATTAAAAGGTAAAATTACGAAAAACTACATTTTTCAAATTTGCTGCAGTTATAACTCGAAGGCAAATCATTCGATCGATTTGATTCTTATTGCAGCTTCTTTTATATATATTTCTTCGTACCATGAACCTCCAGTTTTCTGATCGGATAAAAAATGTAATTTTCGCAAGCCAAAAACCAGCAAATTTTCGCGCAAAATTTGAAACTTTTTTTTTTTTTAAATATTCTGCCATTTTGTTAAATTTCAACTTTTTTTTCGATTTAGGTTCACGGTACGGACCATACCTTCTAGTTTAATAGGCTTTTTGGTTTTTTTGATTTCAGACAGTGTGAAGGCCGCTATCACTGCAGCAGTGGGGGAACTTTTTTTGGAGCCTTGGGAGATCTCGAATAACTCACTGAATTTTCAATTTTTTGGTTCAAAAATTTTATCATAAATTTATTATTTATCAAAGAGAAATTTACTCCACACGTATCATTTTCTATTTATTTTTGTTAGATTATTATTACTTCTTATGACTTTATGAGTGAATCTAGTGATTTCAGCAAGTTGAAAATATATAATTTCAATTCTATTAAATCAATATAATATTTTTTAATATTGTATAATATTTTATAATATTTTAGTTATAGAACAGTATTTAAAGATATTACGGAAAAATTTCCGTGATTGTGCAAGGTCCCTAAGTTATTAAAAAAAAAAATACACAAAAATATTTTACATATTTCTTTTTTAACCCTTTTTTTTTTAAAAAATAAATTACACGTTACAAAAAATTTTTCGTTATTGTGTTTTTTAAAAAAATACATAAAATATTTTTTTTCTTCCTATGTTAATCATTCTAAGTCTTCTAAAATATGTATTTCCTAAATGTATTTCAACAAAAAATTTATTAACTAAAAGTTACAAAAATTATGTGTAATAAATAACCAACGGCTGTTGATTATAACCGGAATTCCTCGGATAAACCGCGTAGAAACCGGATAATTGCCGAAAATGTTTGAAATACATGCATTCGGCGTTTTTGGCTGATTCGCGATTTAGCTGGCTAGTACGCGTAATGAAAGTTTTCGCATATTAGCGGTAACACTATCATTAGGTATTAAAAAAAAAACCTTATATTTTATATGGTACCTACATATATTTATTAATAGTAATACCGATATTAAAAGTGGATGATGATGAAAAAGCCAGCGGTACTAAAGCAATGGTTAGTGGGCGGGGAGACGTTCATATAGTGTTAGTTGGCCACAACGATGTACCCGCCATACGACGTGTGCATGGTTCATCGTGTGTTTAGTCTGTGGTTGGACGTACGTTTGGGTTAAGAAATTAAGAGTAAATCGTCCGGGGGTATTTCATTGAAAATAATACATAATATTATGTACCTCGTCGATTGATTATAATCACGCCATTAAATCCGTTACATTCTGTACGATGAAAAGTTGTATCGATCGGATCGCGTCGTAATATCAAATATTTGTGAGTGATCTGATGATCAATGATTGATATATTTGTACAATTTTGTGAATGAATACTTTTTTTTTTGATTTGTGGATGATTGCATCAGTGAAATTGGAATGAAGCGCGAAGTTTTCATCGATCAGTGAATTTGAATAGTCTGGCTCGAAATTATTGATCGATAGTATTGATTCACGTGAATCATTGTTGTTGACTAGGCAACAATTGTCGAAAGAAACAATCGTTTATACAAATATTGTGTAAAAGATACATATAGATCGCTAGATCATTTTTTTTTTATTTTTATAATAAAATGTGCGTTTCTTTTATTGTATGAAATTTTAAAATTTTTTTGTAAAAAAAGAAACGCATATTAATTTTTAAATTATTTTTAAGTTTAATTGTGCGATTCTTATTTTACATTGATTAAGCGAAATTTTCTTTCAATGATTGTAACATTTTCTTTTTTTCATTTTTTTCTTTTTTTAATTTTCGATATAATTGCAGCACCTTTAAGCTCTTCAGTACTAGAAAACTTAATAAAAGAAGTTGGTGAAACGTAATACATACTAATATAAATATTTTAGTTTAATGAATTTTTAAAATTTTTGTTTTATACAATTTATAATTTAATAATACTTAATTGTTAGTTATTAGAAATTGTAAATAGTGTCTATTACATGTATACCTATTAACTAAGAGTGATAAGAAATTGAGTAGTTAGTTACATTATAACGCTAATTAATAATATTTTTTAAAGAATTTTAAATATTAATCATTAACATTTTTTCACTATTTGTTTGGATAAAATCAATAAATTGATTAGTGAAATTAATAAATAAAAACAATAATTTATGTTCGAATTAAAAGTGAAAGTGATTAAATTCTTTTTTTCGACAAAATAAGTTTTGATTATTTTTAAAGTGCTCAACAATAAAGTGTTTTTGGTGTTTTGTTTTTTTGAAAAAAAGGGAGCGTGAGTTACTTGCTGTTAATTGTGTATATATATTTTAGATTTTATTAACGTGTGTATATGTGACTACAAATATTTGGGTAAGTAAATAATGATTTCTTTTTTTTGGAACTTTTAATATTACATATTTATATTAGTCAGATAAAACTAAAAAAAAAATATGAGTATATTCCATAGATACACATGTGTTATGTATTTAAATTTTCTTAATATACCAATTAAAAAAGATAAAAAAGTACATATTCATTGTTGATTTGTGGTAATTTTAAACGAAAGTCAATGTTTCGAAAAAATATTGTACAACATTGCATTAAGGTTTTTTTTTTCTGGTACTTATTAATAATAATTAGTTATATTTTTATTTTTTAATTTAACACGTTTTTAATAACTCGCTTTAGAGGGTTCACAAGTTACAAATCTTGTAATCGAATTTCAAATAACTTACTAATGAACTAGAGACTTGAAATTTTAAACACAGATCAGAAATGGGTGACAATATAATATTGTAAAAATTCTTAAAAAATTCCCTAAGAAAAATTTTAAGTTGCATACCAACTTTCGCGTTATACCCATATGTAAGAGCAATAAGGGAGCTAAAAAAAGTGTTTTCTTAAATTTTTTTTCCTTTTTTTATGTATATCTTGTTTTTGATAAATTTTTGAAAAATATCTACTTACAATCCAGAAAGTTTTCGATTTGATAATTTGAAATTAATTTAGTTACAATTATTTAACTGTTGTAATAAAATAAAGTGATAAAAATTTGTGATCTAAATCCTAAATAAATTTTTCAAATATTTAAATGTCTAATAAAAAAAGTAAAAGAAAAAAACAGTAATAGGCTAAGATGTCAACGAATTGACAATTTTGCGTACCCATGTTTTTTTCTAAAATATCAAACATATTCTAAAATTCTTAAATATACTATACCTATCCTTGTTCACACTTTGTTATTAATTGCAAGTAATATCTAATAGTTAATAAAACGTAGTAAATTGGAAATTTTGAGTAGTTGGTCTAGTTGGTATATATTTATGTTAAAATGCAATTTTTTTATCGTATGTATTCGTCGTAACGGGTAATGTTACCTGTTGTTGAATGACACCAATTTTGTCAAGCCGACAGTAACCATTATTTAAACGCATTATTTGATATCGCTCGAATAAATAAATGTGAAAATTATTTAACATACTTATGAAATTATGTAATTTCTTCTGTGATAAAGTTGACTATCTAAGTTTTATAGTTTCTGAAATACCAGCTAAAGTTTGCAGACTCGTTGAAAATACTTTACCACATGAACTATTATCAATGCCAGAAAAATTTATATGTATAATATCAGCAGTTTGCTAGAAATCGCCCTGTCACTAAAACAAAATGTTACCTAACCTACAAATACATTTTTATGGTTACGAAGGTTACGAACATTATAAGTCATTTAATTTTAATTTTTTAATACAAAGTGTGGTATGGCAAAGTTGTCTTCAATAGGTATTGTTGGTTGACTTTATGGAAATATAGTTCTATTATTTTCAGAACGATTTAATTCAAAATATTATACAGGGTTCACTAGAATATTAGTAGTTGCGGGCAGTCCCGTAGAAAAAATTAAAATTAAACTTTACAATCTAGATCATTTTTATGTGGATCTATTGATTAAAATATTATATGATTAAAATAGTTTTAGGAGAGGTAAAAGAAATTGATCGTAAATGGGATTAAAAGTACTTGGCGATATTTCATGAAAATTATTGTCCGTAACTGTTTATCTAAATTTATCAAAGTTAGTTATAATCTCACGCTATTCCCAGCCTACGCAAAATATTAGGCTGTTTTCACCCTAGACGCCAATTATGAGTTCTGTGAAATGTGGAAGAGAAAAGACAGATTTGCTTTAAATGTGTACTATTATCTATGCCTTTCAGACAAAGACACGTTTCTTAGGACAACTCTAGACAGAATTCCTTTATTATAAATTATAGAAACTGACATTCCGTGAGATTATCTATATAAAATTTTTCTTTCAAGAAAGAAATTAAGGATTGCCCCCAATTTATAACCAAGTGCAAGCTAAATCAACAGTTTTGTAAAGCATAAAAAATACATTATTATAAATGATTTTTAAAATAAATTTACAATAAGTTTAATTTTTCTAAATTTTCAACACTTTTTATATTTTTCTTTTTATGCATGTTTATTAAGCGATAAAAATTTCCAAGATCATAGAAATATATTTTTACATATTACATATAATGTGTGTTTATTGTTTCGCGTAAATAATAACAAAAAATTTGCGTGTATCGTGCTATGGCAATAAAAATAAATCAAATGTATAGGAAATGTAAAGTTTGTTGTTAAAAATAAACGTAATAATTTCTAAAAGAACTCGTTAATTGAATTTGAATAATAAATAATAATTATTTTAAATTGTATAATATTCATTGATTTGAGCGTTACTTTATGGTACTTCATATTTGTAAATAATATTTTACTTAGCGAAAAGTACCGTGTTAATTGTTTCAAGCTTAAATTTTTTTTTTAAATTGGGCTATTAAGCTTGAAACAATTTATTCCATATTAAGCTTGAAACAATGACGTATTCCATATTTCTAAATATTTTACTTAGCGAAAAGTACCGTGTTAATTGTTTCAAGCTTAATTTTTTTTTTTTTTTAATGGGCTATTAAGCTTGAAACAATGTATTCCATATTTCTAAATAATATTTTACTTAGCGAAATGTACCGTGTTAATTGTTTCAAGCTTTAATTTTTTTTTTTTTTTTGAAAATGAGCTATTAAGCTTGAAACAATTTATTGTCATCATAATTAAAAAATAAACATGGTATTTTTTGTTAAGTAAAATATTTATTTTATTATTTAAATCATAAATTTTAAAATAGCTTATCAAAATAAAATACATTGATTTGAACATTTTATAAAATCGGACAAGAAAGTTAATACATACATATTTTTCAAATAATATCATTCGATATTAGATCCATTATTCTATGCGCCTCTGCAAGTCTTCTCATCAAAGACTTACATTAGGTAATTTTTTTAACATACGATGGAGTAATAAAAATTTCAAAAAAAAAATTTTGACTTATGAAATTTGTTTTGTAATGTTTCTCCAAAAATTGGTTTATTTAGAGTTTTAGTTTAGTTTAAAAACCCATCTCATCTGAATTTTTTGATGGTGTAAATTTGGTAAACTATTGAATTGTAACAAATTTTGGCAAAAACACATTTTTCTCATATCGGACATATTTGGTTGAAGAATTCGACCTTATTATATATATATATACATATATATATATATATATATATATATATATATATATATATATATATATATATATATATATATATATATATAAGATAGCTACTGTAGTAACTCCATGTTCCTTTTGGAAATACAGCTAAACCTTCTTTTTTAATGCGATTTTTAGAAAAATGGTCATTAAAATGCATAATGTGAATCAAAATTAAACGTTAACTATAATAACTTTCTTTGATACTACTTTTTAATGGTTTTTAAGCATATAAGTTATTGCATCATTTGCACCTATTCACCGCATAAAAAAAGGTTTAACTGTACACTAAAAGGATTCGTTATTAATACCTACAGTTCCTGACTAAAATTTTAAAAAGAGTAATTAAAAAAATTAACACTCATTTGTTTACCCCGTGCTTTCACCATTTTAATATTTTTTAGTTATTAGGTACAATTACGAGTTTTATATTCTGTAATACTATTAGAACCGAAGTATTTTGTTTTAAATGAAGATTCTTATTCTTATTTTTTAGAATTCTGCGTTTAAAGTTGTTTATAATATAAATTCTCAAAACTTTTACTGTGAGTGCGGGTTTATTTTTACACTGTAAAAGTAATTTTGTTCATTTTAATGTAAAATGAATTCTGAGAACGTATTGGGGTCAACAGAACCTGGATTTTTTTTTTTTTTTTAAAGAACTTTTTAATATTATATAAGGTAAAAGACCCGGTAATTGACCCTGGCCCAGTTTCTGAACTTTTCAACTTTGTTATAAATTAATAAAAAAACTATATTTTAAATAAGAAAAAAAATAAATTCTTAATTTAAAGTAATCTACTCTGTGTCTAATGAACAGCAATTTAAAAAGTTTAGAATATATTAACTAAATAAAAAAAATTTTTTAAGTTTAAAATGTGTGTAAAAACCATTTTTTTGGTAGTTTCCTAACAGTTTATGTTACAAAGTACTCATTTTGATCTGTGCAATATTCATCATGTAAGTATGAAAACTTAATTAAAAATATATGAGCAGGTTAATATTTGTTTAAAATTTATTTTAAAATATTTATAAAATACCTTAGAATGATTTTTATTATTGAAATATGAGGGTCAATTACTAGGCTCACTTCTAAAGTGGTATGGCCCAATTAAATTCTAACCAGTTTTTGTTAGTTATTTTGTTATTTATAGTTATCTTCGATTAGTTTTTGTTATTTTTCATAACGTATATAACATTAAACATTCATTTTTATCAATAAAAAATTATTTATAAATTAAATTTTAAAAAACTGTATTTTTAAATTTAAGGATCAGAAACTAGGCCACTGTCAGGGTCAAAAACTGTCACATGAGAAATTTTGAAGGTCAGAAACTGGGTCCTTTTTGTCAATTTTTAATACATTAATTTAAATTATTAATTCAATTCAAATAATTATTTTACTTGTATGACTTTATTTTGAAAGCCATAAACTAGTTGATAAAATTATTAATTGTCTCTTAAGTTGAAACTTATATTTATTACTGTCGTTTAACCTCAGCCGTCACTCTTAAAAGGTCAGAAATTAGGCCCGTTACCTTATAAAGAATTTTTTTTTAAATTTTAACTTTATTGAAGATCTCGGACCGATTTGAATCTGTTTGGATAACGACCGTGATTAAATTTAGAAATGTTTTTTATTCGAATTGTTAAAAAAGCATGCAGTGCATAACTATTTTACACATAGTTACTAAAAATGAAAATATGTTTAAGGGAGGAGTTCAAATAAAAAAGCAACTTTTTTATTTATGATTATTTTGCTTGTTGAAATTTTTTTCAAATTAGGGATGGTTTCAAATAGAAAATTTTGTTTTTGAAACATTCATTACTCTTCCCTGTGGGGGGAGGGGGCTCTTTTTCACAAGTTTTTAAGCGTTTACAGGGAACGCCATATCTCAAAAAGTAATGAATATTTTTTAAATATTTTTTCATAATTTTATTCCTAAAGGACCTGTCCATAAAGCTGAGTATGGGTTTCAGGTAATTTTAAAAATTAACTATAAAATTGTAACCCCAAATTTCTAAAAATTATAGAACCCAATTTTTTATTAAAAAAAAATGTGAAAAAATAGTTACAATTGTTGAAATGGAAAAAGCATACTCCACTTTATGCGCAATATGTCTATGAACAAAATAAAAAAAATTAAGTCTCTATCTTTTCTAGAACTTGAGATATGATTTTCCTTGTCGGGAAAAACACAAGTTTCGGGAAACGGTAAAAAACAAAAATAATAACAAAAGAAGCGGTTTACTCACTGTTTATTAAAACGTCTACAAAGGCATACAAATAGAACATTATCTCAGTGCATACTGTAACTCGTGTACTCACCAAAACTAAATATTACTGATCAAATCGTGAGAGGGGGCGACGGTTATCTACAAAGGACCAGCAACTTGCCGGTGCAGCGGCTCAAAAATAAATATTTTTCTACTTGAAAAATTTTTTTTTTTTGGCCATGTTTTATATATCACCGTGTTTGCAAAGAACCACAGAACGAAATAAAAACAAAAAACGAGATTCGAAAAAAATTAGTTGATTAGCCGTTTCTGGCGTGAACTCCCCCCTTAAGAATATGTATGTATGTACCTCTTCAAGAAACTCAATAAGGAAGATTAGTTTTATTTAATTGAATGTTATAATTCTGTTTCGGAATTATTTTTACATATTTAGTTGAAAATATAAAAAAAATTGTTTATGGTTTTATAACTATAATATATAAATTATAAGATTAACATATTGTATTAGATATTTTCATTTAACAATTTACATTTCTAAAAGATACATTCCTAATGAACGTTTATGGTAATTTCCACTTATTAAAAATTCTATTTAATTATTCTATATGATATTATGCTTTAATATAAGAACCAATATCCACATTTCCATTTTATTTTTTATATTTAAATAAAGTAAGTATTTGAATATTACAAATTATCAATTATTTTCCATCGACGCATAATTTTAAAAACTTTATTGATAGTTGTTATTATTGTGCACTATGCAGGGCCGACCCGAGGGCGACGCGAACGGCGCGACGCACTAGGCCCCGAGTTTTTGAGGGATTTGTGCGTCTGACGGATTTTGCAAAATCAACACCTTTAATTAAATGTAACCCTTGCAAGATGATATTGATTTATTTAATGAAGACAATAATTAATAAATTTTTTGAAGACAATTAACCTCAGTTATATTGAGCACTTAAAAAAGTTTATAAACGCAATTTTCATCACTAATATTCATAATTAATAAATGTTTTCGATAATATTCACCAATATTCAATATTGATCACTACTGTATATAATTTATAAGTAATTTGTACAATTTTTATCCGCATCAAAGTAACACACCTATGGTGTATATAGAAATACCTGAATAAGTTGCATGAATACAGCTATTAGACGCTACGTGTAAGTAGCTTTTTGTTTAGTGACTAATTTCATCCTGTTAATTTTGATGTTACAGTCTTATTTTTTCATAAGGCATTAAGGCGTTAAATGTTTCAGAAATCATTTTCTTTTAAAAATGGACAAAATATTCAGTTGTTTAATTGACTAATAATTAATTTATTTTAAAGATATTTTTATAAAACTTACTAATTAGAATTTATCATATTTGTTATATTTTATTGTATATTATATTATATATTTGTTAATAGTCCAATTACCTAAAACTTACATTTTTTGTAGTCGCAGTTGGCAGTTGTTAACTTTTGAATAATGTTACAATAAAATTTAATAAAGAGTAAAACTAGCAAATTTTTTTTTTAGATAATTCTTACGAAATGTTAAGTTAGTGTTTTTTTTTTTTTTTACTTCTAGATAAAACTATTAACTTCTGCATGTAATGATTGGAGGTTTGACCGTATGGGACATTTATTTTAATGATTATATCTATTTTGTATTATTAAGTAGATGATTTCTTTTCTCAATTATTTTTGTTGGATGTAGGTGTACAAAAATTAATAAATCAGAATTCAATAAAAATATTAAATTTATTACTGTATTATGTCATATAACTTGATACTAATTGGCGGGCGTTATAAGACTTTTAAACCTATTTAATTTATTTATTTTAAATTGTTTTAATAATTTAGGTATTGAGTATTGTAAATTAAATACACGCTTTTTAAACTGAACGTTTGCGGTAATTAGTTATTATAATTTATTAAATAATTTCTAAATTTTTATTAATTGAATCGAAGCTCCCACCGGACGACTCAAATGGTAATTCTTATCTAGGGCATAACTCTGCCGTTCTTTCACCAGTTTTAGTTATTTCTTGTAGAAATGTTCAGAATGTTCTGACGGAAAATGTGACGAAGCTAGAAAAAATAATTAGTTAACACCTTGAAAGTCGTAACTTATAATGATAAAACGCCCAACTTGTACGCTTTTTAAACAGCTAGTACATTTTATACGGAATTGTTGACGTCTTACGACGTGGTGTCTGAGTTAGTAAGATTTCACATGACGTCATGTCAATGACCGTCAAGGTGTTCATAAATAAGAATAATTGAAGTGACATTAACTTTACTTAAATAGCATAAAGAATATCTTTCACAACTAATTTTAAAATAAAAGCTCTTTTAAAAAACCGACTTCAAAAAGTAAAAAATAATTAATAGCACGAATTTTGAAGTCAGGCGGGCGTTGTATGTAAAATTGTGATTTGATGTGCTTGAAAAATTTATGAATTCTTCAAGATCTACATTTTTTGTATACTACTCCCCGCCTGACTTCAAAATTCGTGCTATTAATTATTTTTTATTTTTTGAAGTCGGTCTTTTAAAGAGCTTTTATTTCATACCTTTTAGTGGCAATGCTTATGAATTCACCCCATTACAATTTTTTTTTTGGTTTTTTAATTTTTTTTTTTATTAAATTCCAAATTTCATACGTTTAGGTGGAATAGTTTCCAAAACACCGTTCAGTGTCCAAAAATCATAATTTTGGGCATTCACTGACTTTGCTTTGAAATTTGGAATATTAATAATGTTTAAAGTAATAATTACTAGGAAAATAAGAAATCAATGAAAATCACTAATTTTTCAAGTCATCAAAGAATTTTTTAAGCTAGGTACTGACAGAAAATTATTAGCTTAAGTTATTGTAATGGGTCCGATTTTACGAATCACTAATTTTGACATATCTCCACGTTTCAAGGTCACTAGAGCCCGAACCCATCGTTTTTAGCGTGATGTCTGTGTGTGCGTTCGTTAGTTCGTTCGTTCGTGAATTTTTTTCATCTCGCATATCTCGAGAACAAATGATGATATCAACTCCGGACTAATTTCATTAGATGCATAATCAAAAAAATGAATACCGGATAAAGTTTTCAGCAAATTCGGATTAGCGGTTTGTTTTTTGTGATAAAAAAACGGAATTAACTTTATTAACATAACATAGATTATATGGATTTTTTACCATGTATTTATTATATAATGGCCTAAGAACCTTCTGTGATGTTAAAAACGCCAGTAAATTATTGTAAAATTTAAAAAAAAATAAAAAAAAACAAATAAGAAACTTTTTGTGAAATATTTTTTGTCTCGCGTATCTTGAGAACAAATTATATTATCATTTATTTGATAAGGGTGGAGCCCCCACCCTTAGGTACAGAAGTCGAAGCGCCCGGTGTGGTGCAACAAGCAAAGCCTCTACCGGGGGTCCAGAGGAGGAGTCCCCTGAATTAAAAAGAAAGTTATTCATTTGCAATAGTCTTTAAGGGCATCCAATGGGAAGTTGACAGTGTGGGTAGATCTTCCCCCAAATTTTTTGTAGGATAATTGGATCAACATAAATTAAAAAATATGTTACTATAGATATTAAAATAAATAATTTTGCATATACAAATTTTAAATTCGTCATAATTATTCATATTGTTCATATTATTGAAGATGGTTAAAAAATTCCTCAACCAATGTCAACAAAATTTTTATGGGACCACCTAGAGAACTATATCTACTAACTAAAAAAAGTATGGCGCAAATGTGGCCAGAAATGTGGGAGAAATTGGTGTACATACATAAAAAAAAAAATCATACGGGTTGAATTGAGAACCTCCTCGTTTTTGAAGTCGGTTAAAAAAAATAGCTTTTTTACATTTATATCTTAAGTATACACATATATGATTAATCTAAGTTATTGTGATCAACTGATCACTGATCACTGACGCCGAATTTTTATAATGCAGCAGAGTTTCATGGTAAGCATCTGCATTCACCTAGTATCTTCTTATTAATAAAGGAATTTTTCTCGCTATCGTTTATTTTTTACCTTCACAGGTACGTGAAGCGCCTGTGAAGTTAGTATGTGATTCATGATTAATTTTCAGTAGTACTTACTGTTTCAGTAGTACTTTTCATAATTCTACAGTTTCTAATAAATTGAAATAAAAATATTTTTCAACTTGATCACGAAAACATTAAAAATAAAAGTAAAAAAACATCGTTTTAACTTTACATTTCAGTACGAGACATTTCCTTCTAAAGTACTCGTAGGTATAGACTATTTTATAATATTTAAGTCTGAAAGAAAATATGTAAACAAAGTTTTTTCATATGTTATCCCACTTTTAAATTCAGAAGCGACGCAAAGGGTGGGTGAAGTGGGCGACTGCTTTGAACTTCGTGTCCTCTGGGGCTTTGCAGTGCAGGGGCTTTACATGTGCAAAAGAAAACTGGTGGAAACTGACTAAGGTTAAGTTTTTTTTTGCTTGCCAGCTAACTTTTAGGGAGAAATTGTTTAAAAAATCTTCTTGCGCTTCATCTAATTTTTACGAGGAAATTTTTTTAAAAATCCAAGAAGAGGGTCTTGCAAAAATCATCTTACCCACTTTCTATTTTAGTCTTGCGCCGCCTCTGTTTAAATTTTTCCCCGGTTACATATAGATCGGAGACGGTGACAGAATTTGATTTACGATTTTCGTATATACATATATGAATATGAACAGTGCTGAGAAAAATTAGGTATAATGTAAGCATCGCTTCGATAGCTTTCTTGGGTGCATTTCGATTTTTCCTTGCAAAAATATATGCGTCTGGAAACCATTTTTATGCTTCTGTAGTGTGTATCAACAATGTTTCATAAGCATTTTGTGATAATAACTTTCATATGTTCAATTAGGATAAATGTCAAAATTATCGCAAATTTCCTTCTTTCCTAACAAGTTCACGTCAGATTCTCCAACTTTTAGTCACTTGGGCGTCTTTTTTGAAGGAAATTGATATAATTATGTATGCGAGTCACACGAGCGACATTCAAATTTTATCCTGTTTTTCTCAGCATTTTCATATCTTGCAATATTCTCCAAACTATAAATGTGAAATCGGTGTACTAAAATCAGTCACCATCTCCTAGTCTAATAATTCAAAAAAAAATGAACGATGCTTTCTTTAAATTTTTTAAACTGCAATTTACTAAATCAATACAAGTTGTTAAGTATACATAATATTTAAGAATCATACAAATGTAAAATCAATATTTGATTAACTGATTTCGAACTGCAATCGAGCTAAAACATATGTAGCTGTAATAATGTCAAATAGAACAAATAATTTTGTAGCTAGGTAGACGGATTCACTACACTTAAAATTCCATAATTTGAATAAACAACGTTTCAAGTGACACCTTTGTCAAAAATTTGTTTGCACAAGTTGGCACAGTTATAATAACTGAAAGCAAAAAAGAATTGCATGCATCCATTTAGCCACAAGACGTATAACATTAGTTTTATGTCAATAATCAATAGAGAAGCGTTAGTTAATATAGCGTTAAAATTGTATTCGCTTCGAGCCGAAAGTACAGCCACTTATATCAAATGATTGTTTAATAATTTATCAGGATATTTTACTATTTAAATGAATGGAAAATATATTAAAAAACTGAAATTTGTTTAGTAAAAGCTATACATCTGCTTATGTTACCTCAAAAATGTCTGAAAATAAAATATTTTTCAATAATTAACCAAGAAAAAGCATAAAAGGTAATTTTTATGATATTTTTTTGAAAATTTCAAAATAAAATGATGTTTGGTAGTAGGATTACAAATATTTTTTTTTATTATTTTGTAGAATCTGGTAAATAGAAATCGTAATAAGTACTCGCTTTGAAAAAATCAAACAAGTATTTAAAAAGAAAATACTTTTTCTTAAAGAAAATAGTAAAACTATGTACATAAGAAACTCTCATTACGCAATCCACTGGGACCAAATTGCTAAATGAGAAAGTCAAAGATCACAGGCGTCAATGTTTCTGATTTATATATTTGTATGATTTACTGTTACAAACTATTACTTAGACACTAACACATTCAAACATATTTGCTTTAAAACGCGGAGGGGTGCCATTATACACATCTTGTGTGCGATGAAATTGCTAAATGGGAGCGTGCGATATGGGAGTTTCCTATGTACCAATGCCGTCCTGATAAACATATATATTTGTCCACCACGAGCGCTATAGTCGATTTTCAAAAATAAATTAATGAATACATGTTTCAACACTTTTTGAAAATTAATCCTGTAAAGAGTAAAATCGGGAATAAACGCAAAAAAATGGGAGATAGGTCAAAGTTTACATTTTCAACGCCTACTATTCTAGCGTCTCCAACAATGAGTCAGTTACTTTAGGAAATGTTCAAATATAATGCAAACAGACTTATAGGGGATGTAGGCGTAGGAATTTAAATCTTCCAATAGGAAAGGGGAGGATACTTATTTAAAGTCTACAAAATATTAGGTATTTTAAAAATATGTAATATTTGAGTATTTTAAATCAACATACTTTTTTTACTTCTATACCAAATTCGTTGACACCTTCTTACCAGGCTTACTTTAGATTTTTAGTCTCCGTTATATGCTTGAAGAAATGACCAATTAGTTTTTGAAAATTTTCAATTGTTCCTAGATAACTAGCCAAAGGGAGAAATTAAAAATAAAGAGGATTGATGAGTGAGCTTACCAATAAATAAAGCCTATCATTTCAGCTTATGATAAAAAATAAGGGCAAAATATTTTAGCAAACTACCTAAAAGGAATTGCCTTTACTAAATTATGAAATTCACGCTTGCGAAGCCGCGGGTAACAGCAAGTATTATATAAAATTGTTGATATATCTTTTTTTATAATTTTTAAATTGGATTTCTGGGTTCTTAATTGTTTTCCCGTACGCCTTGTTTCGTAGTTGTGTGATTGGTTAAAATTGGAATTGACACATTAATTAAAAATAATTTGAGCCCATAGAAAGATCAATAATGTCTTAAAATGATAGACTGATGCAACTGGAAGCGAATTATGGGTCTTCGACGCTCTTTTACTTTTACTAAAATTAAACATGTAAAACAACTAGAAAAAGCTTCTGTTAAAATAGTTAAATCTCTATAAATGATTTTATCATTTTGACAGTAAAAATGGCAAAATTTATACCCAGATTACCTTGATTCAACTATTCCCCCTTATCCAAACCACATTCATAAAGCCTGGTTTAAAAAAAGTGAATTTTTTTTTAACTGATGAAGTCATCAAGTGTACTAAAATTTTTCGGTGACCTAAAAGTCGTAAATGAAATGATAGAATGATGGAACTGGAGGAAAATACAGGTTTTCGAAGTTGTTTTTCCCTTTATATCAAAATTAAACATGTAGTATCATTAGAAAAAATTTCTTTCGAAGCAATCATATTTCAAAAGGAATTACGATAATTTGATAATTAAAATGAAAAACTTACACCAAAATTACATAATATGTAACGAAATAATTATGTTCACACGTTTTTCAAAATTTTTATGTTTAAAAACAACTTATTGTACGTAAAACTATTTGCGCAAGTACGATTTGCATTTGATTGATTTTTCTTTACACCTGATCCAAAGTCAAAATTCCTTTAAAAATGTACTTTGCCATTTATTAGGTAAAGAAAAAAATTAACGTAAGAATTTAAATAATTGTTACTATCTGTTTTGTAATAGCAATTAACTTTTAAACGATTTTTTTGACTTGCTTTTTGATAATTCTCCGTGGTACGGACTACCACATAGATAGATAGAAAGATAGATTATTTTCACCATCTTTAATTTTAAGAATGCCAATAAAACAAAAACAAAATCCAATTTATTATCACCTCATTTATTTGCATTGCTCTACATAGGGTTGCCAACTTTTTTTGAGAAAGATAAAGTATCTAATCTTTTAAATACGAAAAAATAAAGTATTTGTCAGAAAAAAAGTATATTTTCCAAATTTAAGTTGTTATTGCCTTAAATACATTTTTTTGTGTTTTTAGAACATGCTAACAATTTTTGTTACTAATGAACGTTTCATAGCTAATTTTACAATCTAAGTTTAGATTTAAATAAATAAATAATTCATTTTCTATTGAATTTATGGAGAATCTATTTCTCTCTGCTCGCCACTTCACATTCATCACCGAAAAAACTCTCAGTGAAAGCTAGCGTTGTGAGAACAGAAAGCAAATAACAAATATTTTTTTTATATTTGGTAAGTTATCTCACGCATTTTTAAGTATATATTGCCGTTTTTCAGCAGTATTCTTCTTTACAAATTCTTTTTTTTATTATTAGTAGATGTTTTCTAGATTTTTTTAAGTATTATTGATTCACAATATAGGTAAATCAACCATCTTAATATTTAATTAATATAATCGTTTGGGAATTACGTATTGGAGAGTTTTTGATGTTCCGAACTAACTTCGTGTAAGTTCGGAACATTATAAAATTGATGAGTGATCGAAAATTTGAGAGAAGTGGTAAATCAGAGAACAAATGGTAAACAATTATAGAGTTTTACATTCATATATTGAATAAACGCAAGAGGACTGTGTATTGTATGTATTTCATGTACCTGTGAACTCTATGGTTTGGTGGCCAATGCACAATCAAGTTTACTTGTGATATGAAATTAACAACAAAATTGCAATAAAAAAAAACATTTTCTCTTTCTATTTCTATTTTATAGAAGCGTGTATATATTTATCTCTTTCTTTCGTTGTTTTTTCACATCACCATATTGCACATCATTGTACTTTCTCCCCAACCGTAAGATGGCTCTCAGTGCCCGTTTTTTCGCTCATTTTATACCTATTCGTTTCGTCATAGTTCGTCCGTTTCCGTTCGTTCGTCCGTAAAGATTTGATATAATGAAAAAAAAAATGTGCACGTAGGTGGACAAAATAACGTGTCAGGACTTTATTACTTCTTTATTTATTCGTACATCTACATCAAGAAAATCTTCCAATTACGATAAACTCATTAGAAATAACTTTTGTGATATAATAAATACGTTGTCTTTGTAATTTTGTGTTTCTAATAAAAAAATTGTAGTTAATATTTTTTAAACCTTTAATTATTTCTAATTTTTATTATATACATAATTAACTTTATTAAAAACAAGTCGTCAAGTGCAAGTTGTACTTGCGCTAACAGTGTTCCGTACAATGAGTTGTTTCTAGGAATTTTTTATAACGGTAATGAAGGTGGATAAAATATTTTTCCTAATAAATAAATTTTATTCCTAAAGTATAACCTATTTTTTGATTTCAGAACGATCGTGTTCGTATGTGTCACATCGTGAACGTATGTGTCCGGACTGTTATATTTTAAGAAGTTTTAGTTATGACCACTGATTGTGAGGTACATTACTTAGTGCGTGTCAAACACGCACTTGACGAATTTTATAATCTTAGTGTAATCACAGTCAAGATTCAAAATAAAGTATTTTAGCATACTTTATTTTTATGCAAAAGTATAAAGTAAGTATGTTTGTGAAAAATAAAGTAGAATATTTTATTATAAAGTATGGTTGGCAACCCTAGGTCTACATAATAATTAGAAAACAAAAATAATAATAATTACAGACTGTTATTTAATTGTCAATTAACAACAAATTCATAACACAAGAATTAATTTAAAAAGAAAATAGTCGAACCAAACAACATACTCATTTGTACGTATACACTGTATCACTGTGTACATATATCTCGTACGTCTACTTGTTATAAAATAATAAGGTAGGCACCACATAAATAAAATTATCGAGAAATTGGAAAACAAAATTATTTACAAGCATGCACATTGTATAGACTCGAGTGCAGTCGTGGCCATTTAATTGGAAATATTATTAAATACTATTAAAAATTATATTAATTAATTTTTACTTGATCGATAAATTAATAAAAATAAGTCAAGTTTCACAACACTTCTAGAAATACGTAAAAAACCGGTTAAATAAACAAATAAGTATGCATAACATAACTACCGCAATGTCTTACAAAAAAACCGTTTAGTTTTTGGCTTAAAACAATAATGACCAATAATTGTAAAAAATATTTTTTATCACGATTTATAAAAAAATATTTTTGTATAATTAAGTAAAAAAAAGATTTTATTCTTTACCAAACTGGGAAAAAAATACATAAATCTGGATTTTAAAATATTTGCATATTTTTTATAGTTTTTTTTCTTTTTTTTTTAAGTTACCAGTTTTAATCCGCAAAATACGATATAAAAATATGACTGATTGTCTAGATGTCTAGATTATTTAAATCTCAGTCTTAACCTACATAATAATCTACTCATCTTTTTTTTGTAGATTTATTGGCTTATAAGAACGCATTTTCTGACGTTTTTTTATCCTCAAATTTTATCCTCAAATTACCCAGATTTCACTAACAGATCTAATTAATTTTGTTTTTATCACCATTAATTTAAGAAAAAAATGGATCGGCAGACGTCATCATATGTACAAATTTTTTGATACCGCTCTTTCCATTTTCGATAAACTTAAAACAGAACTTTAGCTCTGTGACGTATGTATTATTTTTTGCATTAAATTTCACTTGCTGATTGGTGATGCTTTATTTCTGCTTGTTGATTGGCTTAAAAGCGGAAGAAAAAATATTTTTAGTTCCTTGTGACTAAAAGTGACACTTTACTCCCTTCAAGAACCACATCATATATTTTAGTCCCAGAATTGCAAAAAATACTTTTGCTCCTTCTTTCAAGTCGATCACTAATCAGCATTCGAAATTTAACTTAAATAGCTAGGTAATGAATTACTTATTTCAAATAATAATTAAATTTAAACTTGTAGTTAAGAAAAAAAGTACATCTGTTTCTGAATTATCTACAATATACTTGATGTAATATTATTTCACACAATGTAAATGACATTTAAATTATTTTTTTCTGTAATTTTAATTATCTGAAATTACAAAAAGCAGTGTATGCGACATGGGCCTAAAGTGTTTCTTTTGATACCTCTTTTGAAATATTGCTCTTGGGTCTTTACAAGCCCCCTGACAACAAATATTAAATTTGGGTCAAAAGTCACACTTTAGTCCCTTGCGGAAGAATAATTACAATGGAGCAGGTCGAGCAGTCTCTCCAGAGCCCACGATAAAAAAAGGTGCAACAGAGAGAATAATTTATTGTGGGGAAGCGGTTTGTTTTGGTAGTGCATAATTTTTAAGTTCTTAGGGTAGAATCATTCCATTAAAAATAAGGGAAGCCAGAAAAGTTTTTTTTTTTTTTGCTCGTCATCGCTATTTTATCTTTTCTTTTTTTTTGGAAAAAATGGGAACTGAGAAAATGTAATATTTTTGTTTTATTTGAAGACTAAACTTTTGAGATAGGACCGCTTGAGTCAAAACCGTTCTAGGGTCCAAAATTTGTAGTTATGCCTCTCTCTGGTGCCTTGGTGTGTAATATACTGTTCTAATAAATCTCATCGAGTCATCTAGACTGTCAGAAGCCAGGTAATTTTAGCGAGAAATTGTCCGTCCTAGAGTTAAAAATGACATAAATTTTTAAATAAGCAAAATAAGTTATTAGTTTCTTTAAGGGGGTTCTCCCGTGTGATGGCCTATTTTTAAGCATTTTTGGGGAATTTTTTTTGACGACCAGTGAAAAGACAGAACTTTGAGTTTTTTTTTTATTATTTATTTATTACTATTTCAAGAGTATGTAAAACAAATTTCAAGTAAAAATTTTCATTAGAACGTAAGTTGTACCACCCCGAAAACACTCGCCTTGAAAAAAAGAACGCTCACTTCCTCCATAATTTTGGCTGATTGGCTTATCTGAAAGAAAAAAAAAACGGGTTTTAATTTGTAAGCCTAAATGCATCGAGTGAACTAGAATCATTTGAAAATACTGAAAATTTAATTTTTGGCAGACTTTTGGAAAAAAAGTTTCAAATTACATAATATTTTTTGTTTTTTAAATTTTTCGTTACAAAAAAAATAGAAATCGGTACTCGGAATTTTTGGATGATTATTCTGTGCGTCTACAGGTACTGAGTCTACCCTATAAATTTCAAATGAATCGGTCCAACCATTCTCGAGATATGATAGAGGAAATTTTGAAAAACACAGTTTTGAGGAAAACGCGTTTAAAGTTCCAAATACGGTTAAAACTATGAAGATCTTCTTAACTTACCATCAGTCTGCAATGCCTGGTCCATAGAGTATTCCTTCCTCTTCCTCTTGAAAATTTTTCGAAGTGGATTACTCCGCTTTTGTTTCAGTTCTATTTTGTTTTACAACGTCACGCGGGAGAACCCCCTTAAAAGTTTTTAGGATTCGGAACACCACTGACATAGGCACTTTAAAGAAAATTATAATGTGAAGTCATTGTGTGTCGTTCGTTAATAGTAATATAAAATTTACACTCAATTTTTATTTTGTTATCGGTTGCCTTGAATCAATTTTTGGGATGATCTGGTCATAATTTTTCAATTTGTGTACACATGACTGTGATGAAATGGCTTTGCTTTGGCAAATAATAATTTTAAGTAATGAACATGGTGTCATGATCGCATCATCAGCGCAGCTAACTGTGATTATGTATGTACATACGTACATGAAGGTAGATGCATACATACATGCTTACATACTGATGTTACTTATAGTCATTAATAATAAATGCTGTAACCAGATTTTTTTTCCATTTTAATACCTGATTTTAACTACTGATAGTAATAAATGTTAATTATTACTTTAAGCTGCTATGGCGAGATAATAACATGTTTGCTAGTTAAACATATACATACATACACTGTGTTTGTTTTTGTACGTAAAATACTTACTCCATGTATATATCCAAGTAATTTTGTGAAAGGGCCCAATTTGTATTCAACTGTGGTTACTCTTTAACCCTTTTATGGTTAAAAATTGGAACATTTATATTTAGTTTTAAAAACTTAAGATTTATGATGTTGTGTTCTTACATGTGCTTTAACAAATAAATATACTTAGGCTAGGGTCACATTGGAAGCGGGTACGTACGACAAATCACTCGCGCGTATTTGTACGTACACGTCAGATTGAAACAAATAATGCAAATGAACGAAGATGGTCACACTAGATACGAGTTATTCTTGCGCGCACTTACCTAGTCGTCAGTGTTAAAAATTGAAACCAAAAAGTTTGTTTTTTTCCCACTAGTCGTACGTGTAGAAGATAAAGAAGATAGGCAACTTAAGTAAAAGTAATACAATTTATGAATATTATTTAAATTTTAACGGATATTTTCATTTGTTACAATTTTTGTAGTACCAAATTACAATTTTATAAAACTTATTATTTGATAAATTAAGGATACATTTAAACGGATATAGAAAAATTAATAATTCTCGTATTTGAAAGGGAGCAAAAAAAAAAGAGTACTATAACAGAGAAATTTGTAGAAAACTTTGGTTAGAGGTTGCGAAAGCATTAAATCTTCCTTCATTCATACAAACATATTGAAAAAACTTGTTTTTTCTATTTTCAAATGTGGAAATAATTTCCTAAGTTCACCACCAGTAGATCTTCTATTGTATAATTCATAAACCCAAAAATTTCGATTCGTATTTTTCATCAAATAATAATTAATTATATTATTATCGAGAAACAAATAATCTCTTAACAGATTCATTTTTAAAATAAATTTACGTAAGTATACGCTAACAGTGTGACCACTTTATCTGACGACAATAGTCTCACGACTACATCAGACAAATTAAGTCGTACGTACCCGCGTCCAATGTGACCTTAGCCTTAAGGTGATTGTGAGGTCCGCGATGTTAGCACCCCAAATGCGAAATTTCGATTGACCAATTACATGATTGAAAAAGTCAGAAAATGGTCATAAAAGGTCAATTGGTTTCATTAATTGGTCAGCAATAGAAAATGTTTTATTGAGGGTTAAAGTATTTCAAGGTCATTCAGAAATTTTAGCACCCCACTTGTGAAATTTCGAAAAACCAATTACATGATTCAAAAGGTCAGGAAATGGTCATAAAAGATCAACTGGTTTGATTAATTGGTTAGCAATAGAAAATTTTTTGCTAAGTTTTGAAGTTTTTTCAAGATCATTCAAAAAACTTTAGCACCCTAAATGTGAAATTGACCAATTAATGAAACCAATAGACCTTTTATGACCATTTTCTGACCTTTTATCATGTAATTGGTCAATCGAAATTTCACATTTGGGGTGCTAACATCGCGGAGCCGTGATTGTGGCGCTAGAAATAACCTGAGAAACTATAAAATACCAAAAAATGTCAATCAGTTACTAACGCAAATTAAAATTGATTAATTGTAAACTTTTTGTTTTCGAAATTACTATCCTTTATTTCTTTCGAATTTCTAAATTTTTAATTTTTATTTATTTATTTACTTTTCTAATTATAAATTACACTGAGAAAGTTCACTTTATAATTAAAAACAAATTATGTTATACAGGTCGTCAGCTGCACGTTATACTTGCGTATGAATATTTATGTAATATACGACAGTATACAAAATGTTTTTCCTGAAGAATAAATTTTATTCCTGAAATAAACTGTAATTTTTAATTTACACTTAATTACGAGAAAGAAAAAGAGATATTTACTGAATGTTTTTCTTTCAGTAATTTATTATTAGCGATATTGTTTATTATAAAACAGTATTATTAGTAGATAATATGTTAAGGCCGAAAATTACTTAAAAATTTTTGTTGGCTTTTTCGGATATTTTGGATCTGTTATTTCTATATGGATATCTACGTTAACAAATATGAAATATAATGAAAATAAACTATGTTGATAAGTGTCTAGAATTTATTTTCTAAAGAGTTCATAAATATATCCATTTCACATAACAATAATATAATTACTGACTAACAACATCAAAGCAAAATGTGTTATCAATCTTTCATTACATATATCAAGAAAATTGCATAAGAAAATATTTTCGAGCGGTCCTTTGAATAAGGGTCGTGGATAGCAATTTTTAAGAGGTTTTTCTAAAAAAATAATTAAACAAATTTTGTGTATCAAATATTTAAAAAAAAAAAAAAAAACATCCAAAAATCTTATCGTAAGCTTTAGAATGCTGTAATGCCCCAATCAGCTAGATTATTTGCTTTAATATTATTATTTTTTATTAAACAGAAATATTTACAATTATCCAATTTTTAGTTACTCCTTATTTGCTTATAAAAACAGCATGAACGTTATTTATCTTATGTTCGACTTTTTAGTCGAATTTTCTCCGAAAAATTAGACTTATACAGTCTATACGATAAGAGCTGCGAGAGGCGAGAGTAGGGGCGCTATCCGTTTTCGGACCCGTAGAACACGAATATGTAGAAAAAAAAATGTCTGATATATATATATATATTTTCCCGCCACCTTTTAATTTGTGTAGGGCCCCCCTATGGAAGTTAAGAGATGAAATTTGGTAAATGGGGCTCATTTTCGAGGCACCTCATACTATCAAAGTGGGGTCAAATTTTGGGCAAATTTTTTTTCTGACCCGACCTTTAAGGGGGTGGTGGGGGGCGGAAAAGCAATAAAACTTTTCCAAACCGGTTTTAAATAATGTTTTGGTCAATTATCTACAACATATCCAAAATTCAGCTTCCTAGGATGATATGGTGGGAGTAGAGGGGGGAAAAACGATTTTCGCTGGATCTAACAGGCCCCCAGCCCCCCAGAATTAACGTAGAGGGTTGAAATTTTGTGTGTTGATAAAGTTCGTACCTAGGTTGTGCTTTTTGGAGGTTTTAATATTTTACCTCCACCCACCTCATTTTTAAGCTACAATTTCATGCATTTTCGACGTTTTCGAAGTTTGTACCACTCGCACAGGTCACCCGAATAAACCTAGAGGGCTGAAATTTTGTATTCGGATTGAGTTAGTATCAAGGGGGTGCCTTTTGGGGGTCTCGACTTTTAACCCCTACCCCCACCATTTTTATACCCAAAAGAACATGATTTTTCTTGTTTTTTAACAGTTTCGTTCGGGTCAAAATCTCCCCAAATAAACCTAGAGGGCTGAAATTTGGTGTACAGGTTAAGCTAATAGCCAGACACTGTTTTTTGGAGGTTTCAACTTTTAACCCTTACCCCCACGATTTTTACACCAATATTTCCTTAATTTTTTTGCTTGTTTTCTAACACGTCTAGAGACTCCATAAGGAAACCTAGAGGGCTGAAATTTTGTACGTGTATTCAGTTAGTATCCAGCTAGTACCTTGTAGGGAGTCCGCATCCCTTTTCCCCCCACTTCTCCCATTTTTACATCAGAATTGAATGCTATTGTTAAATGTGTTTTAAAAGCATTATGTTTATTCTAAATACAAGTAGGCGAATAGTAATTTTAAAAAATTTAAAAAAAAGAGAACTTACTTTTATGACAAATGAAATACATACATATTAAGTAATTTAAAAATGTTATTAAAGTCACTGTTTATTTATAAATTAGGAATTTTGGATTTTTAGTATTTATAAAATAGAAATTTTGGATTTTTTTGGAAAGAAAAAATATCTTTATAAAGGCCTTCCAGTTTACTATTTAAGGTCCTTTTTTAATTTTTAAAACTAAAACATAAAGGCAATTAGCGGATAAACATGGGCAGGAATGTCCTCGTACGAATTGTGTTGGCTTTTTTTCTGCTACCTGTTTTCGGCACAAAATTGAAATTTACTGAGATACAGCCCTTAAATACTTAAAACCTTTTTTTAAAGCCTCGATCAGCCGAACACTCATCACCAGTTTTGAAACCAACAAAATGACATTTCGGTTGTAGACTTTCAATCACATTTCGCTTGTAGACATTCAATACCGAAGATGAAGGGGAAAATTCGACTACCGTGATGGGGCCCCGCTGCTCACGGCGTTTTTTTTTTTATAAGGAAAGTATAAGTGATTGGTGTAGTTTATTAAATTTTCTAAAATTTGATTAGTTCGGGCTGTGGTAAGGTTCTATGCCAAAGTTTTAAATAATATTTAAAGGTAAGTCGTTAACCGAAACCGTTACTTTCTGTTTTTGCGGTTTATTTTTTACTGTAGTCTACAACTACAATTTTTAAAATTTTATGAATCATTCTTTAAGGTGGATGGTGCGCTAGGGATTAAGTACTACTAACAAGGAGGGGTCCAGGTATGGTCCTCACCGATTTCGATCAAATTTCGTCTACTATTAGAGCATAATAGGTATATCAAAAATCTAAAAAATTAAGGTCCACCTCTTAAAAATAAAAAAAATATTTCAATTTAAAGTTTAAACAATTTTATAATATAATATATGTACATATATACCTGTTATTAAGTGACATTGATAAGAACGTGAAATGGCTCGGTGGTAACGCGTCTGGTAAGGTATGGATATTTTGGTATCGGGTTCAATCCCAGTTCAGACATTGATTTTTTTTTAAATTTTAATATTTTTGTTTTTAAAATTTATTAATTATATTACCAAAATTATGCTAATTAAATTAGGCGTTTAAGCGTAGGTGCGTGTAAAGGGCCATTTTTTGTACAGCTGGATATATGGCTGTATGTAAAAGGCAGCTTACTTAGATAGTATTTTGTACAATAAACGAGCAGTTTCATGGTAGTCGTAGATAAAAATATTTAAGTTTAAATTTTTTAAGCATTGATTACTTATAAATTGAATTTTCATTAAATAAACCAATATTTTGTAACTGAAATTTTAATCAAAACCATTATTTTTGGGCGTTGGATCGGAGTGAATAAAACACTTCTGCTTCAAGCTCTATTTAAAGAATACCTACAATTAATATGTACAAGCTTTAAGTATCACAAGTTATCCTCAGTTATCAAAGTTATGATATCAATTTTAGATTTTATTTACCATACAAGAAAATTAAAAATCGCCAAATGTATGTTGAAAATGCACAAAACCAGGCTCCCTTAATAAGCAGTTTTTTTTAATAGTTTTTGAAATAAAATATAATAGCATTTAAATTCATTTTTTATGCTATACCTACTTTTGTAATAAACTGTGAAAATGTACATAAATATGGGAACTCTGACTTATGCATATTTAACGCTCACTTGGGTAGTTTTTAAATTTAAATATCTATTTTTTATGATAAATCATAAAATTTTATTCTGTAGGTCCACTTTATCCTGAAAGTTATGAAAAAGTTTGGAAACTTTGAAGGATCCTGACTTAATGCGTGTTCAATATGCACTTGACGAATTTTTATTATTAGAAAATTTTATCACATATATGTAATGTAATATTATTTATTAGTTAATATGTAATGTAATAATTTACAACATATACACACAGGGCCGGATTAACCCTGAGTCCGCCCCTAGGCATCTTGAAAAATGCCGCCCCTACCTTTTATTTGAAAAAAGGAAATCTTAAAAAAAAACGTCAATCACAAATTTTTCTGCCCTGTTTTAAAATTTTGCCGCCCCTAAAAATCTCCCGCCCCTAGGCCATGGCCTAGGGTGGCCTATTGGCTAAGCTGGCCCTGTATACACATATATATTATGTGTAATGTAATAATTTACAACTTGTAATATTATTAAAATTACCTAAAATTTTAACAATTAATTTTAAAAATAATTTGTATATATTATATGTAATGTAATAATTATATGTAATGTATATTATATGTAATGTAATAATTTACAACTTGTAATATTATTAAAATTACCTAAAATTTTAACAATTAATTTTAAAAATAATTGTTAAAATTTTGTTTAAAATCATTAAAGGACATTTAAATTTTCTTTAAATTTAATTTTTTTTAAACTTATTTTTTATTAGTGATAGTGAAAATAATAAAAAAAATTAAATAAATAAACAACAGGAGTGACTAACACTTGAACTCATGTACCTTAGTTTACTAATCCATTACTCCCAACTTCGTTAGTTTTAGCGAATTTACAAACTGGAAATTTAGCTATTTATAAGTCTAATGGAAACTAGATTGTATTTAAAGCACAACAAAATGTAAGATTTAACTTTACAGCTTCTAAAGTTATGGACCAAAATTGTTCAAATTAGTTTTAATTCAAAGGTCTTATAAAAGAGTATTTATTACCTAAATGTAACTTTTTCAGATTTTTTCAATTTCAAATTTAATTTTTGACTTTTATAAATTTTAAAGTTACTAATCGAAATCACTCGAAATAATTTTTATTGAGTATTTTTAGCAAATGCTAGTAGGCAGCTATCATTTTTTTAAAAATTTTTGGATAATTGTTTAAAAATTATAAGGTGGGCAATAAAGTGGAGGTGAAAAATTATCGTTTTGAAGCTCAGTATTTTACAAACGAGCTTTAAAATGAAAAATGGTCAAAGGAACCTCAGCTCCATTTTAAGAGCTCTTTCTAATGATTTCCAACACGATGTGGTATGTGAGAACAAAATTTTTATCCCCATTTTTCAATCCGAGAAGGTACTTTAAGATATTAAGAAAACCTCTAGCATATACCTGAAAAATTTTGCTTTCATAGGCTGAAAGATGTAAGAATTATAGACATGTGGCCGACAAACAGACAGAGAGCCATGACAAATTTATAGGGGTTCCGAAATTTTCTTTTTCGGAACCCCAATAAATTTTATATTTCGACTTTCATACAACCTTTTTTTTCCATAATGACTAATGTTCCATTTATAGTGTGATTAATTTAATTCTTTATGCAAATCAACATGAATAATAAACTAACATTTTTTTGATGATACTAGATATAAAATAATATTATGTAACTCTTTTATTTTACCAATGCCATCTTCTCAATGTTGTGTAAAATGTTTTCTATTGGCTACAAGTGAAATGAAAAAAAAATTAGTTAGATATAAGAAACAAATTTTTATTGGTTACATATAAAAGTCAGTTGTTGTCTTCTATCAAAAACCTCCTTGTCAAAAAACGTAAATTTTATGTATACTTATTTATTTAACACGCATAATATTATATGAATCATTTATATCTGTCTAATGTGAATTTGAATCAGTTTGAAATTTTCGCTTTCTAGGTCAGTTACCGAAATAAAAATAATAATTATTTGGTAGAAATAAACAAATTGTCAATAGTAGTCTAATCAGCAAGTGCCATTTCATCAAAAACCTATTACCGAGGTCTGAAAATTATGATTGTGGGCTCATTTGATTCGCAATATCATCTATAAAAATAGTTCAGCTGGAAAAGTGGCGGAGACAACATTTATAAACAATTTTATTAAGTTAATAGACAATAATCGATTTTTTTTTTTTTGCAAATATCTGAAAAATTATTTGAGATATCCGAAACCTGAAAAAAGATTCTTAAAGAGGAGAAAATTTCTTAACAAAAGGGACATCTTCCCAAGCTGTGCCGTCAATATTTATAATTTTAGTTTAACGGCGAAAATAAAGTTAAAAAGGCGCGGTACGCATTTTTGAAATCTGATAGTGATATAAACAAAAATTTTTTAATCGATTAAATGTTAATATTTGGGAATAAAAATAAAAAAAAATCAGGTACTATCTAGACACATTAACAAACAATAATTCGACATCTACGGGTCCGAAAACGGATAGTGCCCCTACTCTCGCCTCGCCCCCTTCTTATCGTATAGGCTGTATAAGTCTAATTTTTCAGTTGAAAAATTCGGCTAAATATCATTTTATCATATTTGCTTGTAATTTTTCATGGATGACAATAGCTTGTATTGTATCGTAATTATAGAAGTGACTTTATTTACTTATTCATGTGTAATAAAAAGTGGATATATTTTTCACAGTGAAAAAAAGTAAGCCATTTTGACGCTATCATAGGCAACTATAAAGTCAACTTTTCAATTCAGAATTATGGCAAAAATAAATATAAATTTTCGTATGTATTTAGCAATTAATTATAAATCTGTGTGGCGACAATTAACAGCTATGTTTGTAAATCAACATCATAATAAATTAAGTATCAATAGAATTTGTGCGAATAATTTGTCAAACTATGATAACAGTGAGAATAATGAAATTGATGAGGTACATATTTAAGATTGGCTGCAAATTGATTTCAGTAAAATAAAATATAGACATGGAAACAGAAAAAAACTTTTTGAAATGTCAATATATTATGAAGACAAATTTAGTGGCAATAAAAATAATAAACTAGTGAAAATTAATTAATTTTTGTAATTGTTCAAATTGTATTTTCAATTACAATACAAATAAATAATTACAATCATTTTTAAGCTAATTTTATTTTTATTACTCATACGGGAGAAGTACTAACTTGTCGCACACATTTCTGTACGCAAAATAGCCATTTGTCCACTGTACTCTTCCCACATACTTTTTTGCGTGCGGAAAGTTTACTTTCCGCACGTAAATTGGCAATAAAACGCAAAATTTAATCAAAACACGCAAAGCCGCCTCTTGATTTTGCATTTAATAAATATTTCATAATTATTTCTATAGAAACCACCAACAAAGTAATTTAAACAATATTTAATTCAGAAAAAAAAGACGAACACTCAAAATTATTGTTTTAAAAAGTAATAAAAATGTCAAAAAAAGTAATAATAATAGAAAAAAGTATGTGAAATTCGTAATAAAAAATAGTGTGTGCAATTCAAGCGAACTTCGCTTTCGTGGGCAATCGACAATTTCCCACACTTATTGTACAATATACTATTTCCACACCCTTGCTTACTTACCACACTGTTATTTCTTATTTACCATAGATATAAACAAATATGTAATTTAGGTACTACCAGTGTCAACAGGATCGATAAATACATGAAAATATACGATTTGAAAAACAAGCTACCTCAGTAAATCTGGAGTGCATTTTTAAGTTACATAATAAACCAAAGTTGAAGCTTTGTTTTTTTGACAAAGACAAGATTCTTTTATTGTCTGTAGCGTAAACAAAATATGGCTTAGTTTTTGAGTTAGGTCTCGCTAGAACATGTTTAATTTTGGTTTTACATTTTTTTATCTGGTTAGATTGGAGAGATTTCTTTTTATTTACATATTTTTTTTTTTAAAATGTTATTTAACAGAATAATTTTTAAAATTCTTTGAAGTTTTCTTATAATTTTTTTTATTGATTGTATGTGTCATTAAAGTTTAATTAACAAAGTTTTTTAATTGTCGGTAAAGTTGGATAATTTATTGCAAATAAAATAAAATTAATAGGTTAGTTAACAGTATAATTTCTTATTTCATTTATAAGGTTTTAAATACATTTGTATTTTATTAATTTTATCAGAAAATTTTAAGGGAGATTATCTTGTGTGGTGTGAACGTCTGAATAGATTTTCCTTTTTTAAGAATGTTGTTTGCACGTTCCATTGCAATCTTTGGGCCATAAGTCCGATTTAAAAAAATTATTTTAATATTAGAAAGATTTAAAAAAATTATCTTAATATTAGAAAGTCAGTCCATATTTTAAGAAACATAGATACCTACTGGGTCCTACTGAGTTTAATATCATCATATTTCGATTCATTGGGGTATAGTTCCTAAAAAGCCGTGAGGTTAAAATGGTCCTCCAGTAGGAACTTAAACAGATCCGAAGTAACTGGTTAAATGGATTTTTGGATGATAGATTTTGCTTAAATACAGAAGTGAAGTTAAAATTTTCGTTCAATGTTTTTGGGCCTCAAAATGGATTCAAAATAAATGAATGGGTGAATTTTATTCAAATACTACCTATTGATATCCCGGAAAAAATCAACGTGTAGTTAATATTCCACCCAAGGCTCTAAATTGAAACTATCAATCCTAAATTTAAAAAAAAAAAAAACAAACTTTAAATATGGTTCTTAATAAAAAAAATTCCAGAGTGTGAAAATTAACTACCGTTACTTGGAGTAAATCCGAACAATAGGGGCAATCCAGACAGAGGTGCCTTTGGATATTCCTTCGTCAGTGTTACGATCGTGCAAGGTCATAGACCAATCTATGCTACTGAATTCTGTCAGTTATGAGTTAGTCATCGAAGAAAAGCGGTGTATGTGACGTCTTAATATTTTGTTATCTTACAGGTGATCAATTCCATGCCAAATCAACACAGTTTTGGAAGAAATTTTTTCTCACCATTTCAGATTTTCTTAAAATTTGGTATACTCATACTAGGTACTAAGACTAAGAAAAGTGCCGATTTTTAAATTTTTATCTGAAACCGCTTACGAGATATGGCTATGTAAAGTTTCCAAAAACTTTCCAAAAAAACGTGAACGTTCATTTTTAAATCATTCTAGAAGCTATTCTAATTTAGCTAGAAAGCTGAGAGAGGTGTCATTTTGTAGCATTTTAAATGCTCTTTCAAATGATATGTACCATGACAAGGATCTTAATGAAAATTTTTTTTTCAAAATCCATGTAAAGACTGATTTAATTTTTTTTTTCAAAAAGCACATAATTTAAAATTCTAAAAGTATTTGTACAAATACTTAGTACTGTTTTGAATTATATACTAAAATATGAATGTGGGATCTTAATGAGTTCATTGTTAAAAAAAATATTTATGTTGCTGGTTTTTCACTGTTACCCAATTTTGTCAAGACAATGTATCTTTAACACTCAGGTAATTTTTATTCGACATGTTTCCAAAAGGTACATAGTCTAAAACATTCCAAATATGCCTATAAAAAGTGAATACTCTTGTAAAATAATTGGAAATATATTATATAATTGAAAAAACTTCCGAAACCTTTGCCTTTGTGAGGAAGATTAACATAAAAGCTGAGTGGCACTTTTTAGCAACAGGGACCATGCGATGAAGTAGGCGGTTCAGAAATATTCCTGGAAAGCCACTTCTGAAACAGCATAATCCTCTTGAGTGGAGAAGGCAAAATCTATCTCTGGAATGTTTTCTACTACCCACTCAAAGAGGTCTTGTGGGGTTTAGATTTGGTTGTCATAATGGCCTTTGCAAATTAACACGAGCTGCCAGTCTTTTAACAGAACCGCCTAAAAATTTGAATTCTACCAGCATTCTATTATTAATAATAATTTATAATTAATTTTAGGCGCGGCAATCTATGTAATAATTATTATGTGCCGGTACATTATTCCCCCCTGCTGAAAGAAAAACCTTTGGCACCACAGACCAATGACCATATTATATATTATATTTTATCGACTAATTATATAAATGTATAATTGAAGCAGCCAGGTACGACCAGCTTACGATCGGATAGTATTCTGTAATATAATAATCAATGCAATTACCAATGGTATCCTTAGTAATGTTTTCAAATAATTATTGTCAAAATATAATATTGATAATAAAATGTTACTTTTTTGAGAAGAAACTGCAAAATTTTGAAAGAAAGAAAGTGGTATTCGCTTTATTTTCAAAATACCTACGTATACAAATTATGTCCTGCAATAATTATAGTCGTATTTGCTCAAAAATTGACATTATATTATATTCCTTAAATTTTACCCGTCTCACCCGGTTACCTGCTGCAAGAAAAATGCCTACAAACTGGCTTTACGCTTTGTCTAGTAGTATAATATAATAGTGTTCATTGGTCTGTGCATGGCATTCTTTAAAGAAAAAATACCTGCTGAAGGGACAATTTTGCAGGATGCAAATTAACCCTCAAGCTCATGACTCAATGTTTTTACCTTGAAACTCATGACTGGGGTTCAAATGTACCCCATTGTTTTCTTGACTGATAAACCGACATTATCATATACCATTCTCTTCCTTTTTTCATAAGGAAGAGAACGGTATACATCAAATTTAATTTTAAGCTTTAGGTCATAAAAATCCCATTAGAACACTAAAAACCGGAAAAAAATTAACAAAAAGCTCATTTTTCAAATAAAAATTTCTAACTTTTCAACCACTCCAGCAATTTTAAAATTTCCAACGGCGCGGCGTTTTGAAGAGGAGAGTTCAGGCTATAGAAAAAAAAAATAAGGTCACTTTATTCTGTTAAAAATGACGAAAATTAGTAAATTAAAAATTATGTTTTAAAGAATTTTTTTATTGTAAATTGATACAAAACGTTGAAGTAACTCAACAGGATAAGCTATTATACAAGAATTTAGTCAATTACCACACAAGAGGTGCAAAATAGGAGTTTGTGCTGTTCGCATATGGTTCGAAGATACTTAACACAATGAGATTGGCCTTTGCGATGTTTTGATCTGGGACACAAGCCGCACTTTGCCCGTCTCTTATCAACCTGGCAATACGTAAATAATTTATTTGAAAAATATATATGAATTGATGATTACATATAAAATATAAAACAAATTTACTATCATAACTTGAACTTAAACTCACGACTGGGGTTCATACACACTGTGTAACGACTAACCAACAACTAGAAGTGCGACCGACTTGACACTGCTCAGAGACCTTCGAACTAAATTATGGTTTACACCGGGAGTCGGTACTATTGCTCGCTAGTTCAGGAGCGTAGTCCAAACTTTGCGTGGGGTCCGTTTGGATCCCAGTCATGAGTTTGAAGGTTAAATGTTCTTTGAAAATGAAAAAACCCTCCAGTATAACAGTACTAAATAATCTAAATAAGGTGTTATTTAGACCACTTTTGAAACGAATTCATGAGGTCTACAAAAAGGGCGAAATTTGGGGTCACTCGTTACACCGCATTCCGCTTTTAGTCGGGTCGGCCCTAGTAACTATATAAATAAGATAGCTGTGTGATTTCCAAATCTGTATATACGTATTTTGACAAGTGTTACTAAAGTGAGTGTCTAATTTTAAAAATAATATTAATTTTCGTATATGTATGTAGATAATTATATGGGAAATATAAAATTAAAATAATTTAAATATTTTTGATAAAATCACAAAAGAATGTTTTATATGTGTACAGAATAGATAATATTTATCTAAAATACTTGTATTAATGGGAATTTTTTTATTTTATAAAAGTAGATGCGTACTCGTATCACAAAATTTAAAACTGAAAAATTTACATGACTTTTATTATAAGTTTATAGTAATTTTATAGATTAACGTCATGCTCACAAAACTATAAGATAATGAAGATAATTGTACGTACTATAGTACTTGGCGCGGGAGAAATTGGTGATTTTTTTTTGTACAAAAGCATATCTCCTCAGCTTTTATTGTTCAAAAATTATGGCTCAACTATAGCGATTGGGCCATGGTTCGGTCGTCTCTATTGTTTTGATCGGACCTATTCCGGACGCTTGATTAATTGTATTTGACGCAAGAGCGTCAACTATTAAATTAAACTTTGAAAAATTACAAAGGCAAAGTTAACTATGTATTATAAAGTCATCATTATGTATATAGGGCTTTATTATAACCTTTTACACTTTTGTCCACACCACCTTTTCGAAAGTGTCGAATTTTTTCTTAACTTTGTACTAACCTCATATTTTTGAAGATAGTGTAGCTCTAGCATTCTAAGTTTGAATACCTGGGTAAAGCTAATCAGTAATATCTAAACATTTTGGCGGATGCTCTTTAAAATTTCAAATATACTTAGATTTTTGTTTCTTCTAACGAATTTCCAAGAGGAAAATTCAATTACGTTGGTCACAGAGATCAAATGCTGTTTATATTTACAAATGACGAAATTAAAACAATTAAAAAATATCTGCTACCGTGTGAAGTTAGACCGAAAATGATTTTAGTTTCCGAGATATAAAGAGACATAAATTACAAGAAATTGATATTATATCTCTAAAATAGCAGACACTCGGTTTCACTAACATCTTCCAAGCGGAGCTGAAAAGAAAAACGTGTAAATATATTCGATTTAACAACAACGATAAGCTTACTGCTGAGTATATTATATTACTTACAGCTACCTGTATATACACTTGAGTACCTATTAGACAACAAAACTATTTTCTATAATTTTACAATCAATATCTATAGGTACTTATCTTTAATGGATGAGTGAAAGAAGTGATATATATTAAGTATAGGCGAATAGAGACAGTCAACGATACCAGCATCTGAATCAAGATAATGAATTATTTAGCGTGTAACAATGTTATATTTTACTTTAATTGTTACCTTTTACTTTACAATAATTATTGCACTGAGCAATGTATAGTAAGTTTTATGTGTGCACCTATTTTATAATAGTGGGCGAGAGTTTTACACATAAACGTATGTATGTATAATTGTGTGTTAATGAAATTTATTTAATGAATTACATCTTTCTCTTTATTTCTTTTTTTATTTTTTATTTTTGAAAACAAGTTTGCAATAAATAACTGTTATATTTATGTGTATAATTGTATTTAGTGTATATGTCGGATGGTATACTTTTATAAAATGTGCTAAATCAACCATCGCGAAAGAATACTTAAAAATTTTTCAAACTGTAAAATTCAAAAATTATAAGTAATTGGCATATTAGAACATTCTAAAGATTAGTGAATGATTTTTTGCTATAATATTTTCCGGGTTTCGTAAAAAAAGTAGAAGACGACCCTTATGGTGATACTTCAATGTCTATTCGTCCGTCTGTATGTCACAACTAGAGATGAGCTAAACGGTTATTTTCTAATAACTGTTATTGCAATAACAGTTACTGAAAAATAACTGTTATTTATAACAGTTATTATAATAACTGGTATGGTATTTGGATATTTTAACATATTATAAGATATTCGATATGCGTATAAACGGTTCTGTTAGTGAAATATGCACAGATCTATAATACTGACGGATAATAAATAATCTGCAATATCTGTTCAAATACTTGTCTATACAAGAATTTAGGCTTTATATACACAATTTTAACAATTTTATGGATACAAAATTACAAATACAAATATATAACGGTACAAGAGACAATAGTTCATTTTTAAGGGTTTTTAAAATGTGCTACAATAGAAAATGTGTAACTTGCCTGGGGCGTTATTATTTTGAAATTCTCCGTAGGTGGTTAAAATAAATTACTGTGATCCTTCCTTTCGAATATACTAATATTGACCTATGTTATCGATAGGAGTTATTTAAGTAACCAAAGGAGTTATTTAAGTAACCAGTTACTGGGTATTCCAGTTATTGACGATAACTGTTATCTTTCTATACTAGTTACAAAATAACAGTTATCGATATATCGATCATCTCTAATCACCCTTTTTTTCAGTAACTACTGCAGGTAAGTAATATCGAATCGAGGAACAGTTAATCGATTAATCGATTGAAGTTGTTTTTTAGACAAAATTAGTCATTAGTCGAAAATATCGAGTCTATTATCTTCGATATTTAAATATATATCGAAAACTTTTAGTCGAATTTATGAATAACTTATGTGTAACTCTTGCAAAAACAATGTTAATTTTAATACGTAAACAATAGTATTACGTAAAACAACAAAATTGAGGGTGTTATGTAGGGTAAGTTTCTCTAAAATTTTCACTAACTAAAGAGATTTGTCAGACATTAATTAACAAAATATTCCAGACGGAGCCATTCCTCAGTAAATTATATATAGGGTAAATGCGGGAGAGATGCCGCGTCGGGAGAGACGCCGCAGTAGCCATAATTCGTTCGGTGATTAACAGATAGCGTTAATAATAGATTATATGGTTAAAATAGGTTGTTAGTTTACGCTGTATATAGTTACATTTATGATCAGTGCGTTAGTTTAGAAATTATCCAACTTTTTATTATTGAAATGTAAGTTTTAGACATAAATATTTTATTAAGCATTTAATTCATTCGAATTTAAGAATGTAGATTTTATTATTTTAAGGAAAATGAGTTTTGTTGTTAATTTAGGTATATTTTAAAAGTACTGTATAAAATTTTAGGTTAAAATTCCGCACTATGCTTGCTATAGCAACATGCGGCATCTATCCCAACAAAAAGGAGAGATGCCGCATTTAAAGTTGGTATAGATTCCGCATCATATTACACATGAAAAACATATACCTTAATTATATAGTTCTATTTTTTGGCTGTAAATTATGCCACGTAAATGTAAAAGATCCAGTAATGGGTCAGGAAGAGCTCTGATATTAGCGAAGATAACGAAAATAATGATGATTTACTAATTTATTCTTAACTAAATTGTTGGCAATTAAAAAGTTTAGTTGTAGTTGCAACTAAATTTTTCAATTTTTAGTTATTAGTTGTAGTTAAACGTTATAAAACTAATAACTAAATTTGTCACATATTCCACACAGAAAGCATTATGGAACCAAACTGAAAGCACCTAGTCTCGAGTAGAGTGTTCTGAATGAAGTCCCAAATGAAGTCCCCCAAATCCCAGTTTCGAAAGTCCCACCAAAACAAAAAAATCCAGTTATTTTTTTTTATAGGTATTAGGAGAACATAATAATATATTGTTTTAATTTTAAAACAGTAATTTGAATGAACTCTTTCTCTACCATTCAAAAATAAATTCATGTTTCTCTGATAGTGTATTAGGATTTTGTTATTACCGTGTTGCGGCGATATACCGTATTTACGGGGACCTTTTTTGTCGTTATCGAACGAAAATTATCGACAACGAATCTTACCACAAATTGAGTAAATCAATAAATAAATAACTTATCTTAATAAATTGATTAAGATATTTTTATGTATGATGCAATACAGACTATTTTAAAAAAATTACTTTTCGTTACTTTTCGTAATTATCTTTTGTCGTAAACCTAAATCTCATAAAAGACCTACCTACATCGTAACAAAAAAATAACGACTTTTTTAAAAGCTGAATCGAAGCAAGTTATAGGTATTCCAAACATATTAGCGCTACTAAAACGTAGTTTTCGTTATCGCAAATTATTGATATCGAAAATAACGATATTTTCAAAATGGACAAATAAGGAAAGAAAATAATTCTTGGAAATTATCGCACCTGCTAAATTATACTTTTCATTATCAAAATCCTTCTTGACTTTTATATCTCCTACGATAATTTCGGTAAACTTTATACTAACGTTCCAATAAAATTAGTTATTATTAGTCTTATTAGTTATAACTAATAACTACAACTAAAAACTAAAGTTTAATTCGTTATAACTAATAACTAAATTTTTCAGTTATTATTTATTAGTTACAAAAGAATAATTTAGTTATTAGTTATAACTAACATCTGGCCAACACTGCCTGTATGTATATCGAATGTTTTGGGTAGTACTCAAATACAACGAAAAAAATTAACTGGTTAAGATGTATAAAGTGCCAAAAATGATTACATATGACATGCACTGTGTATGGAGATGTGTGTAATATATGTTCAAGAGAATCGCTGCGCCAAAAAAGTGCAGAATTGTTAATATTACCTATGCGGCGTCTCTCCTTCTTTGATGCGGCATCTCTCCCATAGGTGTGGGAGAGACGCCGTTTTGTAGGCTCTACAAAAAAGTTAATTTTGAATCCTTTATGGCTCAAAATTTAAAATTTTTTTTAAATAATTTTAAAGAACAATGTTCACATTTATTGTGTACCAAATTTCAAATCAATTAAATGCATACTTTAAGAATTATCAAGTATTTTCAAAAAGTGCGGCATCTCTCCCGCATTCACCCTAATTTGGTATAAAATATATGAATTTCAATAAGGTGTTATGTTTGGTAAGTTTTCTGTTTTCTCTGTTTTCTCTTTTTTTTCGACCATTTCAAAAATTTATTAAAAACAGAATTTAACAAAGTCTGTCGAGCATTTCCTATTTTCAGCATTATTGACTGTCGATTTAGCTTTTTTTAATTTGAGGTGTTTTATTAGGTTGATTTTGTACTATGGGAGCTTGGACTATTCGCATCAGTTACATATTTTGAGTGTTATCGCAAGTATTTCTAATTATAAAGGATTACAGAAGTATATATTCGTGTTTTTTACATTTGACTTACAAGAAAATTTCAATATCCATAACTTTGGCATCACAATTAGCGCGACCCAGCACACGGATACGTGTCTAGCATCAGTGAACGTATTAAATAATTTGAGAAGTGATTTTAAAATGATACATGTATGTTGTATATATATGTCACAATTCTTGAGTTTAGGAAGACACAAAACAGCCTTCTTTTGTTTCACACGAAATACAAATATGTCAGTGAATACAAATATATTATTGAAGACTGTTCGGCAGAAAGGCTGTAAGTGCCATAATTTACAAAATTGCGTTTATTAGTGTAGAATGTTGTAAGTACCATCACCAATAACATGTTAAAATTTGAAAGTCTTAAGTTTGTTACTTCAATAGTTATAGTCATATAAAAATTGCATTTCATGTAGGTAAACAGTCTAATTTAATGCATATACCGACTGTACTTCCACCATATTTGAATTTTTAAACTTTAAATCCAATAAAACCTTTGAATTAATGATAATACACTGTACCATTGTAATTTTTTTGTACAATTTGTTAAGAACAAATTCAAATTTTTGTTTTCCTTTTCGATAAATATTTTCAGATTTTATTTAATTTTGTATTGATACTATAATACCCAACAATATTAGAATTGGTACTTTCAGCTTTTGTGCCGGACGGTCTTCAGTTGTATCTACAAAGTTTCACTTAACCTACGTTCTTACGTATGCTTACCAATTTACGAAATTTTATTTTGCAGTATCTGCAATTATTTCTTTGATTGATTTATATTAATATAAATTGATAAAATGATAACAATAATTAGTTTTTAATTATTTTTTTTTATTCTGGTTGAAGGACACTCACATTAAAATATAGCTAAATTAAATATAAATTTATCAAGGCGTCTCTAATTTTAGAAATATGTACACATGCCGGCAGCTTTATCGAATCAGGCAAGTCATGACGTGCCTGGTCAGGTCATAAAATGGCGCCATTTCATGAAATTCCAAGCTGATGTCAGCCAGAGCATTTGAATTCTATCGATTGACATTATAGGTATTCCTAACCAATATTATAAATACGAAAGGGAGTTTGTTTGTTTGACTGGCTTTTACGACTCAACAGCTTAACCAATCAACTTGAAACTTTGCACAGACGTAGCTTGCGGGACCCAGACGGTTATAGGCTGCTATTTATCTCAGCAAAATATTCCATTTCTGAGGGAAAATGTATTAAACTACAATAGCTGACTGCCAAAAAACGGACAATTGATTTCAAATTTTGTATGTTGCTAACAGAAAAGATGAAAAAGGACACAGACTATTTTTTACCCCGGGAAAATACCTCAACCCTGTGGTGAGTCTTATTCCCGTGGGAAAAGATATTTAAAACGAAACCTTAACTCCATTCGAACTTTACAAATTAGAATGTTATATAGTATATTTTTTACCCAGGGAAGATATTTTATTTCTGTGGGAAAATTGCAAAGAAAAAACAAACAGTTCTCAATATATAGCGACGTGATGAAAGTACACTTTATATGCTTTAAGTAGATGTAATAATATTAAAAGCCACGGGGGCGAAGCCGCGGGTAAATGCTAGTATTATATCGACAATTATAATTATATAATGTGGATCGAACCTAAAGACTAGTCATTGGTAGGCAAATAGCAAGATGACTTGATTGACTAATGTAGTATTACTAGCTGCGACCCGCGGTTTCACTCACATAAAAATATCTGAATCATAGGTAAAATTTATAGGTCAATTCAATCATATATTCTAAAATTCTGTGCCAAATCAATTATTTATAGCACTTGACCCGGCTCGTCCAATGACTCTAAAATAACTGCCTTCATATTTTATTAGCATGGCTAATTACCGCACCGCAAGAACTTAGTATAGGTACCTATACCAGCAGTTTTAGAATTGTTTCTATTTTAGGCCCTTCAAGGCATCAAGGTCCTGGGAGATTTCAACAGTGCTTGAGTAAAAATTGTTAAATTTCTTCAGCTTTTTAATTTGCGCCCTATTTGGTGTAACTAACAGACGATGTGACCATATGTCTATTTAAATTTGATATTCTGAAGTTTTGTACAAAATTAGTTCCTTATGTGCTTCGCTTCACTCGCTCGACGACTCTAAAGTATTATTTATATTTTCATATTTTCAAGTCATATTAACATTTTTATAGCATGTCTAATTTTCATAAAATTTTATCAAAATCAGTCAAGTTGTTTAATTAGAGTATAGAGTTGTTTAATTCGATAGCACTGGAGAATTCATTCCAACTTCACCTTAATTTCAAATCAGATATTTTGAAATTCTTCGCTATATTCGTATTTCAATATAGCATGTCTAACTTTTATACCTTGAGATCTTATCGTAGATAATTAGATATTCATACTGACAATTTTAAGAGCACTGTAATTTGTGAGACATTTTGAGACCCCAGGGCTTTGGAGAATATTTCTGAATTCGCATTAATTTATTTCGGAATCTCATAATATTTGAGCAAAATTTGAATAAGATCCGTCTGATCGTTTATTTGAAGGGTTCTTTGGGTTTGCAAGAGCCTACGGGGGAATTTTAGCCTCATGTCCTTTTTATTCCAGAATCTCAGTACTATTCGAGAAAAATTTGGTTAAGATCCGTCCAGCCATTTATTTTGAGTTACTTTGGGGAGCCAAAAGTTTGATAACGATACGTCCAGTCGTTTATTTTAGGTTTCTTGACGGTTCTCAGGTCCTACAGGATAACTTTAACTTCGATAGTCTTTTTTTTTTTATTCGTATACCTACCAATTTTACCTATAGTCTTGTTTCATGATTTTTTTCATACCTGCTACCTTTTTCTCGAAACTACTGAGGACAGATAAGTAAAGTCCATATTACATTTTTAATATCAGGATGACCGAGACCGGCTCAATGGAAATTTCATCTGTATGGAATTTGCGGAGAACAGCAGACGTGCCAACTGATGATAACTGGGATAACTGGACAGTCCAGTTGTTTATTTCTTTATAGAATACAAATTAATAGTATTTTGCACAGTAAATAAGTAATTTCATAGTAGTCGTAGGTAAAAATATTATTAGTGGTATCTATATGTAGAAATATTTATTAAATACTTACAAAAATTCCAAAATTATTTTTTTCCAAATACTTAACACCTATTTAAAATTTGTATGATTTGTTTATAAATCGTCCATAGATTGCTATATACAGTAATAAAAATTGGTATTTCACGGTTTTTCGTAAATTTCGACGGTTAGATAAAAAATTTTGCAAAACCCTTTCTTAGCGAGCATCTACGACCCAATAGGGACCTACATGCTAAATTTCAAGTTTGTAGGTATTATGTATAGAGATTTTGTGATGAGTGAGTGAATGAGCGGTACTTATTTCTCTTATATATATATATATATATATATATATATATATATATATATATATATATATATATATATATATAGCATTAGGAAGAGAAGAAGGCTGTGTATTATAAATATATGTATTAAGAAACTAACTGTACCCGTGACGTTGTTCACGCGAAACGTTGAGTACCTAGTTTCTTTTTCCAGTTTGTAGTTTGTTGCAACACAAAATGCATTAAATTTTCTCCAAATTGATAATTGTGTATTTATTGTATTTTTCGGTACACAATTAACAACATTTTCTTTGATTTCAGATTCAGAAAAATTTCCAAACCGATAGTAATAATAATAATGTGTTTAACGTCAGTTTTTGAGACATTTTTAGTCTATAACAGACGCCACCCACATCATTATTTGTATTTTTTTTATTTATTAATTTAACATTATTTTACAATTACATTATATATTTATGATGTGGGTGGATGACAATGAAAGTGTTGTGAGGGCTAGAATTTGGTAGGTATGCGTCTGCAGCCGTCTTGTTAAGGAACTATGCCGATATTCATCTGGAATTGTGAAGGGAAACTGCAGAAAACCTTCACAAGCATAGCCGGCCGCGGGATTTGAACCCTCGACCTACAAGTCGGCAAGCGCTAGTGCACAAGTACGCTCGGCTACTCCGCTGGTCCAAACCGATAGTAGGTACCATATCCAATTTATTTACATTTTGTTACTATAGTTATGAAATTATGAAATATGTAAATTTACGTAATGTGTGTATATGCTCAAAATGGTTTTTCCATTTTCCCATGAGAATGAGACATTTTTTCGAAGTAAAAAGTATCTTAAATGTTAATCCAGATAAAAATTTATCATCACACCAAATTTCATTAAAATTCGTCCAGTAGTTTTTACGTAATGTGTGTACAATGTACATGCTCAAAATAGTTTTTCCATTTTCCTGTGGTAATGAGACATTTTCCCGGAATAAAAAGCATCTTAGATGTTGACCCAGGTAATAAGCTATCATCACACCAAATTTCATTAAAATCCGTCTAGTAGTTTTTGCGTGATGCGTGAACAGACAGACAGACAGACAGAAAGACAGACAAAAAATTTAAAAAATCGCTGTTTTGATATTTACATCGATAACTATTTAGAGTACTAGTACAATTTTCAAAAAATATTCCATGTATGGAAATGGTCTCGTTACAGTTTTATTATATGTATCTCGTAGATTGATGTAAAAAAATTTACTGATGGGATTACTTTAATGGCAGTGAAACCATTAATTGAATTTAATGGTTTATCTAGTATTTATAAACAAGTCTCCGTGGTTACAAGTTGGGTTTACTAAAATGGAGTCATGCTTCAAAATTTAATGCCTGGGGTATCTTTCGCAACGTATGTTAATATGTTTGATTCAGTACTCATTGCCAGTGATGGATACTAACTAGACAGATTAGCCAGATTTGTTAATTTTATGGTCCCAATTTTCAAAGATTGCATTATCCCTAATTATCAAAAAATTGGAAAAATTAAGTGTGCTTATGTGATAATATATATATGTACATAAAAAGGTATTTTCTACTGAAATAAATTTTATGAAAGAAATATGTTTATAAATAAAGTTTAAAAAGTTAAGAAATGTATCTTTCGGAAATTCAGTTTCGGAGGATTCAACACTGATATAATGTGCACATTACCATTAGAAGTCTTAAAATAATTTATAAAATTAAAATCATCAAAAATGCTTTTTAAATACATCTAATACGTTTTATTAATATACAAAAGAGCAAGGCCGGATATAGGGGGTAGCGGGGGCACGTGCCCCCCTTGGAAGTTTTTAGGGGCGTCAAAACGGTGAAAATGCTTAAAATTTTTTTGGCGTAGTAAAATTAAGAAAAGTTTTGGAAGCGATGAGCAAAAAAAAGAAAAAGGTCAACAGTAACTATTTATGATAGAGTTGAGGTGAATTTTTTCCTGGAAAAGGAAGTGATGACCAAAAAAAAGGTCAACCGTGTCCATTTCTGATAGGGTCCAAGTGGCTTTTTTTCCAGCAAAAAATTTTGTTTGTTGCGAGGGGGCGCCAACAGGAAAATTTGCCCCCCTTCTAATAACTCTAGGTCCGGCCCTGCAAATGAGTAAGTACATATTTCAGTTCTTCTAATTTTTAGTTAATCTTTAACTTTTAAGGATATTTTGGTGGTAATTAGTCAATGTATAATTCGAATTTTCCTTGTTTTAGAAGATTTACATACGGATATTTATGGCTATAAAAAGTCTGACAGTTAGTGAACATAAAACTAGAAAAAAACAAACAAATTGTATTTCCTTAAAGTTCAATTTCTTTAAAAATCATTTTTAACTAGACAGTTTTTACCAGTCTATAATTTTTAGGTAGGTATGATATCATTAATTTATTTAATAATAATTTAATAATTCTTATCAGTTGATTATTATTATCATACAGTAATAAAAAAATGTAAATACATAAAGAACGATTATGTCACAAAAACTTTACCGAAAATTAGAAGTATTAAAGTATCTTTTCTATTAATCTCTATCAAATGAAAAATACGATATTTCGTTTGCACAAAAATGTAGAAACTAAGCAGTTAATTAAGTAGGAAATTGTTACATTATTAGATTCACTACCTATTTATTAACTAAACGTAGATTATTACCTATTAAAGGTTTTAAACTTTGTACAATAAGTTAATTTATAAATTATAGTCTCCAAAAATTGACAGTAATTGAACCAGTAGTGGTGGTAAACTTAGCAGCATTCATTAGACCTTATTGTTAGACTACACTAAAATCGATTTCTATCCAAGTGAAGTCTAACGACAGATATTATATAGCTATGTGGTAATCAATATGCAGCACAAAAAAGAACGAGAAACTGGGAAAAATTATTGGACTCTACCGTTTTAATCTACTGTTTTTCCCCACAATTTTTTTTCACACGGGTAATTTAATTATTATTGTTTTTATTATTTTTTATTATTAATAGTTCTTTTTTGTGGCCACCTACAGCCTGGATCCCAAATTTTCAACATTTGAAAGTAGATGTATACGTATGTACAAATAAATAAAACTTTTGGTTCCAAAAAAGTTCATCGACTGCAATTTACCGACGGAAAATTCACCGCTAGCAATTCACCGACGAGAAAATTTACTGCCTGGCAATTCTTCGAAAGGGAAAATTCACCCACTCAACGATTATGATTGTTGATTACACTCGAAAATGTTGTGTAGTGTTCATAAAATTACGGATAATATTTTATCCATAGATTCCTCACTTAATTTGATATACTTTCGGGGTTATTTATTTAGAATTCTGGCCACCGATTTTTAAATGTTCGGCATTGCGGAAAGTGAGTTAAAAATACTAGAATTGAATATCAATATTGGAAAAACTGGGAAATTTCGGCTAAATCTGAAAAATTAATGTATTGATAGAATCTAAACCTCACTATCTAAACCTCATTTTCGGGAAAAGGGTAATAATTTACAATTAAATTCTATCAATAAATTACCTTTGTCCCGAAAATGCTTTTTAATAGTGTATCCTCGTTTACTTATTTTTATCAATATATGAATTTTTTCAGATTTAACAAAAGTTTTTCAGCTCATTCCGCGCAATGCCGCAAATTTTTGAAAAAAATCATTAAAAATCAGACCATCAGCAATGGCGGCGATAACGGGCCCGTTGGGCCCGCGGCGCGGGTGGCCCCGGCGGCTTAGGTGCCCCGGCAGTTTAGGAGCGTCGGCGGTTTAGGGGCCCCGGCGGCTTAGGAGCCCCCGACCGGCAGTGGTAAACTTATTGATTCCTATGATTTTTTAAGCATTCAAATGGTTTTTGAATAGAGAAGACGGAAACAAAAGCAAATGCATTTGTCATTTGTTTCAATAATTGTTTCTAATCTGTGACTCACTGTTTTACTCTGTGATAGAAAAGGAAAACTATCGATGGCATTGTCGAAACTATCGATGATTTTTTACCGTCAAGGAATTATCGACAGTACTATCGATATTCTATCGATGGTTTACTAAAAACCATCGGCTACTATCGATAGCGCAGACTATCGATAGTTTTCCTTCTCTACTCTGCCGTGCGTTGTGAGCAAGTGACCTTGCCAGACAGCTTCTATCTGTGTGCGTGCATGTTGCCACTTGTCACTCAGTTTCTATTACAACAGTAAATACAGTCTCGTTCTCGCACTCATCACTGTGCAGGGCCTGCTCTAGGGAGGGGGGTAACCCAGGCATTTGCCTGACGCGGCCAATTTTAAGGGCGGCATTTTTACAACTGACGAGCAAAAAAAAAAATAAAGGTCGCCGGTTTCAAGTCGTCTAAGGGGACCCCCAAAAGATTCTCGTGGGAGGGCCTCTCATTGCTTACCGCCGCCACTGATGATCAGTTTTTATAACCAGAAATAGGTGGTCCTAATTCTGAATAATTAATCAGTGATTTATCAAAACAAATGAGGAACCTATGCGTAAAATATAATCCGTGATTTTATGAACACTAAGTATACATAGTTAAAATTTGATGACACCATTGAGTTTAATAGTAAGGATTTTTGGAGTTAGGTCATCGCCTGAAGATTAGGAGCGCCTGAAGATGTGCTGTTGCATGAAACCATGGTAGCGCCAATTTTTAAAAAATCTTGTTATTTATTTTTTATTTTCTCTTTTTTTAAACGGATGACCTAACTCCAAAAATTCTTACTATTAAACTAAGTATACATATACAATATTTTCTGTTGTAATCAGAAATCATAATAGCAGAGTCGGTAAACTTTCCGGATACGAAGATTTTTCTGTTTTTAAATCGATGAATTGCTATAAGTCCATTGTTAACTGTTTTTATTTTTTCGATATCATATAGCAATTTAACTATTAGGTACTTATTATTTACATGAGAGAATCAATAAGCGCGGTAGCGCGTCGGCAAGTTCTCATCAGCCGTACGTGCACCAAGCTATATTTACACGAACCATTTCAAGGCATTTTTGACCCCCTTAAAACTCTAGTTATATTTGTTGTATTGAATTAGAATTTAGCATACACAATAACACACTTGAAATCACTCTCAATTTCAAATTTCGTCGATCTAACTTTCGTAGCTCCTGAGCTATAAGTGTCCAAAAATCGATAATTTTGGCACTCACTCACTCATTCACTCACTGACGGATCATCAAAACGTCTGGCACATTTCCAGTCGACCTAGGAAATTGAAATTCGGTCAGAATATAGATCTGAGTATAATAGCAAAGGAAAAAATCTAAAATCATAATATTTTTCGTTATTTTCGTTATTTGTGCCTTTTATTTTGAAAAATACAGGGCAATTTTATAAAATGTAAATGTTACTCAAAGCCTTCCTAAATATTCAAATGTACTAGTTGCTGGTAACTATGAAAAATAAATAGGTAATTATTTATAGCAACAAATTACCTACTATTATCGCCTATTATGATTAATAAATTCGTAAATATTTAAATTGAGCAAGTTTGTATTAAGCCGGTTCTACACGATGCTACGAACGTTCCTTCCAATGTTCGATCGAACGTTTGAGGCAATTAAGTTCGGTAGTTGGTGCGACGAATGTATCTGCTACACGGTGAATCGAATGTTTGATCCAATACGAATGGTGATGTGTTGGTACAAACGTTTATTCAGTGGACGAGGCTGTTATCTATCTGATGTTATCTCTAATGTTATACACTGATGTTGTCTCTCTTGTATAATGTGTTGGTACAAACGTTTATTCAGTGGACGAGGATGTCATCTGTCTTATGTGATCTCTAATGTTATATATACACTGATGTTGTCTCTCTTCACATGAACGAGTCGTGCAGCTGCTGAGTCGAACCAACCAACGCAACCAACATTGACCTTCAACGTTCGAAGCATTCCTTTGACTCGGTGCAAGAATACCGACATCGAGCGGGACATGGTCAAATTCGAATGTTTGACGCTCGACATTGGACACTCGTAGGTTCGAACAATGGCCACACGATGCGATGAACCATCGAACGTCCAATGTTGGAAGGTGTTCGTAGCATCGTGTAGAACCGGCTTTAAACTACATCTCCTACAAAAAGTCGTGAGATCCCACCAAAAACATAATGTGAAAATTGGGCAAGTTCTATTGTATTGTGTTAGCCTGAAAAAGAATTGAAATCAAAATAAACTATCAAGTTCCAAGTACATTTTTCGTGGAGAATCCGAATAAAATAAATTTATTTTAAGAAATACACATCAACCTTTTTTAAAGTAAATAATAGAAATTATTCATTAGAACTTGGGAAGTTTTTATTTATTTATCATATATATTAAACTTGGTGTGAAAAACTGCCCAAGTTATAATGAAAAATTTCTATTATTTACTTTAAAAAAGCTTGATGTGTATTTCTTAAAACAATTTATTTTATTCCGATTCTGCACGAAAAATGTGTTTGGAACTTGAGGGCAGGGCCGCGCCAAGGGACATTTGCGCTGGGGTGCAAGACAAAAATTGCCACCCCTAAAACGCCAAACTTATTTCAATTTGTAATACATTTTTGATAATAAAATATATGCCTCCCGGCTACCATTTTACTTACTATATATACTTACTTTAATGAAATGCAAGATTGATAAATGTTTTATGTGTAGAATTCAACGACGGTTTTTATAAAATTAAAGCGTGCAAGAGCATGTTTGATCCCGATCCCGTTTGATCTCGCCGATTACCGCGCAAATGATTGTTGTCGCTGGTAAACAATCGGAATAATCGGATTACCGACGGGTCACAACAATCATAATAGACAAGTATTTAAGCAAAATGCGGGTAACATTTAAGTGTCATCAAAATTACCACATAAAAATAGTAATAATTTTATATTTTATTTGCCGCCCCCAAAGCCTGCCGCCGGGGTACTAGGCACCCCTAACACCCCCGCTTGGCGCGGCCATGCTTGAGGGTTTATTTTGATTTCAATTCTTCTTCAAGCTAACACAGTACAATGGAACTTGCCCAATTTTCACATTTATGTTTTTGGTGAGATCTCTTTTGCTGGGAATAAAATAAATTGTTTTAAGAAATACACGTCAAGCTTTTTTAAAGTAAATAATAGAAATTTTTCATTAGAACTTGGGAAGTTTTTACTCATTTATCATGTATATTAAACTTGGTGTTGAAAACTGCCCAAGTTCTAATGAAAAATTTCTATTATTTTCTTTAAAAAAGCTTGATTTGTATTTCTTAAAACAACTTATTTTATTCCGATTCTGCACGAAAAATGTATTTGGAACTTGACAGTTTATTTTGATTCCAAATGTTTTTCAGGGTAACACAATAAAAAGAACTTGCCCATTTTTCACATTTATGTTTTTGGTGGGATTATTTATATACTATACTTTCTTAAATAGTTAACCCATTAGCACAACAAAAATGTTTTGCTCAGTGTCCTATATTTTCGCCAAGGTTACACGCTTACTATATGTAGTAGATTAACTTGATAATATTCAAACAATTTTATCAAATAATTAAATGTTTATTTTTTTTCATTATACATACTTACATATTTTAATTTCTTATTTAGTAAGTGTAAAATTATAATTCTTAAAAGTTAAATTAAGATGTCAAATGTGTAGCCAGTTTAGTAAAAGAACAATTGGCAGATTCACACACTGTCTTGTCTGACTACAAAAAAAAAAAATGTTTTAGTGAAATTTATTTGTTTTAACATCATTTTGTTTTAATTAGAATTGTTAATTTATGCAAATATACACTTAAGTGAAAAAATAAATAAATGTCATTTTAAGAAACAAGAATTTAAATATCAGAAAATACGTCAAAAATTGTGTTATTGTGAAGTTTATATTAATGAGCGGTCTATGTGTGTGTGTGTTATTTCCTGATAAAAGTCTTAAGATGGTTTGCATCATTTTATCGTTTTCGAGTATTTGATATAAAGTGATGTGTGATGTCAAGTGTATAAACAAAATAAATTAATAACAAGGATAAAAGTGTTTTAATTAAAATAGGTGCGTAAAAAATTGTATAATGCATGTAATTAGACAAATAAGATACGTCGATACTACTCACGATTTTTATTATGAATTTTAATTATGAAATATGCCTTTGATAATTACAGAGAAAAAATAGCGCTCCAGTCTAATTATGAGTAAAACAAAATTTTAATATTTCTTGAAGTCACATATTTGCTATTTATGAAAAGACTTGAGCCCGGGGCTATGGCAGAAATTTGTTTTGAGACCTCGAGAAACCGAAAATGAGGCTCACTAAAATTTGTATATATATATATATATATATATATATATATATATATATATATATATATATATATATATATATATATCGGTGTCCCAAAAGTCAACGATATCCCTTGGAGGGATGATAGACCAGGTCATGCCTAACCAGAATATCAAAATATTGTCTGGTAAAATATCGTTGGTTTTCAAGATATTGGCACTTTTATGGATATAAGAGCTGAATATATGTTCCTGCGATCTAGATAGTTAAAATTTGATGAGTCAAAGCATTTATAGTAATACTTAGATACCCTGATGTTCTCGTTTTGATCCCCGGCCCTTGTCTAGCTGTTCCTGATTTAATCTGCTGGAACATTTCGTCAACATAAACTTCTTTTTGTCTCTTACACTTTTCAGATATTTTAAAGTTAATATAATTTTAACCCCTAAATCTAGGGGCTGGCTTCACCTATTAATAATGTAAGATATGGTTTTTCCAACTGTGATCGTAAAAACTGGATTCAACAAAAACATATAAACTGTACAAAAAGAAGTTACCCCACACTACCCTATTAAGTCAGTTCTAGTTTAACGCACAAGAATGGGTAGAAAACTATTTTAAAGGATAATATTTTAACAATTTCAACTTTTCCTTTGTCTGTTATAGTTTTTGAGAAAGCTTAAAATTAATATAATTTTAACTTCTAAATCTAGGGACTAATGTCACCCTTTAAGGTGAATCGATTACAAGAAATTTTCCGAAGAATTTGAAATTTTAGTATAAGGACTGTCCCGAAAAGTTTTGCACAGTGTTGTTTCCTGTCGGAAATAAAACAGTGTGATCATTTTTTAAAATTTTTTTTTTATTAAAACGTTATACCTTAAACTTACAAATTTTGTACTTAATCTATTTTAATTAACTTTTTTCTACTGAATAACCATATTTTACTTTTCACGGATCTCATTAAATTTTGCACTGTTTCATCTGTAAATTTATTGCTTGATGCAGTCCATAATTCAGTCGAATGGTTAGATTCTGAATTCTTTTAATGTTTCTGCTGTTTGTCCATCTTTTTGTAATATTCGTTTTTACTATAACCCAGAATCTTTGTATAGATTGCAGTTCTAGGACATTTGATCGGTTCATGTTTTTTAGCATGAACTGTACATTATTAGCTTTATAATACCACTTCAAAGTCGCTTTTGCGTAATGAGAAGTGGCTAAGTATGTCAAATAATGTTTGAAAAACCGTTTATTGCCATTTATAAGATCGCATGTAGGAGAAACATTGTTTTGGCTAGATCTAGCCGCTTCTTCTCTCTTTTCTTCTTCTCTCTTATATATTCAGCTCTAATTTTGATCAGATTTAAGAGTACCACAGCTGTAAGACTTGATTTTCTGAAATTCTGTTTTATTACGCAACCCATAAAGGTTCTTTTGTAGATCACACAATCCAAATTAAGGGTAATAGACCCAATATCTTTGAAAAAATAAACCCTTTTATGTCGATTCATACATAATTTTTTTTTGTTAGCTAAGTTTGACTCTCCATACTGTAAAAGAAATGTACCACCTTACCCGGGCAAGTTATGTTAAAAAATTGCTCATTTATTATAGTTTTTAAAATGGTCTAATATTTGTTTCGCTTTACTTTAGAAAAAAAGTTATTGCTATTTTACTGCAAAAAAATATCATTATGAAATCATTTCAATAATTACTTTCAAATTATTTTAGTTACTTGCAAAAATTTTTGCGCCTACGTAAACCGAAGATACATAAGTGATGACCGAAAATAGAAAGTAGATAGGTAGTAGATTTACATTGATTAGAGTGAGATAGATAGTGACAATGGAAAAAAAAATAGGAATTCGAACGATAATACTTATTGAATTAAAGTAGTACGGATATTTACTTGAAATTAAACATAACATTGAAAATCAAAGAATGTGTTCAAATTGTCTGCTACCAAGTCGAATCTAGCCGGTATCTTTTTGAAAAAGATCTTTTTATTCGTCTTGCACATCTTGCAATAGTTGCAATATTTATTTATTGTTCACATTCATTAATGCGATGTCTTAGCTAATTTAAATTATTTATTGGTTTTTCATAGGCTTTCTTCTTTAAACAATCCTAGTAAAAAAAGTCTCGTGGATTGAAAAATTTCTTACTTCACGTACATAATGAGCACTGTCAGAGCTAGTTACTTGATTTTGTAGTTGGTAATGAAATGTGTTAACTCTTCTCGCTTATTGAAAGAAGGCTTTGAAAGCACCTTACCAACAATTGTGAAATGCCTATTAATTGAAAAAACCATGAAAAAACAAACAACATCTAACAAATATCTTTTGATTTAAAAATGGTTAAACGGATCAACATAATATGTGATAGCTTAGTAAAGGATAATTTTATATCTTAATGGAAAAATTAATATAAGCAAATATCCTCTTTCAGCAATTTTTTTACATAATTTTGCAATGCAAATAGTCGTTTAAACAAACAGAAAAATCTATAATAATTAATAATTCAAATTTTAGCGAATTTCCAGAATGGAATTCAGCTATTACAGCCACTGTCATGACGCGTATATATGTGTATATACGTATATATGTATATATATATATATATATATATATATATATATATATATATATGTGTGTGTCCGCACGATAACTCTCGAACGAAATGTCCTAGGTTTACGAAATTTGGTGAAAATGTTGGAAGTCCCAAACCGTTGGACAAGTTCGTTAGCCAGACACGTCGGATGCCAGGAACATGGTGTTTGTTCTTGCAAAAAATTAGTTTTTTGCCAAAATTTCCACTTATTTAAAAATTTTTGCGAAATTTTTTTACATCATTTAAACGACGAAAAAAAATTACATAAAAAAGGTCTTTAAACTATTATTCTATGTCAACTAGTTTCCGAGAAAATTTAATTTTTATAAAAGGGCATTCGCTATGTTATGCAGGATGCTGCGACAGGGGTATACCTATATGCATAATTATATGAAAGAATGTGTTTGTGGTACAGGAAGATAGATTGTATATAAGTCATATACGTCATAGATATGTATACATATGTTTGTATGTTACTTATATGCTGTTTTTTAGGGTTCCGAAGAAAGTTCAATTTTTTAGAGCTCCGAAATAAATCTCCCGAGACTATAATAGAAATTTGTTTTGGGGTCCCTAGAAACCAAAAATAATATTCACTAAAATTTATGTATTAAATTTATATTTAGTCTCACACCGTTGGACAAATTCGTTAGCCAGCCATGTCGGATGCCTAGAACATGGTTTTTTTGACCATTTTTCGTGAAAAAAATTAGTTTTTTGCCAAAATTTTCTAAAGTTAAAAATTTTTTTCGACATTTATTTACACCATTAGAAAGAGGAGGAAAAATCACTTAAAAGGGTGAAATATCACAGAAAAACGGATTTTTATAAACGGAAATTCGCTATGTTATGCAGGATGCTGCGACAGGGGTATTTTTTTTTTAATATTGGTATATATTAAAAACATATGCATATGTGTTTATCTGCACACTTTTTGATTTTCTCGCGTGTGTATAACAAATTATAGTTTAATGTCTTAACTGGTGAATTAATCACAACTTGTAGTAATTAAGTAAGTAATTATACCGCAGTTGATTGTGCTTTATATTTTTTAAACAATACGAAGTGGGAGGATTCATATTAAAAAGTGTTCAGGAAAGTTGCAGTTAAAAGTAAGAACTTAAACAAAAAGTAAGTATTAGTTTTAATCAATAAAAGTTAATATAATAACAAAAATTTTTCTTTAAGGCCTACAAATAAAATATTTAGAAATAAATAAATAAATATTTTTGTAATTTCTATTGCCAAATATTTTATATTAGAGGAAATTCTTACTACTATATATGTACGTATAAAGTTAGTTCAGTTTAGATGACAGTTAAGTTCAATATAATATATAATAATAATTTTTAAATAGAAAGTTTAACTAAATTTTCAAGCGGTCTTGTCGATTAATCACTCGAGCAAATGAGTTCACTCATTTGGATCGTGCTCTCAACTTCACTCTCGTGGGCAATGAACAATTTCCCGCACTTATTCCACAATATACTATTTTATTATTTACTATATGCAATATAAGAACTATCTTAGTGCATGCATTTTTGCTCGACAAACAGCTATTTACCTATTTTACTCTTATTACATGACAAGTGTATTTCATGTGTTTTTCTTTTGTGTCTCTACCTCGTATATCAAAAGCTACATGTTTTAGGACACACAAAAAACATTAAATACTGTATTTACATATATACTTATCTATATATATTTATATATATGGGTAGCCAACATCAAAGGGTGTAATTAGCATAAATCTTAAGTTCATAGTGATGAAAACACGGATTTAAAATATGTTTTTTTCTTTTTGTGTCCAAAAATTGGGAGATTTCAGATACGAGGTTAAGACAGAGTACGCGCGATATGATAAAATACACACAGCTATTCCTTGATTCTTCATTTAAAAAATTTTTTACCACTA